>CAWUFW010003205.1:0-1200000 GCA_963921515.1 Calotriton arnoldi | reverse complement strand
TTCCGGTCCAGGGAAGACATGGCTTGGCAGTTCGGGCTGGACTGTTCCCATGAGGCACAGGGTCAGACTGATTTGCATATGGCCATGTCTGAACTGGGGTGGTGGAGTGAGCTAAAGAATGATGATGGATTAAACCCAGATCAGTTGACTGGGGGTGAGTGTTTGATTGGCTCAAACGTTCCGTCCATCATCCCTTTGTATCGCTTGTTCGCCCTAAGTTGGCGGGGTATGCCCAGACGTGGGTCCCTTGCTCACTTTGCCACTGGATTCAAGCAAGCCTGGCTGATGACGGCTGGAATGCCAGAAACCGGTCCTAGGATGCTTGTTTCCGGTCCAGGGAAGACATGGCTTGGCAGTTCGGGCTGGACTGTTCCCATGAGGCACAGGGTCAGACTGATTTGCATATGGCCATGTCTGAACTGGGTGGTGGAGTGAGCTAAAGAATGATGATGGATTAAACCCAGATCAGTTGACTGGGGGTGAGTGTTTGATTGGCTCAAACGTTCCGTCCATCATCCCCTTTTGTATCGTGAATTGGCGGCAGTGAAGGGTGCTTTCTATGCCCATGGCAGAATCCCACACGTCGTTGGAGCCATTGACTGCACACATGTTGGCCTTGTTCCACCACAGGCCACTGAGCACCTGTACCGCAACAGGAAGCACACGCACTCCCTGAATGTGCAAGTGGTGTGCCTTGCGGACATGGTGATCACCCACGTGTGTGCAAAGTTCCCAGGCTCGGCCCATGACGCACACATAATGCGCAACAGCATCTTGCCACGACTGATGTCCAATCTGCAACAGGATCGTGGCTGTATTGTCGGTGAGTATGTGGAGTGGTGTAGCGTGCTGGTTGTGCGATGCTGTCCCCTGTCCAGTTGGAATAGCAACGGTTCTCTGTGTCCCTCACACCCAGGTGACTCTGCGTACCCGAATGGGGCATGGCTGCTCAGTCCATTGAGGAATACTCGCACCCCAGCAGATGATCGCTACAATGAGGCACATGGGAGGACCAGACGTGTGGTCGAGCGTACCTTTGGCCTCCTCAAGTCCAGGTTCAGGTGCCTGGACCGCACCGGGGGTGCGCTGGCGTACTCCCCACAGAAGGTGTGCCAGATAGTGGTGGCGTGCTGCATGCTGCACAATCTGGCCATTCGGAAGCAGATCCCCTCATCGTGGATGACGGAGATCAACCAGGGCCCCAGCCCGCAGACCAGGACAGCTCGAGTGAGGAGGACAGCGGAGAGGAGGAAGCTGGTAATGTGCGGCAGCAGCTCATCGCCCACTACTTCACTTGACGGTGAGTGTCCATGTACGACGGCTGATGTGGCTGTATCTGTGCAGGTGTGTGTGTGCTGTGTCAGGGTGGCCGTTTGTTCACTGCGTGCTGTGTGTCAACGCTCCATGGCCAGGGTAGTATGCCACTGTTGGTGGCTGTGGCATTGTGCCCTATTGCTCTGTGCGATGTGTGTACATTGCTTGTAGTTGTTGACATGTACTGTGTGATGGGTGTGTGACACACTCATTGAATGTGCTCCTGTTCTGTCTCCCACCCCTAGGTCCCTACAGGCTCCTCCGGTTCCATTGCCATGCCACGCATCAGGTGCCTTTCCGCCCAAGGTGGCCGTTGTATTCCGTACAAATAAAACACAGGGCACAAACAGCAGTTTGTGTAAGAGGTGCATTTATTTCAAACTGTGACATGTGATTGTGTGCGAGGTGATGACAAAAGTGGTGCGTGCAGTGACAATGAGCTGTCGGTCACGGCTGCGTGATGCTCAGGGTGTACCCACTTGTTCCATGTCCATGGTCCAACAGACACATGCCATCCAGATGGCTGTGTGGAGTGGGATCGTAGTCCAAGTCAATGCAGTGGGTGGTCAAGGAAGGCTGGCTGCCTCACTTGCGTCTGGAGCGTGCGTAGTCCTCCCGGGAGATCTGTTTGTACTTCGGACGGCCCCTTCCACGTTTGGGAGGGGGTGTGTGGTGGCGACCTGCTGGTGGGGGTGAGGTGTGCTCACTGGCTGTGGACGCAGGGGTACTGGACACTGCTGCTCGACCCTGCGCCCCGGCAGGTGGTGGCGGTGGTGGAGCTGCTGTCCCTGGCTGTGACCTCACCGCCACCACCAGCTGGCCCATGAGGTCCACGAGTTGGCCCATACGGGCGTCCATGGACCTCAGCACCCCCAGCACCTCCCGCGTGTCTGAAGCAGACCTGACCCATTGTTCTTGGGCCTCTTCATAGGCCCCAAGGACTCTGGCCATTTGAGGCAGGGCATGGCTCCCAGGGGAGACTTGCGTTTCCCTGACCCTGCTCCTCCTACCAGTACTGCTGCCACCGGCCCTGCCCACTAGCCACATTGCTCACCACGGTCCTCGCTGTGGCTCCCAGGGTGGATCCAGTCGGCCGGGCCACCACCTGCGCTGGGGCTGGTGCCAGCGAAGACGTGGTGGTGGTGGCGGCGGTGGTGGTCGGTGCGGCGATGGTGGCGGTTGCGGCAATGGTAGTGGCCGCAATGACCGTGGGTGTGGCCGCAATGACCGTGGGTGTGGCCGCAATGACCGTGGGTGTGGCCGCAACGACAGTGGCAGCAGGGGGCTGGGAATGTTCAGCAGCCCTGGATGATGGGTTGGTGGGTAGGAGGGGTCCTGGGGAGCGGCTGGGCCCTGCCACACCAGATGGGCCTGCTTGGTGGTCCGTGTCCGAAGAGGAGGACAGATCCTCCACATCCGTGTGTCCTCGTTGGGGGCTTGTAGGCTGGCTGTGCTGGCTGCTGTCTCCATCCCCAGCATCCAGCAGTTCGTCACCTGTGGAGAGAATGAGATTTGTTATTGTGTTGCACCTGGCGAAGTATGTATTTGTCGTCTGACATTAACAGTTCGTGCAATCTCGTACATGGGTTTCCCGGAGGCGTGTGTGTGGCTGTAGCATTTGTAGTTGTGTGTGCTTGACAATGGGACTGTGTGCGGTGCACATGTGGCATGGGACGGATTGGCCATGCCGATGGGTGTGTTGCTGTGCCCCTACTTATTGTGACTCTGGTGTATGCGGGCTCCTGGCCCATCCTGGGTCTGGTTTGTACTTTGCTTTTGGTGTTCAGATGGGACGCTTAGGAACGCATATGGCAACATGGGGGCCATGCCCCAGATTCGCATTTGGGATGGAATATGCTTTTGGGGTACATGCTGTGAGCCATGGGTGCCGAACGTGACATGTGTTGTGGCAGCATGACAGTGCATGGTTTGAGGTGTGTGCATGCTTGACATGGCCTGCATATTTGCTGTCTGTTGTGATTACTGGACATGGCATTGGACGCATCGTTATGAGTGAGTGATGGTTGTGTGCCAGCCAACGTATTGGAGTTGTCCCATCTCCTTGGTGTGCGTGCTGCCCTGTGCCATGTGCATCACTGCAGTGCTCGGGGGGTGTGGCCCATGTTGTGTGTTGTTGCTCACAGTGTGTCGTGCGCTTCATTGACTTCTGGCACATGGTTGGTCATGGGCATGTATCTTAGCGTGACTGCTGTATGTGTGGCAGCTGTGCGGATGACATGCCTTTCATGAGACTGGGGCTGACGGATGGGATGGATGGTATGTTGTATGTGCATGGTGTGTCTGTGTGTTTGATGGGTTCAGTGGTGTTCGTGTGCATTTATGTTGTTCCGCTCTGTTGCGTCTAGTGTTGTTTGTCTTACATAGGCGTAGTTGTGGGGTGTGTGGTTGACAGGCAGTAGGGGCTACATGGACAGGACTTCAATGGTGTTTCGGTTGTGTGTGATGGGTTGTACAGTGGCTGCCGTGTGGTACTATATTCAGTGTGGCTTGTGCATGCAGGACGTGGCTCCTTGGGTGTTGCTGTGTTTGTGATGGGTCATGTGGGGTGTGAGTCTGTGGTTCATGTCCGTGTGCACATTGTTCACTTGTTCGTGACGGTGGGCGGTGCTGCGTGTTCGTCTGCTACGTGACATGTCCCATGTGTTGGTCGTGTTACGGTCCTCATGCCTCCAGTAATCCAGCCCTGTCCAGTTTCCCACCTGCAGGTTGTTCGTGCGTGCACTGTACTGGATGCCACATGGTTCTAAGCGGGGGTGCTCCATGTTGCAGGTCTGTGGGGGTGGGGGGTGTTGTGGGTCGTGGTGGTGGCTGGACACCCACTGACACCGATTGCTGTGGACCGTGATGTCTACCTTTTGGCTGTCGTTGTGCACTGCGGTGGCTGACACGTGGCTGTGGGGTGTGGGGGATGCTCCTCCTTGCTGTGCTGTGGGACTAGGGGCCTGGTGTGTTTTGTACTTGGGCTGTCCACCCTCCCACCCACTGCACTTTGTGTTCCTGCCACTTACCTGTTACTTGTCGGTTAGTGCAGCTATGGCGGACACATGGGTGTGGTGGGTGCTCGTTGTGGCACTTCTGGCATATTTGGGGACCTGTTGGTGGTTACGTGGCTGGCTGAGTGTAAACATGTCCCCACGCATCTTACAGTTGTTCGGTTTGGGCTGTGTGTGGTGGTGTCTGTTGCATGTGTGTGTGATGTGTTGTGTATTGTGTGCTGGACATGGGGGTGTTTGTCCCTGGGAGCTGTGGCATGATAGTTCATGTGAGTACATAGCGGTGTGCTGGTATACATTAGTTTGTACTTACCAGCCTCCACTCCCCCTGCTAATCCGGCGAGGATCTCGGGATGTATGATGACTCGCACCTTCTCCTCCCACGCTTTGAAGGTCTTGAAGAGCGCGGGATTCCCTCCGCCAGTGACGGCAGCCAGCTCTCTGTTCTTGCTCTCCTTCTTCTTGACCAGGCTCTTGACGTCATTCCACCGTTTGTTTATTTCGACTCTGTTCCTGGGCAAGGTCCCGACTGCATTGACCTGGTCTACGATCCGGTTCCACATTCTCTTTCTGGTGGCTAGTGGTGTGTGCTGGACCAGGTTCCCATAGATTTGTGGGTGCACCTTGATGATCTCGTCGACCATGACCGTCAGCTCCATGGGCGTGAACTTGGGCATTCTTTGTGGTGCCATGGTGTTTGTGGTGCTGGTGCGGTGTGTGTTGTGTAATGTGCAGGGGGTTTGTGGTGCCGGTGTTTGGTGGTGGTGGTGGTGGTGGTTGTGATGTGTGCGTTTCTGTGGTGTGCTGCTGTCCTTGCTGTGTCACTGTGTCCTCTCCTCTCCTCTCTAGTTTGCAATGTTGCAAGGGGTTGTGGTCTGTGGGAGTGCTGCTTTTGTACTTACCTATGTGGGTGTGTCCTCATGGTCTGTTGTTTTCAGGTGTGTTGTGTCTGGGGTTCTGGCCTTTGTAGTTTTTGTTTGTCCAGGGGGTGTTTTCGGGATGTGTACTGTGCTTGTGTATTTGTGCGTGCCTTGCTGTGTGGACTTGTTGGTCATGTTGTGTGCAATTGTTTTTGTCAGCGGATGGTTTCTGTGCAGGGACGTGGGCGCCATGGCTTCTGCCGTGTCGGTTCTCATCGGCGTTGTTTGCGCTGGCGGGCGGTATATTTGTAGTTTTCCCGCGCTCATGGCGGTGCGATCGTAATCTCACGTGCGGTGTGTCGGGCGTGAGGGCGGGCGGTTTTGTGTTGTCGTGCGTGTTTCCGTCCGTGGCGGGCGGTTTGACTCCGACTCGGACGATGGCGGGCGGTATCTTGTGTGATTTTCCGCCGATGGCGGTTTTCGGTTTGTGTAATCGTAATGGCGTGGTCGGTGTTCAGACGGTGTGTGCGGGCGGATTTTTGCCGCTTCCATGCCTGGCGGATTTTTTTACGCCGGGTATCGTAATGGGCCCCTTAGTTATTATTTTTAAATATCTTTTAATATTTTTAACTATATTTATTTTAATTATATGTATTATTTACTTAATTTTACATTATTATTAAAACATAAAAAAAAATGATATTTTTAACTTTGATATTTTTGACAACTATATATTTTTTTCGATATTTTTGTACTTACCTTTATGTAGATTGGACTTCGATATTTTTGACTTCTATATTTCTGTGTCGATATTTTTGCAGGTCGATTTTCTGTCCGTCGATATTCTGTCATACATTCCTACAAAGAATCTGCAATTTAAACAAAAGTATCCTTTCCACCCACGATTTATAGGACCATTTAAAATTCTCAAATGTATAAATCCAGTATCTATCAAATTACAACTCCCTCGTTCAATGAGAATTCATCCAGTGTTTCACACCTCTTTGCTAAAACCAGCCACAACTATGTTTCGCTCAAAACCCCCTCCAGTTATAGTTGGAGATCAATTAGAGTACGAAGTACAACAAATTAAAGACAGTAAATTAAAAAATGGCAAACTATGGTATTTGATCTCCTGGAAAGGGTACGGCCCTGAAGAAGACTCATGGGAACCCAAAAAAGCAATTCATGCTCCAAGATTACTGCGTCTCTTTCACAAAAAACATCCGGAGGCACCTCATTCTTGAGTTGTGTATACATTTTCGATGGGGAGGACTGTCATACCCCGCCCCCGGTATCCAGCTGGTGCATTGGATATAGCCTACAGGAGTGGTGCTTTTGCCTGGGCTTTATATGGACACCCTTGAGTCTGGAGCCTTGTGCATTGGTTATGGTGTCTTCTGTGTGATACTGACACCAAAAAGGTCGTTTGGTGAACTCTTGTAGATGTTGCCCTTTTTTATATTGAATATTTTCCTTTGAGCAGTTTTCTTATTTTCACAACTGGAGTCCTCCAATTAAGAAACCAATTGCATAAACTCTAATTATGCTCCTCGGCAGCCACCGTAACTGTTCTGGGGGTATTTAAAGGAACCACGCCCTGCTGCTCCTTGCAGATTATTCCAGCAGCTTCCAGGACGAGTTCTCTGCTTGCGCCTTCACCGGTAAAGTATTTTCCTGTACGGTAAGGTTTCCAGTTCCGCTTCTCAGAGTGCATTTCAGGTAGGAGACTTCGTTTTCATTAGTGCTCCACTGTATTTCAGGAATTGCATGAGCTGGAGTGTTTATATTTTCACAGAGTGCTTGCATCTGGTTAAAATCATCCAACGAATCTCTTGACAGGTTTTCTTTTCTAAAAGCACTTTTATTTTGCAAAAGACTTTGAGAGCTCTTCGTTTTAGACATTTTGGCATATAAATAGTTCATTTGAATTTGACTTCAGTGGGAAATGCGTAAAGGGTAATTTGAGCCCAAGGATTATATAAAAGGACAAAATTACCTTCTGCGAGCAAAACTTATTAGAGGCAATAAATAACAGTATGATGTATAAAGATTAGTGAAAAAACATGCTTCTAACCATGAACAGTAAGCCTCAAACCAGGAATATGGTATGCATGTTTTGATTGCCCATTTGAACTTTGGTGTTACAAACTCTTATATGAACAGTACCAAGTTGCACACAGTTATTTTATCAGTGTTCTTCGATGATATTAAGTGCTTAACTTAAAGGTTACAACTAATCCTTGGCAGTGGATATTCCGGACTTCTTATCAGAGAAAGAGATATTTTGGGACTTTTCAACCAATTTGAGACTGCTAATCACTATTACAGAACATATGGTATTTTCCTTTACAGGTAATTATGATAACTTTGTTTATTGAACATATTATGCATGTATAGCTTATATTTTTGGAGACAAGTAAAAGATTACCAACTCAACTGTACTTTACGTCTGTTCCAGATCTCCCTCCCCGCAGTACCCTCCCTAATTCCCTTCCCCCCATCTGGCCATCTTGAAACTCTGGTGTTATTAAGCGCAGAGTCAAGGCTGCCTGAAGGTGGGCTTCTTGAGGGTACTGCTCCTGAGGAACCGGGTCTGACACGTCGCCTGACCAATTTAGGCAGTAGAACCAGCCCAAAAGGCCTTCCTACCCCCCTATCCATCATTCCATTAGGCTATTTTTACCATCCCAGATTTTTTTGAAGACCGGAGACAAGGCTTGGTCCTACTTTCCTCTCGCGAGTAACAGGAAGGGGAGTCTACACAATTTCAACATTTGATAGATTCTACCCACTTACTGGCAAGGTCGTATACCGTTCTGATCGATCCGTTGCCAACCCTGGTCATACAAATTTTAACATTCCAACACGCAACTTTTTTGAACCTCTATCATCCTTGGCTATGCAAGATTGACGGTGGCATCACACGCCACCCACTGGTGCTGGACCGCCTATAGAAATGAGGGCCAAAGGAGATGTACCTGACCCGCACTCTCCAGTGGTCCTAATTTGTAATTAAACAAAGGGGGGGGGGTGTAAACTTCAGTTTGTTGGTCACTCCCCTGGAAAATCTAGTGATTGGTGTATCTGGCCAATCCCTGAGGCCTGGTGACCAAAAAGGTGCTTTGAACCTTCCTGCAATGACTTCCTGGCCTTCCGTGGATTTGCTAATGGACTCTCCCTGTACGGGCCCAATTAACACTCTTACATTGCAGGTATCAAATTCAACCTTGTAGCACCAGATTGGATGGAATATATAGAGGGCTTTGATATTTGCATGTTCCAAGAAATGTGGACAACAAAACCCTTCCATAAGTTGGGTTACACCATATATTATGTCAATGCCTACCCTCTGCTCATGGAAGGGCGTCTGTTGATTTGGATAAAAATACACAAACTTACGTATTTTGACTAGATATTGCCTCGCCAGATGTTTTGGGTTTAAAATATTGTTTTCCCAAGGGAGTTGCATGTATTTGTACAATGTGTAATCAGGCCTAGAAGCAGGAGTACAGAATCACCAACCATAGCCATCTTGCAACAGTCTGTTCGCTTAACAGATCTTAATGATCAGATTGTTATAGGGGAGACCTTAACATAAATGGTTAACCCATCTATGGCTACGACATGTCCCTAGAACAGGAAGATGAGAGTCAGGGCATACCATCCCTTAATATATCATAATTAATGCCTCTATGTGGAGAATGCTTGAAGATGTTTATATAGAACTTAGGGAGGAAAGTGATCACTTTATCTTACATGCTAAACTAGTGTGCCATGGTCTTTAAACCTCTTCCACTTCAGTACCTCCAGCTAAAGCTCCATTATTGGCAAATTACCGCAGGTCTGTCAAATGGCCCTTTTTATTAAGGAACCAAGGAACCCTTATACAAGTATATAATGCCTTTATAGAGGCTCTGTCAGAAGATGCTACCCCAGCCTCTGCCCAGTTTTCTATCACAGACATACACACCAAATTGGCTGTATCCTTGAAACTGATTTTGACTAAACCCCCTTCAAAGAAAGCATTAGCTAAGACACATAAAGTTGAAAGCAATCTATGGTACACAAAGTCTTGCTGTGATGCCAAAAAGCATTAATAGTTGCATTAAAGAAGAAGAATTTGCAAGCGGTACGTGCCGTAAGGGGCTTATAAAAGAAGACAACTAGATTAGCTCGGGCAGCATGGGTGGAAGCTTGCTGGGGGGAGTTGGTAACGGCTGCTAAAATGGGGACCAATTAATTGTTTTGGAAAAAAATTGCCAATCGGAGTAGGACTTCAACTCCAGAGGTAGGTTGCCGTCTGATTCCACAGGCTTGGGTGGATCACTTTTCCCGTTTACCTGAACAGCCCCCAATCAACTCCCATGTACAATCCTTTACACTCTCTAACCACATTCCATTAGATCCTTTTTTCACTTTAGGATACTAGGCTAGCCATCACCTCAATGAAACCAGGCAAGGCCCCAGGCCCAGAAAAAAACACCAGTGACTTGTTTCGCCATGATTTGTCTGTATAGGTCCCCTACATCAATTGTCTGACCATCGGCATAGCTGCAGGAGCCCCAATCCCCGACACATGGAAAGGGGGGGAAATTATTCCCATTTTTAAAAAGGGTGATCGGGGAATCCCGGCTAATTATAGGCAATTAGCCTCTAAGATGCCCTCCAGAAAGTGTTTCATGACCACTGTTATATAAACTTAACAACTGGATTGAGGGTATAGAAATCTTGATCCCATGTCAAGCTGGGCTTAGACCAAAGGCTAGTACTATTGTCAAGTCTTAAGGCTGCTGATTATTCTCTGGAAATATACTAGACTCAGAGAGGGATATATTTTTATTGCATTCGTCGACCTCAGAGCCGCCTTTGACATAGTCCCCAGGGGGTTGGTCTGAGCATCCTTAAAGGCACGCGGGGTCCCGGACGTCCTCCTTGCCCCGATAATTAGCCTCCACCAGAGCAATTATGCCCAAGTTCAGTGGGGACTTGGAGGGCAACTGACTAATAGAATCCCGATAGGCAGGGGAGTGAGGCAAGGGTGTGTCCTGGACCCTACCCTCTTTTCCCTATACGTCAACAACGTAGTGGAGCCTCTTTTACAAAGGAATATAGATGCACCTAAACTGGAAAGGGCCACTCTTATTTGCTTTTTGCTCAGCTAAGGGCCTCTAGATTAGTGTCTCAAAAATAAAATGTATGACAGTCAGACCACACAAAAAATTTAAGCATGCTTTGACCCTGGCTAATAAAAAAATTAGGACGTGTTTTCAGATTTGAGTATTTTAGCCTAATGCTTGATAGAAGATTATCATGGTCTCCACAGATGGAAAAGAGAAGGGTTGTGATCCAACATGAAGCCCCAGCAATTTATAAGAAGTTTCAGGGAACAGCTTCAAGAACCTTACTCCCGGCACTTGAATTATACAAACTAAAGGGCCAATCTGGTGCCTTGCATGCGGCTGAAATCTGGGGATACGTCAACTTTGACTCCCTTGCCTCAAGCAAAAACAAGTTTGTTTGCTCATTACCCTATTTCCCCACGAGCACTGCTTTAATATCAATGTTTTATGATGTTGAGCTAAAAAGAGTGGGAGAGATAGCTAGATTAAGGCCCCTCCTATATTGGGTGAGGCTTTGGACCACTGAGGAGTTGAGGTCGTATCAGAGGGCAGTTGAGGAATTGTTAGCCCTTGACAAAGGCCTCACTTTCCTATGGTTCAAACATGCCCTCCATTGGTTTGAAAGATTGGACCTTGGACCCTTCTGGTCAGAACCTGCCTTGCTGGTGGCTACATCTAAGCTTCAGCTTAAAATCCACTATTGGGAGTATATTCAAACCAATCTCTCTTGCTGTTCCACCCTTGTTGGGCTAATAAACCAATTCCGTGTCAGGACAGAAGGCGAGGATTATGCCTACTCTCTTCGCTTTTATTTCACAGCAGCCTTTTTCAAAGAACATCAATAAACTACTATTCCCATGAACCTTTGGGAATAGGAAAAAGGTGATCATAACAGTGTGCACCAATAGTCAATCAAGCCCAGAACACAGCTAAACAGGACTCCACCTGCCGTCATATACATCATCAACTTAGCCCCACATTCTCTTCCTTCACTGCTTGCAGCTGAGTTAAGAGCACTCTTTCCTTACCTCCATGTTTGATTTACCACTTGTTAAAGAGTGTCTGGTATTCATTTTTCTTGATCATTGTTGTTATTATTACCTCGCTTATTGTTATGCTTTAAGCCTACTCAGCTCCAAGTGTGCTCGTATTTGCGGTGTTTGTTTCCTAGCTCGATTGGAAGGCGGGATCACTCTTCACTCCCTTCGCGGCCATTCTTTCTGGTGCAGCTCGGCGGTGGGGCCCTCTGCCCGACCTGGTGGCGCCTATCAGACGCGTTCCTATCCACGTCACGCAATCTCTATCCCTCAGTTATGGGTGGAGATCGCGCACTGCATTTGCAGCCTCCAAGCCTGGAGAGTGACGCCCCGCCAGATTCGGGGTCTGTAACCCGTTCAGGGCCTTTGCCACAGTGTATTGTTTTGTATGCCACTGTCCGGGGTGTGTATTGTAAATGCGTACGCGTGCAATGCCTCAGGGGGGCAGTATTCCCCGCAGTAGTTCAGCTGGCCCGGCCCTCACCACAGTGCTGTCACGACCATGAAGGGTTTGTTTTTCATAGTTGAATGGCCGCGCATGGCATACAGTAAGGACACATCTCCCAGGCTTTATCCCTCATAGACTGTAGCACCAGGGGGGGGGGGGTGTCCCTGGGTTTTGGATCGATAGTGAGGCTCTGCCCACACAAAAATCTGTTTGGTTGTCTCTCAACCCTGCTACTTGTAAAATATTGCTTGGTAAAATTACTTGAGCCCCAATTAGGGGAGGGGTTTGTTCTTCTGATAACCCTGTATTTTTACAGTGATATGGAGGCCTTTGATGAGTCACAGGGGGATCCCCTGGATTACCTGCCCTTTGATGACAATTTTTATGACGCAGTGGATTCATCTATACACAGGGCAGTAGCGGAGGCCATGGGCTCTATGGAGCAGAGGCTCTCTCAGCAGTTGGCGTGCGAGTGCGCCAAGTTGGCTAGCTTGGCTAACCCCCCTGTGGGCACACTGCCTCCTGTTCAACCCTCTAATAGTGATGAGGTCGCAGCCAAGCGCAAAAAGCATGAAGGGGTAGACCATAACGCCTTTGAGCACCTGAAGCATGCCTTCATTAATCAGGACCCTCGCCCATCCACCTCCTGGTCCCCCCCATCTCCCAGGACCAGGATGAGCCCAAGGGGATACCGATGATGACCAGGGGCTTCCAAGACCTTGGTTCCCCTCCTCCCTCCCTCGCAAGAGGTTGCAATAGCCATCATATTGTGTTGCACTTAACAGAAACGTGCGTCGGTGCATTTCTGCTTTACTACTACAGTTTTTTATTTTGATTGTTTATGAGTATTTTTAAGACCAATTGATATATTCACTGTCTGTCCAAATACCTTTATATGCATATGTATCGAAGCCAGTTGGATAATGGTCAAAACGTGCTATATTTGAGTATCTTTGTTTTTACTGTTTGGAATGCATGGTTCTTGTGAGTATGAGTGGGTATGAGTGATTTGAATCGTGTGGATATGGTTGTGTTCTTTTAAGTGTCAAGTTTGAGTTTGTAGGTGAGCTATTAGGATTTATTGCACATGATTGTAATATCAAATTTCAAAATAACTTAAACTTTGATAATAAAAAATTAACAGAATTGGTCTGACTTATGACTCTTAATATTTTGAGAATTTTTTTGTTGTTTAAATAATTAGGAGAAGCTGTTTTTGTGTGTCATTGTTTATGTTCTTCCCTTGGGTTGCTTTTCCTTATTTATATTTCAGGGGCCCTCTTACTGGTTTTGCAGAGTGCCCTGGCCCATCCCTCGAGGGGAAGGTTTCATTGACCCCAGAGCTGGACCCCAGCATGGCCACCTTCCTAGCCAAATTTATTAAGGACCCCAAGAAAGGGATTGACAGGTCTGGCATTCCTGCCAGGACAAACTCCTGGATACCCTGGGCCCCTTGACTATGGCTGGAGATGCCAGGTCATCAGGCACCCTTATCTTCCCCGAGGTGCTCTCTGGTTGGGCACAACGCACCATTATATTCCTTGGGAATGCCATCTGCTCTTTGTCTGCAGAGCGCCCCAGTCCTTCCTAATGAAGGTCGACCCCAGCTGGGGGGCCTGGCAGTCTCAGAGGCTGGGGCGGTAGCTCAAGGGGGCCTCTTTGGGGAACCGTTTATAAAGGAATTAGGGAAGTTTGTGGACACCGTTACATCCCTAGACAAGGCCCAATCCTCTATCAAAAGGGTTTTCCATCCCCGGATTTTCCAGGGGGCTGGGCGAGGCAGGGGCAAATTGTCCAGCTGTGGCGCTCCAAATTATGCCCGAGGGCAAGGCTCCAAATGTGGCAGCTACCAGGATAGTTCCCATTACACCACCTTCTACCCTACCTGTGGTCAGCGCTTCAGAGGCAAAGGCAGAGGAGGCAACTCTACACCCAGTTCTGGTGAGTGTCATTCCTTCTTCATCGCTAAGGATTGAGGGTCGACTGGTGGGTTTCATTACTGTTTGGCATTCTATTACCTCCGACGCCTGGGTCTTACAGACAATTCAAGGGTTTCAAATAGAGTTTCATGGTTCTCCTACTTAGGGCATACCTCCCAGACCCATTCAGTTCTCGGCACATAAGTCAGCCCTGAAAGACACAGAGATTTCTTCTATCCTGGAAAAAGGGCCAATTAGCCCCCCGGTTCCCCATCCACGGGGATTCATCAGCAATATTTTCTTGGTGGATAAGTCCGATGGTGGCCAGCGACCTTTCATAAACCTCAGCGAGTTTCACGAGTGGCTCGTATACCGCCACTTCAAGACGGAGGGTATCCACCTCCTCCGGGACCTCCCGCGGACATCCGATTGGATGGTCTGGCTGGACTTAAAAGACGTTTATCTATCAATCCTGATCTTTCCTCCGCACCACCGATTTCTTCACTTCTTCTGCCGTGGCTGGACATACAAGTTTGCCACTCTGCCTTTCGCACTTTCTTTGGCCCAATGGTGCTTCACAAAGGTTCTCAAACCGGCGGTAGAGTACTTCGGGCTCAAAGGGTCCACCTTATCGTCTATATGGATGGCTTGCTTCTGTTGGCCCAGTACCCGCGACAATTGTTTCTTCAATTGCAATTAGCGGTCAACTTGTTGCAGGATCTGGGGTTTGTCATCAACGACAAGAAATCTCTGTTGGTGCCCTCACAATCAGTCACATTCCTGGGTTTTGTAATAGACTCGACCAGGGCCACTTTGAGCCTTCCTCTGCGTAAGGTCTCCAAAATACGAGACAAGTTCCTTAAGTCCCTGGCAAGGACTCATGTTTCTCTGTGGCAAATCGCCCGCCTGGTGGGCCTCCTCGCCTCCTCTATCCAGGTGAGTTTCCCGAGCCTTCTTCATTATCACGTCCTTCAATGCTTAAAAGCTGCTCATCAGCGCAAGGGTCTCACTTACTCACAACGAGTAATCCTCTCGCAAGAAGAGAACGAGGATATAGGCTAGTGGTTTGCTCACATAGAGGCCTAGAATCTTCGGTTCTTCCTCGGATATCGTCATCAAATCAGATGCCAGCATATCAGATGGGGAACCAGGTGTGGAGATTTTTCCACAGGAGGCGTTTGGTCTCCCCAGGACCAGGAGCTGCAAATCTACTGCCTGCAGAATCTAGCTGGCTCCTTCGCAGTCTAGTGCTGGACCAGGGACAAGATTCAGTCACACGTTCTTCTCAAGATGGACAATGTGTCCGCAGTGCATTATATCAACTACTTGGGAGGCACGAGGTCCAAGGTGCTGTCGGATCTGGCAACCAGCTTTTGGCAATACTGCCTTTAGCACCAGGTTTTGGTCACGGCTGAATTCTTACTGGGGCGCTAGAATCAGGTGGCAGACTGGCACTACCACAATTTTCAGGATTCCTACCTTTGGAGACTGCACCCGGATGTTTTTGCATCCCTCCAACGGATTTGGGGTCCATTCTCGATAGATCTTTTTGCCTCCCGATTGGACAATCAGTTACCTCATTTTTTCAGTTGGTGGCCGGATCCGAAAGCAGTAGCCACGGATGCCTTCCTGCAGGATTGGAGTCCGTAGAAGGGCTATGCAATTTCCCCCTTCGTGATGATAACCCCGGCATCTGCTCACATACGGCGTCAGGGAGCGGAGATGGTCATGATCACCCCGACATGAAGTTCTCAAGTATGGTTTCCTGTTCTTCTGGAACTTTCTTGGGATTTTGCAATCTGACTCCCCCTGTTTCCATCACTCCTTCTGAACCTGGATCAGATACAGCATTCGCTGGTGCAGGAGGGCTCCATTAGTTTCTAACTATGGACCTTGGTTCAAATTTAAGACCAGGCTTGAATTTCGGAAGTGCCTCTCTGCCAATCATGAAATGTGTAGGTTTAAGTGGCTCAGATTTTGACAGAAGGGCAAGAATGAATGGTCCATATAAAGCTCTATTTTTTTAACACCACAAAATGAAAGGGTGGCTCGGTCAAGGATGATGGGAAACATAAACTGCAAAGGTGTTATGCTTATTGTGTAACTGAGTAACACAATATTTTTGTCAACAAAGAAATCATTCTGGTTGAAGCAGAGAACGTTGTATTTAGAAAAGAAATAGGTGTTTTTCTGTGTTTTTTTAATGCTGAGTTTCCACTCAGTCAGGCCCCAAAATAATACACATAAAGCTCAGGCTATATTAATACCCAATATGAGGAGTGATGATGAACGAGAATGTGAACTAAATCCAACCTGCACCTGTCTGTCAAACTCCCCAAAAAATGATATTCAGATATACACACTCCTGCTTCACCCACCATAGTAATGCTCTGTTTGAAATTCTCCTTTCCAGTGTCGCAATTTTGTCTTTTGAACCAGTGAGTTTCGAGCAGACTAGACCACGAATAAACATTCTTCGCTTTTTGACACACATTAATAACTACCTTCAATACAATAATGTTTTTGTGTAAAATGCAGTTTAAAAATGTATGACCGGGTCACCGTCACCATTACTGCTCGCATTTATGAAATGAAATGTACAAATAGGGGTTTTTCCAACTGTTTCTCCCGTAAACTGTTCTTATCATGCCAGCAACACCAGTCCGAATGACCTCATTCCACAGGGCCTAGAAACAATTGCCCAATCCTTTCTTAACATTATGATTTCAACAAAAAACTGAAAAACTGGTGCTTGGGTGGGATATTGAGAAACTTATTGCAGAAAGTGTTTTGATATTAGGAAATCAAGAACCAACAACTAAACAATTCTTATATATATATATGATCATTTTCATCAATGAGGGCCTGTATCTAGCGGCCTTCTTGTTGGCTATGTAACAATGAGATTTAAGTTCTAATTACAGCTTCCACACTTGATCAAACTGTGTGATCCTGGGCAAATGCAGGGGCGGATCCTCCGCTATGGTGGAGGAGCATCGCCCCACTACTTTTAAGCAGTGCACTGCAAAGTAAAGGAAACATAAAATGATAATAACTTTTAGTTATTATCAGCCCACAGGGCTCTTGACTCGATGCCCCCTCCAGGAGCCCAGACTAGGCCGATAATAGCCAGTTTACTAAATTACAGGGACCGGGACACTGTGCTGCGCAAGGCCAGAGATCAGCAAGAAAAAATATACCAGGGAAACGTTGTCTCGTTCTACCCGGATTTTACCCTGGCTGTACAGGCTGCCAGAAAGGAGTTTGTGCTGGTGAAAAGGATGCTCCAGAAACAGGACATTAAATACTCTCTGCTCTACCCAGCAAAAATACGGATTTTCGATTCGGGCTCAACTACGTATTTCACAGATCCCAAGTTAGCCACCAAATTTGCCCGGGACCTTCAACCAGTCAAGCTGCCTTCACGATCGGAGAGGAACACAGAGGAGGGGGACCCTCTCAGCGAAAACGACTAAATGCCGGAACTATGCTGGCCTAATGATCAATAATATTAGGGTTGGCATGGATGGGCTTCCTCTCTCATCTTATCTTCATATTGGACTAACGCTTTCAGGATACCCTTTATAGATTTGCTTTGTCTGCCTTGTTGACAGCGGGGACTCCCCTGCTGAGCTAACCACGTCCAGCCACACAGTTTCCACCAGGTGGGATATGCCGGGCCCCTAGCGGTTCTCCTCAGGGATCAGTCCTACTCTGGTTCTGTCGGTTGGCCACTTGTGGCTGCATTGGGGGAGGGGAATTGCCTTTCAGCCAAGTTGGTTGGCTGTAGTGGTTGGTGGGAGGTGTTATTGGGGATCGGGTAGTTTTCCACTATACCGTTGTCTTTTCCTCCACCCCCCCTTTGTCTCCTTTCTGGCCTCCTTCTGTCACACACTGGTAGACGCTGAGTCTGTAAACATGCCGGGCATGGGCGTACCCACTGAAAATGTGACTACTTTGAAGGCAATAACGTGGAATGTTTGTGGCCTGAATGACAACAGGAAAGTGAGGCTGGTCGCTGCATATCTTATCCGTCATGGGGTGGATATATGTTTCTTGCAAGAATTGCATTTGACAGGGGCTAACTGTGCGCCCCTGCGAGCGGGATTGATGGGTGAGAAATATGTTACAAGCTACTCCAATTACGCGAGAGGGACTGCAATTATCCTCAGGAAGGGGCTACCCTGGTGCATGCGCACTGCGCTTTGCGAACCACAAGGGAGATGTGTAATATTAGCAGGTTTGCTGGGGGGACACCCAATTAGGTTGGTTTCAGTATACGGGCCCAACGTGGATGACTCAGAATTCTTCGGGGAGGTGTGGCGACAGGTATAGATGCTCGGTCCGGGTGCGGTCTTGTGGGGAGGGGACTTTAATGTAATATTGGACCCAGACAGAGACAGATCGGGGGACTCCTGGTGCCCCCACCGACGCGCAGTGGCTCAGCTGCAGATTATCATGACAGACTACGGCCTGACAGATATATGGCGCCACAGTAATAGGCACAAAGAGGAAGGCACGTGCGTATTTCCGGTTGGCCCTACCTGGTCCAGAATAGATTTCTGGCTGACCTCGAAGGATGCATTGACATGGGTCTCCAAGATTACCCACCTAGCACGTATCCTATCTGATCACTCTCCGGTACTGCTTTAGCTCGCTCTGCCAGGCGTTCCTAGTTGAGCATTTAGCTGGAGACTCCCGCCGGGAGCTCTGCGAGATCAAGTATTTCGAGACGCTATTCGATCAGCAATTGAAGAATAATTTGAACTGAACGAGGGCACAGTGGAATCCCCCTCCACATTGTGGGAGGCATTTAAGTCTGTGATTACAGGTGAGTGTATTGCTAAACAGGCGGGAGTACTGCGCTCACTGCAAGGGAACCTTAGGTGCCTTGAGGGAGAAATACGGGAGCTCAAAAATGCATACTTCAACACCAATAAGACTGAGACTCTTGGGGACATCAGAGGTAAAATTGTCGAGTTTGAGGAGGCAGCCCTAAGGGAAACACTTTACCTTGGGAAAGAGGCACGCGCTAGACGGTATGGTGAGGGAGATCGTGCTGGCAAAACACTTGCCGATCTCCTTAAAAGATCATGGGCCAATGACTATATTAGTGAACCACGCACAACAGATAATGAGCCGGGGATCGTCCAGGAGGCCGTCAAGGCAGAAATGCTGTCCTTTTACTCCTCACTCTATGCGGCGCAGCAATCTGACATCCACCCTGACCCGACTCCCTTCTTTGATTCCATCCAGCTGCTATGGCTAGAGGACGGCCACCTCAGTTATCTGGATGCGCCGTTTTCGGAGGAGGAGGTGATTGGAGTGATCTACGCCTTGCCCGAGGAAAATTCCCCGGGATTGGACAGTTTGACTGCCACTTTTTACTAAGAATTCGGTCCGCTTCTGGCACCAAACCTCATCAATATGCATGAGGAATCGTTGGAGCAGGGTACGCTTTCTCCATCTCTCTGGGAAGCACTTATCATCACCATTCTTAAACCAGATAAGGATCCGTTGTTGTGCGATTCTTACAGACCGTTAACAATGATTAACCTGGACAATAAAATTCTTGCCAAGCTGATTGCGGCGAGATTACTCCCTCTGTTACCCATTGTGCTGCACCCTGACCAGTGCGGCTTTGCCCCGACAGGGGTACATCTCACAACCTACGCACCTTTTTTGCAACTATGCAGCAAATAGACCCCCCCCTCCCAGCAGCTGCGATCTTTTTGGATGCCACCAAGGCCTGTGATACCTTGGAATGGCTATACCTTTTTGCACTTCTCTCCCGCCTGGGCGTGAGCCCAAAATTTCTAAAACTGATCGCCCTGCTTTATTCCTCACCGATAGCGAGGCTCCGGATTAATGGGATAATTTCCCCTTCCTTCTCGGTGGCTCACGGCACGAGACAGGTCCGCCCGCTGTCCCCCCATCTTTTTGCTGTGGCCATGGAGCCTCTGCTGCTTGACTGAGGCAGCTCCACATGCACTGCGGCCTAGCATTTGTCCCTAGAGTAGTTCTGGTGTCTCTGTATGCAGATGATGTGACCCTGAATGTCAAGCGACCAGCTGAGAATCTAGATCCCCTGATCAGGGAAATCATAAGATTTGGCGGTCTAGTGGGTATCAGTATTAATTTGGGGAAATTAGTTATCTTCCCACTGACTACAGTCACCAAACGGGTCCAGTCAGAATACCCACTTAGCTGGGCGGAGACCCCAGTGAAATACCTGGGAATCTGGCTCAGCCGTAACATCGAGGAGCTCTGGCAATACAACTACGGGAGACTCATGGAATAGTTTGAAAGCTGTCTGGGCCGCTGGACAGCATTGCCACTGTCTCTCGCGGGATGCCGAGCAATAGCAAAGATGGTTGTGCTCCCCAAGATCCTTCATGTATTTGTTAACCTCCTGCTCCCCCTTAGCACACACTTTAGGTGCAGACTACGCCCTTGCCTGGTCCAGTAAACAACCCAGGGTCTATTGGAAGATCCTGATGCTGCCTTTTGAACAGGGAGGTCTGGGGGCCCCAGACATGGAACTCTACTACAACTGCGTGCAAGCCCAGTTTGGGTTTTATTGGATCTTTCCAACTCAATTTATGGCGCATACTGTGGCAGAGCATGACCAAGCAGCTCTTACATCGCTACACATGGCACTCTATAGACCGCAGACTAGGCCGTGCTCAGCGGTAAATACGATTGGATGCACGGTCTGGGCATGGCAGGAGCTGAGTCGGAGGGCACAGCTAGAGACACTGTTTGCCCCCTCTGTGCCATTGTAGAGGCACCCGGCGTTGCAATTCTCTGAAGACACAGGTGTATGCCAGAGACTTAGGAAGCTATGTTTGCACACTATGGGAGATTTGTTCCCAGATGGGGCATTTATACCGCATGATAGGGCGCTTGCAGGGAAAACCACGGGCCTACTTGATAGAATGATGTATAATCAGCTCCGTGCGGCGCTGTGTCATCACTTTGCTTCATTCCCGATAGCGCCCCCAACGTTCCAGGTCCTGGTAGACTTCCTAGGCAACCCGTCACCACGTAAACTTATTACCCGGCTTTACACAGGCATGCATGCCGCCAATCAGCATCCCCCCGGCGCAACGTGGGTGGGAGGAAATGCTGGGATCTCCCATAGAGGAGGATAAATGGTTATATTGCTGCGCGCAGGCTAGGGAGTTGTCCCCTAATTACAGGTTGAGGCTGATCCATTTTAAGTTTATACACAGAACCCCTGCATGGTTGCACAAAGCAGGCTTGAGTGAGGATGGGTGCTGTGTGAGGTGCTGGGCCCAGGATGCGATGTTGTTGCATCTGGCTTGGTCCTGTCCGGAAATTGCACAATATTGGGGAAATATATTTGATGTGCTGGAGACGATGCTGGAGTACAAAATTGAGCACTCCACCCTGACAGCGCTGCTTGGCTACGTGCATGTAGTGCCAGCGACAGTCAGGAAACTAGCGGCTATGCTTTTATTGCTGGCCAAGCGGCGAATTGCGATGTGTTCGGGCTGTCACAGAAGCCTGCAAGGCTCTGACTGGCTTAAAGACGCAGCGTTCTGCCATGGCCAATTGTCTGAATACTGGGAGCTGATGCCTGCATAGGCTCGTCCTAGGGATATTTGGGAGTCACTGCAGAGCTATCTTCACTCCCACCCCCAGGACCAGAGTGGGCTCCCCCTGTCAACCTAGGGGAGTGGTGCAATGAGGATGGGAACTACTTGCGCATAGGCAGTGCGTGAACATGCAGCCTACAAACACGTCTTTTCAGGAGGCCAGAGATTTCCCCTGCTCCTCCTTCCCCACCTGTACCCCTTCCTCTTTTCATCTCTGTTTTTTCCCCCTGAATTTCGTGGTGGGGATCACAACTGTAATGGGAATCGGGGCACTAGAGCTGACCTCATAGATGAGTGATTTAAATCTAGTATTAATGATCACCGAACATTTTGTCCGATTTTATGTACTCAAAAAACTGTCCCAATGCAAGTGTTTTTGCAAGTGTCGCACTGTATTATTGTTGGTACTCAATAAAAGAAATTTATTAAAAAAAATAAAAACCTTTGAGTTATTATAATTTTATGTTTCCTGCTGCTTTGCGGGCGGGAGGGTGGGTGGGGATGCTCGGCTCTTGGAGAAGGGCAGGGGAGGAATGGTTTGCCCACTCTTAAGTGCACAATGACTGTTTAGTCGGCCCTTTCGGGCCGCCCAAACCAGGCATGCGCACTTTCCCCGTTCTCCATGCAGGCTGCATTACAGCCTGCGTGAAGAACAAGCCCAGCCCCCTATTTCCTGGTTGAGCATCGAACCAGGACTCTCAAAACCAATTACAACGCTGTCAGGGGAGCCTTTTCTGTGCTTCCTGTGCCTCGCTCTGACGAGGGAGAGCAGGAGCAGAGACGCGGGACTGGCGCGGCAAGGTAAGTGTTTCTTTTATTCTTATTTTTATTTTTTTACTGTTTCACCCATCGGGACCCCCCTCCCCGCTCATTAGCACCAGGCTCACCACCCCCGAACCATTCCGGCCGCCACCGGGAAAATGTCTTTAACTCCTGGTGACTTCCTTTACCTGTAACACATAAAAGCACTAAGACTCAGGAAAACTGAATGAAAATGTTAGTAGAGCGCCCTGTAAGGAGTGCTGAACTAAATACAGTGACTGAAAAAAAGATTATGTATGCAGCCCTTGTTCACTTCCACCTTGCAGGAAACAATAGCTGAATTTACATCTGTGTGTTTGACAATGCAAAGCACAAAGGTAAAACATTATTATGGGGCACAGAAAAACAATAAACAGGTCAAAATTGGTATGCCACATTGTCATTAATTACTTTGCCTCCAATGAGCAATTTGAGGTGAACAGATTAGCTCTGTTCGAACAAGGCATAGAATCACATCAGAAGCTCATGGTGATTTAAACCCCTGAATTAGTGCTAAGGGGATTGAGACAGAATGAGCACCCATTTTGGAATTTGCTTCCATTTGAAGCTAAGTGTAAATTGCACTTGCTTCAGTTTTTTTGCCCAGGCAATTTAACAACAGCCTATAACTGGTGGTAACTACCATGCAGAATAGTGTGCAAAGGGTAGTTATGGGTGAAAAACAGCATGCTCAGGTTATTCCGTGTTATTCTCCACTCAGGTCCTAATAAAGTTCAAAAATAGAACTGATATCCAGCGCAAACGCCTTTAACACCTGGGTATTTTAGCACCGGTGTTTACCTTATTGACCCAAATGGCATAATAATTGGCAAAATGATGCTAAACAATCAAATGTTATAAATTTGGCTCAGTCGATCGAGTAAATAGCCAAGTGACAAAGTGCCTGGAAAATTAAATGAAGACACCTCTTGCACAATACTGGCTACCACAGTAAAGGACACCCATAAACACACTCCCTGAATGGATCATCCAACAGCATACTGTTTTGTACAGCACCCGTGACGTATATTGGTGCACAAACATGACTCTAACAGTACTAAATAAAGTACAACTACAAACAAACTACAAAAGGAAAAACAAAGTGCACATGAACACATTCGCAAATGCTTTGCAATCAGCTATTTAACAAAAAGTGATGTTTGAGTAACTATCTACAGTGGTACAAATACTATTGCTACAAGCACCCCTTGGCAGCAGACCACAGTCATGAGCACCTTCAACCAAAGCAACGGAATAAGATAACAGGCGTGCATCGCTTTCCAACAAAAGATTACAGTTATTCATAACTTTATCAAAGGGAATGAATCACATGTCTTGGTATTCAAGAGTCTCTATATATCTGTAATGGAGACCCTCATTCACACTAACAAAGGGCTCGGTATATGTTGATTCTCATCTCGTCCAGTTAGGCGAATAGTATCATCATCGGGTCTTTACCACTTGAGTGCTCAGTTCTCCAGGTGATTTACTATCCTCCACCAGGAGGGAGACTGTCTGGTTTACGGCAGTTGTGAGTGTTAAGTAGATAGTGCAAAAAATAGAAGCTAAAATTATCTCCCTTCTTATATAAAGTGTTTTATTGCTCAGGAAAGAGATAACATTAAAAAAGGTAAAAATTGGTGCTTTGGTAGATGTGTTAGTGATCCACAGCACCTAGCGGTTGGTCGTGGTAGGTTGACATGTTTCGGCCCTAGGTTGCCCTTTTGGGTCGTGGGGCCTTCATCAGGACTGGTGTGAGAGGGACTTGTTTTTGAATCGCTCAGCATGTGTGTGTAGATTCACTTACCACTCTTCGTCAGTGAGCTCCATCACTCAATCTCTGACGTTGTGTTATAGGTGCAGACTTTGCCTATGGCTTATGAAGGAGATCAGTGTTTCTCCTTCAGGGCTTAGAGGGAAAAGAGCACAACCCTTTGTTGAGCTTCTTGTGTGCAGGTGCTGCTGCCGTCCTCTGTACCCGGCTTCCCTTATTGATAGAGTCATGATCAAAGGGAATGAATCACGTGTCTCGGTATTCCAGAGTCTCTATATATCTGCCCAAGGCCCAGAGGACGGCAGCAGCACCTTCACACAGGAGGCTCAAAAAAGGGTTGTGCTCTTTTTCCTCTAAGCCCCGAAGGAGAAACAATAGTCTCCTTCATAAGCAATGAACAGAAGTCAGCACCAATATCACTAGCGCCAATATGTGATACCAGTCCTAGGCATCCTAATTGAATAGGCAATATGGCAAAATCAGGGCAACTCTGCTAGTTCTTACTGTGTGGGTAATTAATTATCTTGCATCAGTGCTCAATGGTTTAGAAAAAAGAATTCAAGTTAGAAAGTTATTTAAGGTATCCCTGAATCAATCCCTAGATCTCCCTAATAAGTTGCACATTTTGTTGCACTATGTTAAGATGTACTCCAAATTCTTTAAGGCCTTTTCCTAAGTAAATATTAATGAGACATATCCTCTCCCGTCACTTGAAGTAGATATCTTGTTTGCAGATGAAGACTTCTCCCGGGACAGTGTTTCTATATTGAACCTTGAAGGGGGTTCTGCAACTCCAAGGACGCCTTACGGGATAACTCCACAGCTAGCAGAAAGACGGAGTTCATCAATTCCTCCAATGGGCAATGGGAGAGGTGTGACTGAGACTTGAAACCTCTTCCATGTCAGGATCTACTCCCATGTCATCTATCTGGTGTTAGAGTGCTTACGGTGACGGAAAAGGTAGCTGGTTTCCAGAAGAACTTGTCTACATTGATTAATTAGGCTTGTCACCCTGGTCATTTCATACATTCAGTCTGGGTTCAGCATTATGAACAACGTCAGGTAAATGATGATGATTTTGTCTCTACAATTAAAACAATGCCTGGAAATTTTAATGTATATTTGGCTTTTTTTTTTACTGCATCTACGTGTGTGAGAATGTGTCTGGAAATTTTAGGCCATGCTGTGCTGGACATTTGAGACTGTGTTTTGGTAGATGATATTTGTGCCTGTGCATCTAAAGTTTCAAAAGAGAGCTTGATGGTGCAGTTAGATATGTGGGTTCTTTCATATAGGGATACTATGTATGGTTTCTATATGGTAGGAATATGCACAAGTGATAAACTGGACCCAGCACGGAGGAATGATTTTAGTAGGATCCAAAGTGGATTTACTAGCTTTGGACTCCTGTCATTTGGTGACGCATATGAACCAATGAGTGATATTGAATATTGGCAAATTCTGCTGCCCAAGGCCATTATCTTACTTGTGGTTGTTGTATTTAATTCTAAGTGTTTGAGTAAGATTCCAGCTAGAACCAAAGCACCATCATCCTCCTGTTTTATGAAGGCATATACCATTGTCACTATTTGGTCATGCAACACATGAGCACAGGAGATGACAAGACTCATGCTCCCTATGTAGCATTCTTGCAAGGTGTAAGAATCTGGTTGATTCTCTTCATTAGTCCCCTTTACAAGTATACAAAATCAACGGCTTGAGTAAACCTTGTAGACTAGGGTGAATGACTCTTTACCAGATTTTTTAAATGCCTCAAGGCCGTAAAAGAGTGGCTAAAAAGAACCACATTCTGCAACAGATATCCATTGTGTTGTCAACCACTGTTTCCTTTTCAGGAAAGGTCTTGCACGCTGAGCTTCAGAAAAGGTAAAAAACATTACATGAAGCATTGCCATCTGCCATTGCATCCATGTCACCAGCGTTAGCAGATGCAGCAGCAACAGCAGTCAAACCGCTTGATGGAAGCCAGTCAAATACTATATATGCATGCAATTTATCTGTGATGAACCCAGCAATAGTTACACACTGATGCTTACCCTGCATGCCACTTGAGGCGGTGGATGACCTGAAGTGAAATCTTCTGAAATCTTTATCCCAATGTGCAGTGATGCACATGTAGTCTGTAGCTTACCCACTTCTTCACACGTATATTGTAAAGTGTATAGCATGTACTGCTGACTCCATTAGTATACTTTAAACTAATGACTGTGAAGATTAAAAAGCAACAGTGGAAACATGTGACTTGCTACCTACCATTTTGAAAAACTGCATTTCATAAATTCATGGATTCATTCTCCTTCCACCAAAGACTAGGGAAGGTCAAGCAACAACACTTTCATACAATTCTCATTGTATGAATACGCCTTCTAATGGGTTCAGAAGTTGCTTAGTATCCTTGGTCAAAAGAGCAGTTACAATTACTTTTTTTGTTTGTGATACCATAATGAATGTCTGAATGTGACATGGCTTTAGAGATGGGGGTGATCAAACTACCAAAAGAGAGCAGGGATGGTTTCTACATCAGTGGTATAGTGAGCTCCCCCGACTCTAGCAGCTTAAGCGGGGGTTACCACTGGCCCGGTGTGCTGGTAAACTGGGTTTTAGAGCATCTTGGAGCAATAAAACACTGTGACCAAATCTATCCAGTAGCCAGATATTGGCAGTTGAAACATGCCCAAAACCCTAACACTCTTTCATTTTTTGGAATTGACAGATTTGATTCTACACAGAGAGGAGGGGATAGAGAGAACAAATTGCAAAAGCTGGAATCTGAATATATAATCCGTCTCCACACAAATGCACCTGAAGGATGGAATGTGGATGTGGAGCTGTTTGTTCACATTGAGTAGTAACATGTACTGATTATATCTTGTTATTTATTTTTCCTAAACTATCCAATCGTTATGTAATGGATTGATATTGTACATCAAAATTGTTTTTCTAGTATGAGTCTGCAGTTTTTAGTTAAAAATATAAAGGGCATGGAGATGCCATAACAGGAATCACTGCAGAAAAGATTTGTTAACCAAATTGATTTTTTTGTATGTAATTGGATCTGTCGTTTTGATTCCTTTAGTGCATGAGACTTTACTCCCTACGTCCCTTTCTTGTTCTGTTTTGTGAGTGGGTAAAAAAGTAGATACTTATCATGCAGGGAGGTTATATTTCCTATAATGAATTTTAAGAAGTTGTGTCACTTATCTTTGCATATCATGATTAGCGTTAAAAGTTTCTTAGTACATTTATTGAAAGACTTTGATGGGATCTGAAGAAGTTGTGTTATGAATTTTTGCATACTGCATATGGCACTCAAATATTTCTAGTTACATTTAAATAAAACTTATATGGGATTTGGCCACAGGGCCCATTATCAATTTATTTGCTCAATATTTCGTTTTCATTATATATATTGTCAAACTGACAGCAATTCTATAAATGATTTTCTGATTACACTGAAACCTGGTGGATAATTACATGGTTTATGTATAACCATTATACAGATTCAATGACATTAAAATCTTATTACAGTCAGTGCATTAGATGAATTTAATGCACAAATGGAGTAGATTACTTATTGTTTTTATACGCAACATTGACAATTAATACATTTCTTGTCACTTTGTGTTTTTGACTTCTGGACAATAACTGTGATCTGTTTTCTAGATTCATTGTTTGTTGCAAGTTTTTAAGGGTGGTTGAGCACTTTCCACTGTTGGCTTTGACAAAGACCATGAGGTTGAAACGTGTTGCTGTCATTTATTACATCTTGAAAACCCCTTTGTGGAGTGCTATCGTTGTGTCATTCTTTTTTGACAAACACATTGTGGATTGATAAGTATGTATATATATATATATTCACTGAAAAAACCATAAGGTTTTAGGGACAGTTATAGTTAGTTGGACATTGCACTCGTACAAAACCCGTGAAATTCCCCCGTTATAGTTAGTTCAGGTAACTATAACTCGCGCCCCACAATGCACTGCTGATGACGTCATATATTACATCACTCATGACATGGTCAGTGACATCACTGATGACATCACTGATGACATCTCAAATGACATCACTGATGACATCACTGATGACATAATCCAGTGACTGTGTGTTTCTGTAAAGTTTAAATATGTTTAATATATATAGGGAAAGGCGTATTGAAGAATGAGTGGGTGTATAAGTGTCTGAATGGATGATTTAGTACGTGAGTGACTGACTCTACAAGTGAGTGATTAAATGTATCTTACTGAATGCATGGGTTAGTGACTAAACTGTGTGAATGTCTGTATCCGTCTGTCTGTTGGTTTGTAAGCGGCTGCATGGGCTTTCTGAATAGCTACATGAGTGTCTACATGGGTTATTGATTGATTGTCTGAGTATCTGTATGGGTGCCTGAGTATTTGTGTGGGTGGGGTGTGTGTGACTCTGTACATAGATGTGTGAGTGGGTGATTCACTGGGTGCATGGTTTCAAGAGTGCGTCTGTGATGGACTGTATGGGTGGGTGAGTGTGTGTATGGGTGTGTTAGTGATTGAATGTATATCTCAGTGGTACATGTGTGAGTAACTACATATGTGAAAGGCAGTATATATGTGTGTTGGAGTATATAAATGGCTATAAGTGAGAGTGTGTGATTGTGAGAGTGGCTATATGGATGAGTGTGTGCTTGCATCAGTGATTGCATAGGAGCGTAAGAATGTGCTAGTATTTTTATGAGTAAGTGAGCTGGTGTGTATAACTGTATAGGTGAGTAAATTGGAGTGTGATTAATTATTTGCATGACTGACTAGGTGTGTGAGTACCTCTATGGATGAGTTGCGTTGTGTGAGTGTTTGTTAGATTTGGGGGTCTCTAGTTGGCAGAGGTAGGTACCTTTGTCCAAATAGGGACCCTTGAGTCTAGTCAGGGAAAGTAGGTACACTCCCGAAATAACCCCTGCTCACCCTCTTGGTAGCTTGGCACGAGCAGACAGGCTTAGTTCAGAGGCAGTGTGTAAAGCATTTGTGAACACATACAGTAATCAAGTGACAACACTACAAATGGACACCACACAGGTTATATATTTCTAAAAATAGGTATACTTTATATAGATTTATCACAAGACCATAAACGACAAAAATAATCCACAATACTGTTAAGAATACTTAGTTCTGATCAAAAGGCTTAATTCAAGGTTCTGTGCGAGTCGGTAGCCTCCTCCGGCTACGGCGATGTCGAGAACAAACAGAGTCTAACAAATCCAGCTGACCGCGTCGAGACGGGCCAACACAGCGTAGACAGACTCGGTCACAGTACCTTTACTTGAAGCGGCAGGCACGGGCGTGCGAGCCGGATGGCTGTTCGTCGCGGTCGCGATGCAAAAATGGAAGCGTTGCAGGACGCGTTGTCCCTCGATGCGGTGCAGGCAGCGGCTCGTTGGCGTCGTCGAGACGGAGTCGGTGAGACCAGGGCCGTGCGTTGCAGGGGCGAGACGGTGCTTCGATGCGGTGCTGGCAGGTTGCGGTGCGGCGACGGAGCCGGATTCAGGAGCTGGCGTCGATCAGTCCGGACGGCGGGGCGAGTCGGGCGGTGCGTCGCAAAGCGTGCGAGCGGTGCCCAACTCCGGTGCGGTCACAGGACTCGAACTCAGCAGCAGTGACCGTGTCGGTCGGACCAGTTCGATTCGGCGTAGCGAGCGTTGCAGGACGCGTTGTCCCTCGATGCGGTGCAGGCAGCGGCTCGTTGACGGGTCGGTGAGACCAGGGCCGTGCGTTGCAGGGCGAGACGGTGCTTCGATGCGGTGCTTGCAGGACACCGAGTCGGTCGTGAGAGTCGGTCACAGCTCCCTACCTCTGTAGCCACTGAAACAGAGTTTCCAGCAGCAATTCACAAAGGGGTGAAGTCCAATGGTCCTGGGACTTCGGTCAGGGGGCAAGCTCTCTTCCAAGCCCTTGGAGATCCTTCACAAGTTGATGAAAGTCACAGCAAAGCAAAGTTCCTTTCTCCTCTCTTTGGCAGTCAGGCAAACCACTGCAGGCCAATCCCCCAAGCAGCACTTCAGGCTTAGGGATAGTTTCTCCTCAGTTTCTTCTTGGTTCCGCTCCTCAGTAAAGGTTTCTTCTTGTTCCCAAAAGTGATCTAATTTTCCTGGGGTCTGGGTGCCCCTCTTATACCCTGATTCTCTTTGTTCTCTGGAGGCAGAGAGGCCTCTGCCTAGTCCAAAACCAGTTCTGGTCAGTCCTGGAGCACTTTGTTTTTCTGACTCCTTCTTTCCTTTCAGAATGTGGGGCAGAGTGCTCAGCCGCCCGGCAGGAGGTGGAGCCAGCATTGTGGAAGGCAGGCACAGCCCTATTCAGACCCAGGTGCAACTCCTCCCTCCACTCTGGATGCAGATCTTTCTATTCAGCCCTGCGCTGACTCACCCTGTCTCCGGTAGCCACCCCCAGCCCCTGTCACTCAATCTCCAGACAAGGAATACACAACCTAGCAGAGGCAGGCTTGGATAGTTAGGCAAGAAAATACCCACTTTCTAAAAGTGGTATTTTCGAACACAGAATGTTAAAACCAACTTCACTAAAAGATGTATTTTATCATCCTGAGTTCAGGCATACTAAATTCGTTTTTCTACCATGTTCCCTGGGTCAGTTCTGATTATAAGGTGTAATAGTCAGTCTGCCCATTCGGGCCTATGGGGAGCAGGTAGCCTTGCAATAGTGAAAAACGAAAATGGCTGTAATTCACTATTAGGACATGCCACACACACCAGGGCATGTCCTACCTTATACCTACAATGCACCCTGCCCTAGGGCCTACTTTAGGGGTGACCAACATGCAGTAAAGGGAAGGTTTTAGGGACTGGTAAGTGGGTGTACTCACCAAGTCGACATGGCAGCCCGAGGCTGCACACAGGCTCTGCGATGGCAGGCCCGAGACATATTTACCAGGCCGCTTCTGTGGGTGGCACAACCAGTGCTGCGAGCCCACCAGCGGCATTGGATTTACAAGCCCTGGGCACACTGAGTGCACTGTACTAGGGACTGACAAGTAAACCAATCATCCAATCATGGAGTCACTAATACATGTATCAATTAACGATAGGGAGCACTTGCACTTTGGCACTGATTAGCAGCGGCAAAGTGCCCATGAGCATCTAGTCCAGCAAAAACATATCGGCAACCGTGGAGGCATTATGAAAAAATGGAAGGGAGACCCACGCCAAGGATGCCAGGTCTAACACGTGTCCCCTCCAGCTGAAATGTGGGGAGAACTATCCTACCCCTAGGGAGTTCTCATCGCTAAGGCGGAAAAATCTGGACAGTCCATCAGCATTGGCGTGTTCTGTACCAGGGCGGTGTTCCACCGTAAAGTCCATCCCCTGTAGGGAAATGGACCACCTCAACAGCTTTGGATTCTCACCCCTCATCTGCATCAACCATCTGAGGGGCCTGTGGTCTGTCTGAACCCGGAAGTGAGTCCCAAACAGGTATGGTCTCAGCTTCTTCAGTGCCCAGACCACAGCAAATGCCTCACGCTCAATAGCACTCCATCTCTGTTCCCGGGGAAGTAACCTCCTACTGATGAAGGCTACAGGTTGGTCTAGGCCCTCCTCATTGATCTGTGATAGAACAGCCCCTACACCATGCTCTGAAGCGTCGGTCTGAACAATGAACTCATTGGAGAAGTTGGGTGCCTGGAGCACAGGCGCCGTGCACATGGCAGTCTTCAAGGTGTCAAAAGCTTTTGACAGGCGTCAGTCCAAATCACTTTCCTGGGCTGCTTCTTGGAAGTCAGCTCGGTCAAGGGGCAACAATGCTGCCATACCCCTTGACGAATCTCCGGTAGTACCCGGTGAGTCCTAGGAAGGCTCTCACCTCTGTCTGGGTCTTGGGGGCTCCCAAGCCAGAATGGTATCAATTTTCGGTTGGAGGGCGCCACCTGGCCGCTCCCAACCTGGTGTCCCAAGTACACCACAGAACCCTGCCCAATCTGGCACTTACTCGCCTTGATTGTGAGGCCTGCCCTCCGCAGCGCCATCAACACTTCCCAGAGGTGGCGCAGATGCTCTTCCCAACGGGCACTGAACACTGCGATGTCATCCAGGTAGGCGGCACTGAAATCCTCCAGTCCAACCAACACCTGGTTGACCAACCTCTGAAAGGTGGCAGGGGCATTCTTCATCCCAAAGGGCATCACCCGGAACTGGTAGTGCCCATCTGGTGTGGAGAATGCTGACCTCTCTTTGGCCCCATCAGTCAAGGCGATCTGCCAGTATCCAGACGTTAAGTCAAATGTGCTGAGGTACCGCGCAGCCCCTAACCGATCTATGAGCTCATCAGCTCTGGGGATGGGGTGGGCGTCAGTCCTGGTGACGGAATTGAGTCCCCTGTAGTCCACACAGAACCGGAGTTCTGGTGTGGCACCAAGCGCGGCAGCTTTGGAACCAAGACCACGGGGCTGGCCCAAGGGCTGTTAGAGGACTCAATCACCCCTAGCGCAAACATCTTGGAGACCTCCTCCTTGATGCAGGCTCTGACCCTGTCAGTCACCCTGTAAGCCTTGTGCTTCACAGGAAGACTGTCCCCAGTGTCCACATCATGGACGCACCAATGGGTGACACTGGGAACCAGGGAGAACAGGTCAGGGAACTGTCCCAACAGTTGGCGACAGTCACCCTGCTGCTCAGGTGTCAGGGAGGTAGAGAGGTTTACTCCCTCCACTGATCCATCTTGCTCTCGGGCTGACAGGAGGTCAGGAAGAGGCTCGGTCTCCTCCTCCATTCCATCATCTGTAGCTAAGAGCATGCCCACTTGGGACCTCTCCAAGTGGGGCTTCAGGCGGTTCACATGCAGGACCCGCAAGGGAGTTCCTGGGAGACTGCAAGTCCACCAAATAGGTAACTGGACTCTTGCGCTCCACCACCGTAAAGGGCCGGTCCACCTGTCCTGGAGCGCACAGGGCTCCACAGGGGCCATGACCCACACTTTCTGACCAGGCTGAAGCTCTACCAGAGTGGCATTCTGGTCGTACCACCGCTTCATCTCCTCCTGGCTGGCTTCCAGATTTGCCTCAGCAAGCTCTCTGAAACGCCTAGTCTGGTTCCTGAAGGCCAGCATGTAACTGTATACATCCTGGGGAGGTTTCCTGGGAGATTGCTCCCAGCCTTCCTTGACCAAACTCAGAGGTCCTCGCACCGGGTGTCCATAGAGGAGCTCAAAGGGACTGAACCCTAGAGACTTCTGTGGCACCTCCCAGTATGCAAACAACAGGCATGGTAAGAGGACGTCCCATTTACGCCTCATGGGTTCTTCCAGACCCATAATCATGCCCTTGAGGGTCCGGTTGAATCTCTCAACCAGACCATTTCCTTGAGGGTGGTAAGGAGTGGTGAACTTGTAAGTTACACCGCACTCCTGCCACAGGGACTTCATGTACTTGGACACGAAGTTGGTACCTCGGTCAGACACCACCTCTTGAGGGAATCCCACACGTGAGAAAATTCCCATCAGTGCCCGTCCCACCACGGGGGCCGTCACTGTCCTCAGAGGGATGGCTTCAGGGTACCGGGTGGCATGGTCCACCAAGACCAGGATAAACCTGTTGCCCATGGCTGTCTTGGGGTCCAGTGGCCCCACAATGTCAATACCCACCCGTTCAAAGGGGTGCTGACCACAGGGAATGGCTGGAGAGGAGCCTTGTGCTTCCTCCCTCTTTCCACTTGCCTGGCAAGTCTGGCATGTTCTGCAGTGAGTGGCGGCACTCCTGCGCATCTGGGAGCCAATAGAAATGGGTAACAAGCCTGTCAAAGGTCTTGTCCTGCCCCAGATGTCCCGCTAACGGTACATCATGAGCCAACCCCAGTAGGAAGGCTCTGAAGCGCTGGGGTACCACCAGCACACGGGCTGACCCAGGCTCAGCAACCTTAGGCTCTGAATACAGGAGACCATTCTCCCAGTAAACCCAATGTGATCCAGACTGATCACCTGCTGCCTGGTCTGTGGCCTGTTGCCTCAGACCCACGAGAGAAGGGCATGTGTTCTGCTCCTTGCAGAACTCTTCCCTGGAGGGTCCTCCTTCTTGCTGCCAATGGGTCAGCTCAGGTAGGTCCCCCAGTTCAGCTACCTGTTCCCCTGTAGGCTCCAGGGCATCCCCCTCAGGGTCTGCCTCCTCCTGGACCGTGGGAACCTCGGGGGCCGGTTTCCCGCGCCCCCTGCCTCCTCTCTCTCCGGCAGGCACCTGGGCCTCCCTCTCAGGCTCCAGGTCCTCTTGAACACCTTTAGCTGCCATTGACCGGGTGGTCACACATGCCCAATCAGGCAAGCCCAACATTTCTAAATGCGCACTCCGCTCCACCTTAGCCCAAGGTGAGCTCTCCAAATCGTTCCCTAACAAACAGTCAACAGGCATGGCTGGCCTCACAGCTACTTGAAGAGTACCGAGACCCCCACTCAAAGGGAACCTGAGCCACCTTGCAGTGACTCTCTGTGTTGTCAGCGGCAACAACCGGATAGAATGCATCAGGGATAACCTGCTCTTTAGACACCAGGTGACACTTGACAGCTGTCACACTGGCTCCTGTGTCTCTCAGAGCCTCCACCCTATGGCCATTGATGGTCACCCACTGCCTGTATTTCTTAGTGTTCTCAGGCAGCGGGGTCCTAGGGACCATCTCAGAGTCTCCTAATGAGACAAGGGAAAACACTGTGGGATCCCCCACCTTGGGCACCCAACTCCTCCCCCAGGGCTACACTAGCCAACTGCCGGGGGACTGCACTGGTGGGTGCTGGTTTTCCATGCAAAGGGCAACGAGGATCGTTTGCCTTGTGGCCAGGGCGCCACACTTGTAACATACCAGTGGTCCCTGGTGAACAGGGGGGCCTGTCAGGGCCACTGGCTTCTTCTCAGGGGAGGCTGGGAACCTTTCCCTTGGTTCCCTTGGGGTCTACTTTGGGGCCCTTTATGGAACTCCTTCTGTTTACCCTTGTCCCCCACTCTTCTGCTGGGGACCCTGCCCACCCTTGGCGGAGTCTCCCACGTGACCCTTGTGGACCCGGGTACTCACCCAGCGGTCCGCCTCCTCAGCAAGCTGCCTAGGGTTAGTCAGCTTACTATCAATCAGGTGCTGGCGTAGCTCAGGAAAACAATTACCGGACAAGTGCTCCCAGGCAATCAAATCAAAGAGCGCCTGAAAATCAGTCGCTTTGCTACCCTTTACCCAACCATCCAAGGCTCTGCAAAAGAAGGTCACATATTCAACCCAGGTACTGCTTTCAATCTTACTACAGTTCCTGAACCTTTGCCTATAAAGCTCAGGGGTCAAACCATACCTAGTCATTAAGGCATCCTTCATGTGGCTGTACGAATTATAGACTTCAGAGGGCAAATCCAACAAGGTATCCCGCCCTTCACTGAGGAACCGTCCCCACAACCCCGCTCCCCAATCCTTCTCAGGGACCCGGTGGGAAGACATGGCTACCTCATAGGCTTTGAACCACTGCCCTATGTCGTCATTTTTAAAAAACTCCTTCACCACATCTTTGGGAATATACACCCTAGCTTCAACAGGCACAGGCGGTCACACTGCCACCAGAGGGAGTAATCTCTAAGCTCTTGGCCTTCAATTCCAACTCCCTCAAAACTTTCTCATGTTCAAACTGCATTTTCTTTTCCTCTAGGGCTAATTTCCTTGTTTGCATTTCGAATTCTAACTGCTTATTCAGCTTGAGTTTGGTCAGCTCTATTTCGTGCATCCTACTCTCTTTCCTGTCCTCCAACTCCTCTGGAGACAGTCCTCTGGCAGAAACACTGCTACCTACTGGGGAAGGTGGTCTTCTAGCCCCTAGACCCAATAGCCCCTCCAGCTGCCCTTCTGCATTCTCAGCCCCCTCCACAGGGGCACTCCTTGATTCGACCCAGGCCCTCAGCGCCTTTTGGAGGTCCTCCTTCCTGGAGATCCCGGTCATGGACACTTTAAACTTTTTGCAGAATTGCTTGAGCTGCTTAAGGGTGTAGCATTCTAGCCTCTCTTCTTCCCAATCACATTCAACAGAGGCTACTGATGCTGGTTTCTCCATAGTGACTGAACTTGGCATTTGCAAAAATAGGAAATCCCAGAAAAAATGCTATTAAAGTATGTGGTTGCGTTTTGGTCTGCACTCACTAAGTAGTGTTCACCAATCACTGTACATGAGTCACAAATGCAAGTCCAGAATCCTCACCGCTGACCACCAATGTTAGATTTGGGGGTCTCTGGTTAACAGAGGTAGGTACCTTTGTCCAAATAGGGACCCTTGAGTCTAGTCAGGGAAAGTAGGTACACTCCCGAAATAACCCCTGCTCACCCTCTTGGTAGCTTAGCACGAGCAGACAGGCTTAGTTCAGAGGCAGTGTGTAAAGCATTTGTGAACACATACAGTAATCAAGTGACAACACTACAAATGGACACCACACAGGTTATATATTTCTAAAAATAGGTATACTTTATATAGATTTATCACAAGACCATAAACGACAAAAATAATCCACAATACTGTTAAGAATACTTAGTTCTGATCAAAAAGGCTTAATTCAAGGTTCTGTGCGAGTCGGTAGCCTCCTCCGGCTACGGCGATGTCGAGAACAAACAGAGTCTAACAAATCCAGCTGACCGCGTCGAGACGGGCCAACACAGCGTAGACAGACTCGGTCACAGTACCTTTTACTTGAAGCGGCAGGCACGGGCGTGCGAGCCGGATGGCTGTTCGTCGCGGTCGCGATGCAAAAATGGAAGCGTTGCAGGACGCGTTGTCCCTCGATGCGGTGCAGGCAGCGGCTCGTTGACGTCGTCGAGACGGAGTCGGTGAGACCAGGGCCGTGCGTTGCAGGGCGAGACGGTGCTTCGATGCGGTGCTGGCAGGTTGCGGTGCGGCGACGGAGCCGGATTCAGGAGCTGGCGTCGATCAGTCCGGACGGCGGTGCGAGTCGGGCGGTGCGTCGCAAAGCGTGCGGCGGTGCCCAACTCCGGTGCGGTCACAGGACTCGAACTCAGCAGCAGTGACCGTGTCGGTCGGACCAGTTCGATTCGGCGTAGCGAGCGTTACAGGACGCGTTGTCCCTCGATGCGGTGCAGGCAGCGGCTCGTTGACGGAGTCGGTGAGACCAGGGCCGTGCGTTGCAGGGCGAGACGGTGCTTCGATGCGGTGCTTGCAGGACACCGAGTCGGTCGTGAGAGTCGGTCACAGCTCCCTACCTCTGTAGCCACTGAAACAGAGTTTCCAGCAGCAATTCACAAAGGGGTGAAGTCCAATGGTCCTGGGACTTCGGTCAGGAGGCAAGCTCTCTTCCAAGCCCTTGGAGATCCTTCACAAGTTGATGAAAGTCACAGCAAAGCAAAAGTTCCTTTCTCCTCTCTTTGGCAGTCAGGCAAACCACTGCAGGCCAATCCCCCAAGCAGCACTTCAGGCTTAGGGATAGTTTCTCCTCAGTTTCTTCTTGGTTCCGCTCCTCAGTAAAGGTTTCTTCTTGTTCCCAAAAGTGATCTAATTTTCCTGGGGTCTGGGTGCCCCTCTTATACCCTGATTCTCTTTGTTCTCTGGAGGCAGAGAGGCCTCTGCCTAGTCCAAAACCAGTTCTGGTCAGTCCTGGAGCACTTTGTTTTTCTGACTCCTTCTTTCCTTTCAGAATGTGGGGCAGAGTGCTCAGCCGCCCGGCAGGAGGTGGAGCCAGCATTGTGGAAGGCAGGCACAGCCCTATTCAGACCCAGGTGCAACTCCTCCCTCCACTCTGGATGCAGATCTTTCTATTCAGCCCTGCGCTGACTCACCCTGTCTCCGGTAGCCACCCCCAGCCCCTGTCACTCAATCTCCAGACAAGGAATACACAACCTAGCAGAGGCAGGCTTGGATAGTTAGGCAAGAAAATACCCACTTTCTAAAAGTGGTATTTTTCGAACACAGAATGTTAAAACCAACTTCACTAAAAGATGTATTTTATCATCCTGAGTTCAGGCATACTAAATTCGTTTTTCTACCATGTTCCCTGGGTCAGTTCTGATTATAAGGTGTAATAGTCAGTCTGCCCATTCGGGCCTATGGGGAGCAGGTAGCCTTGCAATAGTGAAAAACGAAAATGGCTGTAATTCACTATTAGGACATGCCACACACACCAGGGCATGTCCTACCTTATACTTACAATGCACCCTGCCCTAGGGCCTACTTTAGGGGTGACCAACATGCAGTAAAGGGAAGGTTTTAGGGACTGGTAAGTGGGTGTACTCACCAAGTCGACATGGCAGCCCGAGGCTGCACACAGGCTCTGCGATGGCAGGCCCGAGACATATTTTACAGGCCGCTTCTGTGGGTGGCACAACCAGTGCTGCGAGCCCACCAGCGGCATTGGATTTACAAGCCCTGGGCACACTGAGTGCACTGTACTAGGGACTGACAAGTAAACCAATCATCCAATCATGGAGTCACTAATACATGTATCAATTAACGATAGGGAGCACTTGCACTTTGGCACTGATTAGCAGCGGCAAAGTGCCCATGAGCATCTAGTCCAGCAAAAACATATCGGCAACCGTGGAGGCATTATGAAAAAATGGAAGGGAGACCCACGCCAAGGATGCCAGGTCTAACAGTGTTTATATAGGTGTATGAGTGCATATGATAGTCCTGTACTGAGTGACTGTAAGTATGAGTGACTGTACGGGTGAGTGAGTAGATGTGTGTGTGTAGACCTAAGAATCAGTGAGTGGGTATGTACTTATTGGTATTGGAGTGTGTATGGTTTTGAGAATGGCAGTCTGTAATTTAGAGTGGGTGTATCAAAACTTATATTAGGGTGTGAGAAGATGCATTAAATTCTCACATGGATGATGTCATCAGTGATGTCATCAGTGATGTCATTTGAGATGTCATCAGTGATGTCATCAGTGATGTCACTGACCATGTCATGAGTGATGTAATATGTGACGTCATCAGCAGTGCATTGCGGGGCGCGAGTTATAGTTACCTGAACTAACTATAACGGGGGAATTTCACGGGTTTTGTACGAGTGCAATGTCCAACTAACTATAACTGTCCCTAAAACCTTATGGTTTTTTCTGTGAATTTCTAAGGTTTTTTAAATGCTAATTTCTAACTATAACGTGCCTGAAACCTATGGTTTTTTCAGTGAATTTCAAAGGTTTTTTAAATGCTAATTTCTAACTATAACGTGTCTGAAACCTATGGTTTTTTCAGTGAATTTCAAAGGTTTTTTAAAAGCTAATTCCTAACTATAACGTCTGAAACCTACGGTTTTTCAGTGAATTTCAAAGGTTTTGTAAATGACAATTTTTAAATGTATTAATTGTTATATTTATTTTTTTCATACTGATTTACTACATTTTTAGAAACAATTTTTTTTTACATATTTTATTTTTTAAATTGCATTGTAATTACATTATACATTACAAAAAATACTTTCTCAGAATGAATTACTTTAGTTTAAATACTTTGCACATAGGCAATAGACTTTTAAGTACAGTAGTTACAGTTGTTGCAATGGGCAACACATTTTCAAACACAATGCAACATTCAGCTCAATGTGAATTTCTAGTTAAATGCAATTAGTTACTTTATGGATTACTTTTCTAACAACAGGACTGGATCCTAGATTCAGTCCTGGGACATCTCCTGTAAACAGTTGAGTAAAAGCGTTTTGGTTACAGTAGTGATTTTTAAGGAATATTATTGTATTTTAAAAGTTGACACAAACTTTTTCTCATAGAATCACCAATGTTATCCTATGGAAGGAAATTCACTTAGCAGGTAAAAACTGTTATCGTTACTTTTTCTTACTCAGTGTTGGATCCTGGATCCAGCACTGGTGCATCTCCTGTAAACAGTTGAAAGAATGCGTTTAAGTCATACAGGCGATTTTTAAGGAATATTTGTAGATTGTAAAAATCGACACTTTGAAACTTTTCTGCTGAAAACCAGACAATGGATTCCTATGGAAGAAAATATAAGTTACTGGTAAGTACGGTTAAAATTACTTTTCAGGGTCAGTGCTGGGCTAAAAGATGCAGCACTGAGGTCTCTCCTGATAACAGGTGAGTAAATCGGAATTCGTATTTCGGCTGATTTTAGAGGAATATTTTAAAGTTCCAAAACTCCACACTTAGAAGAATTTCCAAGTGAAACCAGTCAATGTTAGCCTATGGAAGGAAATTCAAGTTACTGGTAAGTACGGTTAAAATTACTTTTGAGGATCAGTACTGGGCTGAAAGATGCAGCACTGAGGTCTCTCCTGATAACAGGTGAGTAAATCGGAATTCGTATTTCGGCTGATTTTAGAGGAATATTTTAAAGTTCCAAAACTCCACACTTAGAAGAATTTCCAAGTGAAACCAGTCAATGTTAGCCTATGGAAGGAAATTCAAGTTACTGGTAAGTACGGTTAAAATTACTTTTCAGGACCAGTACTGGGCTGAAAGATACAGCACTGAGGTCTCTCCTGATAACAGGTGAGTAAATCGGAATTCGTATTTCGGCTGATTTTTGAGGAATATTTGTATGTTTCAAAAATCAACACTTAGAAACTTTTTCAGCAAAAAGCAGGCAATGATATCCTATGGAAGGAAATTCAAGTTACTGGTAAGTACGGTTAAAATTACTTTTCAGGATTAGTACTGGGCTGAAAGATGCAGCACTGAGGTCTCTCCTGATAACAGGTGAGTAAATCAGAATTCGTAGTTCGGCAGATTTTAGAGGAATATTTGCACAATGGTGAAGGGAGGGGCGGGGCCTGAGGTGACATCTGTGCAAACGCGCCCCGTGGCGCGTTTTAAGTTGGGGGATTAAGTCCCCTTGAATCATGAGGGTCCCTAGGGGCCAACTAGCCCACCAGGAACCTCCAGTATGCGCCAGGGGCTGCGTTGCAGAGACGTGTAGAGAGGCCACACCCCTTTTACACCTCTCTGCAACGCAGCTCTGTGCGCTTTCTGGATGTACCTGTTGGGCTAGTTGGCCCTAGGACCCTCAGGATTGAAGGGATTTAATTCCCATCTTAAAACGCACCACGGGCCTGTTTGCACACATGTCACCTCAGGCCTCCCTCCCTTCACCACTGTGCAAACGCGCCCGTGGCGCGTTTTAAGTCGGGGGATTAACTCCCTTGAATCCTGAGGGTCCCTGGGGTGCAACTAGCCCACCAGCTACCTCCATTAAGCGCCACAGAGCTGCGTTGCAGAGAGGTGTAAAAGGGGCGTGGCCTCTGTACACCTCTCTGCAAGGCAGCCCCTGGCGCATACTGGAGGTTCCTGGTGGGCTAGTTGGCCCTCAGGGACCCCCAGTATTCTAGGGAATTACTTCCCCTTCTTAAAACGCGCCAGGGGCAGCGTTTGCAGAGTACTGCAGGGAGGGGGCGGGGCCTCCGGCACGATGCCGTTTTTTTTTTTTATGGGAGGGGGCTGCGTGGCCCCCTTCCCTCGGCCACTTTTGGCCCCGGGGACCCCATCCCCCGGGGCCTGAGCATTTTTTTTTTTTTTTTAAAATGGGAAGGGGGCCGCGTGGCCCCCCTTCCCTGGGCCTCTATTGGCCCCGGGGACCCCATCCCCCGGGGCATGCCCTCTTTTTTAAATAAAAAATATGGAGGGGGCTGCGTGGCCCCCTCCTCAGGCCATTTAAGGCCCGGGGACCCCATCCCCCGGGGCCGTCCTTGCCCTTATTTTTTTATTTTTTTATTTTTTTATTTGGGGAGGGGAGCTGCGTGGCCCCCTCCCGGGCCACTTATGGCCCTGGGGACCCCATACCCGGGGCCTGGCCTCTGGTTGGGGACTGTGGGGGGTCCCCAATCCCCCACAGTCCCGCCGGCTCCCCGCGTCCTATGGGAGCCAGCATTGCTTTTCCACATGGGGAGCAGCTAAGATGCTGCTCCCCATGTGGAAAGCTAATTGGTTGCATTTTGAAAGAGAGAGCAGGTTTCCTGCTCTCTCTTTCAAAATGCAAACCAAGTTTGCTATGACAGGGCGGGAGCGGCGAGGCTCCGTCCTGTCATAGCAAACAGCAGTGTCCCAGGGGTAGGCACCCCGGGACACTGCAGGAGCCGGCCCTGGGGGGTGGCGGTCCCCAGGGCCATCAAGGGCTCCAGGACGGGGCCGCGCGGCCCCCTCCCTACATTTTGAAAGCCCCGGGAGGTGGTGGTCCCCGGGGCTTGGGAGTCCAAAACAGACCCCCATTTTCAATTTTCTTAGTGCCCCGGGGAGGTGGTGGTCCCGGGGCATGTGGAGGGCTGGAGCCCCCACACAGGTTTAAAAAAAAAAAAAGCCCCGGGGAGGTGGCGGTCCCCGGGAGCTGCGGGAGGGCTCAGAGCCCTCCCGCACCATTTATGATAAAGCCCCGGGGGTGGTGGTCCCCGGGGCTTGGGGGCCCTTAGAGGCCCCCATACATAAAATAAACCCCCCAGCATGCCCCCGGGACTTGGCCCACCCGGGGGCAGAGTACATCGAAGCGCGGGAGACCGCGCTTCGATTTCTTATTTTATCAGCAGGATCAGCGCACCCTGAGCGCATCCTGCCGATTTAAAAAAAAATAAAAAATGCTTTTTCTGCCCAGGGGGTCCTTGTGGGACCCCCTGAGCAGACCTAGAGGGTCAGGGTGTTTCTACACTGCCCCCTTTGTGCGTTTTGCGCACTTTTTTACTGCTTTCTTGTTCCTCGGTTCTACCGAGGAACAAGATGGCTGCCAACACTTCCTGGTTTGGAGTGTTGACAGCCAATTAGCAGACAGCTCGTGATCGGGAGGGTGCGCGGATCCTCCGTGCCCATAGATATATATGTACTTTTACTTTTGATTTTCTCAGCAACTACTGAACGGATTTACACCATTTAACAAAAAGGGTTCTTTCTGAACCAAGAACTACCTCTTTGCCAAATTTGGTGTAATTCCGTTCAGCAGTTCGGGCTGTAGCAGTGTCTAAAGTTTCCTATGGAAAAATGAATGGGGAAAACGCGTTTGGGGACCCCCCTTTTTTCTCGGCCACCGCTTAACGAATCACCCCGAGACTTTCAGGGTAGGAGCGGACCGGAGCGCCCCACAAAGTTTGAAAATTTCGCGAAGATACGTCAACCGGCAAGAGAGTTATTTCAAATAGAATGTCGCGGATTTCCTATGGAAAATAGGTCCTAACTATAACTATCTACTGGCGACCGCCAGTAGATAATATATATATATATATATATATATATTCACTGCAAAAACCATAGGTTTCAGGGACGTTATAGTTAGTTGGACATTTCACTCGTACAAAACCAGAGAAATTCGGCCGTTATAGTTAGTTGCGATACAAAAGGGGATGATGGACGGAACGTTTGAGCCAATCAAACACTCACCCCAGTCAACTGATCTGGGTTTAATCCATCATCATTCTTTAGCTCACTCCACCACCCCAGTTCAGACATGGCCATATGCAAATCAGTCTGACCCTGTGCCTCATGGGAACAGTCCAGCCCGAACTGCCAAGCCATGTCTTCCCTGGACCGGAAACAAGCATCCTAGGACCGGTTTCTGGCATTTCAGCCGTCATCAGCCAGGCTTGCTTGAATCCAGTGGCAAAGTGAGCAAGGGACCCACGTCTGGGCATACCCCCGCCAACTTAGGGCGACCAAAGCGATACAAAAGGGGATGATGGACGGAACGTTTGAGCCAATCAAACACTCACCCCCAGTCAACTGATCTGGGTTTAATCCATCATCATTCTTTAGCTCACTCCACCACCCCAGTTCAGACATGGCCATAGGCAAATCAGTCTGACCCTGTGCCTCATGGGAACAACCCAGCCCGAACTGCCAAGCCATGTCTTCCCTGGACCGGAAACAAGCATCCTAGGACCGGTTTCTGGCATTTCAGCCGTCATCAGCCAGGCTTGCTTGAATCCAGTGGCAAAGTGAGCAAGGGACCCACGTCTGGGCATACCCCCGCCAACTTAGGGCGACCAAAGCGATACAAAAGGGGATGATGGACGGAACGTTTGAGCCAATCAAACACTCACCCCCAGTCAACTGATCTGGGTTTAATCCATCATCATTCTTTAGCTCACTCCACCACCCCAGTTCAGACATGGCCATATGCAAATCAGTCTGACCCTGTGCCTCATGGGAACAGTCCAGCCCGAACTGCCAAGCCATGTCTTCCCTGGACCGGAAACAAGCATCCTAGGACCGGTTTCTGGCATTTCAGCCGTCATCAGCCAGGCTTGCTTGAATCCAGTGGCAAAGTGAGCAAGGGACCCACGTCTGGGCATACCCCCGCCAACTTAGGGCGACCAAAGCGATACAAAAGGGGATGATGGACAGAACGTTTGAGCCAATCAAACACTCACCCCCAGTCAACTGATCTGGGTTTAATCCATCATCATTCTTTAGCTCACTCCACCACCCCAGTTCAGACATGGCCATATGCAAATCAGTCTGACCCTGTGCCTCATGGGAACAGTCCAGCCCGAACTGCCAAGCCATGTCTTCCCTGGACCGGAAACAAGCATCCTAGGACTGGTTTCTGGCATTTCAGCCGTCATCAGCCAGGCTTGCTTGAATCCAGTGGCAAAGTGAGCAAGGGACCCACGTCTGGGCATACCCCCGCCAACTTAGGGCGACCAAAGCGATACAAAGGGGATGATGGACGGAACGTTTGAGCCAATCAAACACTCACCCCCAGTCAACTGATCTGGGTTTAATTCATCATCATTCTTTAGCTCACTCCACCACCCCAGTTCAGACATGGCCATATGCAAATCAGTCTGACCCTGTGCCTCATGGGAACAGTCCAGCCCGAACTGCCAAGCCATGTCTTCCCTGGACCGGAAACAAGCATCCTAGGACCGGTTTCTGGCATTTCAGCCGTCATCAGCCAGGCTTGCTTGAATCCAGTGGCAAAGTGAGCAAGGGACCCACGTCTGGGCATACCCCCGCCAACTTAGGGGCGACCAAAGCGATACAAAAGGGGATGATGGACGGAACGTTTGAGCCAATCAGACACTCACCCCCAGTCAACTGATCTGGGTTTAATCCATCATCATTCTTTAGCTCACTCCACCACCCCAGTTCAGACATGGCCATATGCAAATCAGTCTGACCCTGTGCCTCATGGGAACAGTCCAGCCCGAACTGCCAAGCCATGTCTTCCCTGGACCGGAAACAAACATCCTAGGACCGGTTTCTGGCATTTCAGCCGTCATCAGCCAGGCTTGCTTGAATCCAGTGGCAAAGTGAGCAAGGGACCCTCGTCTGGGCATACCCCCGCCAACTTAGGGCGACCAAAGCGATACAAAAGGGGATGATGGACGGAACGTTTGAGCCAATCAAACACTCACCCCCAGTCAACTGATCTGGGTTTAATCCATCATCATTCTTTAGCTCACTCCACCACCCCAGTTCAGACATGGCCATATGCAAATCAGTCTGACCCTGTGCCTCATGGGAACAGTCCAGCCCGAACTGCCAAGCCATGTCTTCCCTGGACCGGAAACAAGCATCCTAGGACCGGTTTCTGGCATTTCAGCCGTCATCAGCCAGGCTTGCTTGAATCCAGTGGCAAAGTGAGCAAGGGACCCACGTCTGGGCATACCCCCGCCAACTTAGGGCGACCAAAGCGATACAAAAGGGGATGATGGACAGAACGTTTGAGCCAATCAAACACTCACCCCCAGTCAACTGATCTGGGTTTAATCCATCATCATTCTTTAGCTCACTCCACCACCCCAGTTCAGACATGGCCATATGCAAATCAGTCTGACCCTGTGCCTCATGGGAACAGTCCAGCCCGAACTGCCAAGCCATGTCTTCCCTGGACCGGAAACAAGCATCCTAGGACTGGTTTCTGGCATTTCAGCCGTCATCAGCCAGGCTTGCTTGAATCCAGTGGCAAAGTGAGCAAGGGACCCACGTCTGGGCATACCCCCGCCAACTTAGGGCGACCAAAGCGATACAAAGGGGATGATGGACGGAACGTTTGAGCCAATCAAACACTCACCCCCAGTCAACTGATCTGGGTTTAATCCATCATCATTCTTTAGCTCACTCCACCACCCCAGTTCAGACATGGCCATATGCAAATCAGTCTGACCCTGTGCCTCATGGGAACAGTCCAGCCCAAACTGCCAAGCCATGTCTTCCCTGGACCGGTAACAAGCATCCTAGGACCGGTTTCTGGCATTTCAGCCGTCATCAGCCAGGCTTGCTTGAATCCAGTGGCAAAGTGAGCAAGGGACCCACGTCTGGGCATACCCCCGCCAACTTAGGGCGACCAAAGCGATACAAAAGGGGATGATGGACGGAACGTTTGAGCCAATCAAACACTCACCCCCAGTCAACTGATCTGGGTTTAATCCATCATCATTCTTTAGCTCACTCCACCACCCCAGTTCAGACATGGCCATATGCAAATCAGTCTGACCCTGTGCCTCATGGGAACAGTCCAGCCCGAGCTGCCAAGCCATGTCTTCCCTGGACTGGAAACAAGCATCCTAGGACCGGTTTCTGGCATTTCAGCCGTCATCAGCCAGGCTTGCTTGAATCCAGTGGCAAAGTGAGCAAGGGACCCACGTCTGGGCATACCCCCGCCAACTTAGGGCGACCAAGCGATACAAAAGGGGATGATGGACGGAACGTTTGAGCCAATCAAACACTCACCCCCAGTCAACTGATCTGGGTTTAATCCATCATCATTCTTTAGCTCACTCCACCACCCCAGTTCAGACATGGCCATATGCAAATCAGTCTGACCCTGTGCCTCATGGGAACAGTCCAGCCCGAACTGCCAAGCCATGTCTTCCCTGGACCGGAAACAAGCATCCTAGGACCGGTTTCTGGCATTTCAGCCGTCATCAGCCAGGCTTGCTTGAATCCAGTGGCAAAGTGAGCAAGGGACCCACGTCTGGGCATACCCCCGCCAACTTAGGGCGACCAAAGCGATACAAAAGGGGATGATGGACGGAACGTTTGAGCCAATCAAACACTCACCCCCAGTCAACTGATCTGGGTTTAATCCATCATCATTCTTTAGCTCACTCCACCACCCCAGTTCAGACATGGCCATATGCAAATCAGTCTGACCCTGTGCCTCATGGGAACAGTCCAGCCCGAACTGCCAAGCCATGTCTTCCCTGGACCGGAAACAAGCATCCTAGGACCGGTTTCTGGCATTTCAGCCGTCAACAGCCAGGCTTGCTTGAATCCAGTGGCAAAGTGAGCAAGGGACCCACGCCTGGGCATACCCCCGCCAACTTAGGGCGACCAAAGCGATACAAAAGGGGATGATGGACGGAACGTTTGAGCCAATCAAGCACTCACCCCCAGTCAACTGATTTGGGTTTAATCCATCATCATTCTTTAGCTCACTCCACCACCCCAGTTCAGACATGGCCATATGCAAATCAGTCTGACCCTGTGCCTCATGGGAACAGTCCAGCCCGAACTGCCAAGCCATGTCTTCCCTGGACCGGAAACAAGCATCCTAGGACCGGTTTCTGGCATTTCAGCCGTCATCAGCCAGGCTTGCTTGAATCCAGTGGCAAAGTGAGCAAGGGACCCACGTCTGGGCATACCCCCGCCAACTTAGGGCGACCAAAGCGATACAAAAGGGGATGATGGACGGAACGTTTGAGCCAATCAAACACTCACCCCCAGTCAACTGATCTGGGTTTAATCCATCATCATTCTTTAGCTCACTCCACCACCCCAGTTCAGACATGGCCATATGCAAATCAGTCTGACCCTGTGCCTCATGGGAACAGTCCAGCCCGAACTGCCAAGCCATGTCTTCCCTGGACCGGAAACAAGCATCCTAGGACCGGTTTCTGGCATTTCAGCCGTCATCAGCCAGGCTTGCTTGAATCCAGTGGCAAAGTGAGCAAGGGACCCACGTCTGGGCATACCCCCGCCAACTTAGGGCGACCAAAGCGATACAAAGGGGATGATGGACGGAGCGTTTGAGCCAATCAAACACTCACCCCCAGTCAACTGATCTGGGTTTAATCCATCATCATTCTTTAGCTCACTCCACCACCCCAGTTCAGACATGGCCATATGCAAATCAGTCTGACCCTGTGCCTCATGGGAACAGTCCAGCCCAAACTGCCAAGCCATGTCTTCCCTGGACTGGAAACAAGCATCCTAGGACCGGTTTCTGGCATTTCAGCCGTCATCAGCCAGGCTTGCTTGAATCCAGTGGCAAAGTGAGCAAGGACCCACGTCTGGGCATACCCCCGCCAACTTAGGGCGACCAAAGCGATACAAAAGGGGATGATGGACGGGCAGCTAGAGCCAATCAAACACTCACCCCCAGTCAACTGATCTGGGTTTAATCCATCATCATTCTTTAGCTCACTCCACCATCCCAGTTCAGACATGGCCATATGCAAATCAGTCTGACCCTGTGCCTCATGGGAACAGTCCAGCCCGAACTGCCAAGCCATGGCTTCCCTGGACCGGAAACAAGCATCCTAGGACCGGTTTCTGGCATTTCAGCCGTCATCAGCCAGGCTTGCTTGAATCCAGTGGCAAAGTGAGCAAGGGACCCACGTCTGGGCATACCCCCGCCAACTTAGGGCGACCAAAGCGATACAAAAGGGGATGATGGACAGAACGCTTGAGCCAATCAAACACTCACCCCCAGTCAACTGATCTGGGTTTAATCCATCATCATTCTTTAGCTCACTCCACCACCCCAGTTCAGACATGGCCATATGCAAATCAGCCTGACCCGGTGCCTCATGGGAACAGTCCAGCCCGACCTGCCAAGCCGTGTCTTCCCTGGACCGGAAACAAGCATCCTAGGACCGGTTTCTGGCATTTCAGCCGTCATCAGCCAGGCTTGCTTGAATCCATCATCCCCTTTTGTATCGCTTTGTTCGCCCTAAGTTGGCAGGGGTATGCCCAGACGTGGGTCCCTTGCTCACTTTGCCACTGGATTCAAGCAAGCCTGGCTGATGATGGCTGGAATGCCAGAAACCGGTCCTAGGATGCTTGGTTCCGGTCCAGGGAAGACATGGCTTGGCAGTTCGGGCTGGACTGTTCCCATGAGGCACAGGGTCAGACTGATTTGCATATGGCCATGTCTGAACTGGGGTGGTGGAGTGAGCTAAAGAATGATGATGGATTAAACCCAGATCAGTTGACTGGGGGTGAGTGTTTGATTGGCTCAAACGTTCCGTCCATCATCCCCTTTTGTATCGCTTTGTTCGCCCTAAGTTGGCGGGGTATGCCCAGACGTGGGTCCCTTGCTCACTTTGCCACTGGATTCAAGCAAGCCTGGCTGATGACGGCTGGAATGCCAGAAACCGGTCCTAGGATGCTTGTTTCCGGTCCAGGGAAGACATGGCTTGGCAGTTCGGGCTGGACTGTTCCCATGAGGCACAGGGTCAGACTGATTTGCATATGGCCATGTCTGAACTGGGGTGGTGGAGTGAGCTAAAGAATGATGATGGATTAAACCCAGATCAGTTGACTGGGGGTGAGTGTTTGATTGGCTCAAGCGTTCCGTCCATCATCCCCTTTTGTATCGCTTTGTTCGCCCTAAGTTGGCGGGAGTATGCCCAGACGTGGGTCCCTTGCTCACTTTGCCACTGGATTCAAGCAAGCCTGGCTGATGACGGCTGGAATGCCAGAAACCGGTCCTAGGATGCTTGTTTCCGGTCCAGGGAAGACATGGCTTGGCAGTTCGGGCTGGACTATTCCCATGAGGCACAGGGTCAGACTGATTTGCATATGGCCATGTCTGAACTGGGGTGGTGGAGTGAGCTAAAGAATGATGATGGATTAAACCCAGATCAGTTGACTGGGGGTGAGTGTTTGATTGGCTCAAACGTTCCGTCCATCATCCCCTTTTGTATCGTTATAGTTAGTTGAGCTAACTATAACTCGCTCCCCCGCAATGCACTGCTGATGACGTCACATATTACATCATTCATGACATGGTCAGTGACATCACTGATGACATCTCAAATGACATCACTGATGACATCACTAATGACATCATCCACGTGATAATCTGATGCACCTCCTCACACCCTAATATAACCTTTGATACCCCACTCTAAAATACAGACTACCATTTTCGAAACCATAGACACACCAATACCAGTTACTACATACCCACTCACTGATTCCTAGGTCTACACACACATCCACTCATTCATCCATACAGTCACTCATACATGCAGTCACTCATCAATACAGCACTATCATTTGCACTCATACACCTATACAGACACTCACACACCGCCACTCATCCATAGAGTTACTCACACACCTAGTCAGTCATGCAAAGAATCAATCACACTCCCATTTACTCACCTATACAGTTATACACACACCACCTCACTTATTCATACAGATACTAACACATACTTACTCTCTTATACAATCACTGATACAAGCACACACTCATCCATACAGCCACTCTCACAATCACTCACTCTCACATATAGTCATTTATATACTCCAACACTCACATATACTGCCTTTCACATTTATAGTTACTCACAAATGTACCACTGAGACATCCATACACTCACCAACACACCCAAACACACACTCACCCACCCATACAGCCCCTCACAGATGCACTCTTGAACCCATACACCCAGTAAATCACCCACTCACACATCTATGCACAGAGTCACACCCCCCACCCACCCACACAGACACTCAGGCATCCATACAGATACTCAGACAACCAATCAATAACCCATATAGACACTCATGTAGCTACTCACCAACCCATGCAGCCGCTTACACACCAACTGACAGACTGATACAGACATTTACACAGTTTAGTCACTAACCCATACATTCAGTAAGACACGTTTAATCACTCACTTATACAGTCAGTCACGCACCTACTAAATCATCCACTTAAGACACTTACACACCCACTCATTCTTCAATACACCTTGGCATATATATATATAACATATTTAAACTTTACAGAAACACACAGTCACTGGATGATGTCATCAGAGATGTCATCACTGATGACATCATCCAGTAAATGTGTGTTTCTGTAAAGATTTAAATATGTTTATATATATATAGGCCAAGGTGTATTGAAGAATGAGAGTATATAAGTGCCTGAATAGATGATTTAGTAGGTGCGTGACTGACTATAAGTGATGATTAACGTGTCTTACTGAATGCATGGGTTAGTGACTAAACATGTAATATATCGGTATCAGTCTGTCAATATTGTAAGTAGCTGCATCAGTTGGTGGTAGCTACATGAATGTATATGGGTTATTGATTGGTTATCTGAGTATCTGTATGGGTACCTGAGTGTCACTGTGTGGATGAGGTGAAGTGTGTGACACTGTGCATAGATATGTGAGTAGTTGATTCTCTGGGTGTATGGAGATACAAGTGCATGTGAAACAGCTGTATGGGTGGGTGAGAGTGTGTGTATGAATTGTGTTGGTGAGTGAATGGATGTCTCAGTGGTACATGTCGAGTAACTACATATGTAAAGGCAGTGTCTGTGAGTTGGAGTATATAAATGACTATACGTGAGAGTGAGTGATATGAGAGTGACTATATGGATGAGTGATGCTACTGTATCAGTGATTATATAGAGAGTAAGTATGTGTTAATATCTGTATGAATAAGTGAGGTGTGTATGTATAACTGTATAGATGAGTAAATGGAAGTGTGATTGATTCTTTGCATGACCGACTAGGTGTGTGGCTCTGGATGAGTGGCGTGTGTAGTGTCTGTATAGGTGTATGAGTGCATATGATAGTGTTGTATTGATGAGTGACTGCATGTATGAGTGACTGAATGGGTGAATGAGTGGATGTGTAGACTAGGAATCAGTGAGTGAGTAATGTAACTAACTGTTATTATGTGTCTATGGTTTCGAAAATGGTAGTCTATATTTAGAGAGGATGTATCAAAGGTTATATTAAGTGTGAGGAGGTACATCAGATTTTCACGTGGATGATATCATCAATGATGTCATTTGAGATGTCATCTGTGATGTCATCAGTGATGTCACTGACCATGTCATGAATGATGTAATATGTGGCGTCATCAGCAGTGCATTGCGAGGCGTGAGTTATAGTTAGCTCAACTAACTATAATGGCCGAATTTCTCTGGTTTTGTATGAGTGAAATGTCCAACTAACTATAATGTCCCTGAAACCTGTGATTTTTTCAGTGAATTTCAAAGGTTTTTAAATGCTAATTTCTAACTATAACGTCCCTGAAACCTATGGTTTTTCAGTGCATTTCAAAGGTTTTTTAAATGCTAATTTCTAACTATGCCTACAGAGGTAGGACATGTGAAGAAAGAGGAAGAAAGGTGCAGAAATAAGCAAGAGAAATGCAGAAAGAGGCAACAGAAGTCCAGAAAGACAAAGAAAGGTGCAGAAAGAAGCAAGAGATATGCAGAAAGAACCAACAGAGGTGCAGAAAGAGGCCTTGTTGCAAAGTCATCCTGTGCCCCCAACTTTTTGCTGACTGGTACTGGTGGTAACTGACTCTGACTAACCAGGCCTGAAGCCAGTGCTATGCTAAAAGACACTTAGAATACAGTGAAAACACCTACATACACTAGGGTACACTATGGTTTGGGGTACCCCTGTGATTGGCATGACCTCCTCTTTAAGGCCCTAATATATAATAGGGCAGGGGGATTAAAACTACCTCTAAGTCAGAGGTGCAGAAAGATGCTTCTTTAAGTAGTAGTCACGTTTGCAGAGGGGTGGAGAAAGGGTGCTGGGCCTCCGACCAGCGCTCAGGAATTCTGCTGCGTAGGACTTACAGGAGGTACCAGGAGGGCTTCTTGGCCCCCAAACTCCCTCAGGAGTAAATTGGACTTCATCCCCCATCCCGTAGTCTGCCAGGAGGCACGTTTGCAGAGTGGTGGAGAAAGGGGGGCATGGCCTTCGAAGATGTCTTAGCAATCCCACTGTGTGGGACTTACTGGAGGTAACAAGAGAGGTAGTTGGCCCCCAAGGACATCCTTGGGGCCAACTACCCCTCCTATTACCTCCAGTAAGTCCCACACAGCAGCATTGTTAAGTACTCATAGCAGGCCACGCCCCCTTTGCCCACCACTCTGCAAACGCGCTCCCTGAGCGCTCTTGGATGGAGATTGAAGTCCCTTCATGCTGGGGGTCCTTTAGGGGCCAACTAGCCTACCTCTTACCTCCAGTAAGCCCCAAACAGTGGTATTGCAGAGAGGTGGACAAAGGCCACGCCCCCTTTCTCCACCACTCTGCAAACACGCCCCCTGGTGCATTCTAAGTTGGGGGATTAAGTCCCCTTGAATACTGAGAGTCCCTGGGGGCCAACTAGAGTACCAGGTACCTCCAGTAAGCGCCACACAGCTGGATAGCAGAGAGGGGGTCTGAGGCCACGCCCCCTTTTTACACCACTCTGCAAACGTGCCTCTTGGCGCACTGCTGCTCGGGGATGAAGTCCACTTGTGTCCTGAGGTCCTCAGGACACAAGAGGACCTCATCACCCCACCAGCAGTGCACCAAGAGGTGCGTTTGCAGAGTGGTGTGAAAAGGGGATTGGCCTCGGACCACCTCTCTGTAACGCAGCTCTGTGGCGCATACTAGAGGTACCTGGTGGGCTAGTTGGCCCCCAGGGACCCTCAGTATTCAAGGGGAATGAATTCCCCAACTAACAACGCGCCAGGGGGCGCGTTTGCAGAGCGATGGAGAAAGGGGGCGTGGCCTCCGGCTAGATGCCGGCTTTTTTAAAATATTTTTTTTTACAAGGGGGCTGTGTGGCCCCCCTTCTTTTACATTTTTGGGTCCCTGGGGACCCCATCCCCCAGGGCCTGACCCCTTTTTATAAAAATCGGGAAGGGGGCCACGTGGCCCCCCTCCCAAGGCCAATTTCGGCCCCGGGGACCCCATCCCATAGGAAATTTTAGACACGGCTACAGCCCGAACTGCTGAACGGAATTACACCAAATTTTTCAAAAAGGTAGCGCTTGGTTCAGAAAGCACCCTTTTTAAAAATGGTGTAAATCCGTTCAGTAGTTGCTGAGAAAATTCAAAAAATAAGAGTGAAAAATCAATTTCCCATAGGAAACTTTATGCAAGGCTACAGCCAAAACTGCTGAACGGAATTACACCAAATTTGGCAAAAAGTTAGTGCTTGGTTCAGAAAGCACCCTTTTTAAAAATGGTGTAAATCCGTTCAGTAGTTGCTGAGAAAATCCAAAATAAAAGTTTCGATATCTATGGCCGCGGTGGATCCGCGCACCCTCTCAATCACGAGCTGCATGCTAATTGGCTGTCAACACTCCAAACCAGGAAGTGTAGGCAGACATCTTGTGCCTCGGTAGAACCGAGGCACAAGAAATCAGTAAAACAAGTGCGCAAAACGCAAAAAGGGGGCAGGGTAGAAACACCCTGACCCCCTAGGCCTGCTCAGGGCCAAAAAAATGATTTATTTTGTTTTAAAAATCGGCGGGATGCGCTTAGGGTGCGCGGATCCCGCCGAGACAAAAGCGAAGCGCGGTCTTCCGCGCTCACGTGTAATTGGCCCCGGGTGGGCCAAGTCCCGAGGCATGCGTGGGTTTATTTAATAATATGGGGGGCCTCTAAGGCCCCAAGCCCAGAGACCACCACCCCCGGGGCTTTAAAAAAATAATGGTGCGGGAGGGCTCTCGGCCCTCCCACAACCCGGGACCGCCACCCCCGGGGCTTCTTTTTTAAATAAATAAAATTACCTGTGTGGGGGCTCGAGGCCCCCACACGCCCGAGACCGCCACCTCACCAGGGCACTAAATATTTCAATATGGGGGTCCGTTATGGACCCCTGAGCCCTGGGGACCACCACCTCCCGGGGCTTTGCCAATGGAGGGAGGGGGCCGCGCGGCCTCCCTCCTGGAAGCCCTTGATGGCCCTGGGGACCACCACCCCCAGGGCCGGCTCCTGCAGTGTCCCAGGGTGCCTACCCCCGGGACACTGTAGTTTGCTATGACAGGACGGGAGCTTCGCGGCTCCCGTCCTGTCATAACAAACTGCTGGTTTTGGAACACAGAGCAGGAAACCTGCTCTCTCTTCCAAAAACCAAAGCACATTGCTTTTCCACATGGGGAGCTGCATCTTAGCAGCTCCCCATGTGGAAAAGCAAGGCTGGCTCCCGAAGGACGCGGGGAGCCGGCGGGACCGTGGGGGGATTGGGGACCCCCCCACGGTCCCCAACGGAGAGGGCCAGCCCCGGGGGATGGGGTCCCCGGGGCTAGTAGTGGCCCCCCTCCCCTACAAATTAAAAAGAATTTTTAAAAAACCAAAACGACGTAAAGGCCGGCCCCGGGGGATGGGGTCCCCGGGGCCTTAAATGGCCTGAGGAGGGGGCCACGCAGCCCCCTCCAAATATTTTAATTTAAAATAAAGAGGGCATGCCCCGGGGATGGGGTCCCCAGGGCCAATAGAGGCCCAGGGAAGGGGGCCACGCAGCCCCCTTCCCGTTTTTTTATTTAAAAAAAAAGAAAATCCTCAGGCCCCGGGGGATGGGGTCCCCGGGGTCAAAAGTGGCCGAGGAAGGGGGCCACGCAGCCCCCCACCCATACAAAAAAAAAGAAATAAAAAAAAAAGACCGGCATCGTGCCGGAGGCCCGCGCCCTCCCTGCAGCAGTCTGCAAGCGCGCCCCCTGGCGTGTTTTAAGAAGGAAGTAATTCCCCTTGAATACTGGGGGTCCCTGGGGGCCAACTAGCCCACCAGGAATCTCCAGTATGCGCCAGGGGGCTGCGTTGCAGAGAGGTGTACAGAGGCCACGCCCCTTTTTACACCTCTCTGCAACGCAGCTCTGTGGCGCTTTTTGGTGGGATAGTTGGACTCCAGGGACCCTCAGGATTCAAGGGGACTTAATCCCCCAACTTAAAACGCACCACGGGGCGCGTTTGCACAGTGGTGAAGGGAGGGGGCGGGGCTTCAGGTGACATGTGTGCAAACAGGCCCCTTGGCGCGTTTTAAGATGGGGAATTAAATCCCCTTCAATCCTGAGGGTCCCTGGGGGCCAACTAGCCCACCAGGTACCTCCAGTAAGCGCCACGGAGCTGCGTTGCAGAGTGTTGTAAAAAGGGGCGTGGCCTCTGAAAACCTCTCTGCAACGCAGCTCTCTGGCGCATACTGGAGGTATCTGGTGGGCTAGTTGGCCCCTAGGGACCCTCGGGATTGAGGAGGAATTAATTCTCCAACTTAAAACGCACCACAGGGCGTGTTTGCAGACATGTCACCTCAGGCCCCACCCCCTTTCTTCACCATTGTGCAAATATTCCTCTAAAATCAGCCGAACTACGAATTCCGATTTACTCACCTGTTATCAGGAGAGACCTCAGTGCTGCATCTTTGAGCCCAGTACTGATCCTGAAAAGTAATTTTAACCGTACTTACCAGTAACTTGAATTTCCTTCCATAGGCTAACATTGACTGGTTTCACTTGGAAATTCTTCTAAGTGTGGAGTTTTGGAACTTTATAATATTCCTCTAAAATCAGCCGAACTACGAATTCCGATTTACTCACCTGTTATCAGGAGAGAACCCAGTGCTGCATCTTTTAGCCCAGCACTGACCCTGAAAAGTAATTCTAACCATACTTACCAGTAACTTGTATTTCCTTCCATAGGAATCCATTGTCTGGTTTTCAGCAGAAAAGTTTTAAAGTGTACAAATATTCCTTAAAAATCGCCTGTATGACTTAAACGCATTCTTTCAACTGTTTACAGGAGATGCACCAGTGCTGGATCCAGGATCCACCACTGAGTAAGAAAAAGTAACGATAACACTACTTACCTGCTAAGTAAATTTCCTCCCATAGGATAACATTGGTGATTCTATGTGAAAAAGTTTCTAAGTGTCAACTTTTAAAATACAATAATATTCCTTAAAAATCACTACTGTAACCAAAACGCTTTTACTCAACTGTTTACAGGAGATGTCCCAGGACTGAATCTAGGATCCAGTCCTGTGGTTAGAAAAGTAATCCATAAAGTAACTAATTGCATTTAACTAGAAATTCACATTGAGCTTAATGTTGCATTGTGTTTGAAATTGTGTTGGCCATTGCAACAACTGTAACTACTGTACTTAAAAGTCTATTGCCTATTTGCAAAGTATTTAAACTAAAGTAATTCATTCTGAGAAGTATATTTTGTAATGTAATGTATAATGTAATTACAATATAATTTAAAAAATAAAATATCTAAAAATAAATAGTTTAAAAAAATGTAGTAAATCAGTATCAAAAAAATAAATATAACAATTAATACATTTAAAAATTGTCATTTACAAAACCTTTGAAATTCACTGAAAAAAACCATAGGTTTCAGACATGTTATAGTTAGGAATTAGCATTTAAAAAACCTTTGAAATTCACTGAAAAAAACCATAGGTTTCAGGCACGTTATAGTTAGAAATTAGCATTTAAAAAACCTTACAAATTCACGGAAAAAACAATAGGTTTTAGGGACAGTTATAGTTAGTTGGACATTGCACTCGTACAAAACCCGTGAAATTCCCCGTTATAGTTAGTTCAGCTAACTATAACTCGCGCCTCATAATGCACTGCTGATGACGTCACATATTACATCACTCATGACATGGTCAGTGACATCACTGCTGACATCACTGATGACATCTCAAATGACATCACTGATGACATCACTGATGACATCATCCACGTGATAAGCTGATGCACCTCCTCACACCCTAATATAACCTTTGATACACCCACTCTAAATTACAGACTGCCATTCGCAAAACCATAGACACTCCAACACCAATAACTACATACCCACTCACTGATTCTTAGGTCTACACACACATCCACTGACTCACCCGTACAGTCACTCATACTTACGGTCACTCAGACTATCATATGCACTCATACTCCTATATAGACACTCAAACACCGCCACTCATCCATAGAGGTACTCACACACCTAGTCAGTCATGCAAATAATTAAACACACTGCCATTTACTCACCTATACAGTTATACACACACCAGCTCACTTACTCATACAAATACTAGCACATTCTTACGCTCTTATACAATCACTGATACAAGCACACACTCATCCATACAGTCACTCTCACAATCACACACTCTCGCACATAGCTATTTATATACTCCAACACACATATATACTGCCTTTCACATATGTAGTTACTCACACATGTACCACTGGGACATACATTCACTCACTAACACACTCTTACACACACTTACCCACCCATACAGTCTATCACAGATGCACTCTTGAAACCATCCACCCAGTGAATCACCCACTCACACATCTATGCACAGAGTCGCACACACCCCACCCACACAAACACTCAGGCACCCATACAGATACTCAGACAACCAATCAATAACTCATATAGACACTCATGTAGCTATTCACAAACCCATGCAGCCACTTACACAGCAACAGACAGACGGATACAGACATTCACCCAGTTTAGTCACTAACCCATGCATTCAGTAAGATACGTTTAATCACTCACTTATAGAGTTAGTCACGCACCTACTAAATCATCCATACAGACACTTATACACCCACTCATTCTTCAATACGCCTTTCCCTATATATATTAAAAATATTTAAACTTTACAGAAACATACAGTCACTGGATGATGTCATCAGTGATGTCATTTGAGATGTCATCAGTGATGTCACTGACCATGTCATGAGTGATGTAATATGTGACATCATCAGCAGTGCATTGCGGGGCGCGAGTTATAGTTAGCTGAACTAACTATAACGGGGAATTTCACCGGTTTTATACGAGTGCAATGTCCAACTAACTATAACTGTCCCTAAAACCTATGGTTTTTTCAGTGAATATATATTATCTACTGGCGGTCGCCAGTAGATAGTTATAGTTACAACCTATTATCCATAGGAAATCCGCGACATTCTATTTGAAATAACTCTCTTGCCGGTTGACGTATCTTCGCGAAATTTTCAAACTTCGTGGGGCGCTCCGGTCCGCTCCTACCCTGAAAGTCTCGGGGTGATACGTCAAGCGGGGGCCGAGAAAAAAGGGGGCTCCCAAAACACGTTTTCCCCATGCATTTTTCCATAGGAAACTTTAGACACGGCTACAGCCCGAACTGCTGAACGGAATTACACCAAATTTGGCAAAGAGGTAGTTCTTGGTTCAGAAAGAACCCTTTTTGTTAAATGGTGTAAATCCGTTCAGTAGTTGCTGAGAAAATCAAAAGTAAAAGTACATATATATCTATGGGCACGGAGGATTCGCGCACCCTGAGCGCACCCTGCGCGCACCGTCCCGATCACGAGCTGCATGTTAATTGGCTGTCAGCTGGCTGTCAACATTCCAATTCAGGAAATGTTGGCAGCCTTCAGAGGACAAACACAATTTTTTTTTTTAAACGATCGGGCTTGCAGGCCCCGCCCCTTCCTTCACCACTTTGCAAACGCGCCCCTGGCGCGTTTGCAGAGAGGAACAATTCCCCTTGAATACTGGGGGTCCCTGGGGGCCAACTAGCCCACCAGGAACCTCCAATATGCGCCAGGGGCTGCGTTGCAGAGACGTGTAGAGAGGCCACACCCCTTTTACACCTCTCTGCAACGCAGCTCTGTGGCGCTTTTGGAGGTATATGGTGGGCTAGTTGGACTCCGGGGACCCTCAGGATTCAAGGGACTAATCCCCCAACTTAAAGCGCGCCACGGGGCACGTTTGCACAGTGGTGAAGGGAGGGGCGGGGCTTCAGGTGACATGTGTGCAAACAGGCCCCGTGGCGCGTTTTAAGATGGGGAATTAAATCCCCTTCAATCCTGAGGGTCCCTGGGGGCCAACTAGCCCAACAGGTACATCCAGAAAGCGCCACAGAGCTGCGTTGCAGAGAGGTGTAAAGGGGTGTGGCCTCTCTACACGTCTCTGCAACGCAGCCCCTGGCGCATATTGGAGGTTCCTGGTGGGCTAGTTGGCCCCTAGGGACCCTCAGGATTCAAGGGGACTTAATCCCCCAACTTAAAACGCGCCACGGGGCTCGTTTGCACAGATGTCACCTCAGGCCCCGCCCCTCCCTTCACCATTGTGCAAATATTCTTCTAAAATCATCCGAAATACGAATTCCGATTTACTCACCTGTTATCAGGAGAGACCTCAGTGCTGTATCTTTCAGCCCAGTACTGGTCCTGAAAAGTAATTTTAACCGTACTTACCAGTAACTTGAATTTCCTTCCATAGGCTAACATTGACTGGTTTCACTTGGAAATTCTTCTAAGTGTGGAGTTTTGGAACTTTAAAATATTCCTCTAAAATCAGCCGAAATACGAATTCCGATTTACTCACCTGTTATCAGGAGAGACCTCAGTGCTGCATCTTTCAGCCCAGTACTGGTCCTGAAAAGTAATTTTAACCGTACTTACCGGTAACTTGAATTTCCTTCATAGGCTAACATTGACTGGTTTCAGTTGGAAATTCTTCTAAGTGTGGAGTTTTGGAACTTTAAAATATTCCTCTAAAATCAGCCGAAATACGAATTCCGATTTACTCACCTGTTATCAGGAGAGATCTCAGTGCTGCATCTTTCAGCCCAGTACTGATCCTCAAAAGTAATTTTAACCGTACTTACCAGTAACTTGAATTTCCTTCCATAGGATATCATTGCCTGCTTTTTGCTGAAAAAGTTTCTAAGTGTTGATTTTTGAAACATACAAATATTCCTCTAAAATCAGCCGAAATACGAATTCGATTTACTCACCTGTTATAAGGAGAGACCTCAGTGCTGTATCTTTCAGCCCAGTACTGGTCCTGAAAAGTAATTTTAACCGTACTTACCAGTAACTTGAATTTCCTTCCATAGGCTAACATTGACTGGTTTCACTTGGAAATTCTTCTAAGTGTGGAGTTTTGGAACTTTAAAATATTCCTCTAAAATCAGCCGAAATACGAATTCCGATTTACTCACCTGTTATCAGGAGAGACCTCAGTGCTGCATCTTTCAGCCCAGTACTAATCCTGAAAAGTAATTTTAACTGTACTTACCAGTAACTTGAATTTCCTTCATAGGCTAACATTGACTGGTTTCACTTGGAAATTCTTCTAAGTGTTGATTTTTGAAACATACAAATATTCCTCTAAAATCAGCCGAAATACGAATTCCGATTTACTCACCTGTTATAAGGAGAGACCTCAGTGCTGTATCTTTCAGCCCAGTACTGGTCCTGAAAAGTAATTTTAACCGTACTTACCAGTAACTTGAATTTCCTTCCATAGGCTAACATTGACTGGTTTCACTTGGAAATTCTTCTAAGTGTGGAGTTTTGGAACTTTAAAATATTCCTCTAAAATCAGCCGAAATACGAATTCCGATTTACTCACCTGTTATCAGGAGAGACCTCAGTGCTGCATCTTTCAGCCCAGTACTGATCCTCAAAAGTAATTTTAACCGTACTTACCAGTAACTTGAATTTCCTTCCATAGGATATCATTGCCTGCTTTTTGCTGAAAAAGTTTCTAAGTGTTGATTTTTGAAACATACAAATATTCCTCTAAAATCAGCCGAAATACGAATTCTGATTTACTCACCTGTTATCAGGAGAGACCTCAGTGCTGCATCTTTCAGCCCAGTACTGGTCCTGAAAAGTAATTTTAACCGTACTTACCGGTAACTTGAATTACCTTCATAGGCTAACATTGACTGGTTTCACTTGGAAATTCTTCTAAGTGTGGAGTTTTTGAACTTTATAATATTCCTCTAAAATCAACCAAAGTACGAATACCAATTTACTCACCTGTTATCAGGAGAGAATCCAGTGCTGCATCTTTTAGCCCAGCACTGACCCTGAAAAGTAATTTTAACCGTACTTACCAGTAACTTATATTTTCTTCCATAGGAATCCATTGTCTGGTTTTCAGCAAAAAAGTTTCAAAGTGTTGATTTTTACAAACTACAAATATTCCTTAAAAATCACCTGTATGACTTAAACGCATTCTTTCAACTGTTTACAGGAGATGCACCAGTGCTGGATCCAGGATCCAACACTGAGTAAGAAAAAGTAACGATAACAGTTTTTACCTGCTAAGTGAATTTCCTTCCATAGGATAACATTGGTGATTCTATGAGAAAAAGTTTCTAAGTGTCAACTTTTAAAATACAATAATATTCCTTAAAAATCACGACTGTAACCAAAACGCTTTTACTCAACTGTTTACAGGAGATGTACCAGGACTGAATCTAGGATCCAGTCCTGTGGTTAGAAAAGTAATCCATAAAGTAACTAATTGCATTTAACTAGAAATTCACATTGAGCTGAATGTTGCATTGTGTTTGAAAATGTGTTGCCCATTGCAACAACTGTAACTACTGTACTTAAAAGTCTATTGCCTATGTGCAAAGTATTTAAACTAAAGTAATTCATTCTGAGAAAGTATTTTTTGTAATGTAATGTATAATGTAATTACAATGTAATTTAAAAAATAAACTATGTAAAAAAAAATTGTTTCTAAAAATGTAGTAAATCAGTATGAAAAAAATTAATATAACAATTAATACATTTAAAAATTGTCATTTACAAAACCTTTGAAATTCACTGAAAAAACTGTAGGTATCAGGCACGTTATAGTTAGAAATTAGCATTTAAAAACCTTTGAAATTCACTGAAAAAACCATAGGTTTCAGACACGTTATAGTTACAAATTAGCATTTAAAAACCTTTGAAATTCACTGAAAAAACCATAGGTTTCAGACACGTTATAGTTACAAATTAGCATTTAAAAAACCTTTGAAATTCACTGAAAAAACCATAGGTTTTAGGGACAGTTATAGTTACTTGGACATTGCACTCGTACAAAACCCATGAAATTCCCCGTTATAGTTAGTTCAGCTAACTATAACTCGCGCCCCGCAATGCACTGCTGATGACGTCACATATTACATCACTCATGACATGGTCAGTGACATCACTGATGACATCACTGATGACATCTCAAATGACATCACTGATGACATCATCCACGTGATAATCTGATGCACCTCCTCACACCCTAATATAATCTTTGATACACCCACTCTAAATTACAGACTGCCATTCGCAAAACCATAGACACTCCAACACCAATAACCACATACCCACTCACTGATTCTTAGGTCTACACACACACATCCACTCACTCACCCGTACAGTCACTCATACTTACGGTCACTCAGTACAGGACTATCATATGCACTCTTACTCCTATATAGACACTCAAACAACGCCACTCATCCATAGAGATACTCAGACACCTAGTCAGTCATGCAAATAATTAAACACACTGCCATTTACTCACCTATACAGTTATACACACACCAGCTCACTTACTCATACAAATAGTAGCACATTGTTACGCTCTTATACAATCACTGATACAAGCACACACTCATCCATACAGCCACTATCACAATCACTCACTCTTGCTTATAGCTATTTATATACTCCAACACACATATATACTGCCTTTCACATATGTAGTTACTCACACATGTACCACTGGGACATACATTCACTCACTAACACACTCTTACACACACTTACCCACCCATACAGTCTATTACAGATGCACTCTTGAAACCATCCACCCAGTGAATCACCCACTCACACATCTATGCACAGAGTTGCACACACCCCTCCCACACAAACACTCAGGCACCCATACAGATACTCAGACAAGCATTCAATAACTCATATAGACACTCATTTAGCTATTCACAAACACATGCAGCCACTTACACAGCAACAGACAGACGGATACAGACATTCACCCAGTTTAGTCACTAACCCATGCATTCAGTAAGATACGTTAAATCACTCACTTATAGAGTCAGTCACGCACCTACTAAATCATCCATACAGGCACTTACACACCCACTCATTCTTCAATACGTCTTTTCCTATATATATTAAAAATATTTAAACTTTACAGAAACACACAGTCACTGGATGATGTCATCAGTGATGTCATTTGAGATGTCATCAGTGATGTCATCAGTGATGTCACTGACCATGTCATGAGTGATGTAATATGTGACGTCATCAGCAGTGCATTGCGGGGGCGCGAGTTATAGTTAGCTGAACTAACTATAACCGGGGAATTTCATGGGTTTTGTACGAGTGCAATGTCCAAGTAACTATAACTGTCCCTAAAACCTATGGTTTTTTCAGTGAATATATATATACACACACACACACGTGTGTGTGTATATGTATATATATATGTGAGTGTGTGTGGGGGATTCACTTACCTTATATATACTTACCTTAAAGGCATTGCGTTGTAATAGATGCTAAAGGCATGCATTTTAAATGCATTGTAAATGCATGTCCGCTAATGTCACACTGCCATTTCTGCCTCTTCGGTGTCGAAAAACCACCTCACTTCTCTATGTCTCTCCCCAACTGAGCTTGTGAGTTTCCTCTCCTACAGCCAATGCATATGAAGTTACAAAGAGCACTCGTAAATAAAATGTTCCACAGAAGTCGGGCCCGTCTTCTACTCCTAAACTACTTCTAATGCCATGTAAATCACATATTATAATTATGAATATTTTAGCTTAGACTTTAGTATGACACACAATACACACCTCTCTTTGATCAGCAAGTTGACAATAAAAATATAGATTGGAGCATTTCCTTAAATACTGAATAAAATCATATTTTAAAATACATAAAATGTACTATAAAGGCCATACAGTATATCGACTGATGACAAAATATAGATGCAAAAGTAAACATTGATTTTGTTAGGTGACTGGTGTTGTAGATTCACCAGTGATCCATGCCTAGCTTTCATTTGTGAGATGTATCAGGCTGACTTGCTTTAAAGAGGTTAATAACCTTCATTAATTATTGCTGCTGCTTAAAGGGAGTATCCGGTGAATGACGTTGCAATTTGACTCTAAACCCAAGCAGATGTCACCAAACAAAGGAGCATTTTAAAATGATTATTGTTGGTGGCTGCTATGGATGCAGGACTGGGAAAAACTGTTTGTTTTGTGGGGGTTTTCACTGGAAGGCCCCTTTAAGAACTTAACATCACCTTATAATCTCTTGGGGTGAGTTCCTCCCGAGCAAATGCTATCTAAAACTGTCATACCAGACACAGTTTCAATGCGAACAAACAGATATCATTTCTGAATAGTGTGAGGTTCCGAAATTAACAAATTAATTCCCCATTTCTCATGATTTTCATTCTGAAATTATCCTCAATCACTAGATTATGATTTTAGGAGCGAATTGCAAACTACAAATGCACTCCTTTCGCCTTTGACACACTAACCACTGTCACCCTGATGCTGTTTTCTCTGCCTGAGACAAGATCCTGCTTGCTTTGTGTCTCATGCTTTATCACAGACCATGGGGAGGTCAACATCACCATGATATCACACATTCATGACATTTAAGGAAACCCCTGGGTGTCTAATCATACTTTTTCCCATCAGATAGCCTGGAAACCTGTTGTAACAAGCCAACCATAATACCGTCAAAATGCAGTCAGTGTATGTCACAGAGATCAGCACCGATTGCCCAGTGGTTTCTGACATTTTTGAGGTTACAAAAAATGTTTCCTTTCAAAAGAGGATGTGATAGCTGAGCAGGATATTGTGAAACACATCACAAAAACCCTTTTTCATTGCAAGGCGACAGAGTTACTGCAGGCGGGAATAAACAATCAACATAAACATTTCCCTTATTATTTATAATGACTTAAACCCGAGTGCACTTCCAGTGGGCATGGAAAGTCACCCTGGGCTTACACCAGTGCTCAACACCCACCCAATAATCAGACTCAGGTGCCATTCGGGCCTATGTGGAGATGATCACCCCCTACTAGAGTAAACTTCTCACTGTTTCCTTTGGTTTATATTTTGTATTGTCTTTATTGAGAAACTTGAGAAATCCCCAAAATATTCGATTATGTAGGCATTCTCTAATCTTCAGTACACTACATATCAGTATTTAGTCTGTATACGTATATATCCCGGGCCTCATTTACAACAAAATTACGCAGCGCCACAAGCCATTTTGGTATGCTGAGCGACGTCATTTTGAAAGTCACCTTCCTGCACAAAAACAGTCATTGATGGTGTTTTCCTCTTTCTATGTGTGCTGCAGAATGCGAAAAACGAGGAGAGACGAGGAGAAAACCGTGGAGAAACAAAAGTATTTCTCCTCGTTGTGCCTCCTTATGCCTCCCCTGGGGAGGCGTAGGATTCTGATGCATAACCAGGTTTACAAAATGTTGTAAATCTGGGAATGCAGCAGATTCCATGGGTGTTCCGTGGGATCACGCACAGCAACACCCATGGCATACTGCTTTCAAGCAAAGTGAACCTTGAAAAGGGGAAATATTTACAAGTCCATGAAAAGCCTTGCAGGGTGGCTTTGCAAGGCCTTGTAAAAATAGGCCAGCACACTGCGCAGCCAGTGCGTCAAAAAAGGTGATGCACTGGCAGAACAAGGGGCTTGTAAATAAGCCCCCTCCATTTCTTGCCATTGTCTGAAAAGCATCAAATGCACATATCTGAGTGATGCCAATGACAAATCATGTCACAAAATGTGGGTGAGGCGTCCTTATCCAATATGACTGGCATATCTAGATGTATCATTGCATAAACTGCAAGCCCAAGTAGGGTCTTAGTACCATCTCTTGACGGCTGATGGTTATACTAAATTACGATCACTTTCCTTAGCTACTGGTCCCCTCCTCCTTGCTGTTGGTATATTACTGCTGAAATCTTTGCTTGGATGAGCCTTGTTACTTCATGTTCTTGCTTTTACTTGCAAAATATAATAAGGCTTTGCATATTCTCTCCTTTTCAAGAACTACTGCCATAGTTTCTGTCCGGTTTTGATCAGCTTTGCTTCCTCTAAGATTACGCCTTCTTAAAGTGACCCCTGTGCCGACTCCCTCTGCTAGAAGACAGATTTGAATTGCTCTCCTCTCTTGCTTCCACTATTACAGAACAGCTTCTCTTTGTCTGAGACCAGAACACTGACGTCAAAGATCCTGGCTGCCCACAACTGCCAACCATCCATCTTAGAGGAGTTCACCATGAGGCAGTAAATAGATTGCAAGGCACCGAAGACATTCTAGTCCTCAAACAAACCTACATATGACTTCCAGTCCTCATCTAGTCAGGCAAGCATTTGGACCATAATGTATAATGAAACTAGTGCAGAAACCTGTTGGACCGCAGAGTTATGGGTTCTGAACTATTTGGAGGCACCTACCATGGAAACCAGTACCGCAAGTGAGTTTTCAACAAATAATGTGGAATTTTATTCACTATGTTTTAAATAAGTATCAACCTATAGTACCATAAAAATATATGAAGCATGTTCAGGATGTACCGCATAGAATTCATCAAGAGGTACAGTAAAATTCCATACATGAAAGTTTGTCTGTGAAGAATTCATATGCATATAATACTTTGACTGTGAAGAATTCATATGCATATAATACTTCGAGAATTTACAAGAAATGTCACACGTTTCATTCCAAGCACAGTAGAAATCCACGCAAATACAGAAATCCCCCCAAAAATGTAAACAAATTTAGAACAGCCTACCTCACAGGCAAAGACAAAAAAAGGGAGAAAAAACAAAGATCTGGTACAGTATAGTACTGTAATAGTCAGCTAGATATGATGTTTCATCTATTAATATCTGTATTAAGGTGTAAGCTCAACATAAGGGGCAAACATCAAACAACCTGGATTGAAAACTGTGGGACCATTCACAAACTGCATTTTGTAGTGGTTAAGGTAGTACTACAGAAGTTAAAAAAATATTTTATCATAAAATAATATTTTATTATATTTATATATAATTACTTTCAATGGGAGGGTGTTGCAATACTAGTGATTGCTCATGCGCGGTGCTGGACTTATTTCATGTCTGAGGTGGAGTTCATTTACTACTGTTTTGGATTCTTTTTGCCAGTAGTAAAGTTACACTCATAGATTTGGCTCCACACCCTGTTTTAGGGGATGGAGGCATGTAAATCTACACATAGCCAAACGTAGTAAATTTATTACAAAGTGTCAGTGTAGGAAAGTGCCTCTATTGGATAAGGTTAACCCCCACTTTTTGCCTGGAAAATGATGTAATTTCGACTGGAAGTACACTTGGTCCCTGCCAACCAGGTCCCCTGTGCCAGATGCTCGTTCCCTAACTGTACCTTTTGTTTATAAATTGGCATGATTTCAGCACCCCTCATAAGTCCCTAGTAAATGGTACTCCTGGTACCTAGGTCATTGGCACTGAAGAGGGACCCCCCAGGGTAGCAGCACAAATTGTGCCACCCTAGGGTCCCCTCACTAAGGCCATGCACACTGTCATTGCAGACTGCGTGCCTTGGCGCAGATAAAAGCGAAGAGTCGTCATGGCACACATCCCTGTGTGCCATGCCCACAGACACTGCATGGGATATAGATAAGACACCCCTCTGGAAGGCCTTATAGCCCTAACGCAGAGTGCACTATATCTCCCGTGAGGACATGTCTGCAGGAGCAAATATGCCCCTGCAATATCCCTGTCAATTCTTGGATATTGTAAGTGAACAGGAAAGCCATAGAGAGTAAATGGGCGGGACACTCGTCATTACGAGTTCTACAGCTCCATGATGGCTTTACTGCACTATGGAATGTTTGGTACCAAACATCTCGTCTTAATAAACCTGCACTGATTCTAGTGTCAGATTTATTAATTGTTGCACAGAGAGGACCCCTTAGAGCGGTCCCCTGAAACCTACTAACCCTTAGTGTGTTCACCGACTGGTCTAAGCAAGCCTGTCACTACCAGACAGAGTTCTGACCTCATTATATGAGCACCAGTGCACTCAGAGGTCGAGATCAAAAACTGTCCTGGGTGGAGGTGTTCACACCTTCCCCTGGTCAGGAAGAGCCATCTGTGGCGGGAAGCTTCAAAGGACTTGTCACCTTTGAAATACAATCCCAGCCTCTCCTGATAGAGGGAGCAGGCATCCCCTACTGTCCTCACCCCTGTTTGACGGGAAGACAGGTGGGAAAACTTAGAAAGAATAGGAGGTGTGTCCCCTCTGGCAACTCCACCACACAGGTGCTGGAGGCGAGGTGAAGCACACTGTTCAGTGCCCACCATCTTGAAGACGGTGGGACTTTTACAATCAGGGCTAGGGCTATGTCCCCCTCTCTCAGGAGGTGGACATAATAGAGGGTGTAGGCACCCCAGCTAAGGGGCCCATTGGCCACTACCTGTCACTCCCTTGCAAATGCCCCTAAACTTAGTATTTAGGTGGCATCCCCAGACCCTGAAGAAATACTATTGGACTGAGAACTGCAGACCTCGTGGTGGACTTTGGGCGCAAACTCCTGCCTGCCACCATAGAACTCAACAATTGCCATTCACCAGCTCGTCTCATCGCTGTGTGGCCTCCACAAACCCCGGAGGGTCACTGCCATTTTGCCAATTGCCAAAGAACTCCCTCGAGATAGACGTACTATCTCCCTGTCGCCATAGGACTTAAAAAACAGCAAAGTCCGGTCAAGCATCGTCCAACTCCCCAGCCCGACTGACGCCTCTGAGTGCCACCCAAAGGTATGCCTGCTCTGGAGGGTCAGCTCAGCTTTTGCACCAAGTCTTCAGGATCGACTGGAGCTGCAAGGCACCAATACCCGGGGTACTGGTCCCCTTGCTGCAAAAACACACAAAGCTGGGTCCAGGCAAACTCCTACTTTACAGTGAGTCAGCACCTGATGAGGGACTTCAGGACTCTAGCGTCCCACCTCAGCAGTGGCCCAGCAGCTCCAGAAACGTCGCTTCAAGGTGCCAGCCCCTGACCACGAAGATCATCTTTGCGCTCGTTTGCCCAGCTGCACGTCTTCACTGCACCCAGCCCGCCCTGCCGGGGCATCTTCAAACCAGCTGTGCTTCCGAGGCCCCTGAGCCCTCGCAACTCTACTCTCCCTTGAGAGCCTTCGGTCTTGCCTGCAAGTCCCCCCTTGCTTTGCCTTTTCAGGTGGCCCCTGGTCTTCGTAGAGCACCAGCTACAGAGACCCCTTTTGCTTTGTTTCCTGAGCAATCCGGGAAGCTCCCAAGAACTTGATCTTGGTGCTTTGGACCTTGGACCCGAACCATTCAATTCACAAAAGGGTAACCACATGATAACTGCATTGCATTGCTTTTTCTACTTGCTTTTTCCTCCTTTAGAAATTGTATTGTGTGTAATTGCGCACAACTGTGAACATTGCATTTTACTGTAATTTATCATATTGCGAAACGTATTTACCTTGTACCAAAGTTCTTGATCTAAATATTTATATAAAAATTACAATTTTTCTAATTTGTCTCGATTTCGTTCCTTGAGTGTGTGAAATCATTTATTGCCTTGGTGTGTACAACAAATGCTTAGCACTGCCCTTGGATAAGCCTAACTGCTCGCCCACACTACCACAAAAATAGAGCTCTACTATTATCTACTCTTGCCTCTGTAAACCAGTATGGGTCTCTTCGGCCTCTCTGCACAGTGTATCCTATTGTGGTACACTATATAGAGAGGTGGGTTTCCTACAGTAAGAGTAAATTTACACATGTAGATTTACTCACATATAAATTTAGCTTTGTGAATAAGCCCATAGTCTTTAATGAAGACTCACTCTATTGCCTCAAAGTTAACATTCAATTAGATCCAACTGATTCCTTTGAAAACATTAAAGAGCTCCAACTGCTGTATTGATAGACGCTTTTGGCTAGTGAATCACCAGCACTGGAAAATTCTTGCGAATATGAAGGAAGCGATTGCAAGTTCAACTCATTGAAGACTCCTGCTGAGGTCCAAAGCAGTATCCACTTTAACACCATTCTGGAGCTGGGTTTATTTATTTTCTTACATTTTATATAGACAGTGGTTAATTTGTAAAATAAAAAGTGCTGGGGCTCTCCTCAGGAGGCAGCGCTAACAGGAGAAATGTGCTTGTGCAAACTGCCTCTTGACTAGAGCCCCGGCACTTATTATTCTGGAGAGGACGTGGCCTAATGGCTAGAGCTGCCGATTTCAGAGCTGGGGAACCAGGTTCGAGTCTCAGCATGGCTCAAAATTAATTTGATTCTGGGGAAAATCATGTGCTTTGAAAATGAGTGTTTCATTAATTGGTGCTATAAGCGCCGGTGCTGAGGATTAGGTGCCGGTGCTGAGCATAGGAAAGCCCCGGCTCAAATTAAGCACTGTATATAGAGCATTTATTACCCGGAAGCGTCAAAGAGCTTCATTTAGAACATAATCACATTACATAAGTGTAAACCTTTGCACAAGTATTCCACCAGAAATAACAGGTTAAAAATACAAAGTCACAACCTGCAAACAAGTTAAATCTTAAACAGCCTTTAAAAAAATGAAGGTTGGAAAGATGAGTCAAATAAACCTGGCTCGGGCCTACCAGTCATTAGGAAAGAACCTTCAGAGTTACCCGGAAGATACCGTCTGGGGGCTTTTGTCGAGAAGGTGGAGGGTAGACTGGGTTTTAAACCCAGATTGGAACGGTGATAGAGGGATCCATTATGTTTTATACTTTAAAAGCCACTCCAATGTAAGTTCCTGACTGTGATGTTCATGCAAGCAGGGAGCCTACTTTGTGTGGTTGACAGTGGACAGTGCCACAGGCATTTGATAAATCCCAGAGGATCAAGACCCTAGAGTAACAAACATCAGAGTTTATCAAAAGAGCAACCAAGCAGATGCAGTCCGAGGGACGGCAACAGGTGTGAAATGGTTAACAACAACATACGACTAATAATTTATTACCACTGTTAGCATACTACGGTTTATAAAATGTTTGGATAGCACAGAAAGTTGGAAATAGGTCTAAAATCAGTAGGCCCCTTATAAATACAGGATATCTTATTCAGGACTGGCCTATATTCAAGATGGCAAAACGTTCAGCAACTAAACAGTGCAGCAGAAATTTACTGCCGAATGCATGGCTAATCATGAGTTTGCATCTCTTTTCTTCAAAATATATGTTGAACCACTTACAGACCCTACTTCTCAACGGGAAACAGCGTTTATAACGCTGTCAACACCACGCGGGTAGGTAACAACGCGGACGTTACATCGTCCGCGTTGTTGCCACGCATGGCATTACATCGCAAGTCGTTTCTACGACTTGCGCTAGATGGCGCGCAACACCAAGGAATGTGTTGGATTTTAAATCCAACACATTCCCTACTGTTGCGCTAACTGGAGTAGGAATAGTAATTTATACTATTCCTAAGTCCAGCGCGCCATCTAGTGCAAGTCGTAGAAACGACTTGCGATGTAAAACCATGCGTGGTAACAACGCGGACGATGTAACATCCGCGTTGTAACCTTCTGCGTGGGATTGTATGTGGTAGTAACGTCATACATTCCTTCTCAACATTAACTTCATTACGTTGTTAATTTCCGTTAGTAAAATATCTTTAGTCGTCTTTGACTCAATTGGTCTTTATTACGGAATCATTAAACAAACAATGCATTTCGAAGCTTTAGTTCCTTCTTCATCATGAGTGATTATCCACTCAGTCAGTCAGTCAAATCACTTTATTTGATCCTTGTTCTAAAAGATCATAAAAGTTCAAATGTACAAATAAAAAACATTCATCATTATACAAATATACTATTAAACTGTCCTATTAAAAAAACATTATTTAAAAACAATTAAAACTTGTAATTCATTTCAGGTTATTATGTGATCTCGTAGTCTTTAGAGAAAGACATAAAGAAGACGCAGCACAGCAACAAACAAAGTGATCAGTCAACAGCTGTAAAAAGTACATCCCTGGGCGACATTGCCTAAAATTGAATTTACGCATAATTGGCAATATGAATCTTTTAAGATGCTCCGAATAAAACTTACAGAAAAAGAAAATATGCAGATTAGATTGCACCGACACACCATCACATGGGCAAGGAGGGAGCTCTTGTAGAGAACAAAATTCCCGCTGGATAGGCCAACATGCAGGGGATAAGGTTTAAACGAAACCTAAGTAGTATAAATCTATGGCGTTGGTTTGTCACGGACAGTAAGTATGAGGTTATCCCTTCGTTGATAATTGGTCCCTATAAATAGGATCGTACCATATATTTTGGGCTGTTAATTTTATATCTATCTTTTGCCTTTAAATATAGAAATCGGGTTTTAATCTCCTTTTTAGTGATGGTTAGACATTTTCTTGACGTTTCAAAGATGTGCGCTAGACCTAAAGAAATTAGACTGCTTTTAACGTACATGATCAAAGGGATCCTGTGAACTTGTTCCAGAGAAAGGCATACTTCAATAAATTGATGTGTAAGGTTAACAGATTCCCTTCTCCAGATAGAGTGCCATAAAAGAATTGGGGCCAGGGTAATCTGATCCGAAATATATGGGACATTCAGTTCAGAATGGCAATTAAGATTTGAACAACTTTTGGGGAGACCTACCAGTTTTTCCAGAAGGTGTCTTCAATAACTTGGAGAGCTGTAGGGTTAGAATATCCCCAAACAACCACCCCATAGGTGGCTACTGAGATGGATTTGACCAAGTACACTTTTTTAGCAGCATCCAAAGGTTTCGACCCTAACCTTTTAATAAAGGAGCGTAAAGCAGTGACACTTTATTATAGCATTAGGCCCCTATTAGTCATCATATGGGACCATGTTATCATACTATCAAAGGTCGCCACTCATTTTATCAGTTATCTTATATTTTCTAAGTTATCAACTACATCCTGTTGTTTCACTAGCAAAGGTATGTTCAATTTGCACCAAGCTACTTCCCAGGTGTGATACTTGGGCACAATCTTGGATGTAAAGAATTCTTGACGTCTCCTTGCACTCACATGCAGGGTGATGAGTTGGCTGTTTTGTAACAGGGGACATCTATTTGTGATTTTTAGGAGCACAGGATATTCTATCAAACTATTACTATTGTAAATACTTTATTTAGACAGAAAGAAGTTTAGAAAGGCAAGAGCAACACATAGGGTACAAATCAGGTTATCACTGAACTAATCTAAAATGACCTAAGCATATAAACATTCACATATATTTCATCCTTAGCAACAGCCATTGCTATGTCCCACAACCAATAAAAGATACAAATGTTCAAGCATCATCATGCCAAGTCGGCAATAATCATAATAGCATGTGAAACCACCACAGAAAGTTTGAATTTGTATAACATTCCTGTATGTCTGGGAATGGCCTAAACGGTCGAAAGTCCAAAAACTGAAGGCAGGAACATTGTCACAAAACCACATTATGTTACAAGGAGAAGCCATGTGACAAATTCAACAAACACCCATTCTAAAAGTCTCCATTTGAACATAGGAAGTATGGTGCAATATTTCCTAAAAAGGAAAAACTGACCATGTCTCTAAGAATAAGTGATGGCACTTACTTTGGATGACTATCTGGTGATATTAATTTACATTTAATTATACAAAACAAGCAGTTTCAGTTACTTATCAAAAGCAAGTCACTAAATCGGTACCCAATAACTTTTCAGAAAGCAAAGGCTTATCAAAACGTACACACCCTGAAATTGTCCTCAATTCTTCTATCAATGAATTCGAAACACAAAGAGGAAAAACAGGTTACATTTTCATCACTGGAATGAGTTGTATCACAGAAAAGGAAGGTAAAGAAAGATTGCCTTTTTGCCACTCAGACAGGTTTATCTTTTATAGAAATCAACCACAGGAATAGTTGATACGGCAAAATATTGCTTGTTAAAAAAACAAATCTGGAAATAAAACACTGACTGCTCATTCATCTGCCTAAAATGCCGAATTGAAAACCAAATTTTATCTGGAACATTGCATTTGGAAGAAACTGTTATGTATTTCCCCTAAGGGTTCATCTGCACTATGTGTGTATTTCCTTAAAAAAACACATAAGCCTTCATCAAAACAACAAAGAAAGCTCGTGATACATTTGGCAAAAGAGGGCAGGAATTGTGTGTTGTCAGGGGTGGCGCGTCCTCAAGCGCGGAGGAGTGTCGCACCACCTGCTGAGAGTGCAGCAGGCACGCACAAATAAGTAAAATGGCATGTCAATGGCATTTTACTTACAAACACGGTGTGAGTGCAGGAGGTGGGGCTGAATCCTGCAATTGCAGGATTACAGCTGCCCCTGCAGTGCGCAAATCGGGTTAGCTGACTGGTTTGCTACGGCCAGCTCACCATGGGCAGTGCACACTCAGCAATCCCATGGCTGTGAAACAGGCGGGGGATTGCTGGCACAGGCCCCCAGCCTCAAAATGAGCGCTGGGTTTGCCTTCTCCCACCAATGCTGGAGCTGCTCTCATGCTGAGAGCAGCTTCAGGATTGGTTGTTGGTGTACCCCTGAGCAAGAAATCTTTCCTTTTCCGGCTCAAGGATGCCGATATGGGGAGAGAAGTGCCGCACCATGGGAGCAGTAAATATGGTGAGTTTAGTGCCGTCGTGCCTCACTATATTTTTAAGTTGTAGCCACCACTGTGTGTTGTGCAAGAATGCCATAACCTTTTGCTTCAATCCTAAAGCTCAGAGTTGAAAAGATGTACTGGATGTAATTAAAACATTAAAATGCTGGAGTGACTTTGGCGTTTGTGGAAACCAAATAAAAATTAATCTTTGAAAGTTCCCAGAGGCACATGCAAACAAGTATAGGCAATGCAATAGGTCGACGCTAGCTGGAGCCTTTTGGCTTTGCAAATGCTTGTTTTGTTATGGTTTATGTAAAACTTCATTGTTGGGGAAGATGATGATCCTTCAGCAATAAAAAATGATTGGCTAAAAGCGAAAATGTTACCTTGGTCTCAAAAAGCACACATTGCTGTAGTATTCCTTGATCTGATTATCTGTATCTGGTTATACTCCTTCTAAAAGAGCACTATGCCAACACTTACAGCGAAGTTAGCCAATAATTTAGGAGGGCTGTCCCATTTCCCCATGCCGTATGCATTAATGGGTGGAAGAAAAATGTGAATGACACTTCAACAGACCAATGCGTTAAAAGGGCTGACTGAAGGCTAAGTAAGTATATTATGTATATAATGTTAGTAAAATCAAAGGTCTTGGCTAAAACTAAGAACCACTCATAAATTAAATAGAAACAAAGTTTAATGCAGCCCTCCAGCAAGTGTCTCAGTATAAGTAGAAACAGCCTCAAACTGAAAAAATATTGGTATGGTTAATATGTTTATATATCTGGCTCTTCTGTCGCTAAATGCCCACAGGTTAAACTTAATCAAACGTTGTTCCTGTTTAATTTTGTGTATAGATCCTAATTTCACTTTGGTGACTAGGGGATTGTATCATTACGAACTCACCAAAGCACACTCTATTTCCATGATATACATAACTCTGGAGATTGTGTTGTAAATCAACTGGAGAAGAACATTTTATTTTCGGGATCACTGTAAAGAAGAGCACAAAGGTAAGTACAATGTAACAATTTATTCTTCTCACAAATTGTGCCGAAACCCAGTAATTACTGCAATAGAACCTTCAGCCCAATGTTCCTACAACGGCTTGTGCTGGAAAAGCATTTGCTCAAAGATACCTTGGAAGGAAAGGAATAAAAGAGGAAATGAGGGAACACAAGATGTTAATAAATAACTATGTAACATACATACTTCTCCTGATAATATTACGTTAGCTTCATTTTTCATAAATTAATTGAATCTGTTACACAATACTTGAATTTTGAAGGTAGTCCAGCATTTCAAGAAACGAAACCACGCTTACATACAATGTGCATCACATTTGCTAATCTGGTCACTACTGACTGTACACTTCTGAGCACACCATTACCAATCTCATTCATTCAAAGTAACTCAGAAACATCATGTGTTGACCCGCAAGTTTCTGCATGCTGCTTTGAGCTAAGATACTCACTCAGTGTTCAACCTTTAGTTAGAGCAACCTTGCATGATGTGAAAATTACAGCACATGGACTATTCTACCTGTGACCATTTTCTAACTGTAGCACAAACACTTACTACTCAAAGGATTACCATACTTTTCTCCACTAGTTCTGAGCTTGAATATTTTACCCTCACAATGTCATTCACCGAAATCTTCATGCTATTAACAGAATGCCTTGTGTCATAATAGCTCTCATTCAATTTTTGATTACCAGATACTGCTCAAATGGAGTCTCCTGTTTCGTACAATGTGGTGTGGTGAGATACACAGTCAGCCTTTACCTTAATACCTTTCTCAGTGATACATAGCTTTTCTATGTATACTGAATGGTTTTTTTCACTAGTGTGTTGGTCCTTTCAACTTCACCATTACTTTGTGGGTGATACAGGCAATCATTGACATGCTCAATTCCACTTATGAATCTATTGAAAAAAATGTAGTTCCCAAAAATAAATAACTTTTAGATTTGGGGTTTCTTACAAACTTCATCCTAATGCAGTAATCTGTAATCACAATTGTGAATGAATATTACTAGGTGATGTGTTCATGGGACCAATAAAACAATACAAATCTTTTGCCATGGTCATTCAAGCAACTCTTTCGAGGTCATGGGACATTTTCAGTGCTTTAAGAGCAGATTTACACACACCACACTGCCTCACAAATAATTCCACATCTAGAGACACCAATATGCCATGCTACATTTCTTTTTAGCGTCTTTGATACCATCGATATTGAATACACCCATGTAACTTAAAAGCCATCTTGGCAATTCGTGGGGATACCTTCCAAGAAACCACATTTTCTAAGAAGTCCACAAAGACATAGGGTCTGTGTGAATTGAAATCAGTCTTCCCTGAAGGAAATATTTAAATTTGCTGACTGCCAGCTCAGTAACCCACCAACTCATGTTAATTCTCAGAGTACTTTAACTCTGATCCTTCACGCTTACATGATGCAAAAGCTTATGGGAGATCACCAGTGTCCATTTGACTTGTATTAACTGTTACTACAGACATCAGGGATTTATCAGAATATTTTAGAAATGATGTAGCTTGAAGTTTACATTTTACTTTATTCATACTAAATTTGTACACAGAATCCCACTTAAAGTCCACACCCTTTTTAACTAGTTTCCCACTGGTTTCTAAATTCTCTGCATAATTTTTGATGGATTGAGTTAGTACAATTTGCACATTCCAAGAAAAGTTGCCAGTTTTTCCCTTTTACTCCGAGCCAGTATTTGGAAATAAGTGACACCAGTGAAGGTTTGTAGTGCACACCATTTTGACCAATAACATATCCCAAGTATTCCACTCTTGGCCTCATGAATTTACATTTCTCCTTCTGTAATGTGAAGCCACTGTTGCACATTTTTTTTAAAGACCTTTCAGGGGATGATGATATGCTTTTCCAGCATTGTTCTGTAAATTATTATGTCATCTTGGATAGCCATCCAAAAACTTGTTCCTTAACCTTTTAAATAATGCTGAAACTTAAGTCAAGCCAAAGGGCAACCTGCAAAACTGATATGTCCCTTCTCAGGTGAAGATAGCAGTGCAGCTCCTGGAATACTTGTGCAAATCAATCTGTTGGCAAGCTCAACTGAAATCCAGTGTTGTGGATATTGTGGAGGTGCTCAGACACATTATCATTTTGTGGATTAGTGGTAGCTGTAGAAAGTCAACTACAACATGGCGATTTCATTTGCCTCAAAATTATGCATAGCCTGATATTATAAAAAAAGTATTCTGACAATCACAGCTAGCAACAACTACTGAGATGCACTGTTTGGCTCAACAATGCTTGCCTGGCACCATTCTTCCAAACCATCCTAACATCCCTCCCAGAAGACAAAGAAATATTGCATACTTTTTGCTTCACTGGTTGAGCCACTTCTTTATGAAAATCTGCTCTTTAAATCATTTTAAACATCCAAGTTCTTGCTTAAAAACATCTTTTACTCCTCCATTATAATCGGCAACTTCTCTTCATGGGTGTAATGCATGTATAGTGCATTACTATGGATGCCCTAAGGTAACTATAACTTGCTCCCTCACCATGCACTGCTAATTACCCCACATATTACTTTACTCCTGATATCTTCTATAACATCATTGATAATATCATTGCAGCATCTGCAGTGAAATTATTGATGAGAAAACTGTTCATGGTTATAGTTACCTTAGAGCACGAGTTATAGTTACTTGAGATAACTATGACTATAACTGCTGAATTTCTATGGTTTTGTGTGTGTAAAATCTGTAACTAACTGTAATGTCCCTGTAACCTTTGGCTTTTTAGTGAATTTCTGCATTTTTTTAAATTCTATTTCCTAACTCTAACATCCCTGTAACCTGGGTGTGTGAGTGGTTGTGTGGGGGTGTAAGTGGGTGTGAGAGTGTGTGGTGGATGTGTCAGTCCTTGTGTGACTGGCTGTGTGGGTCTGTGAGTGGGTGTGTGAGTAGCTGTGTGGGTCTGTGAGTGGGTGTGAGAGTGCCTTTGTGGGTCTGTGAGTGGGTGTGTGAGTTGTTCACTGGGTCTCTGAGTAGGTGTGTGAGTGGCTGCATCTGTGTGTATTTTGGTGTAGGAGTGATTTTCTGCGACTCTGAGTGGGTGTGTGAGTGGCTGTAGGGATGTGTGGGTGGTTTTCTGGGTCTCGGAGTGTGTGTGTGAGTAGGTGTATTGGTGTGTGAGTGGATGTATGGGTGTGTATGTGGGTGTGTAAGTGCGTGTGTGACTGGCTGAGTAGATCTGTGAGTATGTGTGTGAGTGATTTTGTGGATCTCTGAGTGGGTATGTGAGTGGCAGTACAGGTGTGTGAGTGGTTGTGTGGGTGTGTACATAGGTGTGTGAGTGGGTGTGTGAGTGTCTGTGTGGTTCTGTGAGTGAGTGTGTGAGTGGTTCTCAGGGTTGTGAGTGGGTGTGTGAGTAGCTGTATGGGTATGTGAGTGGGTGTGTGAGTGGTGTTCTGGGTCTTTGAATGGGTGTGTGAGTGGCTGTATTGATGTGTGAGTGGGTATGTAGGTGTGTAAGTAGGTGTGTAAGTAGGTGTGTGAGTTTGTGAGTAGGCGTATTATTTTTAACTGGGATCTGGATCCACAGATCTGCCACAGATTCACACCGGGAGCCATGCTGAGCATTGTGGTTGATCCGCAAATCATCACGAGCCCCATAAACAACATTTTTTAGACAATTTCCTTCAATGAGGGGTTTCTCACAGAACCCTCTATCAGTCCCATGGTGTCAGGATACCTCTATCCTGGCCCCTCATATCCTATTTACACTTTATTCCTCCACTCCCCCTAGAATAGTGTAACTATTCACAAAAGGGCGGTCGCAACTTTTCTCTCAGGTTGCAGCGAGCCAATCACGGAATTGCTGTTGGTGCATAGATCCACAGATTAATCAAAATCGGCTATGGAGCCATGCATGCGAGTATCATTTTCTAGTGCAAGTGCATCCTTACTGAACCACCCAAATGCTCTCTTGAACAGACCCTTGCTAAGAGCAGCTTCTCCTCCGCTGATGATTAATAACATCAGAGGGCAGCAGGGCGGGGCAGTTTTACACCACGGCCCTTCCCAACATGGCCACCGGACTGATGTGCTTTCTGAAACAAAATAAAACATCATGGGCATTGAAGTTCTAGCAGTCATCACAACTATACTTACAGAAACAGCAATATAATGTGGACAAACATCTGCCTCACAGGTTTTTTAACCTCTTGACCGCGATCGGAATTCCGCCCAGGTGCTGGACATTCCGATCGCGGGTGTGGTCGTGACGAGCTCAGCTCGTCATGCGCACACGCCCACCGCGCAGCATGACGAGCTGAGCTCGTCATGAGCATAGAAGGGGTTAATATCCATTTCCACGATCTGAATGATCCTTTCTCACAGAACCATCATCAGAGATCCCAGTAATCCTCCTGGGCCACCAGGAACATGCCCATAAATATACAGCATACATAGTTGGCCCCATTTGAGACCTTAAAAGGGGCTTCTCCTGACATGTGATGCTTGCAGCACACTTATGTGATGGGAGCCTGACATGAATAAAGAATTACAACACACAAAAAAGGAAAACTCTTAAATTTGTTTTTCACTACTGCAAGGCTTATCTCTCTCATAGGAGTGCATTGGAGTTACCCTTTTGCATTTTATAAGTGTGCTTTCCAAATAGGAAGAGATAAGCAATTCATATTTGGTGTCTCTGGAATAACAATCGTAACTTATGATGAAGTCGGGTATTAAATTGCAATTCTGAAAATGCCATAGAAAGTTTGCATTTTCTTGCTTTAGCCGTTTAGTGCCTGTAGCCTGTCTCTGGCCACATGACTGGGTGTAGCTGACAGTTGAGCTTTGTGTATTCCACCTAGACAGCCACACACAATAGGGTGCTTGGAGGTGCCTGGATGAGCCATTACTGGCAGGATGGGAGGGAGGAGCTGGGCACAGCCCGACTTACACCTGAATAGACTGTGTTCTGCCTCCACGCAAAGGGCTGCATAGCCCCTGTAGTTAGTATGAAGCCAGAGCAGGGAAGGCAGAATGCCTGGGGACTTCAATGGGAAACCTCTAGATGCTTCTCCCCAGTTCAAAGGCACAACAGTGTATAAATACTGGACCTCATACATCAACTTTTCAGTACACTTCTGGGCCTGTGGATGCTCTGCCAGGAAGAAGGACTGCTGTGCTATTACAAAGACAGCAAGGAGCTGTTGGGGAGCCTTTTTTTTGTCTGAGGCTCAGAACAGGAGGCCAGCAGACTATCTCTTTGAGTCACTCTGAGGTCCTGAGTTTAAGTTGAAGTTGCAGGTCCAGTTCTTCTTCCCCAGGCAGCAGGTCATCACAGCAGGGCAGCAGTTCCTTTAGATCAGCAGTCCAGCAGTCCAGCAGAGTGGTGGTCATTGCAGCAGCACAGCTGTCCTTCATTCTGGCAGAGTAACAACAGGTCCAAAAGTGTGCTGGAAAGTTGATGTCTGAGGTCCTTCTTTTACACAGAGTTGTGCTTTCTAAGTGGGGAGAAGCTTCTAGCATCAGCAGGGCAGCAGAGCAACTGGGTACTCCTTCTTGCAGTAGGGCAGCAGAGTAATCCTTCTTCTGAGTCTACCACAGGTCCAGAAGTGATCTGAATAGTGTGTTTGACGGTCCCCTTTTTATACCTGGTGACCACTTTGCAGTAGGAGAAGCTTCTAGAGTTTTCCCCTAGAGAGGTGTCCGGAATTTCCTGCCTCTCTGCCCTGGTCCCAGTCTGTCTGGAGGCACAATAGGTTGATGTGAAGTCATTTGTGTGTGAGCTGAGCAAGTGCTGTAGTGTGGTAGGTGACCGTTCCGCCCCCCTATCAAGTCAGAGATGGCCCATCCTGCCAACATCCAGACCCTACTTTGTGACACTGTCTAGGAGGAATACACAAAAGCTAACTGCCAACTACATCTAGTCATGTGACCCAGAAACGGGCTGCTGGCACCAAATGTTTAGGACAAAAAAATGTCAACTTTCTAAAAGTGGCAATTTCAGAATTGTGACTTAAAATTTGACTTTACCATTAAAGAGGACTTTACGGTACAATTCTTTTGACACCAAACATGACTTTCCCACCTGCTCCCAATAAAATGTTATTACTTATTGAATATAATACGATAACCCAATATTATCCTATAAGAGAGGTACGCCCTGCAATAGTGAAAAACAAGTTTGAGAGTTTTTCCCTAACAGGACACGTAAAACTTACAAGTACATGTCCAACTTTTTAAGCACAATGCACCCGGCTATTTAGGGCCTACACTAGGGGTGACATATGTTTTGAAACGGAAGGTTTAGGTCTGGCAAAAGGTTTATTTTGCCAAGTTGAAATAGCAGTTTAAAACTGCACAAACAGGCTGCAATGGCAGGCCTGAGACACATTTGAAAGGGTTACTTAAGTGGGTGGCACAATCAGTGCTGCAGACCCACCAGTAGCATTTAATTTACAGGCGCTGGGCACATGTTGTGCCACTTTACTAGGGACTTATAAGTAAATTAAATATGCCAAGTGGGTGTATGCCAATTCTACCATGTTTTAGGGAAAGAACACAAGCACTTTAGCACTGGTTAACAGTGGTAAAGTGCGTAGAGTCCTAAGGTCAGCAAAATGAAAGTCAGCAAAAACAAGAGGTCTGAAGGCAAAAAGTTACGGGAAAACTACACCAAGGATGCCAGGTCTAACAATTTCTGAGTTCAGAATATTAGATCAGCAAAGTAACACACCATCGGTTTCTGCTCAGTATAGACTGGTATAGACTGGCTTGCCTTAGATGCAGCCACTGTGCACTGCTATGGCACGATGCATGTTACTGTGTCAAATGAACACTATATTACATCACTAAGGTCTGGCTTGTTAGACCCTTAACCATCTCTAACTAAATTTTAAAGTATGATACTTCACCAGAAGAAGTGCATGACAGACACAGGCTCAAGGTAGTTGAAAATACTCCTTAACACACAGAATATATATAGTTAACACACTGTAAATTACAGGAAAATCAACAATATAATGGTAAGTAACCTATTCATTCATTAAACAAATTAAGGAATCATAAACTAGGACTGCAAAGAATTCTTCTCAGCCGCTCACAAAATCCTCAACAAGGCTTATCAGTTTGTTGTTGTGCCAGATATTTGGAGAACGTGGGCCCAAAGAAAAATGTTGTAATGAAATCTTAGAAACTGAAAGTCAAACTTTAGGATTTCACATTTTTGTCTCTTCTTTGAAATTGACTGATCTGTATGTTTTCATGTTTTGTGTTTTCCTAATAGAAATGTTGGCTCTCTCTTGCTATGATTGTATATTGCACTATCTTTTCTGTTTTGTATGTTATTATTTATTATTCATTTTGAAACAATAGGCAATGGTTTAAGTCTTTTTAATTGTTTTATGTATTGTATGTTGATTTATATTGCCATTTTAAACTGTATAACAATAAATGGCAAATAGATTTAATTACCAAGTCTTTCATCACAATGTTTACTGCACGTGAAGGCTTGGGAGAGGCTGTAATAGGTGTCTGCCATCATCCTGATAACCTAGGGTAGTACGCAGGAGGATACAGCACCCCACCCCCCCCCCCTTAATCTAGTTGCGGCTAGCTGAGGGCTCGAACCAATCATTTAATCAAGCTGTTGTTCCTATTATGGACAGGGTAGTTTGTCCTTCTCCCAGGTGAGGGAGTTTGTTCTAATTTATATGTTACGTTGGAGTTTGTTTTCAAGTTGGATTTAGGCAGTAACATGCACAAGAAAAACAGTTTAACACACACCAGGGAGGGATGGTCTGGAGGGCCATTGCGTAAAGCAAATACAGGGGCTTGTCACCATGCTACACTTGTAGAGGGACATACCATGGCGTTACAGGGTAATACATTGACCAATATGCTGGGCAAGTATAAAATATTAACTTGGAATGTCTTAGTTTGAACAATGTTCCAAAGAGGCATCATGTCCTGACCTACCTGCACAGAAGAGGAGTGGACATAGCTGTGCTCCAAAAGACATACATGGCTCCGGCTGAAACCTTTGCCTTCAAAAGGAGGTGGAGGGAACATCATTACTGAGCCACTTACTCAGCCTTTGCAAGGTATACACTAAGTTGGATGACGCTTGGGATACCTTTTCAACACACAACAAAAACAGTAGACTAGGAAGGTAGCTACATCCTAATATTGGGAATGCGGATGGAGCAGAAATAATGCTAGCAAGTATCTATACATCTAGTGTAGGAGAAGTAGAACTCTATGATGTACTCACAACTTGTTTAGCTCAATATGCAGGCTCTATCACAGTAATAGGGGGTGAATTTAATGGAATTAAGGACATACTTCATGATAGATCACACCCACTATTAGCAACAGCGTACCCCACCCGGGTAATGAAAGCCTTTACAGCTTGGCGTGAACACTGGGAAATATCACAAGCCTGGAGCACCACACATCCGACCTTGGCTGAACAATTGTTCTTTTCTCCCATGTATGACTTACATGTCCGACTGGATAAAACGTAGTGCAGTGGCACTCCCTTAGATATTACACACTGAATATTTGGGTAGAGCATACTAGGACTGCAACCCTCTCATGTTGCATTTGATGTGGGGCCACTCTAAGTTGCCCACCTCCATTTGGAAGCTACAACCAGCACCGCCAGATGACCCCAGCTTTAGGACTAAAATTGTCAATTAAATATAGCACTATATTGACGATAATGAGGACCCGTCAGAGGTTGAAACCAACACATTGGAAGCAGTTAAAGTTGTGCTAAGAGGCTTGTGCATTAGGACAACATGGGGAATTAGGAAATCCTTGGACACTGAATTATGCACTACAGAAAATAAAATACAGTGACAAGACCATCAGGTTACAATGACTGAATCCGATAAGCAACAAAGGGGTAAGTTGCAAGAGCAGCATGCAGTCCTTACTCATCGACTGAAATGCCATGATTATAAAACATACATGGTATCCAAACATGAAGAGGGTGGCACTATGGCTAGTCTCCTGGCTTGGATTAAATGGCGAGAGCAGAGAGGTGCTCTCACTACTTTCATTATGGATGAGCGAGGGCAGGTCCAAAATTTGCAACATGAAATCAATGCAATCTTTCTTAATTATTATACCAGGTTAAATTTGAGGCCTATTACACACAAAAGAGAAGGGGAGAGGGTACGGAACTCACCTACTCCAAACCCCCAGTCAAATACTTATACACACCAAAAGGAGTAGGGAGTGAAGATCGTGGTGAAGTGGTCCAGTGGTGGCATGTGCTATGTGTCCTAATACTGCCCTCACTCACACAAATATGTGACATGCTTCACCATATGGCAGCATACAAAACACCACGGCGCAGCCAACACCTGGGGTGGAGCAATAGGGGTGGGGAAGACAAACACAACACAAAAGAGAGAGAGCAATGCTTTCAATAGTGACTGGGAATGCCGGAAGTGAAAGCATGTCACACATTTGTGTGAGTGAGGGCAGTATTAGGACACATAGCACATGCCACCACTGGACCACTACACCACGATCTTCACTCCCTACTCCTTTTGGTGTGTATAAATTTGAGGCCTGACACATACAACACAGAAGTGACGGAGAACTAGTTAGACACTATTGAGGTCTCCACATTCACCCCAGAGCAGAAGACAGATGTTGATGAGCTCATAAAACAGCAGGAAATACAGGCAGCAATAAAACATCTGACCATGGGGAATTGATCGTGGTCGATGGACTACCCGCTGAGCTGCATAAAATTTATATAAATAAACTAGCTCCCAAACTGCACACCCTATATGGCAAAATATATGTATCTGGGCAATTACCTAACACAAAGAGAAAGGCGAGAGAGGCAGGGCAAGACGCTGGAACAGCAGGAGCATATAGGCCCCTATAGATATTGAATATCGATAATAAGATAAGATTATCAGTAAAATATTAGCCACATGCCTCCTGGGGGTCCTTCCGAAACTGTGTGCACCCTTATCACTGTGGATTTGTACAAAGGAGGAGCCAGTGCCCCAAAGTCTACCAATTCTTGTGTATTCTGTGATCAAGACAGCTCTGTGGTCCTCAATCGGTGATGCTATCAGTGGACATACAGATGGTATTGGACACTAATAGTTGGCTGGGAGACAGGATCCTCAGATGGACGAAAATACTCTGCACAGATCCTATGGCAAGAGTTAAAACAGGTAAGACTGTTTCAGATCCTATTAGATCCAGAGTGCCCCCACGGCACTGTAAGGACATAGACTCCTTAATGTGCTCATTCATATGGGGTGCAGGGAGATGCAGGGCTGCATCATTCAAGATTAAACTCCAAACGAATCGCTCTGGGAATAGACTAAGAAGACACAAAGGCTATATGGTGCATCGGACTGTGATGAAGCATTAAGAGCTGCCAGTAATTCTGCCAGGGATAGGTCAAGCATGGGGGATGTAGACACATAAGTTCGGTCAAAACACATTTTACTCGCCTAGTGTATCACTGAATGCACTTTTGGGATGGAATTGATGTGGAGTGCCAAATTGGGAGCAGTATGGTGTAGCCCAAGTGAGAGATCTACATGAGGCAGCCATGTTTGGAAACATTTGCAGAAATGATGGACGCCTGCGATGTGCCAGCAGGGTGGTTTCTAACTTATGGCACCATGACTGGCGCATTACAAGAACAATGGAGATACAAGATCAGAACAGAGCCAAATCACAGCCATACACAGCACATATTGATGACAGGGAGGGCACCGATGCCAGTCATGCTTTTATACAGAACACTACAAGCGGACCTGGGTGGGCAGCTGGGGCAGTAGGGTTCAGGACCTGGAATCAGAAATGGCAAATATAGATTGGGACAAGGTGCTTGACTACCCCTCCACAGTTGCTAGATATGTCAAGCTCAAATTGCAGCAATTTCTGTTCCTACACAGGGCATACTGAATTCCCAAGAGTTTGGGGTTGATGTACCAATCTGCTGGTAGAAATTATCAAGATGCCATGAAATAGACTCCCGGAATTTACCACATGATGTGAACCTGCCCAATTATGGACAACTTTTGGGGTACAGTGGTAGACAGGTTGGAGGATACCTTGGGTAGGACAGCCCTGTTCGGCTCGAAAAACTGCCTCCTGGGTATATATATCAACAACCTGAGAAAAAGAAATGGGTAATACGTTCCTAGTTCTGGCATTGGTGCTGGGTAAACCCAGTATGGGGACATATTGGTAGTGGCCTAATGGCCTCAGCGAGCAGAAGTGGTCGGGGCAGGTGAAATATTGGGCTGAATTAGTTTTAGAAGTAATATGAAAAGACAACTACAAAGGCCTAAGCAAACGAGAACACACGCAGGGCTGGAAAGAGATTCTGCTAGCCTTTAGTGACCGGTCAACAGCAGCTAACGTAGATAAGGCTGCAATCCCAGAATAGATAAAGCAGGGGCCAGTGGTTGAAGACTATTGATAGGCCCAGACCCAAGCATGGGCCGGCGGTCGAACTACACCGCCTAAATAAACAGGCAAGTTAGAGATCAATGGCTTGCAAAAGGTAATGTAAAATTGAAAGGCGATCCCAAGTCTGCACCATGGAAAAAAATACACTGTGTTATGTAAAGTTAGCAGTGGCATGAACCGGAACAAGTTACATGTTATTAATTGTTAAGTTTACCAGATAACAGGCCACATTCTTGTATGTAGACTTGAATGCGATATGATGACTATTGGAACACCGTTGATGCACTAGCAATACATTGTTATTGATGACATATGCTGGTTATATGTTAACTAATAAAACTTGTTTGAAAAGCTCTTTGCTTCTTTCCTCCACATTGTCCAAAATGTTTTCTCTTTGTGCTATTATTTTTCTTGGAGCAATTGATTCTGATATATCATGCGTATGGTCCTATGTTTCTCTCCAGTCTGAGAAAGGTCTATCTTGGGCCTTTTCCTCCATTCTGACTTCCTCTTTACTCTACGAACCAGTGAGCTTTGTTCTTTCATCTGTATTCCCTCCTGCTTCGCGACTACCTCACGTTTTTGTAAAGTTATTCTGCGGAGTGCAAGTCAGATTCATACCCTCTTAATTTAATGTGGTCATTTCCTTGATTAATCTCTTCACACCTATGTCAACCATACATTTATCATCTTGGGTATCCTTCATTCTCTTAATAGCCAGCACATAGAACTTGGATCCCTGTCTCTCCAGAACTCATCCACTTTCCTTACAATCACGTTCACTTAAGCTATGGCATGCTCTATGACTATATAATCCCTAGGCTACTCACATAAGCATATCTGCTCCTCTGATTGTTCCTTATTCCTCTAAAGAGCAAATGTTTTAATCCAGACCTCCACTGGGACCATGAAAATTGTTGATCTTGCTGGCATAGCTTTCTTGGGTTCGATTCACAAAGGTAAAGTTAGACCAAAAGTCTAACTTTACTACTTTTCGGTATTCACAAAGGTAAGTTACTACTAGTAACTTTACTACTATTAATTTTATTGATAGTAAGTTTAATAGTAGAAAGTTTACTAGTAGTAACATACCTTTGTGAATACCAAAAAGTAGTGAACTTAGACTTAACTAGTAAACTTAGACTTAAGTCTAAGTTTACTACTTTTGGTATTCGCAAAGTTAAGTTACTGCTAGTAACTTTACTACTACTAACTCTACTAATAGTAAAGTTACTGGGAGTAACTTACTTTTGTGAATACCGAAAAGTAGTAAAGTTAGACTTTTAGTCTAAGTTAGACATCGGTAGACATGGGTGGATGCATTGAAACACCCACGCTCCACCCATGGAATGCCTCCTGGGGCAGAGTAATGCAACGCATCGATTTGTGATGTGTTGCGTTACTATAGATTTATGAAGCCACACAGGGCTTGATCAGTCTAACTTAAGAGTTGCATCGCACTTGCTCCCCACTGCGTGTCGCAAGGGCAATGCAACTCTTTAATAAATAAGCCCCAAAATATATTTATTTTGTTGCTGCGGGAGTGGCACAAAGAACGCAAATCTCATTGCCAGAAAATAGCGAATTTATTAACTATACCATAAGAGAATAAGCAAAGCATAAATTCAATGAAACAATCTTCAAGTCCATGAAATATGCAATTAAGGTGATTTAAATGTTTTGCAAATACCACTCAAATCTCAAAATACACCTAAAATATTGCATATCCATCCTCTTTCAATTTTTTGATAAATAACAAGACATGCATAAGACAGGTATGACTGACTGCATCACTAGATGAACACCTAAGAACTCTCAATGCTTGCAAAGGCACTGGCTACTCGGCCCTGATAAACAATCTTATATATACTCCTGCCAGACAACATTCTCAGAGAACTTGGTTGAACATGACATCATTGTAAATGCATCACAAAGGTTAATAAATAGCCATTCAATAATTCAATACTTGTCGTCATCCCGAACTATACTATCTACAAGCAGAAGTCTCCTCTCATGACAGGTATGCAAGGCTGAAAGTTTTCAAATTCCCTACTCTGAAAGGACAACATGCATCCACTTAGAATAGCCATTGCTAAAGAAATAGAAATTAAATTACAATTTCCGTGGGTATAATTCACATTACAAACATGCAAACTTTCATATCTGAATAATATATTTTGTGGACCTGGCAAAGTTAATTTTACGCTTCTTGTCTTCAGTCAGAAATGTTCCTCAAGATTACCTCAAGATTACCTTCTGTTATAATTTGTTATATATAATGATCCTCTTTTAATACTATTATTATATCACAGAGTCACCTGTTTTATCCTTTACCATTAATGTGGTATCTTCCATTACCCCTGTACCCTTCTTATCCTCTCAACATGGAATGTTCCAGGTATCACGGACAGTTGGAATGTTTGTTCAGTTGAGCCTGTGAGGTGACCCTGGAGGTTGTATGCTGAATTCTTAATAAAGACAACTCTACTTTAAGATATATATTCGTCTTTCTTCGTAACATCCTCTATTTCTGTTTTGAATGTGACTTCATAGTAGACCACAAATATTCTCCGTCCGTTCTTGACAAGCTAGCCTTGGTGACCTCAATGACGTAGCAGCTTCCAGTCCCTTCTGCGTGTCCCCTTGGTGTCTCATGCTTTACCACAATGTATGGACCTGGTCAACGTCATGGTGATTATACGCATTCATAAAAGTCAAGGAAGTCCTTAACGGAGCAAATCACATTTTTATCCTTCAGCTGTGCCGCAAACCCCTGTTGCGTCCCAACAGCTCAGTCAGCACTCAGTAATCAGATTGCACGCGTCCGCTCGTGTTTTTTTTTAGCATTACAGAAGTTACAAATATATTTCCTTTGAAACGTGGATGTGATGCTGGAGCAGGAAACTGAGAAATACGTCGCCCAGAACTTGTTTTTCATTGTCATTTGACAGTATAAGGCAAGAATTAAACAAATCTTATCTTTTTTCATATTCTTGATAATTTAAACCTCGTTCTCACTGCCTTTCAACATGAGTAAGGGCCCCTAATTTACAATATGTGTGATGTCACAAAGCACAACAAATCAGGGGCCATATTATCCAAGAGGAAGTGACCATCTCGACCTAATAGTGATATTTTTACGATCCCATTTATATTTTGTGGTTTACAGATTTTTATTCCGCGAAAATCACCAAAAAAGAAAGTGAGCTCTTGGAATTGTCGGTCCTTCATAAAATAAGTAAATAATGAATTAAAAAACACATCTTAGGAGGCGGGGGATGGGAGTTGGTTTGGGAGCATCGAGGAGGGGAGTCGACAGAGCGAAGTCAAAAAGAGGCACAGGCAAAGCGAGCAACCTGGCAGCACTAAACAGATCGCATATTTTTTTATAACTCTCTTTATTGATTTTTACAGAGAAAAAAACAATACAATGAAACATACAAAGGAAAGTGGGATTGGGTTGTTGGTTGAGGGGGGTGTGAGCCCTTCTCAAGCTACAATCCTTGTCAATGTGAATTCCAAACTTGACCTGTCATTAACTTGTGCTTAACCCTCACACAACAATTTAGAAAAATAGAGTAAAATATTATGAATTATTTGACACCAAAATGACAAAAATCCATCTAGTAGAACCAGGGATATGCAATTTTAAAGGTTTAAATAAAGTAGTGCTTAAATGCACAAAGCGCCAACTGCAGTTATCTGGTCGCTGTGGACCGGGTCCAGGTCACAAAATCAGGCTGACCGCGAAGTTCAGTCCACTGTTAAAAGTACCTTGTGTCCTGGTTGATCAAGATGCAAAGTCCTTGCATTGGCCAGCATGGGCCGGGCATCGAGGAGCCGTCGACAGGAGCTGTGATGCGAGTTCCTGCATCAAGATGCATCATGCTGAGTCAAGGTCCATGGAGCTGTTGGCGGGAGCTTGCGATGGCGACTCCACCACCCAGATGTGCTGCGCTGCGTCGAGATCGATGAGATTTGCGAGGACTTGTGTCAAGATGCACCGGTGCTGCACTGAAGTGCGTCGAGCTGAACCTGTTGTTGGTGTCGAGGTATGTCGTGCTGGATCGGTGTTTGTGAAGCTGCTGATCAGAAGCTGTGATGTGCGGTCCAGCGCTGAGGTGCGATGCGTCAAGCTTGGCTGGTTGTCGTGTCGAGATGTGTCACGCTGGGTTGGTGCTTGCGAGGTCGCCGTACTGGAACTGCAGTACGCTGTCCTGCATCCAGATGCAGCAGGTGGTATCAGCGCAGAGGAGCCTGTTGTGTCCCAGAAGCTCAGAATAGGAGGCCAGCTAACTAGCCCTTGAAGACACTCTGGTGGTCCTGGGTTCAAGTTGGTAGGTTTGGTCCTCCTTCCTCAGGAAGTAGGGCAGCAGAGCAGTCTCTCTGGCAGCAGAGCAACAGGGCAGCAGAGGAGCTGGGCAGTCCTTCTTGTAGCAGAGCAGCAGGGTAGCAGAGCAGTCCTTCTTCTGAGTCTCCCACAGGTACAGAAGTGATCTGAATAATGGTCTGAGGATCATCTTTTATACCTGGTGCCCACTTTGAAGTGGGAGAAGCTTCTAGATCCCCCTGGAAAGGCTTCTGGAATTTCCTGCCTCCTTGTCCCAGTCTGACTGGGGGCACAGTAGGCTATTGTGAAGTCCTTTGTGTTTGAGCTGAGCAGGTGCCTTTGAAGTGCAATGTGTGGGTTACAGCTCCACCTCCTATCAAGTCAGAGATGGCCCATCCTGCCAACACCCAGACCCTGCTTTATGATACTGTCTAGGAGGAATATACAGTGGCCAACTGACAACTACCCCTAGTCATATCACCCAGAAACAGGCTGCAGGACCCAAATGGTTAGGACAAGAAACTGCAGGCTTTTTAAAAGTGGCATTTTCAGAATTGTAACTTAAACTCCGAATTTACCATTAAAGCAGGATTTAAATTAAAATTCCTTTGACACCAAATTCAATGTTCCTTCCTTCTCCCAATCAAAAGTCATCACTTATTAAATGTAATAAGGTAACCCTATGTGATCCTATGGGAGAGGTAGGCCTTACAATAATGAACAAAGAATTTGAGAGTTTTTCTCTACCAGGACATGTAAAATTTAAAAGTACATTCCCAAGTTTTTCAATACAAGGCACCCTGTCCTATGGGCTGTTTAGGGCCTACCCAAGGGATGACCTATATGTATTAAAAAGGAAGGTTTAGGCCTGCTAAAAGGCTTTATTTGGCCAATTAAAATGGCAGTTCAAAACTGTGCACTCAGACTGCTATGTGAGGCCTGAGACATGTTTAAAAGGCTACTTAAGTGAATGCCACAATTAATGCTGCAGGCCAACTAGTGGAATTTAATTTACAGGCCCTGAGTACCTGCAGTACCACAGTACTAGGGACGTATAAGTACATTAAATGTGCAAATTGGGTATAAACCAATTTTACCATGTTTAAAGGAGAAAGCACAAGCACATTAGCACGTGTTAGCCGTGGCAAAGTGCACAGAGTCCTAAAAGCAAAAACAAAACAGGCTCACAAAACAGTTAGGTTTGGGGGTGATCCTGCAGCCAAGCCCAACAGAAAGGGTCGAACACTTATGTGCCATGTTGTGGCGTAATGTCATCCAAAGCATCAGTACAAACAGGAGTAGCTGTTGGTAGCATACACTTCTATCACCCACAAGTATCATGCCTTAAAGGTGATCAGACTTTAATCCAAAGCCCTGGAGCCCTGAGTCCCAGGAGCCTAGAGTTTATTATATTTTTTGCAAAGCCTTGCACATTATAACCAGCTTCTCCATTACTATGCATTGATCCATCCCTCTGGTCCATTCATTAATAGAGGAGGATTAGGTGCTAATTCCCTCTTTGCAATGAGGTAGCCTATAATTATGAGTATGCAGGAGGTGCTTGTCTCTGCTAAGGTGTCCATAATTCGCAGCAAGGCTACCTTAGGGTCTAGTTCCAGGTGGCTCCCCAACATTCGACTCATGGCCCCGCTGACAGCCCACCAGTATAAGAGAAACAGTGGACAGTCCCATACTATGTGAAAGAATGAGCCCGGGGAGAGATTACATCAGGGGCATTCTGGGCCTTCGGTGCAACCCATGTGCCACAGTCTAGCGGTGGAGTAATAGAATTGATGACAATATTTGCAATGTATGAGGCAAAAACTCATAGATATTATTAATTGTCTAGATGTCATCCTAGCCTCAGCCCACTCATCATCTTTGAGAGCGCCCAGGACTACCTCACACTTGGCCCTGAGTTTCACTAGAGGATCAGCCGTATTTTTGTACAAGGGATTTGTAGAGACAGGAGATACTGCCCTTCCAAAATGTCCAATATCAGTTGGCATGCTAGGTGGTTGTGTTTGCGGAGTGTTAGACCTGGCATCCTTGGCATGGTTTCCCCTGTTTTTTTGCCTCTACCTCCTGTATTTTTGGACTGTGTGCTGGATTTCGATATTGCTGGGCACTTTGTCACTGCTGATCAGTGTCAAAGTGCAAGTGCTCCCAGTGTAAATTGTGATTATGATTGGTTATCCATGATTGGCATATTTGTTTGACTGGTGAGCCCCTAGTAAAGTGCACTGTGTGTGCCCAGGGCCTGTAAATCAAATGCAACTTATGGGCCTGCTGCACTGGTTGTGCCACCCACATGAGTAGCCCTGTAAATGTGTCTCAGACCTGCCACTGCAGTGTCTGAGCTCACAGTTTTGAACTGCCATGTCGACCTGGCAAGTTCTCCCACTTTCCAGGCCCTAACCTTCCCTTTTCTTACATGTAAGACACCCCTCAGATAGGCCCAAGGTACCCCCAGGGGCAGGGTGAAGTGTATGTGAAAGGTGAGACATTTGCTGTGTGTTTTGAATGTTGTGATAGTGAAATACTGTGCATTTTATTTTTCACTATTGAAAGGCTATCTGTCCCATAGGTTAACATGGGAGATACCTTGTAACATCTTACAAGTGTAACTTTCCATTGGGACAAGATAGAGATTTGGAGTTTAGGCTCTCTGAATTCAGAATTCAATAACAGACCTTTTAGTGAAGGTGTTTTTTAAATTGTGTGTTTTAAAATGCCACTTTTAGAAAGTGGGCATTTTCTTGTTTAACCATCCTGTGTGCCTCTGCCTGTTTGTGTAATAGCTGTCTGGTTTTGGAGTGACAGGAGCTGGGGATGTGCATCCACTCTAGACAGTCACAAGTGGGTTTGAGTTGTGTCCTGCCTTTCCTGGGTGACTCATAGTCAAGCTGAATAGACCTTTCTGCATTTAGAGTGGTGGAAGGAGTTTTCACTAGCACCTGAATAGGCTGTGTCTGCTCTGCAAAATGCTGTCTCCACCTCCTTTAGTGAAGCGAGAACAGGGAGGACAGAACTGGCTTTTACTGAGCTCAGAGACCCTTGAAACAAAGGCTACAAAGAGAAAATGGGTTATAAATATTAGACCTACAAACCCAGAACTTCAGATTGCTTCTGGAATCAAGAGGAACCTCTGCCAAGGAAGAAGAGCTGAAGAGCTGTGAGGAGAAACCTGCCCCTTTGATGTGTGTTGCTTTGCTGGGTTGGCCTGCAGATGCTGCTTCTGCCAAGGAGAGGTCAAAGACTGGAACTTTGCCGTGAACCTGCTTGCGAAGAATCCCTAAGGGCTTGTGTGTGCTTGCCTCCTGTTCTAAAGTGTCAGGGGCACAAAGACTTCATCAACAGCTTCCCTAAACTCCACTGCTGGGAGTTCTGACCTTCCAAGAGGTGCCTGTTCCAGTTCTGGGCCTCTGGAGGTTGATCCTGTTGCTAAGAGCTGAAAAAGCTTGAAGAAACCAAGAAAATGGGTGCATCGCCCTTCCAGCACTTGTATTTCCAACGCTGCACCGCCTTGCAGGAAGGATTTTCACGCACCGCCCCCATGCGGCCAAAGAATTGACGCAGCACCTGTCAGTGGCTGAAAAATCTGGTGCACGCTGAGTCCAGTCCACTGACCTCCGAAGTCTGAGATCACCGCAACGACTCTGATGCAGGCCCTGCTCTGCGGCTGAAAGAATCAATGCATTGTGGGACCGCGGATGAAAAAATCGACACAGCGCCTGTTTTGCCACCTCCGTATCGACCAACAGCACGTCCATATTTCCACGCATTGCACCTGTGCGGCAAGATTTCCAACGCATCACCAGCAGACCAGAACAGTCTTACAATCAACTCATCACTTCCCCTTATAGTCCAGATTTGACGCATCACTTCTCCTGGGTGCAGCAGAACTAATGCGTGAAGCAGGACTCTGAGAGGCACCTTCAGTGGCCACGCGGCTACTGCGTCACTGCGTCCATGTCTTATTCTCCCAAATCTCCCAGGGGGAGAGGGTACTATCCTCTCCTAGTCTCCTCCGCCCAGGGCCCTGCATCTAGCGATTAGGGGACGCTCTCTTCAGAAGCTAGAATATGGAAATAAATGTCTGCGTTATGGGTAGTCTCGCCGCCCAGCGAATATGAAAGTCAGAACTGATTAACAGCATGTTGCATGCACCCTCAAGGCCATGTCAGCACTTGGCTTTGGAAATGTCTGAGTTTTGCCACTGAACTCCTTCCGCGTCTACCGCTGACCCTCATGTTAAATCAAGATGACCATATTGTGTTAAGGCCTCCCACTTGCCCCTTCACGCACTCCCTCCACCTGCACTCCCAGCCATTCCACTTCTAGACATAAGACAAACAAAAAGATTATGTAAGCAACCAATGGTGCACTACTGCCATTATGTGGGGGGGTTCTACCTAAAGAAGCCATGCATACCTTATTTATCACAACAAATGCTAACCTCTAAGAAAAGAAAGTCCACATTTCAGTGAAAGATTAATCTATCTTGGTCTGTGGTCTTTCAGAAGAATCCTATCTCCCTGGAGCAGTCCCTTTTCTTGTGTTATTTGTCAGGTTGATCATACTTCCCATTCACTGCTCTGGGAGAAGCAACATGGTGGCAGTAATTAAAGCCAGTGCTTATTTAGTAAATGTTTAAATAATTTGTGTGAGTAAATTGAATTCCTCCTCAGCAAATGGTACCTTCCAGAAGGGGCAAACTTAACAATCTAAACCTAACTGAAGGACCCTTTTTTAAATAGCATGTTATAAATAGTTTGATGTGTTGTAAAGTGCTTGATAACTGTTGCAAATAGTATGCAATAAAAGTATTTATAAATGATATTCATAAATGTCGATAAATAGTATGATAATACAAGATGTGCAAAGTCCAAATTCTTCTAACTTGCCCTCACAAGTGTCTCAAATGTGACTTCAAAGGTGATCGCATGCACCTTCCTTTCTCTACATGACACTTTTACAAAAATCATAGAATGATGTGTGAAGTCTCAACGCAATGCTCCTTATCTGTCTTATGGTGCAGGGCAATGCATGTGCAAGGCCAACGTCACAGTGATTAGACATATTTAAGTAGTTTGTGTAAATACTTAACTTAAGTGTGTATCAAGCGACAAGAACAGCTGAAATGCAGTGATCATATTCCACAGAAGTCAGCACTGATTGCCACATTCAGGAAGTATTGTGGTGATCAAAAGGCTTTCTTTGAAAAGAGGATATGATGCTCAAGCATGGTATTGTGCAACATAGCAGTCAAATAAATCGTTTATATTTCCGGCGACAATAATACAACATGAAGCATTAATTCCTGTCCCAATGTGCCACAATGAAGAGTTTTCCTGTTGTTGTGCCTGAAATATATTTGTTGACTTTATGGCCATGTATATTCCTAATCCTGAGATGGCACAAAACAAAGGGTGTGCAATAAACATTTCAGGGGCCATAGTACCCAAGTGGACTGTACCTTCCTGAGTGAGCGATAGTTGTGAGCTCTGACCCATGTGCTGTGGTTTATACACTGTTCCGCTGTCTCCAATGAGAATCAGACAGTCAACTCAAGGCTAGTATAAAATCTGAACTCTGATTAGACAGATGGTCTAGTCTTACTAATTCATTTTGTAGCCAACAATAGCCTGCTTGTTCATACTATTCACTGGTACCATGCAATATTCATCGGAGAGTAGTGATAGCTGTAGTCCCTCAGTCCAGTGCATAGAAAAATACAAAAAACTCTAGATCCTTTTCAGGTAATAACAAGTATATCATGCCTCAGGCATTAGTATCCAATCATTAGTAAGTACTTTCAAGACAACCTCTGGCTGGTGTTTCCACTCTACTACACCTTGCAGTGGAACTCCATCAGGTGGAGGACAGATCTGGACCCACTCCCATGCCTAGCTCGCAAGCTGGAAACCTCGGAGACATTATAAATAGCAAACTGGACATGTCATTTCAAATTAACCCAGTTGCGTCATTCTGTTTTCACACCCTGAAAATGCACAAGAAGATCATCAAGGGGCTACTGAACAACACCAGGAAAACTCTTACCCAAGCCCTCATCAGCAGCAGACAGAACTACGGGAACACCCTACGCACAGGAATAAACAAATTATAAAAAGAGTATCCAGGATGCAGCAGTCAGACTAGTCCTCAATATACCACGCCGGGCCCACATCACACTTCATCTAAGGGAACTCCATTGGCTCCCAATACACAAGCGTGCACACTTCAAATTCCTCAACCACACATACTTAACTACGAAGGCCCTGCCTACTTGAACAACTGCGTACAATTCCTCCACCACTTCAGGCAACTCCGTTCTGCCAGACTCTAACTAGCACATACCTCACGCATACACAAAAGCAGATCAGGAGGTCAAGCCTTCTCATACATTGCTCCTAAAACAATGAATGACCTCCCACAGCACATCAAAGTGTCCTCCTCCCTGAAGACCAGGCTCTTTAAGTAAGCTCTCCGAGGTCAGTCCCACACACCTGCTACAGCTCCAGGATATCCTTAAAGGTGATTGCACATTATTAAAATACATGTAGCACAACATAATAATTTACTGGCATAGCCAAAGCAGAAATGCCCTTTAGAAGTGTGAACATTTAAGGAATGAGCACTATTACAATGTTTGCTGAAGGTCTACACTTATGATGCTTCCCAATACAATTTTGATTCAATGGGCAAATTGTCAAATCTTCAATGATGTTGAGATTTCAGTATAGGACTGAAAATGGTGATTAACCCTGGTGCATTTGAATGTGAATGAATAACAATTTATATGCTGACTTTGAGATAGTTTTATGATTAACATGATACTGAGCGATGATAATTTGACAAGTATATTATGAATTTATTGATAATTGTACTCAGTATATATATATAGCCAGTTGAAGGCTCCGTACGACACGCATCGCCATTTGTACTTTCTTGCACTATGGAGGATTAAATGTTAAAATGAAATAAAATTGATCTGCGGTACCTGTGCTGGCTGTGCTGCCCGCTCTTCGCATGATGGGTGAGTGGTTCTGTGGAAGATGTCATCAGTGAAGCCATTTGAAATGTCATCAGTGATGTCACTGACCATTTCATGAGTGAAGTAATATGTGAGGTAATAAGTAGTGCATTGCTATAACTGCTGAATTTCACTGGTTTTGTACAAGTGAAATCTGAGCCTAACTATAATGTCCCTGTAACCTGTGTTTTTTCAGTGAATTTCTAAGGTTTTTTAAATGTTATTTACTAACTATAACATCCATATAACCTTTAGTTTTACTTTTTTCACTTAATTTGTAAAGTGTTTTTAATTCTAGTTCTTAACTTTAATGTTCCTGTAACCTTTGGGTTTTTAAGTGAATTTCTACGTTTTTTAAAATATTATTTCCTAACTATAACGCCCCCATAGCCTTTGATTTTTTTCTGTGAAGTTCGACGTCTTTTTAAAAAAACAGAATTGTAACCTGTTGCCTTTGAGAGTGGTGTGTGAGTGGCTGTATAGGTCAGTGAGTGGGTGTGTGAGTGGCTGTATGGGTCTGTGAGTAGATATGTGACTAGCTGTATGGGTCTGTGAGTCGGTCTGTGAGTGTCTTAGTGGGTGTGTGAGTGTGTCTGTAAGTGGGTGAGTGAGTACCTGTATGGGTGTGTGAGTAGATATGTGACTAGCTGTATGGATCTGTGAGTCGGTCTGTGAGTGTCTTAGTGGGTGTGTGAGTGTGTCTGTGAGTGGGTGAGTGAGTACCTGTGTGGGTGTGTGAGTGCCTTTGTGAGTCTGTGAGTGGGTTTGTGAGTGGGTCTATGAGTGCCTGTGTGAGTGTGTGTGTGAATGAGTACCTGTGTGGGTCTGTGTGTGCCTGTGTGAATATGTGAGTGCCTGTGTGGGTCTGTGGGTATGTGTGTGAGTGCCTGTGTGGGTTTATTATTGGATGTGTGAGTGCCTGTGTATGTCTGTGAGTGGGTGTGTGAGTGGTGCTATGGATTTTGAGCATTTGCATACAATAGATCAACAATGAATTCACCTTCATTAAGGATTGCATAACGTTTTTCAACATGGAATATAAGTGGAAACACACTTGCTTTGCCTTTGCCTAGCCCAAGAAGTTAGAATCATTTGTCCTTTACAGAAGTGGAGCTTCAACTGGGACACCATCTATGTTTATATTTGTAAGTGCTTCCTGTTGAGGTTTAATTTCTGTGAATTGAGCATCAGGGTCAGAATTGAACCTCACCTGTCCGTTTATCCAACAAGAGTTCACAGTTTTGTACAAAATGTCTATCTAACTGTAGTACTTTCTAATGGTTAATTAGTAAGTGCTACCTTATTTGGTAAATGTCTAGTGTGTATTCTACACTACAGCTGCATAATTAACCACGAGGAAATGTCTCCAGTGACCTTGTGGGCATTTCGGCAATGTGATTATTCCACATGCGTCTTTATCCAGAAATCTGTGATAACATGAATCCCTCTATAGGGGGGCATGGCCAAGATGGTGGCGGGAGCGAATGCTTCTTAAGCTAGCTCCGCAACTGGCCAGCCAAACATCCTGCTTCTAGCCCTTGTAAGCCTGCTGAAACAATCGTGAACGGTGGAGAGTTGTCCCCTGAGGGTGCTGTACCACCCTGCTCGACTGAGCTGCCCGCATCGGGCCCCTAGATATCACTGGCAGCGTGGAACGAGGATGGCGCGCACATAGCGGCCCGGCCCTGGTGGCCTACTACATGGCATCCCGGCTCGAGGAGACTCCTGGCTGGTGGGGTGTGTGGCTGGACCGGAGCGGTCTGTGGCCGCCGCCCGTCCCCACCGGGGACCTGATCGGGCGTGAGGCGACATCCGGGAGATGGAGCCGAACATTCCCCAGTGACCGAGGGTGACTTGCGCTGACTCTCCGCTCGACCGCACCTCTGCTCGGCCGGCCGGGGCAGGCCCAGCGGCTGCGGTGCTTCACTGGGCCGCATCTGGTAAGCCCTTCCTCTCCCTCCCAAGGCCTGGGTTCTCCACCACGCCGCACAACTCATCGCACACCACCATTGCAAGTTCATGTGCCATGGAGCATGTTGGACATTGTATTTAGCTGGCTCCCTTCCAGTTGTGTTACTGTCCAGGGCCTGGTGACACCGAACGCTAGCATTGAAAATACCCCGATTAGGTGCAAACTCTGTACTTGGGATAGGCCTGATCATGCTTAGCACCCTCAAGCTCCACAAGAGGAAGCACCTGGGAGGGGGCGCAACCCTGTGGACCACCGGAAGGTTGTATGCCCCACGTGCTGCGAGTCATATCACAGTAAATGGCCCAGAATTACCTAACGAGCACCTGCGCATGCACACTGTGCTACTCTGAACCGGTGCTCCGCCAGGATTCCTGCCCGTCACAGAGCAAGACCTCCGAGAACCTACACGCATGTACTGGCGCATTCAGGTGAGCTCCCTTCTTGGACAGCAGCATACGTCATCAGGCAAAGGTTGGCCACTGACTCGGACGGGCCGGAACGGATGTGGAACTTAACACTCACATAATTACCCAGTTTTGGATGCTAGCAGCAACCCAACAACTCTGCACGCGTCAACACCTCACTAGGGCTGCCTATGAGCACCTTAATAAGTAAAGAGAGGATGCCTTCTTGGGGAGTTGGCGACACGTTGTTCAGGGCACAGACACACAACGCCCTTCCTCAAAATGGGTAAACCCAGAGTGGACAAACAACAATCGCAAGCAAGTGATGCAACGATCCAGTCATCCTGCGCCGAGGGCACAGGGCAGTCAATTGCAACACAGTCCACACCCCAAGTGGACCACTCTCATTGGTTGGACGAACTCATGGCGGCAGTCATAGACATTACATTTACTTTGGGTCCCAAAATAGACACACTGTGTGTCGAAATGGGATTCCTACGTGAAGACCACAAAAAATTGAAAGATAGGGTTGAGGACTCTGAGTCGCCGATTGCATCTTTAAGACCCACAGTGACCTCGGCAGCAGCTCAGATTAAATCGTTGCAGGAAGAGGTGGAATATCTGAAAAACCGCGTGGATGATCAAGAGGGCAGATCCTGCAGGAACAATGTGTGCATAGTGGGCCTACCGGACACTTCGAAGGTCAAAGTATGGAACTGTACTTTGAAACCTGGTTCTCTGAAGGTATCCTTAAGGGCAAGCACTCCAAGTTCTTCTCAGTTAAGCGCGCGCATAGGGTACCAGGGGGGCCTCCACGGCCGGGCAACCCCCCTAGGCTGGTGGTTGCACGCCTATTCAACTACCGTGACAGGGACCAGATCCTGCAGGTGACACGAGTCGGCAGACCATGGCCAATCGAGAACACCACAGTACACATTTACCTGGACTACATGATTTCGGTGCAGCGATGAAAGTCAACATTCATGGAAGTCAAACGCTACCTTCAGGACCGCGAAGTAAAATACGCGCTGCAATACCCAGCCACTCTACGAATACAACACAAAGACAGGAGCATCTTCTGACATACTCCAGAAGAAGCCTGGAATTGGATAGAGCAGAACGGCCTGGCACATGCCCGAAGGCATCGACAGTAGAACCCCGCCAACAGTGGAGAAATGCAGCACAATGTGGGCGACGAGGCAAGAGCAAGGGCAGCGCCCCATGAAAGCCCAGGCAGCAAAGGAGATAGAACAAGCCCTCAAATACGTGGAAAAGTATGGTAAGTAACCCTGTCTCCCCCTCGCAGTGCGAATCCGAGGTTGACAGCACTCCAGAACAGGCATATCATCTTACAGACTCGCAACACATGGCAATACTAGGCAGAGGCCCTGCAGTGATGCCGCAAACCGCTGAAGAACTAGGGTGACCATCTACAATTACTTGTAGTACATGTGTTACAATTGGGAGACTCACCTCCACAACCTGCATAAGTAAAGTACACTAGCCACAATGAACATTTACGAACACTATGGCTCAGGCGAGCAAGCAGCATTATGGCAGCCATGGCGAACATGATTGAAAAGAAGTAGAATCACTATGCCCAGCACACGATAAGTGACTGATACAGACTCATTATGGCATTTTTTTCCTTCTTCCCTTTGCCGTCACCTTTCTCTCTGTCATTCTGCTTACTGTTTCTCTCTCTCTTTCTCTATTGTTCCTTCAAGTTCATTATGTTTGGATGTCAGTGCAGATGGCCTTTTGCCTGTTGGCAAACTGGCCGGGGGTGGGGAGTTCAGTTAATTTTCTGTTCACCAGTCCCTGTCCATACCGTACAACCACATACTTCACATATAAGGTGTGATGCTATCAACACAATAATCAGGAACATGACGCCTGTGGAGAGGTTGAGCAAACATTACAGCCCGCACAAACACAGTCCCACCCTCTCCTGTAACCCGAACCCAACTAAATAGATGCAGGGAATAGCTTCCTACCAATGACCTGGAATGCGCGGGGCTTAGCTGGATGTGACAAACACCATAAAGTATATCAATACCTGGGCAGTCACAAAGTCTCAATGGCACTTTTACAAGAGACCCAGCTCACACAGCAGACACTCAAATAATTGCGTAAATGCTGGAGGGGCACATTAATTGGGAAAACGTACTCTGGCTATGCCAGGGGCGCCTTGATATGGGTGGCTCCAGGGACTCCACTGCAGACGCTACATACAGGTGTCGATCCCCAAGGCAGCTACTCGATTTAGAGGGACTCCTAAATGGTTATCCGATAACATTGGTTTCTCTATACCCACCCAGTTCGAGGCAAACTATGTTCCTACATCACTGACCCCGTCATTATTTAGAGACCCGATGGCACCAACGTATTGGGGGGGACCAACAATTGCGTTCCCAAACTCCAATTGAACCGCTCATGTCCACCACTCCCAGGGGCACAGGCTATTGGACTCACACAACACATAAAGGCCTGGGCCACCCATATGCAGTTATGCGATGCCTGGCGAGGTACACACCCCACAGAATGGATATACTCTCACTACTCAAACATCCACGATTTGTACATGAGAATTGATGCAATACATTGTTTAGAAGCCGCTAGTCTAAAGTATCCCACGCTGAGTACTTAGCCCGTACGCTGTCAGATCACAGCCACCTACAATTGCCGCTAACCTGGGGAACACATAAAACCAGTATACCAACTTGGCGTCTTCCCCTGGAGGTACTCAAGGACCCGACCCTTCATGCCTCCAAATTACAATCCATTACATCGTACTTTCAGACTAATGCAGGCACTCCCACACATGCTGGCATAGAGTGGGATGCATTCAAAGTGGTTCTGCGGTGGCAGGCCATCAAAACAGTATATGGGTCTCGCATGATGCTCACTAAAGAGCTAAAGGAGCTGGAAGCAGAAATACAGCACTGCAAATGTATCTCCCCCCACTGACCCACACATAACACCTGCACTAGCCAAAGCCGGATTAACGCATAAGGAAACAGTGGACAAACTTTGCGCTTTAGACTATAAACGATTCCTAGCCAGACGACACGCCAAGGGCGACAAAGCGGGTAAGACACTAGCATGGCTGCTAAAAAACAACTCCTCACAGCCTCCCATTGCGGCTATCCACGCCCAAGGTGGCCAACTGGTTACCACGCAGGAGCAGATTAACGACTCCTTCTACAAATACTACGCCTCACTGTACAAAGCCCCTGACCCTTAAGATCCACAGGTAATGCAACAGTTTCTAGAGCAAGCAGCCCTCCCACAGATAACACAAGTCCATTACGCAGCGCTGGAGGCCCCTATCTCTGAGTTTGAAATCTCGGAAACTTTTAAACAATTGGCGAAAGGCAAAGCTCCTGGGACGGACGGATGGCCCTCGGATTTTTACAAAACATACACTGCACAGTTAGCCCCCCCTTACATACCGTTTACAGGGAATCATTCAATCATTGCACACTACCACCCTCTCTCCAGAAGGTGACACTGGTGGTAATACCAAAGCCTGGCAGGGATACTCTCCATATGAGCTCGTATCGCCCATTATCCTTACTGAACTCAGACTATAAAATCTTGGGCAAGATATTGGCCAACAGGTTAATAGACACTGTCCAATTACTGGTCCATACGGATCAAAACGGGTTCATTCCAGGGAGAAGTACAGGTCTAAATTTACGCCGGTTATTTAAACTGTTGGAATGGGCACAATCAGCAGGGGAGCAACACTGGATCGCTGCTCGGGATATCGAAAAAACATTCGGTACCTTAGGTTGGGAATACCTGTTGGCAGTGTTGGCGAGATTCGGTATGGACCCGAAGTTCCCAAGATGGGTAAAGATATTATATACTAATCCGCGATCTAGGGTGAAAACAGGACCTATCATCTCACCCCCCTTCGAGATAGAGTGGGGAACCAGACAGCGATGCCCATTATCACCAATCATATTTGCCCTGGCCATGGAGCCACTGGCATGTGTGCTCCGCAGTCGTGTCCTGGACTGGGGAATACAGGTGTACACACAATGGCACATAGTTTCCCTTTATGCAGATGACGCATTCATTTATTTTCGAAACCAAAGTAAGGCCTTACAGGGCTTTACGGAGCTACTGGACACTCATGCCCAGCTTTCTGGTTTGAAAATAAACTGGTCCAAATCGGTACGGTTCCCAAAGACACCTATGCGCATGGAGGCGGCATTTACCCAATGCCCCACTCACCTGGGCTTACGACTCCTTCAAATATTTAGGGGTTCAGATCTGCCACTCCCTGGCAGATCTCATAGATGGCAATTAGGGCAAAGGGATCGCCGGCGCACGATCTGCACTCCCATTGTGGATTAATTTACCATAATCCCCAAAGGGTCGAATTGCTATTTCCAAGATGCTTTTACTCCACATACTCCTATACTTTTTTGCAGTTGTCCCCTACAGACTCCCACAGAAAATATTCCAGGACTTAAGGTCGTTAATCGTGTCCCTGGTCTGGGGTGGCGCCAGGGTGGCATTTCCAAAACTATGTCTCCCCCTGTCGGAGGGTGGCTTAGGGGCGCCTAATTACAAACACTATTATGCAACGGCGCTACTCCAATGGCCCATGCGCTGGTTGGCGAGAAGTAATCTCGCCGAGTTAGACCCCTGGGTGATGACGCTTCAGCAGCCAGCTATGCTGGAATGGCTGTCTGGCTCCAAAACAACACTACAGAAGAAACAGGGCAACCTCCTGATGACTGCAGCTCGTAATAGTTGGATGAAATAGGTATTGTCTAGATACCAGTCACCACCATATGCCCCAGACCTCCTTCTCGAGGTGATCTCTGGCCCTTACACTTGCCTCAAATGAGCAGAATTGACTGAATGGCTAACGGCCGGACTAACCACATGGGGTGATTTATTTATAGATGCAAAATTATGTGACTTTGATGCTCCGATGGACGATTATGGAGTGTCGCCAGGGACTTTCTTGCTCTATGTGACGCTGACACAACAAGCGCTTCAAGTATGGGGGAACACACGTGCCGAACCCACCACATCTGCTACGCTACAGACACTATTGACGCATGGCATGGTCAGAAAGGTAATCACAGCCCTTTACAACTACCTCAGACCAGATGCGATGCCCCTACCAGAGCCACTACGTGAATTTTGGGAAACAGCACTATCAACTAGAATTACCAACAAACAATGGACACAATGCATAGGGGTTCCCAAGATAATATCCATGAATGCTAGGCTGAAATTTACACAATTTAATTATCTACATCACACATATTTAACTCCGCACAAACTGGCACGCATGTATCCAACATCCATTGATATCTGCCCCGGATGTCAAAACACAGATGCCCTTCCCACATATGGTCTGGTCATGCCCTCAACTCTTGGCATACTGAGAGGGAGTATCTGAAATATTAACAACAGCAACGGGAACCACAGTCGTAGCCCAGGGAATACGCTTTCTACTCTGCATCACAAAACGCAACACACGTCGTAAGAATTTCAACACATTTTTGGATTTGGCACTGGTCCTACCCAAAAGTAAACTAGCTATGGCCTGGAAGTCACCTGCGGGTCCTAGTACACACACATGGCTTTTAGATCTTCGTCGGGCACTAGTGGCTGAACACGAGACTCAGTTATCTAATGTTACACGGCTGCCCTCAGCGACGCACCCTGTAGACTGGCAAGGTTTTTTAACTATCATTGAATCCAAACTAGACGGGGAAAACACAGTCTCGTAGTAGACCAGAAGCAAAATTGTGATGTTTACACAGTGTACTCAAAGTGGATATAAACATACACAAGCATCATGCAGCACACAGCCATGCGCTTAGCTGCCTCCTCCTCCTTCCCCCTCCCCCGATCCCTCTCAGTCATAGAGCCACATCACGCCCGCAACACGCTCATGCACAGGTGGGATGGGTAACAATACAACTACACCAGTGGGTTTGGTACACTAGGAACCATATATCATGTTGCGTCCGGCTACCTACCCCTTCTCACTCTTACTATTCATATATGCATACATAGTACCCGACTGTACCCAATCTTGGCTCACAACAAAGGCATCCGCCAAACACGTATGGTAGACAATGGACAGGAGTCTTTGTTAAAGTGGATAATGTTTATTATAATAAATATGTACAACAAATAAGCTTGCAAAACCCAGGAATTACACTGGCACAGACCAATGATACTGTTTCATGACTAATGTTTCCATCATAACCTGATGCCCCCACCAAATGGGTATTTGTATTGGCGATTGTATGTAACAAATATCTATACTGTTTCAAGCTCAGTACTTATGTAGGATTAGTTGAAAATTAATAAATATTATTAAAAAAAAAAAAAACATGAATCCCTCTATGGAGAAGACTACAAGCCTACAAAGAGGTAAATCGCCACCAAACAAGGGTCCTTCCTGTTAGTTAAATGAAGTAACTGCTTCTTTGCTTGGTGGAGATGTCCTCATATTCCTTGGCATCAAGAATGTGTCACCAAAACCGGCGGGAAACACGCTGGGGTGACTTTTGTAAAGTTGTCCATCTTCCTGACAAAAGGCGGGAAGACCTTTGCATACTACTAAAGTGGACGGCGCAGGGTCAAATGGGCAGAACTTCCACGTGATTTGTACAATTCTATACTCGTAGTAATTTAAAGGGAGAACTATGGACTCTGAACTCACCAGGACAGGACAAGAAACCCACTCCTCCATTCATGGGGGAGGGGACCATATGGTCCCTCTTCCCGGAACGATTTTGGCCCTGGGGACCCCATCCCCCGGGGCCTAGCCTCTCGCTCCTGGGTGCCCTGGAGCCCACCCAGGGCACCCAGTGTACTAAGTTGGTAACCACAGGGGGAGCTTCAATGACCCCACATACCCTGCTGGTTCTCCGCCTCCACTGGGAGCCGGCATTGCCCCCATACATAGGGAGCAGTCAAAAATGCTGCTCCCTGCATGTGGGAACAATTCTGTCATCTGTTTCCCTGCCTGCTTGACAGCGGGCAGTGAAATAAATGAACATCCACTCCCAGCGAGCGGGAGCAGTTTTCCTTCTCCCGCCCACTGGGAGCGGAGTTACTGTTTGCTCTTGATTGGCGGGAGCTGTCAAAGCTCCTGTCAAGCGAGAGCAAACTTCTATCTCCCGAGGGTGGGCACCTCGGGAGGTAGCAGGAGGCGGGCCCTGGGGGGTGGCATTCCCCAGGGCCATTGATGACTCCACGGGGGGCACGTGGCCCCCCTCCTTTCTCTTTTAAGGGCCTGCCCCGGGAGGTGGTGGTGTCCGGGGCTGAGAACGGCCCAGGAGTGGGGCCTCGTTACCCCACTCCTTCTAAACTTTTAACAAAGCCTCACGGAGGTGGTAGTCCCCGGGGCCGTAAATGGCCAGGAGGGGGGCTGCACGGCCCCTGTCCCCCTTTTAATTTCAGTCAGGCCCCGGGGAGGTGGTGGACCCAGGAACCCTTAAGGGCACAAGGAGGGGGGTCCACGCGGCCCCCCTCCAATTTTCTATTAATGCTCAAGGGAGGTGGTGGCCCCAAGGACTCAAAAGAGCCTGAGGAGGGGAGCCGCATATTACATATGCCATACCCCCGGGACCTGACCCCAAAACAATCTTTTAAAAACAAGTACGCTCGCGAGCTTTTTTCTTTTTTTCTTTTTGTTTTTGCCGCAAATTCGCAAATACTCATGATTTCGCTGCAATATTTTTTTTTACAAAAAATGCTTTTTTGCACTGGAGAGCTCTTTGGGAAACCCTATCATCAGGACTAGGGGGTCAGAGTATTCATATCCTGCCCCCTATTCTTTATTTGCATGTTTTGGTTTGGGACTTGGCTGAGGCCAAGTCTCAAGAATCCTGCCAACACTTCCTTGTTGAAGTGTTGGCAGCCAATCAGATCTCAGCACGGGATCGGGAATATTCGCTAAGTATTCGTGACCCTAGGTATACAAATTTGAATTTTCTTTAATATCTCAAATACTACTGAATTGATTTACACCACATCACAAAAAGGTTGCTTTCTGGACCAAGATCTAGCTTTCTGCCAAATTTGGTGTAATCAATTTAGTGGTTTGGGCTGTAGTCATGTCTAAAATCCCTATGGGAAACGCACATGTTTGACCCTCCTGTTTTCTCTGCCCCAGCTTGACGGATCACCCTGAAACTTTCCATGCACAATAAGACTAACCAGCACACTTTTTTGGGAAAATTTAGGGAAGATTCATTAACCGATGCCAAAGATATAGGCCAGTCAAAAAAGGATTTTCCTATGGAAACTAGATCCTAACTATAACTACGTACTGGCACCTGCCAGTCAGTAACTTATATGTAGGTATATATAGGAAATGAAATACTACAAAACACAATACAAACCCATAGGATAAGGAGGTGTATTTTACTAGGATAGACACAGAGGACTGGTACATTGAAATCTAAGGACAAGATTACTTAGAGAGAGTGATGATTTAAAGATCTTTACTAGATCCTTGTAATGTGAATTAAATATATTGAGTGATGCTTATTTAAACTCATTACACCATACATTAAAAAAATGAATACACTTAGATACAAGGCAGACAGTTACTCTTAATGGATATATTCATGTGCCAATGTATATATGGCGAACAAGACACAATCGGATATATTAGTGTTTTACTACAGTTGCTACTGCATGTACAAAGAGAACAGCCTCACAGGTTTGCATAATAAAACAGAGGAAGGATGGCTCCAGGCAATGGACTGGTAATTTGGCATTTGTTTGCAGTGTCCCTAGTCTATCTCCTTAATAAAAAATGTCAAAGCCAAAGTGGACACAAAAAGAAAGTTTTTTTAAAAATATTGAATCAGTGATGAGTACAAGTACCCTTTCTTTCAGTGTGGCTAGTATCAAGTTCAGCTCAGTCTCACATAACATTAGGTCACTTTATGTTGCTTCTCTGTCAATATTAACTTTATTCAATTATTTTAAAGCCTTCTCATTATAGTCTGCATGAACTACAACGACGACCCCTCCATCACCTTTATGTACACTTTGATCTCTTTACCATTATCCTTCAGTAGAGATTTCAGAGCTTGTGTTGGTTCTTTAATGAAATGGGAATATATTAAATCAAAATGGACAGTTACAACAGTAAAAACATGAACATATAACCTCAGAACGATAACGTCTGTGCCAACGAGATAAGCGATATCCAAAGCAAGAAAAGCCCTTTCAAAAGGAAGTAAAAGTATTTAATTGCCAAGCATATATGCAGCCCTTTTCAGTAAAACCAGAATTAATAGAACATTTCATGATGTTGAAATGCAAATACATGATCAACTTGCGGGGTTCTTCATGATGTAGTTTGCTTAGTGCAGTTACTTAACTGGACAATGTTTGACTACCTGGGGTTGTGGTGTTTATATTCCTTTAACGGTATAGCTTGTAATGGTGCAACAGGTGCAGTTGCACCGGGGCTAAGTGGCATGGAGGGCTACTGAACCCCGAATATTGATGTATTTTACGTTCTAACCGGTCCGGGTGTGTGTGTGTGTGTGGGCGTGGGGGTGGGGGGTTTCATTGCCTGCACGTAGGCTCACAGTACCTTAGCTATGGCACCGTATTCTCTGTCCTTTCCTTAACCTATCAGGAGGCTTTTGAGGATCTAATTAAACATGGGTTACATCCGGTGATGTTATCAGGGGTCTAAGAGTGCAGGGTGTCACTCCGCTTACCCTGGCATTTTGCCAAATCATGATCCATTCAGCACAGCACACATGCATCCGTGGCATGAGAACAATATTCTCATAAATGACGGTTCAGAAAGCACTTGATGGCGCCATTTAAAATCGAAGCCATGCGTGCAAATGTCCCTGGAGATCTTGGGAGTGTACCTAAATGGCGCCTCGGGTTACCAAGCATTCTTCACGATGAGTATTCCAGTGTGAACAAATGCTTCGCTTTTCGTGGTGAAAGTTCGCATTCTGCAATTTCACACCATTGTTTCAATCATGATTTATTAATGATTCACCGATGAAATATTTTCATTCAGTGAATGACATGACCAAGCCCTGCATCACGTCTTACTTTGACACGTTTGTCTGGGGTGAGGAAACAGCCAAGCTGAATGTGACGCAGCACGCGTTCTGTTTACGAGAAAACACGCATTGCACGCGGAAGTGTTCATAATATGTTCAGTTTGGTAAACGAATTTAAAGCTTAATAAAAGGCACGTTTGGCGGAATGTAATGAGGTGAAGCTTTACCGCAAGACACTATTTCAAAACTGGATCAAAGCTATTAAACTGAAAGGAATTTGAAATAATAATGGGAAATACACTTGATTGTTAATTGAGACACTTAATATGTTCTAAGTTATTGCATAGAATTCTTATACGACGTCATAGACTGAAGCTTCCTGTGGGTGCGTGTGCCTGTGCGTATATATATTTTTTCACCATAAAAAACGAATGGGGAGATTTACTAAGCTTTTGTGCTGTTTTTGCGTCACAAAAGTGACGCAAAACGATGCAAAATCTTTTTTTTGTAATTTAATTTCCAGCGCTAAACCTGTTTAGCGCTGGAAATAACGTAAAAGTAATGCGAAGCAACGCATTGCGCTGCTTCGCGTTACTTTGCGCCATGGGGGCGTGATCCAGCGGAAGGCCAGGGTTGAATATTTCTCAAAAACCTGAATATTTCAATGGGCCCATATACATTTATCAAAAATGCTCATCCACACTCCCTGGTCAATCCGCTGGCGGGTCAAGTCTTATAATTCACTTAAGTTCTGATTAGTTATTTCCCTGTAACCACAAATCGGGTTAAATACCATTTCAATGCCTAACTAATCTTCACGAATCAACACTCTTTCCTCTGGTCGATGGACCATTAGATGAGTTAGTTGATGGTGGTATTAACAATTTCTTAACTAATTCACAGTTCTTAGTGAAATAACCACAGACTCTGAGTAAGATTCATAGGCTTTATCTAAAATTTCAGTCATAAAGTTGAACGCTCATCAATACAGATTTAACAGTGCAAACTCCATCATTCTTCAATGGGAGAGAGAAAATTCATTTGACAAATACATTCAATTACACAACCTCATTCAACAAATCAATGCATAAGAGTGGATAGATGTAGAGACAAAAGACACATATTAACATACATTTGCAAAGAAATATGCACATTTTTGAGACAAAATGACACTTACCTAATAGAGATGACCGGAAAACCAACCCTCTGGCCAAAGGACTGATGGGGGTCCCCTGACTTAGAATCAGGAGACAAAGACTATAGAACAGGATCAGGACAGGGCTGATACTTACTAGACTTCTCTACAAACCCGACGCACTAGGGCGATTCCCTCTCTTACACTCTCTCCCTCCTCGATATTCTTCCGCAATCTTGAATCTAATCAGGCTGTCGTTTCGGATCTGAATCTTCCCAGTCTGCTCTCGCCTCTCTCTCTCTCTATGATGATCTTGATGCTCTCTCTCAATACAGCATACTCATCTCTCTCTCAGCGTCGATGAGCACCTAACTAATCCTAAGTCACTCTAGTTATAGTCTTTATTTCTACATGTCCCACCCTCAAGAGTTGCAAATCTTACTAAAATACAGAATATCATTGGACGGGGCCAGGAGAGTTTTCGTCACACCATGCTGACATATTCATTTTTATTAGGGACCTTATTGTTTGCTAGCCCTTCCCCTTTAGCTCATTCATGTTGTCCCCTTCCCATGCATATTTTGTTGCCACTGTAATAATTCATTTAATACAAACTACATAGACGAGTGATACATGTCTTCTTTTTCTCATGTCTTCTGTCCTTGATATCTGGCAGTCATTCAACTCTTTTGGTCACCGGGTCACATCATGAATTCACTGAGCATGCACATCTTTTGGTTACTCGTCGCCATTTTCTTTTTCCGTTATGCTTTAGCAGGCCCGAATGCACACTATTAATAAAGGAATCATAAACAGATGTTATTTTCATAAACATATAATTCTCACTGTTCACCACCCACTTCTACTCTATCCCATGTTATTATTATCTCTCTGGGCAAAAGCATTGACAACAGCAGCTTTCTTTTAAATTCAAGCAAGCAGATGCCGGGCATGCGGTACCTCAAGACCGCACGTTAGTCTTTCTTGCGCATGCGTGAGGTTTTTCCCTCTCAAAGCGAGTTAGTCATGTTATCTCTACGTAATTCAGGTTTGCACACGCGCAAAGCGTTTTCGCAAATTAAAGCGGGTTTTAGTCGCGTTACATTTTATTCCTCATTAATTTAAGCATGTGTAAGCTTTTCTCCCCATGTGTCGGTGTCTGGTGTATATTAGTTTTGTCTCGTCTACAGTTTTAACGATTAGTGAAAGTTAATGGAGGATTTCTCCGAGCAAGTTTCATTTTCTTGAATCCTTGCAGTGTGCAGCACGCATACAAAGTGGGACACACTTTCCCTTGTGTCTAGATTAGTATTTTGTACAGGAAGGGTACCCTTCCTGTACAAAACCTATGCTAGTCTCACACACACACACACCCTAGCGCTATGGCGCTAAGGTGTGTGCGTGGCGCACGGCAGCTGTAATCAGCGCCGGTGCAAGGGAAAGGGGAGGAGAGAGCCATATCTTTGAAGATATGGCGCTCTCCTGCTCCCTCCCTGTCACGCAACGCAGCGCAGCCTCGGGGAGGCTGCGTTGTGTTGCAGGGAGATTTGTTAAATCTTCCCCTAAGTTTAAAGTGACATTATTGTTAGCTGAAAATTTCTGTGACAATGTAACATCTCAAACAAAAACACAAAAAACTGAAATTGAACAGTTATAGTTATCTCTAGTAACTATAACTCATCCACTCACCCTGCACAGTCTTATCACCAACAGTGTTATTTCAAATGTTGCAGTGATGTTATCAATGATGTTATAGAACATATCATGAGTGATGTAATATGTGGGGTAATTAGGCATGCATGGGACCGCATCTCCTGAGGCCAAAACATATATTTTAAGGGCAGGGGACGTGTGGCTCCCCTCCCTGAGCCACTGTGGAACCAAGGGCTCCCATCTCCTGGGAAAATAAAAGTCTGCTCCAATCTAGCGGAGCATTTTCGAAACAGACTTGCCTTCCATGCCCGTGTTCCTGCAGGCAGGGAAAAACTATGTCCCGGGGCTGGGATCCTTGGGACACAGTTTATGAACCGGCCCGGGGGATGAGGTCCTCGGGGCTTTTAAGGTTTGGGAGTGGGGCCTCTCCTTTTTATAGTAGTGGCCCTGGGGAATGGATAACCTTAGGCCATAATCAGCCTAAGGTGGGGGGACCCTCTGGGACCCCTAGACAAGGTCAAGGGGGCAGGGTACCCCTTATATTTTTGTTTTTAAATTACACTCATGACAAGGGCTAAGTCCTTGAGTCCCGTAAAGGCCGCCTGCAACAGTTTTCCTCATGTTGCAGGCAGCCAGTCAGAGAACACGCTCCCAGGGAAGCCTGACTTCAATGTGAGTGAATTGGCCCAAGGGAAAAAAGAACCCTGGGTCAATCAAAACACTCAATTTTTAAATTGGGTTCAGGAGACACTCACAGGAGTCCCATGAACCCAACCCTCACGATATAATTATTTTTATTTCTTTTTTAATATCTCAAAAACTTCAGCAGATTTTTGCAGTAGTGCTTCGTAAAAAAGTCAATTTAAAAGGCATGGGGATTTTGCATTATGGGATGCCCCTTTTTTCTCACCTCCCCTGGTCAGATCACCCGGAAACTTTCTAGGAAGGAGCTGAGGCAAATCGGAAAGTTTCATGACGATTCATCAAACAGAGCCAAAATATTAGCAAACCAAAAAAACACTCTTCCAATGGAAAGCAGACCAATATATAACTACCCAGGTATCCAGTGGTGACTGCCACTGGTATATATATATAGATCAATATACACATGCACATACACAAGCCGTGTTTGCAGCTTGGTGTAAAAAGGGACGTGGCCTCGGAACACCTCTCTGCAACGCAGCTCTGTGGTGCTTACTGGAGGTACCTGGTGGGCTACTTGGCCCCCAGGGACCCTCAAGATTCAAGGGGACTTAATCCCCCAACTTACAACGCGCCAGGGGGCGCCTTTGCACAGTGGTGCAGGGAGGGGGCGGGGCCTGATATAACAAGTTAGCAATCCTGCTGTGTGGGACTTACTGGAGGTAATAAAAGGGGTAGTTGGCCCCCAAGGTTGACGTTGGGGGCTAACTATCCCACCTGTTACCTTCGCTAAATCCCAAACAGTGGAATTGCTAAAAGGTGTTTGGAGGCCACACTTACCTTTCTCCGCCACTCTGCAAACGAGACTGCTATGTTATAGTTAGAAATTAGCATTTAAAAAACCTTTGAAATTCACTGAAAAAACCATAGCTTTCAGGGACGTTATAGTTAGAAATTAGCATTTAAAAAACCTTTGAAATTCACTGAAAAAACCATAGGTTTCAGGCACGTTATAGTTAGGAATTAGCATTTAAAAAACCTTAGAAATTCACTCAAAAAACCATAGGTTTCAGGGACGTTATAGTTAGTTGGACATTTCTCTCGTACAAAACCTGAGAAATTCCACCGTTATAGTTAGTTCAGTTAACTATAACTCGCGCCCCGCAATCCACTGCTGATGACGTCACATATTACATCACTCATGACATGGTCAGTGACATCACTGATGACATCACTGATGACATCTCAAATGACATCACTGATGACATCACTGATGACATCATCCACATGAAAATCAGATGCACCTCCTCACACCCTAATATAACCTTTGATACACCCACTCTAAAATACAGACTACCATTTAAGAAACCATAGACACACCAATACCAGTTACTACATACGCACTCACTGATTCCTAGGTCTACACACACATCCACTCATTCACCCATACAGTCACTCATACATACAGTCACTCATCAATACAACACTATCATATGCACTCATACACCTATACAGACACTCACACACCACCACTCATCCAGAGTTACTCACACACCTATTCAGTCATGCAAAGAATCAATCACACTTCCATTTACTCACCTATACAGTTATACACACACCACCTCACTTATTCATACAGATACTAACGCATACTTACTCTCTTATACAATCACTGATACAAGTACACACTCATCCATACAGCCACTTTCACAATCACTGACTCTCACGTATAGTCATTTATATACTCCAACTCACATACACTGCCTTTTAGATATGTAGACATGTACCATTGAGACATCCATTCACTTACCAACACACCCATACACACACTCACCCACCCATACAGCTGTTTCCACATACACTCTTGAACCCATACACCCAGTGAATCAACCATTCACACATCTATGCACAGAGTCACACATCTCCCACCCACCCACACATACACTCAGGCACCCATACAAATACTCAGGCAACCAATCAATAACCCATATAGACACTCATGTAGCTACTCACCAACCCATGCAGCAGCTTACACAACAACAGACAGACTGATTCAGACATTCACACAGTTTAGTCACTAACCCATGCATTCAGTAAGACACATTTAATCACTCACTTATACAGTCAGTCACACACCTACTATATCTTCCATCCAGACACTTATACACCCACTCATTCTTCAATACACCTTGGCATATATATAAAACATATTTAAACTTTATAGAAACACACAGTCACTGGATGATGTTATCAGTGATGTCATTTGAGATGTCATCAGTGATGTCATCAGTGATGTCACTGACCATGTCATGAGTGATGTAATATGTGACGTCATCAGCAGTGCATTGCGTGGGTGCGAGTTATAGTTAGCTGAACTAACTATAACAGGGGAATTTCTATGGTTTGGTACGAGTGAAATGTCCAACTAACTATAACTGTCCCTAAAACCTATGGTTTTTTCAGTGAATTTCAAAGGTTTTTTAAATGCTAATTTCTAACTATAACGTGTCTGAAACCTATGGTTTTTTCAGTGAATATATATATATATATATATATATATAAAATTAAAGGAAACTTCTGAAACCAGCCCTCCTTTCAACACTCCATAACCAGGACAAACAGAAGGACGGCACACAGAAATCCCACAGAAGCAATTTATTCGGCTTCAACTGCTTTCCTAGATTTTAAGTCAATAATCAGCAAGTGCAAGGTGCATATTAACACACAGATCAGACCTACGCATTTCGGCCGTAGCCTTCTACTGGGTCATAGAGTTCAGTGTACAGAGTGCCATTTAAAGGGACAGCTGTACCCTTTCCCACCACCAATTAAAAAACTTTATGTGATACTTAAAGGGGAAAAATCACATTTTGTAATTCTTATAAATAAAGTTTGTCCATACTGCAGTTTATCACTGAACCAAAATAATTGTGAAGTACACAATTGAAGAACATCACTCACAAGTTTTTGGCCCTAAAACCGACAACATTTTACACCACATGAAATAAGCAGACACATTGGGTTTAAGTTTCAGAGCACACATACAGTCTTTGGCGAACAAATATCTTGTTCCAAGGGTAAAAGTTACTCTAACATGTCAAGGGAAAAATAGAAACTAGCAAAACACATCACTTCATTGTATCTGGATCAAACGGAAAATACTGTGTATACACGCTAGAATGCACATAAGAATATTAAAATATGCAAATATGTATAAAGAATATATAATGTGTGGGGTACTTTCTTCGTATCATATATTGAAAAACTGCTGAAACCATGCCCATCTACAAATCATAGAAAAAAGGGGAAGGGGAGGGCAAAGGCGTTAACGATTGTCATCTAAAGAATCTATACAATATTATGTCTAGAAATTCCATACGAAAAAGAGACCCTATATAGCAATAACATACACATATAGATTAATTATCAAAATGCAATTTGCTGCCCCTGTAAAGTACCAGACGTAAGAGGTGCTACGTAGGATTCATACAATCTAGTTTTCAAATCAAAAGATTACAATATGGACTAACGAATTTAAAGTGCAAAGTCCTTTTTTCTGTAAAGTACAAAGAATAGAATATGTTATATGTTAATCCTATATCACTTCCTCTGTTACACTAATAATAGATCGAAAATAGTTCCAATATTGCATTGCTGGGTATAAAGTGCAAAAACTGCTTTTTTTCTTCTATAAATTGCTGTTCATGTATCACCTCCTGTCTTGCACTAATGCTTAATTGAAAAAAAGATTCCTCCAGATATAAAGTGCAGAATGCTTTTTTTCTATATAGTCTGGAGAATAGAACGTGCTATATGCTGCTCCTATATCACTTCCTCTATTGCACTGATAATTGATCGTAAAAGGTTCTAATATTGCATTACCGAATATAAACTGCAAAATATTTTTTTCTGTAAAGTGCAGAAACCAGAAAGTGCTATGTGCTGCTCCTATATCACCTCCGCTACTGCACTAATCCAATATTGCAATGAAGGGCATAAAGTGCAAAGTGCTTTTTTCTGTAAAGTACAGAATATATATATATTCACTGAAAAATCAAAGCTTACAGGGACGTTACAAAACTAGTGAAATCCAGCAGTTATAGTTAGCTGTGCTAACTATAACTCGCACCCTCGCAATGCACTGCTTTTGACCTCACATATGACATCCCTCATGACATGGTCAGTGACATCACTCATGACATCACTGATAACATCCCAAATTACATCACTGATGACATCATCCACAAAATCAGTAACGCACCCACTCACATTCCATTGAACCTTTCATACACCTACTCCCACACTACCATTCACAAACCCATTCACAAACCCATACCATTTTTAAAAGGTGGGAGAGGCCGGGTGGCCCCACTTCCTGGGCCAACTTTGGCCCCGGGGACCCCATTCCCAGGGGCCTGGCTGCTCCGTTGGGGACCGCGGTGGGAGCCTGAACGCCCCCGTGATCCCTGCTGGCTCCCCGCCTTCTGCGGCAGCCAGCACTGCTTTGCGACCCAGGGAGCTCCTTAACATGGAGCTCCCTAGATCTCAAAGCAATTTGTCTGTTTCCTTGCTCGCTTGACAGCGGGCAGGGAATCAGACACATGCTCAGCTTTCAGCAAGCAAGAGCATTTTTTCTGCTCTCACTTGCTGAAAGCGGAGCGTTTGCTGTGGCTTGGTGGGAAGCTCCCGCCAAGAAACAGCAAACTGCAATGTTCTGGGGGTGGGCAGCCTGGGACATTGCTGGACCTAGCCCTTGGGGTGGCGGTCCCTAGGGCCATCTAGGGCTCTAGGAGAGGGGTCGCATTCCCCCTCCATTCTTTCATGTACCCCCAGGGAGGTGGTGGTCCCAGGGGCCAGGAGTCTGCAACGGACCCCCTAAATTATTTTGTTTGATCCTAGGGGAGGAGGCAGTCCCCGGGGCTGTGGGGGAGGCCATATGGCCTCCACCGCATTTTTACAGAAAATTAAAATTAAAAAAAGAATGTATGTGCCCTGGGGAGTTAGCGGTCCCCGGGGCAGTGGGGGGCGAGTGGGCTCCCCCACATGTCTACTGTCAATTACCCTGGGAAGGTGGAGCTCCCCAGGGCCGCGGGGGGCCAAGTGGGCCCCACCACATGTCTATTGTTCATTGCCCTGGGAGGTGGCAGTCCCTGGGGCTGTGAGGGGCTGAGCAAGCCCCAGCATGTCTACTGTTTTACTGCCCCGGGGAGGTGGCATTCCCTGGGGCTGCAGGGGGGGCGAGCGTGCCCTCCTCATGTCTACTGTTTACTGCCACAGGGAGGTGGCAGTCCCCAGGTCTATGTATAAGCTTAGGAGGGGGGCCCCATGAGCCCCCCTCCTTCATTACATTCCTGCCCCCAGGATTTGGCCCACCCAAAGGGCTTTAAAAAAAGACGCACTCTTTTTAAAAAAATGTTGCCGTGGACCTAAAGGTTCACCCATGAATTTGCAGCAAAATTAAATAAAAAAATACTTTTTACCCCCAGCTGGGTACTTGTGGGACCCCCCCCCGACCATATCTGCGGGGTAAGGGCATTTCCACCCTACCCCCTTTTCATAAATATTTACTTTTTTTGAGGGACTCAGCTTCAAGCTGAGTCCCAAGATGGCTGCCAACAATTCCTGGTTGAAGTGTTGGTACAAATAATCAAAAGAGGTACCCTCTATAGGAAGGAGGAGTAAGGGATAGAAATAGTATTACTATTGTTGAACATCGGAGCCTCGGGAAGTGCGGACAGGTCCACTGTGAGGGAGTAGCCTTGATGAAGGTTTGACTACAGGCGTCCCTCCTTTAAACTCCTCGATGGACTCATGAGACCCGATGATGGTCGCATTTTAAGTCTTTTTTGATTTAACACAGACCAATTAGGTGCTGTATGTTTATTTTGTATTTTTATTAATATAGTGTTTATAATAACACTTGGAGTGGGAACATCATTTTCTCCTTTCTAGGTCCTGATGAAATGCCTTGGGGATAGGCATGAAACTAGTTGACCACCAAGGGAAACATTAGGTAATAAAACCTTGAGTTTTTCCACACGTCCCCAGATTTTAGTATACCTTTTTGGGGTAAGAAATAGAATTGTTTTTTTGGACCCACTTTTGCATAATAAACCCACTCCCTTCTGATTCACCATAAGCGGTTAGGTGTATAAGGACACCCCTATATTTTATAAAATTAGTGATCCCAAGCATTCGTAGGTCGTAGCACGCCCCTGCCCATAGAGGGCACGGATGGACCCTATGATGAAGCATGCCACCAAGGGGAAACCCGGGTGGGTGAGGGTTTTATGAAAAAGAAAAAAATAATCCTTTTCTGTTGTTTTCTCTGCAAGGTAATACTATTTATATCCCTTATTCCTCCTTCCTATAGAGTGTACCTCTTTTGATTATTTGTACTGAACCTTGGAGGACAGGTCCCTTGACTTTCTACCTCTACTCTCCCCTTTGTGGTTTTGAAGTGTTGGTAGCCAATCAAATTTAGTAGGATCCGCAAGTCCACTGCAAGGACTCGTGTCCTGAGATATCTATATTTTTAAAATTTTATTATCTCTGAAACTACTGAACGGATTTACGCCAAATCACAAAAATCACGCTTTCTGGAGCAACATCTAGCCTTCTGCCAAATTTTGTGTTATTCTGTTTAGCAGTTAGGGCTGTAGTCATGTTCAAAAAATGAAAAATTCCCATAGACATAACATGGGGAAACGCATTTTGTGACCCCCTTTGTTCTCGCCCCGGCTTGACATATCACCCTGAAAAATGTAATACAGCAGCTAAACCAATAAGGGGACGTTGTTTGAAGATTCACCAAGAAGAGCCAAAGTTATTGGAAAAACAAAAAACGCTTTTTCTCTGGAAACTTTGGTCCTAACTATAACTACCTATTGGTGACCACAGTAGGTAATATATGTATATATTACCTACTGGTATTTCCCTAGTAGGCAGTTAAAGTTAGGACCTAGTTTCCATAGGAAGAAAATTTTTTCATTTGCCAATAACTTTGCCTCCTTTTGATGAATCATCACGAACTTTTAAAAACTGATTTGAGTCTCACTTCAGCTGCTATCTTGAAAGTTTCGGGGTGATCCATCAAACGGGAACCGAGAACCAGGGAGTGCTTAAAAGCACGTTTTCCCCTTGTTAATCCCAATAGGACCTTTAGACAGCTGAACGGAATTACACCAAACTTGGCAGGAAGGTAGGTGTTGGTCCAAGGAAGCTCCTTTTGTGATTTGGTGTACATCCGTTCAGTAGTTTTGGAGTTTTTCAAATAAATTCCCAGTTGTATATATAGGGATGTGGTGGATCCGCGACCCCTCCGGATCCCCTGCTGAGATCTGATTGGCTGACAACAGTTCAAACCAGGAAGTGTTGGCAGCCATCTTGTGACTCAGTTGAACTGAGTCACAGGAAAAAAACATTTAAAAAAAGAAAAGAGGCAGGGTAGAAACACCATTACCCCGTAGGCCTCTTGGGGGGGGGGGAGACCCACAAGGACTCCACAGGGATAAAAAAAGCATTTAAAAAAAAAAAGATTTCAGCTGGAGTCGAACTTGATCTGCGACACCCACCAAATTTAAAAAAAAAAATGAAGTGTGGTCTTCCGCACTTCATTAGTAATTAGCCCCTGGGACTGGGGGCAGTTTACAGTAATAGGAGTGGGGCACACGGCCCCCCTCCAAGTGCTTCCAAATGCCCCGGGGACCACCACCTCCCCAGGGCTTGCTGTTTCTCAAAAGGGGGGAGGCCCGTACGGCCTCCTCACTGCCCCAGGGACCACCACCTCCTCGGGGCTTTTGAAATTTTACCTGACCCCCCCCAATCCCATGGACCACCACCTCCCTGGGGATTTTTTAATAGAATGTGGGGGGCTGTACGGACCCCTCCGAGGCACCGGGGGCTGTCACCTCCCTGGAACTTTCATTTGTTTTTAAGTGGGGGGCCATGTTGCCCCATTCAGCCCCAGGGACCGCCATCAACCCGGGGCATAAACAGAATAATTAAGCGGGTCCATTGTGGACCGCTGGCCCTGTGGACCACCACCTCCCCATGGCTAAATACTTGAAAAAGGGGGCCCGCACCGTGGAGCTGTAGATGGCCCTAGGGACTGCCACCCCCCAGGGCTGGCTCCAGCAATGTCCTAGGGTGTCCACCCCCGGATATTGCAGTTTGCTATGGCTTCCGCTAAGCCATAGCAAACACTGCTTCAATTTAAACAAGCAAGAGCAGAAAAAATGCTCTTGCTTGCTGAAGGCGGAGTAGAATTGCTTTTGGACAGAGGTAGCTGCATGTTCAGCAACTCCCTATGCCGGCTCTCGCAGGATGTGAGGAGCCGCAAGGCACCACGGGGGCCTTCAGGCTCCCCCGCGGTCCCAACAAAAATGACTGGGTGCACTGGGCCGGACTAGGGCATCCAGTATAGAGGCCAGGCCCCGGGGGATGGGGTCCCTGGGGCCACAATCAGCCCGGGAGGGAAAGTCACATTGCCCCTTCCCTTTTTGTAAAAAAAAGGAAAAAAAGGGGCATGGCCCAGGGGATGAGGTCCCTGCTGCCAAAATTGGCCCTGGAGGGGAGCTGCATGGCACTCATCCCTTTAAATTATATAAAAAAAGAAAAAAGGCCAGGCCCTAGGGGATGGGTTCCTCGATGCTGAAATATGCCCGGGGAGGGGGACCGCGCGGCCCCCCCTTACATTGAAAAAAAGGCCTGGCCTTAGAAGATTGGGTCCCCAGGTCAGAAAAAGGCCTAGGGAAGGGAGGCCATGCAGCCCCCTTCCTCAAATTCTTTTTTCAAAAAAACCTCTGGCAAATCACTGGAGGCCATGCCCACTTCACCACCACTCTGCAAACGGGCCTCCTAGCGCACTGCCGGATAGGAGATTAAGTCCCCTTGGGTCCAGAGGGCCCTTGGGGGCCAGCAAGCACTCCTGTTACCTCCAATAAGTCCCACACGGCGGGATTGCTGATAGGTGGCTGGAGGCCATGTCCCCTTTCTCCACCACTCTGCAAACGCAGCTCCTGGCGCAATACTGTTTGGGGGATGAAGTCCACTTTACTCCTGGTACTCTATGTAAGTCCTACACAGTGGGATTGCTGAGAGCTGGTCAGAGGCCCCGTCCACTTTCTCCACCACTCTGCAAACTCCATTACTACTTAAAGAAACATAGAAATTCACTGAAAAAACCAAAGGTTACAGGGACGTTATAGTTTGGAATTAGCATTTAAAAAACCTTAGAAATTAACTGGAAAAAAAAAAGGTTACAGAGATGTTATAGTTAGGAAATGAAATTTTAAAAAACTTAGAAATTCACCTAAGAAAACAAAGCTTACAGGGACGTTATAGTTAGGCTCAGGATTCAATCGTACAAAACCAGTGAAATTGAGTATTTATTGTTAGCTGAGCTGACTATAACTCATGCCCCCACAATGCACTGCTTATGACCTCACATATTACATCACTCATGGCATGGTCAGTGACATCACTAATGACATCACTGATAACATCCCAAATTACATCACTGATGACATCATCCACAAAATCAGTAACGCACCCACTCACACCCCATTGAACCTTTCATACACCTACTCCCACACAACCATTCACAAACCCATTCACAAACCCATACCACTTTTAAAAGGTGGGAGAGGCCGGGTGGCCCCACTTCCTGGGCCAACTTTGGTCCTGGGGACCCCATTCCCCGGGGCCTGGCCGCTCCGTTGGGGACCGTGGTGGGAGCCTGAACGCCCCCGTGATCCCTGCTGGCTCCCCGCCTTCTGCGGCACCCAGCACTGCTTTGAGACCCAAGGAGCTCCTAAACATGGAGCTCCCTAGATCTCAAAGCAATTTGTCTGTTTCCTTGCTCGCTTGACAGCGGGCAGGGAAACAGACACATACTCAGCTTTCAGAAAGCAAGAGCATTTTTTCTGCTCTCACTTGCTGAAAGCGGAGCGTTTGCTGTGGCTTGGTGGGAAGCTCCTGCCAAGAAACAGCAAACTGCAATGTTCTGGGGGTGGGCACCCTGGGACATTGCTGGACCTAGCCCTTGGGGTGGCGGTCCCTAGGGCCATCTAGGGCTCCAGGAGAGGGGTCGCATTCCCCCTCCATTCTTTCATGTACCCCCAGGGAGGTGGTGGTCCCAGGGGCCAGGAGTCTGCAACGGACGCCCTAAATTATTTTGTTTGATCCCCGGCAAGGAGGCAGTCGCCGGGGCTGTGGGGGGCCATACGGCCTCCACCGCATTTTTACAGAAAATTACAATTAAAAAAAGAATGTATGTGCCCTGGGGAGTTAGCGATCCCCGGGGCAGTGGGGGGGCGAGTGGGCTCCCCCACATGTCTACTGTCAATTACCCTGGGAAGGTGGCAGTCCCTGGGGCTGCGGGGGGCTGAGCAAGCCCCAGCATGTGTACTGTTTTACTGCCCCGGGGAGGTGGCATTCCCTGGGGCTGCAGGGGGCTGAGCATGCCCCCCTCATGTCTACTGTTTACTGCCACAGGGAGGTGGCAGTCCCCAGGTCTATGTATAAGCCTAGGAGGGGGGCCCCAAGAGCCCCCTCCTTCATTACATTCCTGCCCCCAGGATTTGGCCCACCCGAAGGGCTTTAAAAAAAGACGCACTCTTTTTTAAAAAAAATTGCCGTGGACCTGCAGGTCCACCCGTGAATTTGCAGCAAAATCACTGATGACATCAATGGGGGAATTACATGGGGAAGTAGTTGTAAAAAAAAAAATTTTTAGGCTAGGATCCATAGATGCACTGCGTTGCTCACCTCAATTAAAAAAACACAAACATCTACTCACAGACCACCTCACAAACTCTCTCACACCCCCAAACAACCACTCACACATCCATACACCACTCACAAACCCATACAGTCACTGATATATCCACTCAGAGACCCAGAGAACCACTCATACACCCACTCAAGCACCCACACAGGCATTCACACATTCACTCACACAGTTATGTACACAGCCATACAGCCCCTTATACACCCACTCACAGAGCCACGCAGCCACTTGCACAGCCACTCACATGCACATATAGCAACTCCACTGACACACTCACCAACACAACCACTCACACACCACTCAGAGACCCACACATCTACTTACACACCCAGTCATACACCCACCTGTCACACACTCACATGCCCACTTACACACCCATGCAACCTCTGACACATCTACTCACACACCCATATAGCCACTCACACACCCACTGAGAGACCCAGAAAACCACTCACACACCCATACAGATACTCACACACCCCCATGTGAATCCACGTTTGATCTGCAGATCCAGACCCCAATTAACAAACACATATACCCACTCACAGACCTACTTACACACTCTCAGACACCCACACAACCAATCACACACCCACTTACAAATCCATACATCCACTCACACACCCATACAGTCACTCACACATAGAGACCTAGAGAACCACTCACACATGACTCCCAAACCCACACAGCCACTTACACACCCACTCACACACCCATACAGAAAAACACCTGATACACCCACTCACACATTCATACAGACACTCACAAACTACTCACAGAACCACTTACACACCCACCAAACACTCACACACCCACTTACATACTCACACAACAACCCACACACCCATACAGCCACTCACACACACAGCTAGTCACACACCCACTCACATACCCACTTGCAGACTCACTGAACCACATTCAGAAAACTACTCACACCCCCACACAGGCACTAGAAAGCTACTCATACACTCACACAGTAACTCTCACACCCAGTTATACACCCACACAGTCACTAACACACCCACTCACACACTCATATAGCCCATCACGCACCTACACAGTTACTTCAACAGCCACTCACACACCTACACACAGGCAGTGATACAGTTATATAAATTGCAATAGGATATGTTTGTATTAAATGTGTTATGTTTTGCATTGAATGTGTGCTTTTGGTTAGGAACCGATCTATGGATCTGCCAGCAACATAGCTGGCAGACCCCTTATTTGGTCAGTGATCCGCGGCGGATCCAAATGAGAAATTAGAAAAAATGATTTGAAAACAAAAATAACCAGTGTTTGGGAAAAGAGGGGGCTCTAAATGAGGCTTTGTGTTTATGGTGTGTAGAAGATAATTAAACATAGAACAGGAACAGGATGCAGCCTTTTAAGTTGTTGAGGAACACCCAGTTGTCTGTGTCTGTGAAATGCACTCCGTCTTGTCTTCGTCCATGTCGAAGCATAAGTTGTTATGGCATATAGAGCCCATGTTGTGGTCTCGGAGAAATGCAGAAACAGCTCTATCAACACATTTCCTGTTTTTTTTTTCTATCTGCAGACAAAAGTGGCTTGACCACTGCAACTTCTGTCTTTGGCCAATGATGGAGAACACCAAAGCAGTATGTAGGAAAAGTGACATTAATTTACCAAAGGTCCAGTCCTACCCTAGTAATTGTGCCTAAGCCATTGCCACCACAGTGCACGATCATGATGTCTGGATATTGGCAAAACACAATGCTTTCAACCAAAGGCAGCAATTGATATCACTTTAACCCTCTCTGGCCAACCCAAGTAATGTCTACATTAGGTAAACCTAAGTCTCTGCGAAGGCCACTCCTTCTAGCACACTCTTTGGCCCAAAACACAAAACTATGGCACACAATCCAAACTCTGACCATTTTGGAGACAAGCCGGAGTAGCACACAGGAAAAGACGACAGCAAAATGAGGCAGTTTTGAAGATGAAAGGCAGTTACAATGGAGGACAGCAAGTAAAATATAAAAGAACATATTTGATTGGATGGTGGGGATGTGCAGGGAACTAAAATTAGGTAGTGACTTTAAGAAAAAAATAAATTAACTCCTTGCCTGGCTTTGTAAAAATAAAAAAATTATGTTGTTTGGGATATACTTTGAATTGCACACAGTCAACCACACCTGCTACAGTTAATGTGAAACTAATATGCTGTTGAGAGAAAGTCTCATGAACTTTTGACCTATTGGTAGGCAGAAACTATTAATTACATGGCTACTATGGAAATGGAGCTGCAAGAGTGTGGTGAAGGAAAGAAAAGATACTTGTGTACAAAAAATGCACAGTAGGGAGTGTATGTTTTGTAATATTTTACGAAATAAAATATAAATGAAAAGCATTAACGGCAGATTGTTTAATGCTTTTAAGGGCTTTCGTGTAGATCCACCGCAGACCACACAGGGGCCATGCTGAGCCCCGTGGTGGTTCCACGGTTCTGTAATAAACCTACCAAAATTAGGCTTCTTTACAGGAAACATAGAATGGGTTAAAAAATAGTGACCATTTAAAAGTGGTATAACAAACATAAAAGATGAAAGGAAGTCTGTGATTTGCTAAGTACAGGAGTATGAGTGAAAGTACAGTAGGAAGGGTAGCCATTATTGGTACTCTTGTACTGAACATATATATGGAGGAGGATTGCCATATTTGTAACTTGGGATTTGCAGAGGAAAACAGATATTAACAGATATTAAAATAAAAGTTGGAACACAGCAAAGAGATTTTACAAGTATGTTAATGAGATTATCTAGAATCGATTGATTTGTGCTGCTGGTTTTTATCCATTTGTATTGGCTCATATTTTATTGTGTATCTGCATGAATTGTTTGCTTATTTATTTTATGATGTACTGTATCGTTTATGGTTGCTTTGCATCCGAATAAAGAAATAAAAAAAATAAAAAATAAAAAGTATGTTAATGAGGTTGTACTATGAAAAAGTGTATATTTTTTTTAAACTGAGTGTATATATGCTGAAAGAAAATGTGTATATGTAGCTGCTAGACACTACAGAAAAAGGCAAAATAGAAGGGAGGTTAGATGAGAATATTAGCTAAAAATATAGTGAGCAGCAAAGGAGGAAGGGTAATTGCGATACTGAAAATATTGTTATTTTATTAAGCCAGTAAGAATGAATGCGTTTGAAATTAGATGTGGGTGGTTGCTTATAGTATATAATTTAATAGCATTTAATTTGCACCCAGTCACACAGGCACTTACATACCCAGTTATACTCCGAAAAAAGCACTTATGTACTCATCACTCATGTAGCCAGACAGTGACTTACACACTCAGTCACACACACATAAAACCATTCACACACCCATTTACTCACTTATACATCCACTTACATAGTCATTCACACACTCATGCAGGCACTGTTACACCCACTCACACGGTAAACAGCCATTACAACGAGGCTGTTACCCCGCAAATCATTACATCGCATGCGTTACAACGCATGCGATGTAACAACGCGTAGCCATTACTACGCATACCATTACATCGCATGCGCTTTTACAACGCATGCAATGTAATGGCTATCCACATTGTTGTGATGAAACTGAGGCTGTTCCGTTTCCTCACAACGACGTGCACCGCCCCTCAGACGACCGTGGAACCAGGAGAGAGGAACCATGAGGAGAGAGAGGTAAGGGGGATTGTGCTTGGGGTGGGGGTTACTTTTTTAGGGTTTAGGGCAGTGTCAAAGTAGTGTTGTAATGTTTTTGTAGTGTAGGGTTGTGTTTTAGGATTTAGGGTAGTGTCGGGGGGTCGTGCAGGGTAGTGTTAGAGTGTAGGGATCGGACTGGGGGTAGGGGGAGGGTCGTGCTGGGGGTAGTGTTTTAGGGTTTAGGGTAGTGTGGTGGTGTTTGTGTAGGGTAGTGTTTTAGGATTTAGGGTAGTGTCGGAGGTCGTGCAGGGTAGTGTAGTGTTATTGTAAGGAGAGGACTGGGGGTCGGGGGAGGGTCGTGCAGTGTTACTACATTAGGGTTTAGGGTAGGGTAGGGTGGAGTCACTTACCTTGCAAACGTTTACCATGAGTATGCCTTTACCACGCATGCCTTTGCGTTTAAATGGCATGCGTGGTAAAAGCATAGTCGTGGTAAAATTTTGCGTTGTAATGGTAGTCTTTGTAATTGACATCGCGTAGTAATACCCGCGTTGTAATGGCATGCGTGGTATTGCTATCCGATGTAATGAGTCATATTCCACTCACACACCTATACAATCATTCATGAACCCAGCACTCAGAAAGTCAGTTACCCACACTTACACACCCATACACCCAGTTATACACCCAGTCACTCACCAATACAGCCACTCACATACCTATTTACAAATCCATAGAGCTACTCACACACCCAGTCAGACAGCGATAGGAGGCAATTACACATCCACTCACACACCCACACAGCACTTATGTATCCACCACTAACATATCCACTTGCACACACAGTTACACATGCAAACATCCAGTAACACAGCCAGTTAACAATCCATACAGCCTCTTACATATCAGTCAATCAATCAATCAGTACTTGTAGAGTGTGGCTTATCACCCGTGAGGGTATCCAAGTGGAGACAGAGTGTGTTCCAGAACTTGGCACCAAGGTGGGAGAAGGAGTGGCCTCCACTGTGGCTATGAGGGATGCAAGGTGTCTGTGCAAGGGCAAGGAAGGCAGAGCAAACTTTTCTAAATGGCTGGTGGAAGTTCAGGCAGTGGTTCATGTATGGCGGTCCTTGGTCGTGGAGGGCTTTCTAAGCATGTGTCAGTAGTTTGAATTAGCATCTTTTCTGGAAGGGGAGCCATTGGAGGTTCCTCAGGTGTAGGGTGATGTGGGTCAGTTTGGCAGGGTGCAATCTGGCTGATGAATTCTGTATTGTCTGGAACCTTCTCATGACTTCAGTGGTGGTTCTTCTGTAGAGTGTGTTCTGTAGTCCAGACGGCTGGTGATTAGGGCTTGCACAACTGTTTTTCTCGTGCTTATGGGAAGCCATTTGAAAATTCTTCATAGCATGCAGAGAGAGTGGAAACAGGCAGTGGAGACTGTGTTGATCTGTCATTTCATGGTTAGTTTGCTGTCCAGGATGATGCAGAGGTTGTGGGTGTGGTCTTTTGGTGTGGGGTGGGTCCGAGTTCAGTGTGCCACCAAGTGTCATTCCAGAGGGAGGCATGGTTGTCAAAGATCAGTACTTCGGTCTTGTCCATGTTGAGCTTCAGATTGTTGTCCTTAAGTTGTGGTTGGAGCTAGCCTCGATGAGGTTTGCAAGGGCTTTCCTTTTCACGTCTTTGAGTTGTAAATACCCATACAGTCACTAACACACCCAGTCACACACCCACACAGCTACTTACACATCCAGTGACACACCCACAGAGGCACTGCTGCACTCACTCACATATCCAATCAACCACTCACACATTCAGTCACCCAACCATACAGCCACCTATATACCCATTTATTCACCCATACTCAGACACTTACACGGCCTCTTACACACTGACAAAACCACTTATGTAACTACTCACTTGCTTATAGTATATAATTTAATAGTATGTAATGTAAAGTTAAATGTATTCTATATTTGCTTTTCAGATATCTACTTGTGTTTAAAGTGGAATGGAAGATTGAACAGGGAGCTGAAAAAAAATTAACAATTATGCTTGTTGACAGCATCCATAAACTGGGCAACAGATGTAATTTCAGTGCAACTGGCATATGGCATTTGCCACAATGATTCACCATTTCTTGCAGTTTTAATGAAACAGCGGGAATGGTAGATATCTGGTCAGGTGACAAGGGTCCCACAGATGGTCCAGCTGCTGCTAACGATAAATCACCTTCCCTCTCTCTCATCATCTTTTGACGTCCATGTATGTATGATTGTCAGGTGTTTCCATAAAGAGTATGTGCCCTGTGAATACTTCTTCCCTGTACCTCTCGACAGTTGTTTCCTGCATATATTGCATTGGACAATTTTTGGAACAACTTTCTTTTCTCCTGAAGGGATGGAGAAATATTTCTAAACGTCAGAAGACTTCTTTGTAGTTGGTATGTCTTCATTGTCCTGCTCTTCCCCTTCTCTTCAATCTTCAGCATAAGACATCCTGACTTTAAAATGGTACTTTTGAAGGAAATCTAAAAAAAAAACAGGATGGAGCTGTGGTGTCGGTCTATCTCCAAAGAGATGTGACACCCAAATAACTGATTTAGGGTGTGGTTTGCAATGTGCATGGGTGGAGACTTACTCTATCCAATGAGAAGTCGAGGTTTGGGTGTGTTCCTGGAATGACAGTGGATTAGCGGTGGCATTGCGGCGGATCCATAAAATGAATAAAAAACGACTAATACTTGGTGGATTGCATTTATAGAAAGATTGCATGTTACCTTACCTTGATTTGTTAATTGTTACTTTTAAAATGTATAATAAGTATAAATGTGTGAATAAAATGTGTTTATAAACATGTAATCATGTATATTACTAAATTGAACTTATATGTCAAATTGTAGTGCAATTTATATCACAAAAACAGTTAAATTCACTAAAAACCAAAGGTTACAGTGATGTTTTAGTTAGGAATTAGCATTAAAAACCATACAAATTCACTGAAAAAAACCAAAAGTTGCAAAGACTTCATAGTTAGGAAATAGAATTTAAAAAAACCTTAGAGATTCACTGAAAAAACACAGGTTACAGGGACATTATAGCTAGGCTCAGATTTTACACACATAAAACCATAGATATACAGCAGTTATAGTTACTTACGACCCCCCAATGCACTGCTTATGACCTCACATATTACATCACTCATGACATGGTCAGAGGCATCACTTATGACATCTCAAATGACATCACTCATGACATCGTCCAGCAAAGTAAACTTCAATATACTTCTTAAAATACTGTTTACATATTTTAAACATAAGAAGAATACACAGGTGAGAGATGCATACTACAGAGCTCACTGTAACCTTATCAACTATTACACTCACTTATCACCTAAGAGACAGTTTTCAGTGGATAGTCCTGTCTCTTCTGAACCACTACTCTAAACACTAATGACCAAAGTGAAACATCTAACCGTAAAGGCTAGTCTATTGCAAACCACAACAACACCATTCAGGAACCTGGAAAGATGTTTTAGTGCAAATGCCAGATTTACACAAACCACTACAACATACAACCAGTAGAGAGGTCTTCTGTCACAAACCAGTAGTAAAATTATTCTTCATCCTGGAGAAAGGTGTGGGCAGAGAGGTCAGTCTGTTGTAAATGCCTACTACACTGAGCCATCACCCTAGAGAAATGTTTTAGCGAACAGATGAATTTATTGCAATCTACTACTACAGTCATTCATCACAAAGGACAGAGTCTAAGGAAACTGGTTAGTATGCCATAAAACAGAACTATACTCAGCCATCACTGTAGAGTAAAGTCTCAATGAACAGCTTAGACTGTTGCAAAGCACTACCATAACACATACATCAGCAGGGGATAAGTGTCAGCGTAGAGGCTAGTTCAATGATAAATAGCAAAACAGGATTTTAGATTAGATGACATATGTTAGAAATAGTATCACTCAGTAGTACAGAAAGAATAGTCATTTAACTTATGCAGTAGCTTAGTAAATATCTTTAAACCTCAGAAACGTTTATGAAACACTTACACTCACTAGATGATGTCATCAGTGATTTCATTTGAGATGTAGGACATTGAGAGTAACCTCTTTTTTTTCAGTAAATTTCTAAGATTTTTTTAATTCTATTTTCTGACTATAACATATCTGTAACCTTTGTTTTTTCCCAGGGAATTTCTAAGGTTTTTCAAATTACATTTCTAAAATATAATGTCCTTCTACTGCTTACTTTTGTAGTTAATTTGTAAGGTTTATTTTTAATACTAAGGGGCCGATTCCGATTCGGGCCGGAAAGCGTACCGACCGACTCGGTACGGGAATATTGACCGACCGACACGTACCGGCGCTGCCCGACCCGCGTAGTACGATGCAATGCATGTGAATCACAACCGACTCGTATGGAACACAAGCCGAACGACCGAACCACACGGAAAACAGCCATCCGGCCGGGAAACCACGCGAATCGAACCGACCGACACGCACCAGGAATTAACCCGACCGAAACGTACCCGCGAACGCCGATCCGCGCAGTACGATGCAATGCGTACAAAACCAGACTGAGTCGCACGGAGCCCAAGCCGTACGACCGACACGCATACAAAACCCAGCCGAAGCAACCCAATACACCGCGACCGAAGCGTACGCCGCACATGAAATCCATCAGAAACACAGCGTGAAAGACTCGGAGAAGCTCGCACGAGCCAACTGCAGCGTCCGACTCCGTCAGAAGAACGTCTCCTACATGCCCTGAAACTACTAATGAAAAATCACGAAAAAAAAGGGCCAAACAAGCAATGACAAAGCCAATAAATACTGGGGGGGAAAAACATGGAACAAAGACACACCCACAACTCCACCCATATAAAGGCCACAAATCCCTACCATGATCCCTTGCTAATTCAACTGACCTGCCAGCACACAACACCATCACACAGCAACCACAGACACATACAACTCATCCATCACACAAGCCACATACCATTACCACCTCACAAATAGCACCCTCACATACACCCAGCAAAACCTACACTCACCCACCCTCATTTGCACACCCACCCACACATCAATCCCCACCACCACCCATCACCATGTCCCCAAAGAAGAATCCAAAGTTCCTAGACAGTGAATTGGAAGTCCTGGTAGATGAGATCCTCAGGGTAGAGCCCCAGTTGTTTGGTACATTGGTCCAACAGACCTCCATGTCGCAGAAAACCAAGATGTGGGAGAGGATCGTCGACAGGGTGAACGCACAATCACCATGTTTGCGCACAAAGGAAGACATCCAGAACAGGTGGTATGATGTGCGCAGGAGGGTCAAGGACCTACTAAAGAAGGACTACCTCTTGAGTCACCGCACCGGCAGTGGCCCTCCTGCAAAACCAGTATACCTCAGGCCCTGGGAGGAGAAGGTGCGGGCCATCCTACCACCAGTGAGCGTATATGGACTATCAAACATCCCAGAGCCTGGTGAGTACACAACCAATATACACAATATTGCGTGACAATACACACACATCACTGTCAAGGGGATAGTCAAACCATGCACCCTTAGCAAATACACAGCAACCAAAAGATAATCATCCCAAGATGCGTATGTTAGTTAGATAAACACAATACATGCCATCTCCTAGTGATATGTAACTGTTTCATGACATGTACAAACCCAACAACAAATACAGCTAGGCAGTGGCACAAATCTAACTAACAAACACAGTCAGATATTTGGCCACCACTAGAACACCACCTCACAGGGAAGCTCACTCAAAGGAAGGAATCCTGTGTATGCTGGTGAAGTCAGTGTAGCCAATAGCATGATGGGAGTTGTAGTCACAGATATTGGTCACCCTCACAATTGGCCCATCAACACCACTCTGAACCATGCTCACATCACAGGGAGTGGAAAACAACTGACAAGATGGCTGACACTGGCTACTGCTGTGGGGAGCACAAGGCCCTGCTGGCAACTGTGCACCAACCAACAGCAGGACACCACTGACTGACATCCTGAAAGACAACTTGCACTCCCTGCAATGGAAGCACGTTCCATGGTGGAATATCTGGCTGGGTGGGAAGGAGAACTCACAGCACAGACCATAGTCACCAGCAGCTCCTCCCACACACTCCCCTAACACAAACTCCACACAACTCACCTGGGAGAATGCAATGCCTCACACTTCAATTAAATATCCCACAAAGAACCACCACCCTGGGTTATGCTGTGTGAAGCACAGGGACACTTCTGGGACATGTAGCCAACTAACGCCAGGACAACACTGTCAGCCATCCTGTCAGCACAGGCACACTACCCCACAGGGAAGCAGAGTCAAAAGGAAGGCAGTATGGGCATGCTGGGAAGGGGGGTGTAGGCAATATCATGATGGGAGTTGTAGGCACAGATATTGCTCACCCTCACAATTGGCCCATCAACACCACTCTGAACCATGCTCACATCACAGGGAGTGGAAAACAACTGACAAGATGGCTGACACTGGGCACTGCTGTGGGGAGCACAAGGCCCTGCTGGGAACTGTGCACCAGCAAACAACAGGACCACACTGTCAGCCATCTTGCCATTGCTGTCACACTCACACACAGTGAAGTCCACTCAAAAGGAAGGAAGTACGGGCATGCTGGGAAGGGGTGTGTAGGCAATAGCATGATGGGAGTGGTAGTCACAGATATTGCTCACCCTCACAATTGGCCCATCAACACCACTCTGAACCATGCTCACATCACAGGGAGTGGAAAACAACTGACAAGATGGCTGACACTGGGTACTGCTGTGGGGAGCACAAGGCCCTGCTGGGAACTGTGTACCAACCAACAGCAGGACACCACTGACTGACATCCTGAAAGACAACTTGCACTCCCTGCAATGGAAGCACGTTCCATGGTGGGATATCTGGCTGGGTGGGAAGAAGGACTGACAGCTCTGACCATAGTTACAAGCAGCTTTTCTCTCACACACCCTTAACACAAACTCCACACAACTCACCTGGGAGAATGCAATGCCTCACACTTTAATTAAATATCCCACAAAGAACCACTACCCTGGGTTATGCTGTGTGAAGCACAGGGACACTTTTGGGACATGTAGCCAAACTAACGCCAGGACAACACTGTCAGCCATCCTGTCAGCACAGGCACACTACCCCACAGGGAAGCAGAGTCAAAGGGAAGGAAGTATGGGCATGCTGGGAAGGGGGGTGTAGGCAATAGCATGATGGGAGTTGTAGGCACAGATATTGCTCACCCTCACAATTGGCCCATCAACACCACTCTGAACCATGCTCACATCACAGGGAGTGGAAAACAACTGACAAGATGGCTGACACTGGGTACTGCTGTGGGGAGCACAAGGCCCTGCTGGGAACTGTGCACCAACAAACAGCAGGACACCACTGACTGACATCCTGAAAGCAAACTTGCACTCCCTGCAATGGAAGCACGTTCCATGGTAGGATATCTGGCTGGGTGGGAAGGAGGACTGACAGCTCTGACCATAGTTACAAGCAGCTTTTCTCACACACACCCTTAACACAAACTCCACACAACTCACCTGGGAGAATGCAATGCCTCACACTTTAATTAAATATCCCACAAAGAACCACCACCCTGGGTTATGCTGTGTGAAGCACAGGGACACTTTTGGGACATGTAGCCAAACTAACGCCAGGACAACACTGTCAGCCATCCTGTCATCACAGGCACACTACCCCACAGGGAAGCAGAGTCAAAAGGAAGGAAGTATGGGCAAGCTGGGAAGGGGGGTGTAGGCAATAGCATGATGGGAGTGGAAGTCACAGCCTAACATCCCCCACCCACATGGCCCAGCAAGCTCACACTGAAGCATGCACACCTCACAGGGAGTGAAAAGCCACTTCTAAGATGTCTGACAATGGACCTCTGTTGTGGGGAGTACCAGGCCCTGCTGGGAACTGTGCACCAACCAACAGCAGGACACCACTGACTGACATCCTGAGAGTCAACCTGCACACACTGCAAGGGTGGCATGCTTCATGGTGGGATAACTGGGCTGGGGGGGAGAAGGAGGGCCGGATGTCTACCAAATACAACCAATGCTGGCCATGCACACACCTCAACATTCACATTGAAATGCTTCAGGTTGGCAGGACAATGTGCAACACCAATATCAACCTCTGACTCTGACAACTTAGGACAATGCAATGTACAGGCCCGCATCCAGAGGTACAGTCACAACTGTCAGGTGTGTGAACCATTGATGCCTGTAGAAACATAACATACATTGTGTGTCTCTTCCAAAAACAGGTGATGATGGGGACACAGCAGCAGACGAGGAGGAGTCCCTGTCCCAGGCTCCGGGGGACACTGAACTCACTGGTGTGGAACAGCCTCTGCCCACCTCGGATGGCGAAGAACTACCTGGCCCCTCCGGTGTGAGTCATCATGCAGCACCAGCAGGACCAACATCTGCACCCCCTGCACCCACCCCTCCAACAACTGCCAACACACAGACCACCCCCGCCGACACGGACAGACCAAGGTGCACCGATGACAACAGCACAGGGACCCAGGCCCAACGTGGAGCAACGGACAACAACACCAGTAACAACCTCCAGGGGGCCTAGGGTCACCTGTGCGTGCCACCGCAGGTCCTGCATGTGTCGCCAGGAGAGGTGGGAGGGGTGGTAGACATAGGTCGCTGTTTGCAGAGGGGTCTGGACTGCATGATGACCCCCAACTGGTACGCATTGCTGATGCGTACCAGACTAGCACCGGAGAGGTCAGCCAGGTAGTGGGGATCCTCAAGGACATACAACAGCAGCAGGCTGCCCATCATGCCCGCTTGGACTCACACATGTCCCGTGTTGAGACACACATGTCTCGCATGGAGTCCAAGTGGGACACATTGCAAGAACTTACAGCGGTGCATAGGGACATATTGACATGCCTCCGCCAGATGAGCACCAACATGGCCACACCTCCCTGTGTGCCCACAACATCTGGTGCTGCAACAACTGACACTGCCACAGGGAGGGAGGATGACTCCTGCGGAGAGTCCTCTGCACCGCAGCAGCCTGCACATGAGGGTCCCCCCCAAAGAAGAGGGGTCGTCCGAGGAAGGAAAACTGAGAGGCCGATGGCCACGCACATCCCCCAGGAACCCAACACCTGTTCTGGACATTCTCCTTTGTGTGCAAACTGTTCACCCTGCCGAATGCAACCCAACTCTCCCACATGACATGGGGAGTTTAAGTTGGACCAATGTATCACATGACTGTGGACTTTACTCTGGACATTTCAGCTACCAAGACTTCCAACTCATCTGGGAACTTTGGATTCCGAACCCAATGTACAGCACCCACCATCCTGTGCACTATCCCCACACATGTATGTAAATAAACTCACTAATACACCATACTTGCCTCTGTTGTGATTCCAACGTGGTTTCTGTCATGGAGATGATGATCTGCCAAATGACACTGTGCATGCTAACTGCTACAGCAAGTTCTACACCGTCATGTGAGTCATGGCAACGTGACACATATGAGGGAGACACACCACTAGGGCTACACAACACATACACACCAGGGCCATCTGACTCATCGCCTACAATGATGTTGCCAGGAAATACAGTGGAATGCACAGACACAACACCTATTCAGAGTCTGTGTTAACTAGCCCACAGGTGCAGTAAGCAAATGTCAGTCAGATGTGTGACCACAGACAACGCACATCCCAAAGTGAAGCACAGGTTTATTACACATATGCAACATGTTGTTTCCACCACAGATGCAAGGTAATCCCACGTGGCAGTGGCCACACAGTCACCAAGTGTAGAAGAAATAAAGTCCAGGGGTGTGTGGCACATCACCTGTAGGGAAACGACTGCTTCCACCCTGGAAGTTGAATCATGGTGTCGGGGGATCACAGTTGACCAAACAACTCTGAAAGTCCCCTGTGAAGGACAGACATGACACACAGTCAAAAGCACTGAAGAACAGGACAGAACTGCAATACTCATGCCCAATACATGTCACAAGATACTTACAGAAAACCAAGTTAGCATGTCAACACTGTTGGAGAGTACAGACTACCTGTAAGGACACATCGCTGCACGCTTTCAGTCAAGTAGCACATGGCCACACTCAAACAGCACCAGAGCACCACCAACACATATCACGCAAACACACATCATTGACATGACATCTCTGGATACTCACATTCAGCTGAAGAAGTTGGTGATGAGCTGTGTGCGGACATCCCCCTCATCATCATCATCATCACTGGCATCGTGGCCCAGGCCAGCATCCTCCACAGGTGGCAGATGTTGGTCATCGTCATCCAGGATGAGAGGCAACTCCTTCCGCACTGCCAGGTTGTGTAGCATGCAGCAGACGATGACAATCTTGCACACCTTTGCAGGGGCATATGGGAGGGCCCCTCCTGTCTTGTCCAGGCAGCAAAAGCGGCTCTTCAGGAGACCAAATGTCTGCTCGATCACTCTCCTGCTCCGACCATGTGCCTCATTGTAGCGCATCTGGGCTGATGTCACAGGGTTCCTGAGGGGTGTCAGCAACCACGGCATGTTGGGGTATCCCGAGTCACCTACATACAGACAATTGCACATTAGCTGAGTTGGAAAAGAGGGTGGAATACAACATTGCCGAACACACACAATGGTACAAAGTCAGTACACACCGACAAGCCTGGCACGCTGGTTCTGCATCTGTGTCATCATCCTCGGGATCCGACTACTCCTCATTACGTAGGCATCATGTGCAGAACCGGGGAAACGGGCACACACGTGTGAGATGCTCATATCTGCAAGACGTACCACCAGAGCATTGACCGAATGGTAATGTTTCCTGTTCCTGTATGCCTGCTCATGTGCCTGTGGTGGTACCAAAGCCACATGTGTCCCATCAATGGAGCCAATGACATGCGGCATCCTCCCCAGGGCATAGAAGTCACTCTTGACGTCAGTGAGTTGTTGACGTTTAGGGAAATAGATGTACTGGTTCAAGTATCTCAACATCGCCTCCAAAACATCGCTTAGCACACAGCTGAACATGGTCTGTGACATCCCACCAGCATACGCCACAGTGTGTTGAAAGGTACCGGTGGCAAAGAAGTGTAGGGCTGGCATCACCTTCACCTTGGGGGTCAGCGCTGCAGGGTATGGCCGGCCAGGTTGCAAATGTGGGGCCAACTGCCCCGCCAATACCTCAATAAGCGGCCTGTTGAAGCGGTACCGTCGGATGCAGTCACGTTCAACCATGGTTGCAAGGTCAGGGAATGGTCTATGGACAGCTGGTGCCCTGCAGTGCATAGGTGAACAAAGAAAGATTGTCAGTCACCCCACATATGTGGCATTGACCATACTCAATATCACATGATACATCATTACGAGACACAAGTACCTGATGTGTGTGCCGTTCTGTAAGGACATGTATGGCACCTACATGGCCAACATCTAACATCACTGTTCAACATGTGTTGACAACAAGTTCCAGGTTGTGCTATGGGATATCATTAGGCTGTGTCACAGTACCCATGTACTGCTGTCAAGTTCCAAACACACACCACAGTGACATGTGAGGACAGATGTGCCCCAGGCATCACAGCTCATTGACAGGCAGATTCCCAGGGACCCTGTATTGCCACATGGACACTGGCATGACATGGCGTATCATGAATACACCACAGGAAAACAACCATGACCCCCACAGGTAGTGGTCCCTGTTGCCTCTGCAGGACAGACATGGACGTCTGTGACACACACACACGCACAACATCAAAGTCCATGCACAAACAATGTGGATGTGGAGACTGTCTCCCATTGTGCACATGGAACCAGAGACATTGTAAACACAACATGCACACAGACTCTGGAGGGCCATCACTATTGTGGCAATGGGTCACCCTGTGATGTACATACCTTGCCACATGGGACTCAGGGGTTGTGTGACATGACATACACATACACAACCTGGAAATGTGACCATGCCACATGCTCTGAAATGAACCGTTGCACACCACAGTGGTCATGTGCACAACACACAAAGGATTCTGTCCCCTTGAACACGTGCACAGACTGGGAGTGGCTGCCCCCAAGTGCCACCTAAAAAACAACATATTGACCCCCATACACAGAAAAGGTAATGCAGCCTTACATGCCTCAGGATACAGTGTTCCACTGCACACTGGGGACACTAAGCACTATTTTGTTGTATATATTTGCTAAATTTCATGAAAATTGATATAAACTGTAAATACTCAATCATATTGTACTCGGCCTCCTTCCTGTCTGAAATTCATACGACCCATTGTTATTGCCATTGTGCGTTGCATTATCAATATAGTATACCATTGTTTTCATAAGAACCGTTGTTTCTTGACATTCAGGATACAGTGTGGGCAGGCTGTGGTGTTGTAGGTGGGCCCCTGAGTCCCTGGCAAGTAAATGTGGCTGGCATACGTTCACCAGTGACAACCATGGTGACATATGCGAGTGACTTGTACAGGGACGCGTTGTACAGCAATGGACCGATCGGTGCGCACGCATTGGCCATTGCATATGATGTGGACGGAAATACGCGTTGTACAGCAATGGACCGATCGGTGCGCACGCATTGGCCATTGCATATGATGTGAGCGGGTACGCGTTGTACAGCAATGGACCGATCGGTGCGCACGCATTGGCCATTGCATATGATGTGGACGGATGCGTGTTGTACAGTAATGGACCGATCGGTGCGCACGCATTGGCCATTGCATATGATGTGGACGGAAATACGCGTTGTACAGCAATGGACCGATCGGTGCGCATGCATTGGCCATTGCATATGATGTGGACGGATGCGTGTTGTCATCCGAAATACGCGTTGTACAGCAATGGACCGATCGGTGCGCACGCATTGGCCATTGCATATGATGTGGACGGAAATACGCGTTGTACAGCAATGGACCGATCGGTGCGCACGCATTGGCCATTGCATATGATGTGAGCGGGTACGCGTTGTACAGCAATGGACCGATCGGTGCGCACGCATTGGCCATTGCATATGATGTGGATGGAAATACGCGTTGTACAGCAATGGACCGATCGGTGCGCCCGCATTGGCCATTGCATATGATGTGAGCGGGTACGCGTTGTACAGCAATGGACCGATCGGTGCGCACGCATTGGCTATGGCCTGACATGGTAACGGACGCGTTTTCGAATCTTTAACGAGTCTGATGCAGTGAATTCAGTTGGCCACCCACAACAATGTTGCAAATTCATGGGTGTCATGAAGTTGAACTTTTGAAGGATGCTGTGGGTGTGTATAAGTGGTGCAATTCCATGGATTGGCCAGATTCAGAAGATGCAAATGACTTGGACCTATCACTTTGGACACATGGGACAGTATCTGCCTCTGCAGCACACATATAATGCTGGCAGTTCCCCTGAGAGCTCACTTGCCTGCACTACATGCTCCAGGACGACATCTGCCACCACCACTGCTGCTGTGTCTGCATCCTCTGGCTACTGCAATGGCATGTACTGTGGAGAGAGCCCCAGCCTTCACCACTGAGGAGAACCAGGCCCTGCTGGACAGCCTCCTTCCACAGTACAGCAAGCTGTATGGGAAACCAGGGGAGCAGGTGAGTGTGCTGTCCACTGCCTTACTAATTGTGCATGTTGTCTGACTAGCAAGACTTACAGTGTGCACACCACTGGCTAGCATGCTCACTGAGTAGTTGTCAGCACCCAAAGTGTGTAGTGACATGCACTGAACAGGTATAGTGCAGTAACAGTGCATTCCAACAAGGTTTGACTTCCCAGGCAATGATACCATGTGGTAACTGCTGGCAAACTGTCCATAGCCATAGTTGCACTGCCTGTGTACATCATATGCCCCTGTGATTGAGACATGTATATCCAACTGTGTGATGCACGGAAATGTTGCATGTGTAGTAATGGCCTTTTCACTATGTCATCCTCACAGGTTGATGCCCACCAGAAGCAGGACATCTGGCTGACCATCGTCCGGGCAATATGATCGGTGGGGGTCTACAGGCGCAGGATCCGCAACTGCCAGAAGAGGTGGCAGGACCTTCGTGGCTGGACCCGGAGGATCGCAAGCGTTCAGCTGAAGCTGTTGCCTCCTCGCAGGAGGGGCAGACACCGGACCCTGACCCCCCACATGCTCCGGATCCTGGCGGTGGTCTTCCCTGACCTGGATGGGCAGCTGAAGGCCAGACAGCAGCAAGGAGGGGGTAAGTGCTAGCCTCAACTGTGTACTTTGACTGACATGCTCTATGCACTCCTTTAGCCTGGTTCCACTTCCACAGTACAACTGTCATGTCGTCCTGGACGCATGTCCCTCACTTGTGTCATGCCCCTCCTCATCTGATACACAGGTGTGGCCCTTACAGTCTGTGCCTTAGGTCACTTGGGTACTGTGTACTTGCAGTTACCTGTGGTTCAAGTTGGGGACAGCATCAGTTACAGGAACTTTGTGGTGGGCTGCATGGGTGGTACAATTGCTCACAATGCCTGTGATCTGACATGTACTCTGGGTATGGCTTTAACATGTGTTCCAATTGCTGCTCTGACTCACCACATGTCTGGGGTATGTGCCACACACCCATGCTGCTGCAGAGACCAAGGTAGGAGCCTCAGTGGTATGTACATCATGTGTGTCACACATGCATAGCCACCTGCCTAGTGTTCAGGGTAATACCATGTTGCACATGGACCAGGTCTGTAATGCCTACTCCGGACATCGAAGGCACTCTGTTCTCCCACTCCCGTGTGTCAGCATACATATTGGGCATTGTGAAGAGGGCACTCAGGTGTATGCCTCTGTGTCACCGTGGTGTGGCTTTGCTATTTGGACTCCTGGAGTGTTTCACAATTTGGGGTGGCCAGCCATCAGAGTTATGACTATGGGATCTGCACATAGGTCAATGCATAGGTCTCTGATCCCTTGACTGTGCACAATTTTGTATGAAACATTGGGGTGCAGGCAGCTTTGGTTCATTCTCATCAAACGTTGAAGTGCTCATGTGTATGGATTTGTGTTTGCAGTCACTCAAATGTCTCATTTGATTGACGTGGGATCATCTCAGTCCTCATGATGTGGCTGGCCAGGGGTGCACAAGTGCACCTGTCAGCTACAGGGCTCACTTTTCAGGAACTTCCATGATTGTGACACAGTGCAGACTGGTGTTGTGTGTATGCACTGCCCCTGTGACAGGAGACAGTTATGACTGACTTGCCAGACAGGCCTGTGCCATGACATTCCAATTGCAAAGGGTGATCCAGCAGTGGTGTGACATGTCCTGCATGCACACCATTGTTGCATTGTCTATCAGGACATGAGGACATCATTGTGTCTGGTGATGGAACCAAAAGCCGCATATCAACAGAGACTTTGCCCATCACTTCTCCTGACACATGTACTGAGTCAGTGGCAGGAGATGGCATGTGTTTGGAGTGACACATTTCCATATGTTCTCTTGGATGTCCAACAACTGTGTATGTGGTGCATGTGTGCACATATGATTGGTCGCATACAACAGGCAGCAGACAGATGGGTGCATGGACAGGTAGGATATGTGTGGCATGACTGACTGTCAGGCAGACAATGGGCTTCTTCAAATCAGTGTCAGCACTTATTGCAATGTCTAGCAAATGATGGCAGGGCTTGCTCTGTGATGTGCTGTACTTACTGTGGTGTGTGTGGTCAGTACAGGTGACTAATGTTGCTCTGTTTATCCTGATTGTTTGCAGATACATCCACGGCCACAGGAGGAGACAGCTCCATGGACCAAGAGGAGCGGCAGAGCCAGACTGGGTCCACTGCAAGGGAGATCGAGGGACCCAGTGGCACGGAGGGTGAGGGGAGCCACACTGAGGAGACCTCAGCTACGACCACCTCAGCTGGGGAAAACAGCACTTCCAGTGAGGACTCCCTTGTGGAGGCAGGTGTCAGCAGACCAGAGGCGACGTCAAGCAAGTCTGTCCCCGCCACCACCACCATCTCCACCCTCCCATCTGCTCCCATCCCACATGTCCATGGAGGCTCCCGTGTAGGGGAGCGTGTCTCCTTCATGCCAGGCACCGCACCCCTGCCTCTGTCCCCCTGCTGCCCTGAGTGTGGAGTCTGTGGACTTGCTTAAACAGATCCATGTAGGGCAGACATCAATGCTGAGTGTCCTCCATGCACACACGGGTCTTTTGACACAACTGGTGTCATTCATGGAGGGCATGTCATCTGGCATGTCTTCCCTACATCGGACCAATCAGTCCATGGCCTCCTCACTGACGGCAGCAGTGTCCCTCCTACAACAGTCCCTCACCCCTCCTACCTCTGCCCCATCCACAATCCCCAGCACCCTACCTGTCCCAAGCACACACACACTGGCACCGTCACGCACCAGCACAGACACAAGCAGCACACAGACACACACGCCAAAACCCAGATGCACGCACAGTCAGGGGACTGATATCTCACCCACAGGGGATGGGGCCGAGACACACACACATGCATCCATGAGCACTGCGCAGTCCTCAGATGCCTCTCCCTCCAAAACCCCTTCCCTTGCCTCACCTGCAACCCCCCCCTCCCAGAAGCTCTTCCTCTGTGAGCTTGGCCTCTTCCCCACAGATACACCTGACACGAAGTCCAGGCGGAAGAGGCGACCACCACACACAGAGGGGAGTGCCCCTCACACCCAGACACCCTCCCCCAGGCACAGGCAGGCTGAGGACCCCATTCGAAAGTCCCCCCGGACCAGGAAGGGCAAGACCCCACCACCACCACGCAGCTCCACCACACAGTCTCTCTCCTCCATCCCCCAGCCCACCACACCACAGGTTCCACCGCCACACCCTGCCCCAGGTTCCCCCACACACCGATACCGTATCCCCAAACTGCATAGGCCCTCCCCCCCTACCACTTGCTCTTCCACCCCCAACCCAGACGCTCAGCCTGTTTGTGCCACTGGTGTGGAGACCGGGTCCCCCCCCCTCTGTCCTGCCCACCTCATCTGCCCCCCCTTCCACTCCCTTGGAGTCATGCACTGCAGTGGAGTCCACAACCACCCCATCTGACTTGGGCACTGCAGTGGTGCCGGCCCCCACTGAGTCAGACACCTCCACTGCAGTTGCCGGTGACACTCCTGCACCCACCACCCCTTCACTGCCTCCTTCTGGCATCCCCTGATCCTGTCCCTGCGGTGCCTGGCTTGGCCCTTGTATGCCCCTCCGAGGGGGATGTCCCCTGTCTGTACCAGTGCAGGCAAGCAATGGGTGACAAGTCATCACATATCACCCTGTTGGGACTGTGTATTTGGACTGGCCATTGGCCTTAGTTTCTTTTGGACTTGAATTTTTAGTTTGACATTTGCTGAATAAAGCCTCTTTTTGTTTACTTGTTGTTTTTCTTTGGATGTACATGATGTAGATGAGTATCATCATGCATTTGCAGTTGTAATAGTGTTCAGATCATGTAAATGAAGTGTTGCTGTGATGGACTCCATGTGGTCCATGGGATATGTGTTCTAATGTAGTCTGGATCTATTGCATCCTTTGCTGCAGTCTGAGGGTGTAATGTTCTGCATTTGACACAGGGATGTACGTTTTGCATTTGTAAATTAACATCTTTGGCTTACACTGATGCACATCTGGTGGGCTTACCACTGTTCAATGTTTCTGTTTCCCTGACTGTGTGCCCATCTCCACTGGACATGCAGTTTAGCACATCAATGTTGAAGGACTTATCTGTGTATACAGTGCAACTTGCTTGACACGTGTTTTGGGTGTATGCAGATGACTGACGTGACACTCCCGTGCCCAGGCTGATGTGAGCAGAGCCTTCAGTGTGTTGTAGTTGTTGACTCACTGACCGAGTGTTCTGCTGACATGTTTGAGTGGTGCACAGACAAGGTTTGGCACAGCGGACCATCCACAGGAGTGGAGTGCCCTCATGGCAGTGTGTAATCCCGTGACATTGGCTGGGCCCGTGTTGTGTGAGCATGTCTGTGTGTGTTCCCTTCCCTTTTCCTACACAGGATGTGTCCCTAGGGATGTTCCTGTTTGTGATGCTTGCTGAGTTGTCCTGTGTTCATCCAGCATCTTGGACCTGGTTTCTCCGGGATGTGGGTGCATGGCAAACTAATGTTAATCAGGTTGTCATCCCTAGTTGTCTTTGTTGTCAGGGCTGGGGATGTGGGCAAACGCAGATGGGACACAGTCAGGATTCCCCTTGGCACTTGTTGGTTACACAAGTCATGTAATTTACAGTTTGTGGTAGCTTTCAGTGATTGTGACACTTTGTGTGTGTGACTGCTGCCACTCCTCAGGGTCAGAGCTGCAATGTTGGAAGTTGTCTATGTGTGTTCTTTGTGGGTGACCTTGGCTTCTTCATTGGTGTGTGACTGTGGCCGGGATCCCATTTATTGGGGTGGATTTGACGTCATGCCCATGTACGGCGTACTGTGCAGTGTGTCAGACATTCACGAGTCTTGTTGACTGGCCAGGTGTGATGGGTTTCTGCACCTTAGTTCCCACCACCACCCCTGGGATTGTCATGGGTGCCTGTGCAATGTCACCAGTCCATGTGAGCTTCACTGCTGCACATTGGTGGAGATCAAGGTGTGTGGTGTTGAGTGTGTGCAAATGAGAGATGTTGCATGGCTAGACCCCTACCTCCATATTGGCCTTGGCTGACAGGCCGTGCTGATTGATTTGTGCTTGTGTAGGTGTGATGGTAGTTTGTTGCTCAGGACACATGGCTGTGGTTCACAGTGTGAACGACATCTAGCTTTGTCATCACAGTGCGATTATCATGCAGGCCAGTGTCACCACAATGCGGGGTCCCTGGGGTAGTGCTGTGGTGGGTCTGTGTCTTCCTGTGTTAGTTGCTGTTCCTACAAGCTTGTGTGACATGTGTAATTTGGGCTCCCTCTCATCTAACAATGCCTGATTGCCCACATAGGGGAATCCGATCCATGAGTTACTTTTGTGTGGCACTGTATACACATCTGTGTCATTGGGATTTAGGCCTCCTCATGTGTTGTGTGGTTGCCTGGGGACACTGGCACACCCCCCATCACCTGTTGTGTTTGATATGCAGTGTGAGCCTGCCTGTTTGTGTTTGTGCATCTGCACCACTGCATTGGCATATCTGTGGTGTGCCATTTGCTGTATGTTGTTTGGTGTGTTTCCCCTGCTGTCCCTGGAACTCCTAGGTCATCAGTCAGCACAATGATCATGGTTTGTATGTCCCATTGCTGCCATGGTATGGTATTTGCTCACCTCACATCTACAGTCTCCACAGGATATCTACATGTGTGTGTCCATTGGTGCAGATATGTGGGTCTGCATTATGATGGTCACTTCTGTCATTGTGTAATTGATGAATGTTGACAATGTCAGCCCCCATGGGTGATGTTTGTCTGCACATGGCCAAAGGTATGTCTTATTTACACTGCACTGTTTGCCTCACCCACTCTCTGTTGCTATGGGACACAAGCACTACTTTGCCACTGATGTGTTTGTTGTTCTGTGACCAGGAATCATCCATGCTGTTTGGCATTTGCAGCTTTTTCCATGACAACACTTACATTTTGGTCACTGTGATGATGGGGGTTTGGACCCCATTGCCACAATGTTCAAAATGTGCTTTAGCTATGGACCCCACACTTACCTTTTGGTCACTGTGATGATGGGGGTTTAGACCCCATTGCCACAATGTTCAAAATGTGCTTCAGCTATGGACCCCACACTTACCTTTTGGTCACTGTGATGATGGGGGTTTGGACCCCATTGCCACAATGTTCAAAATGTGCTTCAGCTATGGACCCCACACTTACCTTTTGGTCACTGTGATGATGGGGGGTTAGACCCCATTGCCACAGTGGCCATGGTCTGCTTGCATTGTGGAGGCCACACACATTTATGTGTGACACATGTGATAGGGGGTCACATTGTATGTTCAATGTCATGTTCAGTGTTGTAGGCATTTGACACAGACTACACACGCTTGTCATGGTGTTGGGGGATGTCTTTTTCTGACATTCCTTATGTTGGAGTATGCTGGTTGTGTCATGCATTACCCGTCCTATGAGTAGGGGTGGTGGTAGTGGTAGGCATCCATCCCCCTATGAGTGGGGATGGTAGTAGTGACAGGCATCCAGGCCCCCCTGAGTAGGGGTGGTGGTAGTGGTAGGCATCCAGCACCCATGAGTAGGGGTGGTGGTAGTGGTAGGCATCCAGCCCCCCCTGAGTAGGGGTGGTGGTAGTGCTAGGCATCCAGCCCCCCGAGTAGGGGTGGTGGTAGTGGTAGGCATCCATCCCCCTATGAGTGGGGATGGTAGTGGTGACAGGCATCCAGCCCCCCCTGAGTAGGGGTGGTGGTTGTGGTAGGCATCCAGCCCCCCCTGAGTTGGGGTGGTGGTAGTGGTAGGCATCCATCCCCCTATGAGTGGGGATGGTAGTAGTGACAGGCATCCATCCCCCTATGAGTGGGGTGGTGGTAGTGGTAGGCATCCATCCCCCTATGAGTGGGGGTGGTGGTAGTGGTAGGCATCCATCCCCCTATGAGTGGGGATGGTAGTAGTGACAGGCATCCAGGCCCCCCTGAGTAGGGGTGGTGGTAGTGGTAGGCATCCATCCCCCTATGAGTGGGGATGGTAGTAGTGACAGGCATCCAGGCCCCCCTGAGTAGGGGTGGTGTTGGTGGTAGGCATCCATCCCCCACTGATTAGGGGTGGTGGTAGTGGTAGGCATCCAGGCCCCTATGGGTGGGGATGGTAGTAGTGGAAGGCATCCAGCCCCCCTGAGTAGGGGTGTTGGGAGTGGTAGGCATCCAGGCCCCTATGGGTAGGGGGGTGTTGGTGGTAGGCATCCAGCCCCCCTGAGTAGGGGTGGTGGTAGTGGTAGGCATCGATCCCCCTATGAGTGGGGATGGTAGTAGTGACAGGCACCCAGCCCCCCCCTGAGTAGGGGTGGTGGTAGTGGTATGCATCCAGGCCCCCCTGTGTAGGGGTGGTGGTAGTGGTAGGCATCCAGCCCCCCCTGAGATGGGGTGGTGGTAGTGGTAGGCATCCAGGCCCCTATGGGTGTGTATGGCATTGGTGATAGCCATCCCGCCCCTATGGTTCTGCTGTTGCTAGTGTACGTCATTTCTGCATCCCTATGTGTTTGTGACATATGTTGGGTACGTGTCGTTTGTTTGTGTAGTGGGTGTTTGACTTACCGTCTGCGCCGTACGCGTCCGTACCTGTTCTGGTAATAGATGTAGAGTATTGGTAGGACCTGCACGATGGGATTCATGGTTGGTTCGTCTCGTTCGGGTTTCTCGTTGCTTGGACTCGTACTGGTCGCTGGCTTGTTCGTATCGTAGCCGTGGATCGTCTTGTGGCGCAAATCGGAGCTTATGTGCGGCTCTCCCGGATGCTCTGACGTGCCGGACGAAGCGACGGGTTCGGCGCGTACGGAAGGCGCATCGTACTAGTCCGGCCGGAAGGTGCTGTGTATTTGCTTCCGTGCGACTCGATTCGGCGTTTACGGATCCGGCTCGGGCGGAGAACAGGAGCTGGAATGGGTAAGTACGGCTCGCTCGGAATCTGTGCTGTTATGCGCATCGTACTTGCTCGTTCGGACGACTGTTCGAATCGGTCGGGAAACATGCATTCGGCTGGGTTTTTTTCCGGACGAATGGTGTTAGGTGCGCTTCCGGCCCGAATCGGAATCGGCCCCTGAGTGTATTACAAATTATTTTGTATTTTGTTTAATAATTAAGTTTTTTTAATACTGTAGATATTCTTTTTTTTACAAATGAACCTTTTATACATTTAAAAATATAAAAATCACATAATGTAAAGTAAAAGAAGTTTTTTGAATGTAATTAAATAAAGCACCTTTTATCTGTTTTTGAAAACATTTACCCATTTTACCAGTTTTGCGAATCCACGAATTTACGTACACTAAAGACTTGTAATTTCTTAAAGCAGACAACTCTCTCTTTAAACACCCTTTCCCCAATACATTCTTAGCAACCCACTAGAACCAGTAGGTCACACGTTTGCCGCACATTCTAGAAGGAGCATACTAGTTACAAAATGAGCTGCAGCAGGTGCAGTTTACTGTACAGAAAGTCACCTAAAGAGAATAAGTTTGTATCCTCATAATTAATGCATCTTGAGTTGTTTTGTTCCCCGCCTGTTGCCACTATGTTATGCTTTTATGAACATACTGTTTATAAATACATTGTAGTTTTATTTGGTTAAAAAGAAATCTCACATATTACTTTTGAATTTCTGCTATATTTTTTCAGGGCACAGGGAAGTAAAGTTATTTGCGGAGAATCACATGACTTTCAGTTAAGTGCTGAAGCTAGGAATCACCCTCTCACATTAAGGTCAGTTACAAGAAGGACAAAGTAAGGAAGCACCATTTTTGAGATTTACATACGATGAGAGAATCAAAGATAAAGATGAGCCTGGGTCAGAGTAATACTCTTCTTACAATAAGTGGGTCCATTTCATCTGATGATGTCAATACGTAAAGAACACTTATGTCAATGGATATTCCGAAGAGGGGCAGATAAATGATGTGAGAATGTTCCTTGATAGTCAGGGCTCAACGAGGAGAGAGTCGCAGGACTCAGTAGGAGATTGGCTCAGCTATAAAGATCATTCTGCCGATGGGTTGTGTACAATTTTGTAATAGTGAAGAAATATTTCGTACCGATATGGTTAATAAAAGTAATATTTGTACCTTGAATCATTTCCGCAGTGAAGTCTGCATACTATCCCATGAGATATGGCATCACACAAAATGAAATGGACACTCATCATACTTATGGGTATTCTGAAAAACAAGTGCTTTTTATTTAGAGCATTTTAACTTACAATACTTTCTTGGTGATATTCTGCCCCCTACTACCAGTCAGCTGTATGAACATACAAACAGCGTTCGGCAAAAGTATTCCCTTCTGCTAAGTTTTAGGTGCATATTATCAAGCCCCAGCGATAATTATCGCTGAGCGCGCTTAGGGCGCTTTTAATTATCGCTGGCTATCGCTGGAATATATCGCCAAGCTAGCGCTGTATTATCAACGCTTAGCGCTATGGCGATAAATATTCCAGCGATAGCGGGGTTTTCCATGGAACATCGCTGGTTTTCCAGCGATGTTCCATGGAGAACAGCGATAAGCTTGATGATAGGCCCTGTGGCCTTAGCCCCACTCCCATGTTAGGTATGCCTTAGTCAGGAATTTAACAGACGTTAAATTCCTGAGTTAAGGCAGAGTTAGCGCGATTTAAATTATCGCTACGCCTCGTTGTTAATATCGCGAAGCTGCCTTCGCGATATTTTCCCATGTTGTTTACACAGCCACGCCTACTTTGCATCTCATTAGCGATGCAAGGCGAGGCGTGTGGAAAACGGGAGCTAAGTCAAGGAAACACGCGCTAGCGTGTCCTTGTAAATAATGCGATATAATTATCGCCGCTTTGCGCCCGAAAAACGGACGCTAAAGCGGCGATAATTGTATCGCCGGCCCTTGGTAATATGCCCCTTAATCTTTTTCCTAAAAAACGCTTTCGTTTTAGTTATATCCTCTTGACTACTGTCGATTTTAGTTCTAAAAGTAGTAGCGTGTCAGGCACATCCAGTAAAGACTCATATACTGTGCTAAAAACTAAGCAGAGCAAGTTAGTGTTGTATTTGAGTCACGCAAAGTAAGAGTATACTGTATACGTTTTCACGTTTACTTGGATTTAAAGAAACGCACATTTTTATGCTATAATTTTTGTATTTTTTTTGCAGCGCGAACTCGACCCAAAGGTTTTGGAGCGCATTACATGAGCACCAGTTACGTTACACAAGGACACATTCATTTTTGGCAGGCACAGGGGGATGAAGTGATTTGCCCAGAATCACAGGATGCCAACGCCGAGGCTCGAGCCTGGTTCCCCAGCCTATGTTATCTTTTAAAAAGTCAGCGTTTTAACTGAGAACCATCTCCAAAAACATGTTTGGCATTTTTATTTAAAACGTAATTTCCATTGTTAGCTTTAATTGTATCCGTATTGTATTATTGCCATCGTAATTCTGCTCGTGCAAATCAATATACTTATTTTGAACCGACGTTTCAACTATTGTAAGGCATTCTTCAAAGTATTAAATTAGCCCACTTTTTTTCATGTACGCTTCAGTCTACTCATATTGGATTGTGAACTCTATTAATTTCCTTTTTTCAGATATAATTAGTGTTTCTCTGACGACATCCACAATCCGAGCTAGCAAAGCCCACCAAAAAGTGGGAGTTTCGCCTGGGCTTTACCAGTACCCCATAAATGATTGTGGGCGAGAACAATATCGAAGGTGTTATTAAAAAAAGATGATCTGCTCCTGACAAAACTCAGGGGCATATTACCAAGCCCATATCGCCACCACAACGTCACTTTTTGTGACGTTGTGGTGGCGATAGAGTCAGCGCACTATTACCAAGGCAGCGTTAAACTACATAACGTGGCTAAAAGCCACGTTAAGTGGCTTAACGCTGCCTTAGTAGTAGTGCTCCTTTCACGCTAAACTTAGCGTGAAAGGGCGTGCAGTGGGTGTTGCGGTGGGCGTTCCACCGCAACACCTATTCACTCGACGCTGCCACCTATTATCAAGAGAGGCGATAACAGGTGGCAGCGCCGAACTTAAGACCAGGAAAATCCTGGTCTTAAGGTGGCGATACGAGGAGAAATGCTTTATTTCTCCTTCGTTTTTGCTTTTCCAGGTGTGCTGCCTTGTGCAGCACACATGGAAAAAGCAAAATGCCAGGTTTGTTTATGTACAGGAAGGTGTCCCTTCCTGTACATAAACAAACCTTTTAAAAATGCCATTTTGTAACTTACATGTGTGCTGCATGAAGCAGCACACATGTAAGTTACAAAATGGCATTTTAGGTTTGTTTATGTACAGGAAAGGACACCTTCCTGTACATAAACAAACCTCCCTGCATGCAGACACCCTTGCACTCTGGTGCAAGGGTGCCTGCGTTGGCGTTAAGTCGTGAGACTTAGCGCCATCGCAGGCGGAAACGCCAGGCTGCACCATATCCTTGGTAATATGGTGCAGCCTTGCGTTTCCGAAGTGGCGATGAGAGGCGTTAAGCCAAGGAGGCTAACGCCTCTCACCACCACTTCCTAAATAATATGCCCCTCAGTATTTATTACATGCTGCGTCTTCTTGGTGTGCTTAAGTCCGCCTAGGGTTCTGTTTAATCGTTTCTTGCCAGAGCATCAGAGCTGCGCTGCACAAAGTATGGACAACCATGGCCGAACTGGGAACCAAACATAGCCCTGGCATTTTTTGCAAACCAGCCCCCAAATACTCAGGGCGTTTTAACAGCATTATAGGCCCCCGGGCAAAGCAGTGTACTGGGCCCTGCCTATACAACCACTCACAGGAATAAAAATGTTTAACCGAAAATTAGTGTTAAATTCTGGTCTGCATGGGGCCCCTATGCTTGTGAGGCCCCCAAGCAACTGCCCAGCTTGTCCATGCGTTAAGAGGGCACTGACTATACTGCATGTAGCGTGCAAGCGATTCTGACCACTGCAAGGTGGGTGCATATATTTTGGATTTTGCAACGCAGTTTTCCTTATAGAATCATGCCCAAATATTGAATCGATAGATGGAGGGTGGGGAGAGGGCTGAATTACTCAATGAAGAAATTGTTGGATTGTGAGGGGTGGCTGGATGAATTAATTCAAGAACTGACCAAGGATAGGTGGTGGTGATTTCATTTTAATTTCTGCATCAAAACATCGCCCTACCCAAACACTACCCCCACCAATCCTTATTCAACATGCATAGCCTGGATGTATTTAACAAAGTACTCAAAGAATTAAACACAAACTATTAAGTTTTGATCAAAAACGGGAGAGAGAATGAGATAACCATGTAGTGGCTGGATTGTACAACAGGAAACCTTGCATCAGACCATTGTGTGATCATTAAGACTTACTTTTTTCACAGTGCATCCTTTTCCTTCCTCATCACGAGAGCTGCTTTAGATAAAATTAGTTCAGATTGTTCACTGCACAAAAGCAAAAGACAAGGGGCCTTATTCACAAAGGTAAATGGACACTTTTGTGTAAGTTTACGATTGTTTGCGATTCACAAAGGATTTACGAGTAGTATTTTTATGAGTGCAAAGTCTCAGCGCATAAAAAGATCTTTTTATGTGCGGCGTCTTCTCACTCGTAAAGAAACTACTCGTAGATCCCTTTCTGAATAGCAAACGATCATAAATGTACACAAAAGTGTAAGTTTACCTTTGTGAATCAGTCCCTACAGGTTACTCCAATTAAAGTGACACCCAAGGCCATGCATAAAGTGCAAAACACAGCTGATTTTCTTCCTTGTTCACTAACAGCATTATCTTCAGGGCAGTGTTTATGGAGGCATGAATGTTTCTAAGTTCATAATTGGAATGTGCCACTTCAAACAATTGACACTCAATGTAATGCTATATTTTAATATACTAAACTGATATGAGTTGCAAAAATCATATTATAAAGAAGTACACTGTTTTGAATTTTGAAGTGTCTTTATCATATATGTACTGGATTCTCTGATCCTAGCAACAGCAGACACCTCATTCGCCCAAAGCCCAGAAGGTTCACACTGCTTGAGGCAGTTCTGCAGGAGACGGAGATCACCCAAATGCAAAAACAAATATTCTTGAAGCACTCTTTAAAACCATTTGTTTACATTTTTTATTTTTAAAGCACAGAAGTGCTGCAGCCATGAAATGCAGTCAGCCCCTCCCCAGCAAAACAAGCATTGGCATAGCCAATAGGTCTCGCCTTTGGGACCTTATAAGTGGTTAGTCATGCAGCACATTATCCTGGAAACCGGATTTTGCAAACGCCCGGGGCTAAAACAGTGGGGAGCGCACTGGGGGGTGGAAGGGGGGACTAATACGACAAGTGGCAATGCAGTGGTAACCCGAGCACTTGTGTGGTGCAGTTTGTCTGCTGACGCAATCCCAGGCCAGAAAATGCGCAGTACTTTTCTCAGGTTGCTGGTGTGGAAGGCTGACAGTTTGGTGATGTTGCTTTTCCTCATCCGCCAACATTCTGTCTGTGATTGTAATAGCGATTCCATTACAAGTTTTTCTTGAGTGGACCAAGGTCTTCACACATTGGGGCATATTCTCAAAGACTTATCGCTGAGTTAGCGACACTTTATCGCAACCAAAGTGGCGATAAATGCATCGCACCATTCACAAGCAGGTGCTAACAACCGATATCACCAGTTTTCCTGCGATAGCAGGCGCAAAAAACATCGCCACGGATGACACCGGCAACTAACGCTAATGAGATGCAGAGTAGGCGTTCCCGTGCAAAAAGCTGCGGAAACACCACTGCGCAACATTCTCAACGACCAGCCAGATCGGCGATAAGAATCAAAAACATGCGATAAGGCGCGTTAGCAGCAGGGATTTAACACCTGCTCCTACCTGGTGTTAAGTCGGACGACAACCTGCACCATGAAAGGGAGCACAACCCAGAGCCACACCTGAAGAACAACAGATGCCATGGAGCCACTGATCATGCAGCTCGGAGCCCCAAGAGGGCCACAACACCCACCACCACCACACTCAGGCCCCACCCCCGGGGCCCTACCCCGGACACCCCCCCCCGGACAAAGATATCTCACATCTACGTTACAAATTCATGAACACAACAATTCGCCTGATGTCGCACAAGTACAACAATTAACATTCATGAGTGGCCAGAAAAAGGAAAAACATTCATACATCTTAGAATTCCAAAAATAATTATTTTATTCAAATTTAACTCAACACCAATAAGTGGAAGAGTCATGGCGGGTCTCCTCTGGACAATCTGCAAGTCAAAACCTGCAAGACAAAATTGAAGATAAGAAGGTGCGTCATGCGCCCAACAAGGGACAGAGAGAGAGAGAAAGAGAGAGAGAGAAAGAGAAAGAAATGTAGAGAGAGAGAGGGAAAGAGAGAGAAAGGGGGAGATAGGGAGAAGGAGAGAGAGAGCAACAGAGGGAGAGAGAGACAGTGAATGAAAGAGAGGGAGAGTGAGAGAGAGAAAGATAGAGAAAGAGAGGGAGAGAGAGAGACAGTGAAAGAAAGAGAGGGAGAGTGAGAGAGAGAGAAAGATAGAGGAAGAGAGGGAGAGAGAGAAAGAGAGAGAAAGGGGGAGAGTGGGAGAAGGAGAGAGAGAGCAACAGAGGGAGAGAGAGACAGTGAAAGAAAGAGAGGGAGAGTGAGAGAGAGAAAGATAGAGAAAGAGAGGGAGAGAGAGAGAGAGAGACAGTGAAAGGAAGAGAGGGACAGGGAGAGACAGTGCCGACACTGCGCACCCAGGCCTCACAGCTCACCTGCTGCCACCGGTGTGTCTCCAACCACGTGCCGGTATACACTGCAATCCACCAGGTCCCTCATCTGAAACAGAGTCCACAGCTAATGATGGCAGAGTACATATCATTGCACACGGCAACATCGCTTGGCCGCCCCTGCGCACACAGGCTGCTGCACCCCAGCCCCTCCCGCCGCCCAGCGGGGATTGCCCGCCCCTGCGCACACAGGCCTCACTGCTCACCTTCCGCCACCGGCGTGTCTCCAAGAGGGTCCACCACGTGCCGGTGCAAACTCCAAGCCCGGGGCCCGCGACCTTGGCAGCCTCCACATCATGCAGCCACGCACCGCGGTCCACCAGGTCGCACACTTGATTCTGGGTCTTGATTTTGCAATGGCAGAGATCATATCAGTGCACACGTCATCATCGCAGGCTGCACACCCGCTCAACTCCATAGGTGCCACTAACTCTGTGTACCGCGAGGCAACGCCACGTGGCGGTAGGCCCACGCTGCGTCGTCGTCGTCCCCTTTATACGTAAGCCGAGTGGGCTGGCTCGGCGTACGTCAGGCCAGCATAGGGGTGTGAACAAATATCCGTTGCGTTTGGGCGTGGTTCATATCTGGGCTGCACAGGAAACCAACTGATGCGTGTTTCTCTGTTGCTGTGTCTGCACCACACGGCCCACAATCGACAATGTTGCAATGTTGCATGCACCTGGATGGCGTCCGCACACTAAGGGATTGTACAAGGAGCGCAAGGCCGCTCGGGGTCTTGGCACATACATGCCAACTGTTGTGTGTGTTCATCGCTTTTGGTGCACCATAAGCCCAAGGCCTAGCCTCAATTGCAGCGCGAAAGCCACATCACATTCCCAGGATACAAGCAGTAGTCAGACTAACATTAGGGATGAAAGCCCCTTTGTCTCAACACAGAAGGCAGAAGGACATCTGCACCTCCGACCTTGGAATTGCATGCGGCAGGCACCCCCTGAGAGAGATACCATGGCAGATGATGACGACTCCCACACTACACACAGCGCTAATGAAAGATCAACGTATCCACACTAAGGGTGGGCGTAGTTCGCGAAGTAATGCTTCGCGAAGCTACGCAAAGTGCAGTTCGCGCTACGCAAGCTTCGCGTAGCACTATGCGAACTGCGTAGCGCACTGTTCGCAATGATTGCACAGTGCCGGATGCTTGTCCGCACTGTGCAATCATTGAAAACGGCAACTTGCACAGTGCGAGCTGTCTTTACTGCCGCTCGAGTAGATTTTTACCGAGCGGCAGCTTTCTCAACGCGGACTGGTAGTTTCTCATCGCGAGCGGTCGCAAGCATACGCGACCACTCGCAATGAGAAACCTGACCTCCCAGCGTTGAGAATCTCGCCGGGAGGTTTATTTTCCACGCTCGCGATCGGCAACTTGATGTTGCTGATCGCGAACGCAGGAAAAAGTCTCGCCGGGATGTCATTTTGCTTGCTCGCGGTCGCCAACTTGACGTTGAGGACCGCGAGCAAGCAAAATGACCGCGGCACTACGCTACGCTACGCTACGCGTGTTCGCACTGTGCTACGTGCAATTCGCGTAGCGAAGTAGCGCAAACTTCGCAAACTACGCGAGCGTAGCGTAGCACTTCGCCCAGGGTTAATCCACACCCCACACACAGAAGTCCTTGTTCGAGGTACTCCTGCATGGAATGGCCTTGACACTTACGTACAGGACAACCCATACGTCCAAACTCTGCACACACATACGACTCATTGCTCCAAGCTGTGGCATATCATCCACATAACAGCCGCAGGTCAGAAGAGTGCCGGTTCTACGGGAGCGAACAACGCAATGTCAGAACATCCCGGGCGCATGCACAACGCCTGTCACGTGGAACTGTACTGTGACCGTATGCTGCATTTGTTGGGGGCACTGCCACTGGCAGTGTTGCGCATCAGTTACCGTCTGAGCTTCCGCCTTGCGTACGTCACCTGCGACCAGCCCTGGTTCCACTGTCGATCATGCATATTCGAGTGGCCCATGGATGTCTGCCTATCCAACACAACGGTAGCCGAACTGGATTATGACTTGTGTGTGTGCCCCCTGTTGGCACACGACCAGGAGTGTAACCGTGATACCCGTTCATGGGATACCTTGGTATCTGGCGTATGTGCTGGCAGTTGGGCATGTGAGATTGCACAATTCCTCGTATGCAATGACCACATCGAAGCGATCCCCTATTGGGCTGTGTTGCGGATTGGTGTAAAGGCGTGGACGGAGCACATCTGTCCGGACCAGCTAATGGATTGGCTCGCCCCCGTGTTCGTTGAAGACGTCAACGACGTACTCTTGGAACTGATTGCCCATGAAGCTGCGCTCGCTTTCATGGACCAGTAACTACGTTCCTGCAGCCACAAAAGATTGTAACCCATAGCACAGGTCCCAACACCGTTTTGCATCTTGGAGAAATGGACACATATCCCACCATAACAGTGGAAATGGCTGCATTCGCCTGGACTCAGAATGCATGTGCATGCAACACTGCAGGTTGACACACACCTGTGCAAGGTGAGTGGACAGCGGTGCCTGGCAACATTCCTCAACCTGACACACCGCTGGAGGGAGAGTACACACAAGGCAATGTAGTACCACATGTGACCTTGTTGGACTCCTTCACCTGCTCACTGTCAGCAGAGCAGACAGTCAGCGCAGTCCGGTGGTACAGGACTATGCAGATCCCATGGGCTGTGAGTGGTGTCCCCTGACACGGTGCAATGAGCATTCACCAAACACCACATGACTCGTACAGCAAGGCAAGGTGGGCTGAGACCGTTGGCATCCCTAATGATTGGTGTTCATTTGTGCCTCCCCATGTCTTGCACCTCTACATGTTCCTTTGCTGCCTGTTAGTGTATGATGCATTGGTCTGCATGTTGTGGCCCTTGTCTTGCTCCGTACTGACACGCACATGCTAATAAAGTGTACGCAACTTCACTAGTGTTCAACTGTGATGAGTGTTGATTAGCATGCCACATCGTGTGCCTCAATGAGCATTGTCCGTACACAGGGAGGGACTGACCGGCGCATTTCACTTAGGGGTGGGTCCCTATTGCCAGCTCCACCTCTGTGAGCCAGACATTGTGGTTGGGAGAGTTGCTGGTAGACCCGTGCGCTTACGTGTCTTCAGCAATGTGAGTATGGTGTCCAACTTCTTGCCATGTGGATCCATGTGTACCATCAAACCAGGCTGTGTCCACACAGTTGAGTGTGTGTAGGTATGCGAAGAGATGTTCTGTTGACACATGTGATGTGGGACACTACTTTAGGCCTCCTACCGACTTTGAGATTTTGGAAAACACAGCCCTATTTAATACATGGACGTTGGGCTACGTTGGGGGGTTGCGAGATTGTTGTTCATGATCAATGAGGCCACAGCTAGTTCACACCTTCACAGTCATCTAATTGGCCATGTGTGTCATGGTCAGACATGCGCATTGATGTCTTTTCCCAGGGTGAACCTTTTTGTGCAATCAATGTCCCTACAGTCATCCATACTGTTATACTTGATTGAACATAGACATGACACATCTGTGTGATTAGGAATGTTTTATTCACATCCTGTGGAGTGTCAGAGCTGGAGCAGTACATGGCCATGCACACCCTACATTACATGGTTGCCCAGTGGTGGTCCAAACAGAGTCCTTTAGGGGATGACAAGTTCATCGGTATAGGAAGGGTTGAGTCCGCAGCCTGTTTGCTGTGTCATTGGTGACCAGAGCAGATATGGCAGTCCATGTCGGGGTCCAGGTGAATGTTGCAGAGTGTTCCGGGGGACAGTGGAAGGTGTTGTACCAGGGCATGATGCAGAGGGCTGTACCAAGCAGAAACAGGCCATATGGCGGGGATGAATGCTACAACCTCCTTTTTGACACAGAGTCATTAACATCCACATCTTCGTCCTCTGATATGTCTTCTGTGTCAGGTGTGCCAGGTGTGTGTGGTGGTGTTATGGCTGCATCACTGTGTGCCACTGACACATCAGGGGGCAGAGGTGTTATGGCTGCATCACTGTGTGCCACTGACACATCAGGGGGCGGAGGTGGTATGGCTGCATCACTGTGTGCCACTGACACATCAGGGGACGGAGATGTGTGTGTCGAAGTTCCTGGAGCAGTGATCTGGGACATGCTCTGTGGCAGCAATGGCAAGATGAGGATCTGCAGGGCATGGTAAATCCCAGCTACATCTCGCTGGTGTTCAGCCGTGGCAGCCATCCTTCCTGCCTGCATCCGCTCCATGTTCTCCATTGTCCTCCGCATCTGTGCCAACTCTGTGCTGTCGTTGCTGGAGCCTGTCTGACTAGACGGTACTTGTATCCGAGTAATGGTTCCGGCGAGGTCAGCCAAGGATTGTTGTAGGGCATGGAGCGGACTGTGGGTGTCCGTTAGGGACTGTAAGTGGTCCCTGATGAGACTGAGACACCCACGTATGGCATCTAGTTTGGCTGCCATGAGGTCGAAACCCACCCGCACCTGTTTAGCCAGCCCCCTCTGGCAGTCTGACACATGGCGTTGGAATGCCATGTGTTCTTCGGTGCGGTGCTGGGAGCCAGCCGTGGTGGTGGGTGCTTCCTGCTGTGTGGTCTGTGCAGGGGATGGGATCACCTCGATGCAGCTGGGCTGCCTTGCTCCTGGAGGTGGGGTGCGGAGGTTGTCCATGAGCCGTTGGAGGGTGTCGGAGCAGATGGCCAGGGGGTCCTCCTCATCATCACTGAAGAGATGTCTGGTCTGCTCTGCAGGAGGTGTTGATTGTCCCTCTTCAATGTGAAGGGGCGATCCAGGTTAACAGTGTGTTCCATGTATGTGCACGCATTGTACATGTTTACATACAGACTGCATGACAATGTACATTGTGACTGTTTTGGAGGAGCTGGGTATTTGATGGGGGACAGTGGACATTTCGAATACATGACGGATGTGAGGTTGTACTCGTACATTATCATCTGACAGTTTCCTGCTATGCCTGATGTGGTTGGCCAGTTTCTACGCACATGCGGCACCAGTTGTGTCCTCTGTTCTGTGGTGTAGGTGTGGCACTTTGTACCACATTGTCGTCAATGTTGATGTTTTGTGATTGCTATGTGTGTGTGCTGCATTGTGGGAGAGTCGCCCCTGCAGCTCTGATTTAGCGGCCCCTTATCCCTTTGAGGCGGTGTGCCTTTGAATTGTGTGCTTTTACGGTGCTGAGATGTTGGCGACTTGGGTCATTTGTGCTCTTGGACGAATTTTGGACTCTTGTGCATTGTTTGTCTGCAGATGAGTTGTTGACGTCAGGGGTTGTATGTGCACGTGGATGTGTCAGTGTGTGACCTGCTCCTTTGAGGATGTTATCCACACTCGGCCACCTCAGTGTCGTGGCGTGCACCATGTCATGTATTTTGACTGCAGCCATGCTATTGGTCATGCTGTGTCACTTGCATTGTCAGTGTGGCTCACAGAGCCGCTGCTTTGCTGGGTTCACCACATGTGCATGGGTGGGTTGTGAGATTGCTGAGGGGGGGCATTTGTGCACATGGTGGATGGGGGCCTACTTGGTGTTTCTATGTGTGCTGCAGTGTGTCAAGGCCATCAGGGACAAGTTCCACAGTCATTGTGGGTGTGCAGTGTGCTACACATAATTGTGCATGTGTGCCATTGTGCCCGTCTCCCCCCGTCTCCCCAGTCCCTGGTCGTTACTCACCCTGTTGCTGTATGGTCAGGTCATATCGAGCAGTGTCCGGACCCCCAACTCCTTGCACCATCTCCGCACTGATGACTGTGGCCACCATTTCCTCCAGCTCATCCAGCTCCTCCTGTGGCGCAGGACTCCCACCTCCAGTCGCCGTTGCTGCCTTCAGGTTGGCAGCGAGTTTCTGCTTGGTTTGGCTTTTCACATTATGCCAGCGCCTCTTGACCTCCTCCATTGACCTCCTCGACACTCCGACTGCATTCACGTTGCTCACGATGGACTGCCATATTTCCATTTCTGTTGCCGATGACACAGTGGAGGTGACGAACAGTTGTTGGTAGTGTTCTGTCACCTGTGATCCGGTTTTCCTGCGGACTGAACCCGTCTTCCTCTTCCTCTTCTCCTTGCCCTTCCCCGGCCCTGGGGTTCCTGGCTGGTCGTCTGTGGGGCTTGTGGGGTTTGCGTTGTCCTCTGCACTCGGTTCGGGTGCGTCCATGGTGCTACTCAGTTGCATTTTTTTGTCTTTTTTTGTTTCTCTGCTTTTATAGTGCATTCTCACGCATGACGCGTGGGAATCGCAGGCCTGTCGCTGGTTTTCGCTGATTTTTGTATCACCATTGGGGACATCGCCACTTTTTTCGCGTTCGTGTTTCGCATTTTTTTGGCGTCGCGTTAATTTTAACGCGGGCATTTGTCGCGTTATCGTGTGACTATCGCATGGTAATGCCGGGTTGGGAATATTGCGTTAACACGGTGTTATTTTCCAGCGATGGAGTGCGATGTGAGAAGTTGCGTTAAGCGAATTTGGCGATAGTTAACACACGTTCTTGAGAATATCCCCCATTGTTTTTTGGGGTTCTTTGGTAAAGAATGCAGTCACTCACTCTAAGGTCCCCTATCAGCCTCAGAGAGGTGTTACACATGATGAGGTCACGTGTAACAGCAGCACAAGCACTGCTTCTCGCGCCCTCCTCTTCCACGCGCGGATTTCAATGGCTTCCACAATGCTCTCTTCCTTTGGGGAGCGCGAGCGGAGTATCCGGGTGACGTTCGGACGAGCGACCTCGGCAGCAGGCAGCGCGAGCCATAAAAGGGGAACTTGGCACGCGATGCAAGGGCTTTTATTATTTGTGAATGCGGCCTGTTGCTTTACATTATGTACTTTCCTGTTTATAACAAGGGGGGGGGTTATAACAAGTTTACAAGTGCGCGCAGCTGGCCGCTGATTACATTCACCATCGGCGATGTGCGGCGTTGTGTAAACCCTAAGCTTCTGCCCGCTGAGGTCACTGCGTGCGGTACATGTGGCCCCTCACTCCAGCCGATAAGCGGGGAGGGAAGGCTGTAGTGGGGTTTCGGAGAGGGGTTCCACAGTGATAGGATCATGTGGATGGGTGACTTTCAGCTGAGCGGAGGCTCTCGTCTTTTGGTGGGTGGTCCTGCCAAGGGGTCTTGCACTGTAGAGGCATCGGTGACGCACCGAGGGAGAAGGGTCTATGTAGTTATTGGGGGGGTCCCGAGTTAGGGACTGTTACGTGGTTCATTTACTGGACAGCGAGTAAAGCAAATGAGGAAAGGGGCTTACACACTGCGGAAATGGTGGGTTGCTGCAGTGAAGTGCTACAGTGGGGAGAACCTGCATAAAGGCGCTATAGTTGGCCCGTGGCCCCGCAGTGTGAAGGTGAGGGGCTCTGTGGTGATAAGGGTCTTGCGTTATAGGGAGAGGGTCCCTGCACCTGGGAGGTGGAGGAGAGGGCTCCTGCAGCTGAGAGCGAGGAGAGGGCTCGAGTAGGTGAGGTCGAGGAGAGGGTTCCTGCGGCTGAGAGGTTGAGGAGAGGGTCCCTGCACCTGGGAGGTGGAGGAGAGGGCTCTTGCAGGTGGGAGGTCGAGTGGGGACTTCTGCAGCTGAGAGGTCGAGGAGAGGGTTCCTGCAGCTGAGAGGGCGAGGAGAGGGTCCCTGCAACTGGAAGGTCGAGGCGAGTTCTTCTGCAGCTGAGAGGTGGAGGAGGGGGTTCCTGCAGCTGAGCGGTTCCTGCGGTGTGCACAGGAGTCCTGCAGAAGTGGGTTCCTGCAGTGCGGCGCTGAGTCCTGTAGAGAACGGGGTTCTTTTAGTGGGACTGGGAAGGGGAGAGGGTTCTCCACCACAAGTCTGTAAAATTTCTATCATCCCAGGTGTGCCGGGAGAGTCTCTCTCCGTGCTGCCAGCAGACAGACGCCCCTCACGCACCAGTAAGTGGTCACCAAAGCCAGGGCGCTCAAACGCACCCCGTTTATTCACGAATGCGGGTGTTGCTCTGGGCAGAATTCCTTCAGCCTCAAGGTGGCACGAGATTCGCTGTGCATGGCCAGTACAGATCTGTCTGTGCACGTTATATACTGAGAGCTGGAGGGCTCTGGCTGGGAGCTTTTTTGACAATGGGGCTCCGGGGAGCGAGAAAAACATGGAAAAATGTTGCATGCTAAACGATTAGCAAATAATAAAAAAATGCATACACCGGGATAGAGGAAAGCCTAAAAGACAACTTGACCTTGTAATGTAGTTTGGTGATCTTGTAAAGCGCTCTGGTGTTTTTGTGCCAAGGTCGCGCTATTGAACACTGCAAAAAAAGTCAAAGTGCGTCGCGTAAAGCGATTGGCCACACATAACCCTAGCGCAAAAGTAAACTCTGTCCCGGCTCTGCAGCCCTCTCACTCTGAGAGATGGAGTGAGACTGCCAGGAATGTGGCATATGACTGCGAGCTGCCAGGCGGATGTGAATGCTTGCCCAGGCACTGCCTGTTGCTCGGAAGACACCGAGCAGCATGTGTCACAGATAGACGAGGAATGCCATTGGATCATTAAATGCGAGGCACTGCAGCTGCCGCCCTGCGCGCCGCTGCTCGCTCCCGCAAGCAAAACGCTGTGGGAGTGAACATTTGCCAAAAAGGTGGCACATGCGCCCGCCTTTAGCCATTTGCAGGCTACAAAAAGAAAAAATGACACAGGCAACAGCCAACCAAATGCGTGGGTGGAGTCGGACCCACACAGAAATGTTTGGAGTGCTCACAAGAAGCCTCCCATAGGGCAGCGCATGCGCGCTGCGCTAGGCTCGACCTAAAAACTGGTCCCTGCTTGCATTGAAATTAGCCTCCGTTATTTCAGGACACTGGGAAAATTCTTGGTGTCCTGCACGACCCATTCGGGCCTGAAGATAACCCCTCCTACCGCGTTATGTGAGGTAAAGTTAGCCTACTCTTGAGATTGTTCTTTTCACATTGTGAAGTCTATCGCAAGAAATACATGAAATATTTTGTTACTTGGGTCCTGCATGTTGTTTTTTATGCCTTTTACATGCGGGAAGTGAGTACATTCTAACATGAACACTCTCACGCACAGCTTCTTTTAAAATGTTGTCCCAGTCACATTCAGATCTGCTCTCCTCTCCTAGGAGGCCAATTTGTTGTGGTAAGTGAGCGAACGGGTGTATTTGAAAGTCAATGCAGCAATAAATGATTTCTCGGTCCAAGCAAGACAGAGAAGACTTCTGCAGGTATTCCCTCTTGGTTCACATGCACCTCAAATTAATAAAATTTCAGAGTGGCAGAAATTACATCACACACTCCATGCCCTTAACCCGGCCATTGCTCTCTGCACCCAAATCCAACACTCACTGCATCTGCACAACAGCATCCAAAACCACAGTCTCACACACATAGTCCTGCAACCACCAGGAACACCTGTCATTTTAGCACCACCTCACAGACAGCTTCTCCCTAAGCAGCACTCTCATCTACAGTCCACAGGGAATGTGTACCAACTTCATTGACACCATCACGGTCTTTGTCGCACTCCTCGCCCTCAATGCTAACAATTACATTCTACTCAGAGAGCTGAACTTCCACCTGGAAGGCCATGCCAACCCCAACTCAAAAATTCTAATTGAAGACCTTGAAATCCTGGAACCTTACACAACAAGTAAAGGGACCTACCCACATCGCCAGACACCCCCTGGACCCTATTTTCACCATCTTTGAAAACATTTGAGTCAATGAACCAATGCAAGTCTTCTTGACAGACCACACCTCCATCACGTTCAGCATCCCCGTCCCAGGTAAATGCATACACATCACCATCAGACCAATCCGCTGAAACTGGAACAGCATAACTGATAAGGACTGACCACCGCTGTCAACACCCACTGACAGCTATAGCCTCCCCAAAGCCATCAAAAATTTCAATGGTTGGATGCTTAATCCAGCATCATCCACTGTCACAACATCAGTGTTCTCTCCTGTGCCAACAACACACAACTCATTCTCTTCTTCATGAACAAGATGGTGAGTAACCGGATCAAGGTCAATGCCTGCATGACTGAAATCACCCATTGGTTGAAGATGAAAACTGCTAAGACTGAAATCATGATCTTCGGAAAGTGCACCTCAATGTGGGACTCTAACTGATGGCTAGCAGAGCTAGGACCGACACCAACTCCCATCACCCATGCCAAGAACCTTGGGATCGCCATCAACAGCAAACTTAACATGACCGCCTGAGTCAATGCGTCAATGCCTCAAGCTTCCATACTCAGAAGATGCTGAGGAAGAGTTTCAAATGGCTCCCAATAAGCAACCAGAAAACCTTTACACATGCCCTCGCTACAAGCAATCTGGACTATGGTATCACCCTGTAAGCTGGGATCAACAAAAAACTCACCAAAAGGCTACAGGCCATTCAGAACTCAGTGACTAAAATTACTCTCAATCTCCCACGCCACACTCACATCACACCACACCTGAAGAAGCTTCACTGGCTATAAACAAGCACAATTCAAACTCCTCACCAAGACTTTCAAGGCATTCATAGCACTGGCCTAACATACCTCAACAATCGCATCTGGTTTCACAAACCTTCCAGACACCCCAGCTTGTCCGGACTCCTACGGGCACATATCCCATGCATATGGAAAACCAGATCTGATGGTTGAGCCTTCTCGTACATCACTCCTAAAGTGTGGAACAACCTACTGCTACACATAAGAGCCTCCTCCTCACTTCTTGAATTCTGCAAGAAGCTGAAGACCTAGCTTTTGAGTAGGCCCTATGTTCGGCGAGACTCACACCTGTTCAGGGCCAAGATACCCTCCCGTGAGATAGTGCATTCTACAAATCTGCATAACAGAATATAAAAAGGACACTCTTTGATCCCAGAAGATGTCTCAGGGTTGACAGTTTGTTCCCCACATACCCTCAGCATATATGTGTTTGCTGCAGAGGGGAAAGGGAAATAGTAAGTAGTGGACATTGCAGACAGTAAGTAAGGGAGGGGGATCTGCTGTCCTCAGCAGGCCTCCATGCTGGCATTGTCAACTTTTTGCAAGGAGTAGTAAGTTAATTGTACTAAGCCTGGGCGTAGTTCGCGAAGTAGCGCTACGCGAAGCTACGCAAAGTGCAGTTCGCACTACGCCGAGCTACGCATAGCACTACGCGAACTGCGTAGTGCACTGTTCGCAATGATTGCACAGTGCCGGATGCTTGTCCGCACTGTGCAATCATTGAAAACGGCATCTTGCACAGTGCGAGCTGTCTTTTACTGCCGCTCGAGTAGATTTTTACTCGAAAGTGGCAGCTTTCTTAACGCTGACTGGTAGTTTCTCATCGCGAGCGGTCGCGAGCATACGCGACCACTCGCAATGAGAAACCTGACCTCCCCGCGTTGAGAATCTCGCCGGGAGGTTTATTTTCCACGCTCGCGATCGGCAATTTGATGTTGCTGATCGCGAACGAGGAAAAAGTCTCGCGGGATGTCATTTTGCTTGCTCGCGGTCGCCAACTCTGACGTTGAGGACCGCGAGCAAGCAAAAATGACCGCTGCACTACGCTACGCTACGCGTGTTTGCACTGTGCTACGTGCACTCGCGTCGTGCGAAGTAGCGCAAACTCGCAAACTACGCGAGCGTAGCGTAGTGCTTTGCCCAGGGTTAATTAATATTAATGAGGGGGTGTTTGTGATAGTCGGTGAACAGTTCCTTTGCACTGCAAATGATTTGAGCATCCCTCGTACCACAGCAACCAGCCTCTTTAGTGGTAGGCCCCAGGTGGTATATAAGACAACTAACGTTTCATCAGCGAAAAGCAAATGGATGATTGAATCCTGATGAGCTTCAGGTCTGTTAACAGATCAGCACAGAAGTATTTTTCTATAATTACATTTGCATCTATTTTGTATATAATATTTTGTTTTTATAAAAGGTAGTGTATGTTATTTCCAATTAAGAGTACAAAGAATCTTATGAAGGATTTGCTTTGTTATGGTACATGTATGAGCTGATGCAGGAAACAAATGAATATGCTTTTGAGAAAAAAAAAGATGGATTGGGTAGTGACATGGGCTCCACCCACCAAACAGAAAAAGGAAGAGAAATAATTTCTGATGATAAATATGTGCCTTGCACACTGGGCAGCTAGCTGTTCCAAACCTTTTGTTCTTGCATGGACTTATACAAGTATTTGTAGGTGCTCAACTGGCAAAGGCTCTTGGGCCTTATCACATCAAACTTTCACAAGGAAATATGATTAATTATTACTTCAATCAAAGAAATAGAGGGGCACTACCAAGAAACTGCTGCCAATCGCAAACTGCTAGACAATTTCCCATCTGAAGGTGAGGGTAAATGATCCAAGACATGCTCCATCCATATTTGACCTCATCAGTAAGGTGCAACTTTGGTCCTTAGGACACATCTAGCTTGGAAGCCAAGCATTGGTGCACCTAGAAAACTTAGGTTGATTATCCATTTTTTAAGCAACAAATAATTTTACAATTATATGTTGATGTTATTTATAAAATAAATTATATGTATCTTTAATATTTAAAAAGCTATATTTTCAATTTACACACTTATATAAACGGAGTCAGCCATTCCTATCCACTACCTTTTACTTTTTTATTTTTAAATCCTCCTTTAATCATAGATGTATTCCATACTGCCATTGTCCCTTGCCATGATACTTCCATAACCCTTAGGTCATTTATCTTTACGCAGAGTCCATCCTCACAACGTAAATGATCTCAGGTAGAATTATCAGACCTGCTTTCTCTGTCTCTCTGTAGGAGAGTAGGATCTGCTTCTTATAGTTACCCCCACTTTTTGCTGATGTTTCACTGTTTTCGATTTTAGTCTGACTGGGATCCTGCTATTCAGGACCCCAGTCTATCTGCTTTCTCCTCTAAATTGATTGCAAGTACTTTAGGTAAACTCCAGATTGGATTCTGGGGTACCCTTCTAAGTCCCTAGTATACGGTATACTATGTACCCAGGGCCTAGGTACCCCAGAGGCCCCCCAGGGGCTGCAGCATGTATTATGCCACCCCTGAGAGACCATTTAAAATGACACAACAGGTCTGCTACAGCAGTCTGTGTAAGGTGGTGCATGCACCCCTTACTTAGATATAGGTTCACTATATCTATCCTAAACACTGCACATATAAACCTATCAGTCACCCCTATGGCAGGCCTTATCAATCCTGAAGACAGGGTGCTGGGTTTTATGTGAGAGGGTGCCCATGCATGAGCAGAGCCCCTCTGCAGCCTTCGGAACCTCTTTTCCGGGGTTGTCTGTGATGAAGCTAACCATATATACTTAAGTGCATTATAACCTAGCGGTAAATGCTAACTTTAAAACGGCTGCACGGAAACATGTCGTGTTTGGTGTCAAACACCTTGGAATCATACCTCCACACCAGTAACTGGGGTGGGAGGTATGATTCCACCCTCCTAGAGGGAGAAATATGACAACACCGGCAAACCCGGTACCAGCTTTCTTGACCCTGGCATCACAAAATGGATGCTGCCAGCCACAGACACGAGTCTGCCCTCCTGCTGCTGGATGAAACTCCGGCAGGGGAAGGTTTTACAATAGGTTTCCTGTCACAGGGAGGTGTGACCACCTCCCAGACAGGCTTTAGTGTATTGGGGCTGGGTGGGTGCACTCTGAGAGTGCTTTGATGTCTGCACTGGGGGCACATTTGGTGTCTCTGTGCATAGTCCAGCTCAAACCGGTTGAGGGAGCCATTTGCTCCTGCTCTGGCGCAAAACTGGACAAAGGACATGGGTGTAGCCACTCCTCTGTTCTGACCCTCCCATAGGTGGGTCCCCAGAGTTTGTCCCACCCCTTCCTTGGGTATAAAGTAGGAACCCCTGACTACAGGACTTTAGATTTTACCTGGACTAAACTCTGCTACAGAAACCAAGTACTTCGATGATCTGCACAACGCTGGATGACTGAAGAAATCTCCCTTGGAGTAAAGGAGTTACTCCCCTGCAAGGCAGGCACCTAAACGCATCTGACCGGTTTGCATCTCCCAAGCTCCTGAGGACTCCGATGATTTCTGAAACACAGGGGGTGGGTTCCTGAGAACTCTGAGGTTGATCTGCGCTCTCAGCAATTCTGAGGCCCGTATCCCTCGTGGGGACCGTGCAACCCGTACCCCTGTGCACCATGTACATTTGCAGCAGCATATGCTTTTTGGCAATCCCTGAGGCTGTGCTTTAGGCTACTTGTAGTCCTGACCCGAGCAGTAATTCCACTGAAGATTTCCAGCCTACACTCCACGAGTGTTCCGTGGGCTGGTATTTGGTGATTCAGCTCAAGGTCCCTTCGCGATCCCTGGTCCATTGGCCTGTGGGTCCCTGTGAAGGTAACTTTGACTTTCCGTGGGCTTTCCTGGTTGCTCCAGATGTGTCCTGACTTTCCGTAGCTTGGAGAGTCCCCAGGACCTTGCTGGTCCTCACAGAAGCATCTTTCCTCTGACAGCATGGGTTGCAGTTGCCAAGGCTTGTTGGTGTTCAATCCGGTCACTGACCCCCCAGCACCCGACATCCTTCATGGGACAGCTCACCTCCAGACTTTGGTCATTGTCAACATCTCCTGGTCCCCGTGGCTGCAGAGTCAAGCTTCACCTCTTCACCTCTTCGCACCTGAAACACCCGACATCGGTGGGCATTCGTGTATCGTGCCCCTGGTCACTGTGAAGTGACCCAGACTCTGTCCCCTCTGCTTTCAGGTTCTTCTCATCTCCAATCCAGGCTTGGATCACACCGGACACTTTTCATCTTCCCGGCAGCAGCACTTTTCCGCAACACGCCATTGAAAACGACGAAGGTTTCCAACATCACTTGACCCCTATGCACCCGGCTCCTCTGGGATAGGTAACACGGGTTCCTCGGTACTCTCAAGGGTGCTGGCCTTAGAACCTTCTATGTTTAGCTGGGTTTGCTTAAAGTCCTCTCCGAAGTGTCCTTAATCTTTAAATTTCCAACCGCGACTTTCTCATAGAGTTGTACGGAGCTCGCGCCTGTGTTCACACACTGCACTCGTCCTCCGTGGGTCCCCTGTGTCACTACTTTGGGTGGTTCCTTGGGGTCCCAGTGATTCTATGTGCTCTAGGCACTGTGTCTAGTCAAGTCGTGGTTGTTATACCACTTTCTTAGTATATGGTTTGGTCTCCCCCTGGAGCCCACTGTGTATTGTGCTATTTACTGTCGTTCTAGTGATTTAATATTGTGTGCTTTGTTCTCTAATCTCATAAAGAGGCTAGTAGAGAGTGCTTAGTAATAAATACATATATTTTATATATTCCTTGTGTGGTTCTCCTTTCATTTGGTCATTCAGGAGGTTATGATCTAGTAAAACAAGCTGCTTTACATTCCTTCGAGACTTAGCCTGAAGGCTGCTCTCCATAGCTACCACTAGTAGCTTTCAATAAAGGTTGTCTTTAACCTAATCATCAATAAGGGACGTTTGGACTGGTGCAAGATGCCCACTTTAATTAGTGGACAGCATATACCAGGCCAACTTCTCACATTGGTGTGCAGCGGTTGGGATTCAAGCTTGCTATTGTTTTACCAGATAATCTCATTGAGTGACTAACTGAAAACCACTAAAGGTACTTAGGTACATATAAATCAAGACTAGAATAAAATAAGTTCTACTGAACTTAGAGTTGGGTAAGTCAAGGGTCTAGCACACCCTTTCTCCAACTCAAGAGAGTTTAGTAGCTTCCACTAGGTTAGGTAGGTGCCTACACCACAGAACACTAGTATGTCTTCTAGGCCAGAAGCCAGTGGGCCTCTGCCAACTAAGTATGACCATATCTCATTTCAGGAATTGAGAACCATGTGTACATCTAGGAAACTGAAGACAGGGAAAAACCCAAACACTCAACGCCTCATAGAGGCTTTGCTTTTAGATGACCTCAGAAAGACCCCAGGGTCTGATGAGGCAGGCAAGTTGGGTGGGACAGCAGAAGAGGAAAGGCCAGGAAGTGAAAACTTCTATGACCTGGACTCTGATGCTGGCCAGGAGGATCAAAATGATCCTAACCTGGACAATCCAATTCTTCCTGAAGGTGAGGGAGAAGGCCTCAGAGGCCCTCTCTTTACCCCACCTGGAAGGGTTAACAGTTTACCAAGAAGATCAAGATCTCCTTCTCAGGAATCTAATAACATAACATAACAGGTGTATTTGTAAAGCGCACGATTACCCGTAGGTGTCCTGGCGCTGAATAACAGATGTTTATTGTTACCCAACTCAATGGTACTCATTTTATCGACCTCAGATCGATGAAAGGCTGAGTGGACCCGCCGGGATTTGAACCTGTGACCATGAGGTCGAACACAGGCCCCTGCAGTGGCTGCTTAAGTCCACTGAGCCACCAGATCATTCTGGTACTTCTGTAGGGAGCTCTGTTTCTCATAGGACCTCTGCTTCTCATAAAAGGGAGTCCTCTTATGAGAAGAAGTGCCAACTGCTTGAGTTTGAGAGAGCTAAGCTCAGAATCAAGAGAGAGCAATTGGCCTTAGATAGGGAATCCCTGGAGCTTCAGAGAGCTTCTAAAAAGTTGGGGCTAGAGCCCCATGGTGGCAGCAACAGTGTCCCTAGAGGTAGAGAACATACTCATGACCATAGGAACCTGAACAAGATTGTCCCTCCCTACCAGAGTGGGGATGACATCAACAAATGGATAACTGCACTGGAGAGGGCCTGTAAAGTACAGAGGGTCCCTCAGGAGCAGTGGGCAGCAATCTTGTGGCTCTCCTTTGCAGACAAAGGTAGAGACAAGCTCCTCACTGTTAGAGAAGAGGATGCTGATAATTACAAAGTCTTGAAGAGTGCTCTGATTGATGGGTTTGGCTTAACCACTGAGCAATACAGGATTAAGTTCAGAGATACCCAAAAGGCACAGACACAAGACTGGGTTGACTTTGTAGATTGTGCTACTAAGGCTCTGGAAGGCTGGTTACTTGGCAGTAAAGTGTGTGATTTTAAAGGATTGTACAACTTAATTATGAGGGAGCAGATCCTTAATAATTGTCAAAATCAGCTGTTGCATCCGTACCTGGTGGTCTCTGATCTGACCTCTCCCCAAGAATTGGGCCAGAAGGCAGACAAATGGGTCAGAACCAGGGTGAGGCAGAAGGTTCAGAACCAAGGTGGTGACTCCAAGAAGCAAGATTCTAAAAACTATGATAAGGGTGGGGAGAAGGGTAAAGACCATAAGTCTTCTCAAGGGCCCCAAAAATCTGCATCTGGTGGGGAGTCACAATGAAACAAGGGTAAAGGCAAGAAGAAGCCATGGTGTCAAATCTGTAAACAGAAGACCCATTGGACAAGTGATTGTACCAAGTCCAAGGACTCAACTCCAGCCACCACTGCCCCTAAGGCAACTGTTCCCCCTAGTTCAGCTCCAAGTGGTGGTACTCAGAATAAGGGTGTAGTAGGGTTAACCCTGGGATCTGAGATGGACTCTGGCCTAGTCAGAGTTCCAACTCAGGCTGTGTTGATCTGTGATGGAGGCATAGATATGGCCTCCTTATTTGTAAGCCCCAGTAATCTGGGCAAATACAGACAGCAACCTTTGATAAATGGAAAAGAGGCCTTGGCATTCAGGGACACAGGAGCAAGTGTCACAATGGTGACAAAAGATCTTGTGGCTCCTGAGCAAATCATACTTGGTGAGATGTACCAAGTGACCAATGCTAGCAATGTCAGGACAGACCATTCCTTGGCAGTTGTTAATTTCACCTGGGGAGGGGTAACTGGCCCTAAGAAGGTTGTGGTAAGTGCAGACCTCCCTGTTGAATGCTTGTTGGGCAATGATTTAGAAACTTCAGCTTGGGCTGAGGTGGAACTCAGGACTCATGCAGAAATGTTGGGTATCCATGCAGATGTGTTTGCTATGACTAGGTCACAGGCAAAAATGTCTAACACTGAACAGGCCCTGGATCCTGGAAAAATGGACCAGGCGCCTTCCAAGAGAAGGAGCAGTAGGGGTAAGGCAGTGTCTTCCCCCCTGCCTCAGAATCCAGACCAGTCTCTTGAGGGAGCTGATCTTAGTCCTGAAGAAGGAACTGTCCCAGATGAGCTTGAACCTGATCAGGTTGAGTTCTTGGGGACAGGGGCCCTTCCAGGGCAGATCTGAGCCAGGAGCAACTGAGCTGCCCTCTCTTGAACCCCTCAGACAGCAAGCTGCTGCTGAGGCTGCTGGGAGTGCTAGTGGGTCCCATAGGATCTACTGGGATGATGGACTCCTTTATTCAGAGAGTAGAGACCCCAAGCCTGGTGCTACCAGGAGGCTGGTTATACCTCTGAAGTTTAGGGGCTTCCTATTGACACTAGCACATGACATCCCATTAGCAGGTCACCTAGGCCAAAACAAGACTTGGGACAGAATTGTCCCTCACTTTCATTGGCCTCACATGTCTGAAGACACCAAGGAGTTTTGTCGCTCCTGTGTCACCTGTCAAGCCAGTGGTAAGGCAGGTGGTACTACAAAGGCCCCCCTGATATCACTACCTGTGGTGGGGGTTCCCTTTGAGAGAGTGGGGATTGACATTGTTGGTCCCATGGATCCTCAAACTGCATCTGGGCTTAGATTTATACTGGTGGTGGTGGACCATGCCACTAGGTATCCCGAGGCAATTCACCTTAGAACTACCACAGCTCCTGTGGTGGCAAGGGCCCTCCTGGGAATCTTTTCCAGGGTGGATTTTCCTAAGGAGGTAGTATCAGACAGAGATACAAACTTCATGTCTAGTTACTTGACTGCTATGTGGAAGGAGTGTGGAGTAAATTATAAATTTACCACCCCTTATCACCCACAATGCAATGGGTTAGTTGAAAGGTTCAACAAAACCCTAAAGGGCATGATTAAAGGTCTCCCAGAAAAGCTTAGGCGCAGATGGGACATACTTTTGCCCTGCCTTCTCTTTGCCTTCAGAGAGGTTCCTCAGAAGGGGTTGGTTACAGCCCATTTGAACTTCTGTTTGGACATCCAGTTAGGGGTCCATTGTGTCTAGTGAAGGAGGGATGGGAGTTACCTCTCAAACCCCTAAACAGGATATTGTGGACTATGTACTTGGTCTCCGCTCCAGGATGGCTGAGTACATGAAGAAGGCAACTAAAAACCTTGAGGCTAGCCAGGAATTACAAAAGGCCTGGCATGACCAAAAGGCTGTGTTGACTGTTTATCAGCCAGGACAGAAAGTATGGGTGTTGGAGCCTGTGGCCCCAGCAGCCCTCCAAGACAAGTGGAGTGGCCCTCATACAATCATTGAGCAAAAGGGAGAGGTTACCTACCTGGTGGACCTTGGAACTCCCAGGAGCACCCATAGGGTGCTCCATGTGAACAGGCTCAAACCATATGTTGACAGGGCAGACATGGGCTTGCTCATGGCTACTGATGAGGGACAGGAGGAAGAGAGTGATCCACTCCCTGACCTGCTCTCAAAGAACCCTGATGATGGTTCAGTTGATGGTGTAGCCTTGGCAGGCAGCCTCACTGTCCAGCAGCAAACTGATTGCAGAAAAGTTCTTAATCAGTTTAGACATATGTTTTCACTGACTCCAAGTCAGACTACCTGGTACACTCATGAAGTGGACACAGGTGACAGTCTGCCTGTTAAAAATAAGATTTACAGGCAACCTACATGTCAGGGACTGCATCAGGACTGAGGTCCAGAAGATGTTGGATTTGGGAGTGATTGAACCCTCAGATAGCCCTTGGGCTAGTCCAGTAGTCTTGGTACCCAAACCTCACACCCAGGATGGTAAGAGAGAGATGGGGTTTTGTGTTGACTACAGAGGTCTCAATGCAGTCACTAGGACTGATGCCTATCCAATCCCTAGGGCAGATGAGCTTATAGATACTTTGGCCTCAGCGAAGTTTCTGAGCACATTTGACCTAACAGCTGGCTACTGGCAAATCAGATTAGCTGAAGATGCAAAAGCCAAAACAGCATTCTCAACCCCTAGTGGGCACTACCAATTTGTGGTGATGCACTTTGGTTTGAAGAATGCACCTGCCACTTTTCAAAGGTTGGTGAATAAAGTCCTTACAGGCCTGGAAGCCTATAGTGCAGCTTATCTAGATGATATTGTTGTCTTTAGCTCCACCTGGGAGGAACACCTGGTCCACCTGAGAAATATTTTGGAGGCCCTGCAGAAAGCAGGCCTCACTATCAAGGCCACCAAGTGCCAGATAGGGCAGAGTCAGGTTGTGTACCTGGGCCACCTTGTGGGTGGAGGCCAGGTTCAACCATTGCAGAGCAAAATCCAGACCATCGTGGACTGGGTTGCTCCACCCACCCAGACTCAGGTCAGAGCTTTCTTGGGCCTGACTGGGTACTATAGGAGGTTTGTCAAAGGATATGGATCCATAGTGACCCCTTTGAATGACTTAACTTCCAAGAGAATGCCAAAGAAAGTTCAGTGGACAGTTAGCTGTCAAAAGGCATTTGATGACCTGAAGCAGGCCATGTGCACTGCTCCCATTCTTCAAAGTCCTGACTACTCCAAACAATTCATTGTCCAAACAGATGCATCTGAGTTGGGGGTAGGGGCTGTGTTATCACAATTGAATGATGAAGGTCAGGATCAGCCAGTAGCTTTTATTAGCAGAAGGCTGACCCCCAGAGAGAAACGTTGGTCAGCTATTGAGAGGGAAGCCTTTGCTGTGGTTTGGGCTCTGAAGAAGCTGAGGCCATACTTGTTTGGCACTCACTTCATTGTTCAGACAGACCATAAGCCCTCTTATGGCTAAAACAGATGAAGGGTGAAAACCCCAAACTTTTGAGGTGGTCCATTTCCCTACAGGGGATGGACTATACAGTGGAACATAGACCTGGGAGTAACCATGCAAATGCAGATGGACTCTCCAGATATTTCCACTTAGAACATGAAGACTCAACTGGTCAAGGTTAGTTTAATGTCCTGACGTTTGGGGGAGTTGTGTAGGAGAGTAGGATCTGCTTCTTATAGTTACCCCCACTTTTTGCTGATGTTTCACTGTTTTCGACTTAGTCTGACTGGGATCCTGCTATTCAGGACCCCAGTCTATCTGCTTTCTCCTCTAAATTGATTGCAAGTACTTTAGGTACACTCCAGATTGGATTCTGGGGTACCCTTATAAGTCCCTAGTATATGGTATACTATGTACCCAGGGCCTAGGTACCCCAGAGGCCTCCCAGGGGCTGCAGCATGTATTATGCCACCTGTGAGAGACCATTTAAAATGACACAACAGGTCTGCTACAGCAGCCTGTGTAAGGTGGTGCATGCACCCCTTACTTAGATATAGGCTCACTATATCTATCCTAAACACTGCACATATAAACCTATCAGTCACCCCTATGGCAGGCCTTATCAATCCTGAAGGCAGGGTGCTGGGTTTTATGTGAGAGGGTGCCCATGCATGAGCAGAGCCCCTCTGCAGCCTTCGGAACCTCTTTTCCGGGGTTGTCTGTGATGAAGCTAACCATATATACTTAAGTGCATTATAACCTAGCGGTAAATGCTAACTTTAAAACGGCTGCACGGAAACATGTCGTGTTTGGTGTCAAACACCTTGGATTCATACCTCCACACCAGTAACTGGTGTGGGAGGTATGATTCCACCCTCCTAGAGTGAGAAATATGACAACACTGGTACACCCGGTACCAGCTTTCTTGACCCTGGCATCACAAAATGGATGCTGCCAGCCACAGACACGAGTCTGCCCTCCTGCTGCTGGACGAAACTCCGGCAGGGGAAGGTTTGACAATAGGTTTCCTGTCACAGGGAGGTGTGACCACCTCCCAGACAGGCTTTAGTGTATTGGGGCTGGGTGGGTGCACTCTGAGAGTGCTTTGATGTAAAGGAGTTACTCCCCTGCAAGGCAGGCACCTAAACGCATCTGACTGGTTTGCATCTCCCAAGCTCCTGAGGACTCCGAAGATTTCTGCAACACAGGAGGTGGGTTCCTAAGGTCTCTGAGGTTGATCTGCACTCTCAGCTGTTTCAGATTATCTCCGCAGCTGAAGACACTACAAAACTCATTTTTTTGATTCTGAAAAAACCAACATGAATCCAAAAAGTTGTATTCTGCCTACAGTTCTCTTCCAGCTCAAGTTGATGGTATCCTTTGTTCAGGTCAAGACGGGAGAAGACTTTGGCTCCATTCAGTTGCATGATCATGTCCGCTATGTGGAGACCAGGATTTCTTTCTCATACGATCACTTTGTTGGCCTGGGGCATATCAACACCAACATGCACTGCACCTCCACTGTCCTTTTTGGGCACCCAAACTTTGGGCAAAACCCACAGCGTAGGGTCGGCAGAGCGTTCAATGATGTCATGCTTCAACAGTGTTTCTAGTTCTTTCTCAACGGCGCCTCGCAAGTGAAAAGCGACTCTGAGGTGCCGTTGTGCAATAGGGCAAATGTCCTCATTAATATAAAGCTGCACTTTCATTTTCTCGAGTCTTTCTAGGCCATAAAACAATGACTGAAACTGACTTACAATTTCAGACTGAACACGGAGGTTGTAGTTAAAAGATATCAATCAGTCCCATGTCAGCAGCAGTGGCAAAGCTAAGTAGGCATGCACTAGATGAAGTTCCCTGAAGAACATGAATTGGTGCTTGCACTGACGTCGTTTTATGTCTCATGGTTGCTGTAAATGACCCTTGACTCTGTAGTGGTTTAGAAGCAGCCCTTGTGTATACCTTCGTGTTTGACTGGGTAAGGCATGGCACAGGAGATAAGCTGTTAAACTTTTCTACTGCCATGATATTTATCGATGCACCACTATGTATAATGAAGTCTATGGAGCAACCATTCACCTGTAATGTAATTTTGGGATAGTGTTCAAATGAATTTTGTCCCTCAGTTTGGTGATTCTTCTTTGACTTTTGATCTTCTTTGCAAGCAGCTAATCCTGCATGTTCATGTCGTTATTTAGTAGATATCATCAACGCACATCTGTTTCTTCACTAGCACTTGATAATGACATTGAAGAGCCTTTATATGATGAACTTGATGACAATGGACTTTGCTTGGTTTCTGCTTCTGGAACCTTATGCATCCATTTTCTCTTCTCGCTGTGACGCATTTGGTTTCTATTCTCCTTGCACACCGTTATGAAGTTGTTTTCTTTCCCACAGCCTTTGCTTATTTGTCCTATGGCTGGACATTTACATTCATGGGGAAATGAAAACCCACATCGGAAGCATAAGTTTTTCTTCTTAGGAGACGTCAACTTGTGTGCATCTATTTTGTGCTTCTGCTTACTCATTGTGCAATATTCCTGCTTCCATATCAGCAGCTTGTAGATCTGGTCATTCTTCTGCTCTTGTGTCTATTAGCATCATCTCTAAACTGAGTGTCTCTCTCAGCATGCGTTTTCTGAAAGAGTCTGAAAGACAACCATCAATGACACTGAGGCGCATGGCTTCTTCATCATTGAAGTCACAGAACTTACAGTGTTGGAACAGTACATCAAGTCTCTCAACAAACTCATCCATCATTTCACCAACCTATTGTCATGTTTGGTTGAAAATGTACCATTCATAGTGGACATTCAGGATCGGATTGAACTTGGCTTCCATCGCTTCTTTTATTTTTTGTTATGACATTGCATCAGTTTGCAAGACTTTCTTTAGCGCCTCTTTCACTCCATCACTGCCAAGGTTTTTCAAATATGTAATGATTTTCTTATTGTCTTCTTTTTCTAGCATATATATGAAATCACCAAAGTTTCGATCCATGCAGTCCACCTGGCACCAATGCTCTGTTTCTTTACTGGGTCAAATAGTGGTGGTGGCTTCAGGAATGCAGCCGCAGTATATTTCACGCTTTCTTCTACTGCCATTGAGAGTATTTGCTGTTCAAGCAGCATTCGTTGCACAGGATTCCACCTGCAACTTCTGCACACATCGCCCTTGAGCCTTTGCCAGGGTCGTCATGTCTGATTTGAGGTTGTGCATCGCTTTAATCACTTGTGCTGGTAAGTAAGTTTCTACTTTCGTACCTGGTTGTCACTGCCTTTAGCATTTGCTTCATATGGATGATCTCTCTGTGTTTTGGTGCGGCGCAGTATCTCTTCTTTTGGCCTTGCCGGCGTGTTCTGGCAGGCTTTCCAAATGTGCTTCTCTGCAGGGCCTTCAACTTCTTCAATGGCTGTGTATGGTCTGGATCGAGGCTTTGACTGCACATACACCAACTGCAGACTGCTTTGTATCAATTTGGGGCACGTGTGGCATGCATGAGTAGTTTGCTATACCATTGAAAATTTCAGGGAGAGCACCCTTGTTTCTTCGGGGCACATATACCATCTGCGTCACCAGTTGAAGCATCATCGCCAGCCCAGGAGCATTCAAATGAACACATCACATATGGAGATCTGTAACAGATGTTTTTATTCCTCCTCATACGATCACACACTGTACGCATTGCTTCATAACTTTAAAACCACACCTTAACACCTCCCAACAGATTACGTAACTCCTGTTTAGAGTCTGCCTAGAACTGCAAGCATCCTAGCATGAATAATATTAAGACACTACAATGCTCTTTTCCCTAACTTGTCACAAATGTGGGTGTGGCTACTGAGCTTTGCTAACCGCACCCTGCCTGTAAAGTAATGGAAAGCGATGGGTCATAGAAGTGAAAGGACCCCAGTCAAATCAATGCTCTCTTATTCAAAATCAGGCTATGTACTCTTGCGCCTGCTGAAGGATTAAAATTGGAAGCAATGGGCGCACCTGCAGTTCAACAGATTTCACTGCTGTTGTGCCCTTGAAAAGGGGTGGTCTACAGAGGTGAAGGCTCCTCACATGCCTAGTAGTACAGCATGTAAACACACTTTGCAACTGAGGAACACGCACAGAGCAATTTTAGAATGGCAGAATTCTTTTGTCCTCACTCCTGTCAAATACAAGTGGGAGTGCACGCCCCAAGTGCTCAAGTGAAGCAGCCCCTCCTGCCAGGTGTTTAATACCCCTAAATATAATCTAAAATTGATGCATTGTGAATTCTTAAAAATTGGAGTAGGCACGAAAATTGTCACCAAATGGACGAGAAATTAGAATTTTGGATAGTAATAACATTATCACTATGTTGGAAGGACCAATTAGCGAGACAGGTAAAGGCTGTCGCCTTATAAGTAGTTTAACATTGCTAGTATATGGTTAAAATGGAGCTAGAAAGATCCCAAAAAATCTGAGGTAACAATAACTACTGCCACAATTTACAAATGGAGCCCACCCGCAAGTAGCATCTCATTAGAGTTCAATCAGTAACCTACATAGGACCAAAATGGTAATCAGACAAAATATCGAGGCAGTAATCTCGACTGACACAATTATCGAGTTGGAAATATCGTGACACAGAAATATCGTAAGCATGAATATCATGGACAAAAATATCGATTTTATGGGAAGTAATATCGATGTTAAAAATATTGTTGCTATTAATATCGTTTTTTGATTCTTTTTGTGTAATTTAATATATATGTTAATTGTATGTGTTTTAAAATGTTTGTTTGAATATTGTTCGTTTTTTAATATGGTTTGGAAATTAATAGTAGTTTTAAAATTTAATTTAATAATTTTTTGGTATTTTTAGTACCGTAGCGGGTTGTGGAGTTTATAGGGGAATAGGGTGGGAAGTAAATGAATTAAAAATAATTAATACCCTGTTTTAATTAATATTAATTATTTAATTGATAATTAATTATGTTAATTGTATAATTAATATTTCTTTTCAGTTACGTTTTAGGCCCGAGGGCTGTGGGTTTTTGTAGGGGTATAGGGTGGGAAGTAAATTAATTATAATTAATTAATAAATATTTTTTAATTAAAAACAATTATTTATGTTAATTGTATAATTAATATTTTTTGATTTTAAGTTTTGAGTGCAGGTTGTTAGTTTTGTAGGGGAGAGGGTGGGAATTAAATTAATTATAATTAATTTATAATATTTGTTTTCTTATTAATTATTTAAATGATAATTGTTTATGTAAATAGTATGTAATTTTTGTTTTAACTTAGAGGTGTGGGTTATGTGTTTTGTAGAGGTATAGGGTGGTAGTGAATTAATTATAATTTAATAATAATTCATTTTTTATTATTTATAATTATTTAATTGATTGTTATTTGTGTTAATTGTATAAATAATTTTTTTTATTTAAATTTACCGTATGGGTTGTGGTTTTTGTATGGGTATAGGGCTGGAAGTAAATATTTATAATTATATAATAATTATTTATTATTTTAAATCATTTTTTAATTTATAATTAATTATGTAAATTGTGTAATATATATTTTTGTTTGGGGTTATTTTGTGGTTTTTGTGTGGGTAAAAGATATGTAGGAAATTTTAATAATTAATAAATATTGTTTATTTGTAAAACCTGTTTAAATTATAATTAATTATGTGAATATATAATTAAATTATTGTTTATGTTATAATTGTGAGTTGTATTTGTAAGGGTAAAGGAAGGGAAGTTAATTAAATATAATAAATGTATTCTTGTTAGTAATATTAGTTGTTTAATTGATTATTAATTATGTAAATTTTTTTATTGATTTTTTTACATTTATATATTAGGTGTGGGTTATTTGTTTTCTATGGATAAAGGTTGGAAAGGTAATTAAATGTAATTGTTTTATTAGTAGTTAGTTAGCATTAATATTTTAGTAGATATTTAATTATGTAAAATGTGTAAATATTATACATTTAAATATACATTTTAGATGTGTGGTGTGCAGCTTGTAGAGGTATAGGGTAGAAAGTTATGTAAGTATTAACAAAATTAAAAAGAGTAACTTTTTTATTGTACTTTATTATTGTATGTGTTAATTGTGTTATGCTTTTTAATTGCAAATAATATTGAATTTATTGGTTGTTATTATTTTGATAATATATTTAGATATATTGATAAAAATAATATTTGCTTAAATGTATAATATGACTGGAGTGGGAATAGTAAATAATACCCCTCTGCAATCCAACACTTTACCTACTTTTGCACTGACTGGAGTGGGAATAGTAAATTTTCCCCCTCCGTAATCCAATACTTTCCATACTGTTGCACTGACTGGAGTGGGAATAGTACATTTTTCCCCTCCGCAATCCAACACTTTCCCTACTGTTGCACTCATTGGAGTGGGGATAGTTAATTTTACCCCTCCGACATCCAACACTTTACCTACTGTTGCATTCATTGTAGTGGGATTTGTAAATTTTACACCTCCTGAGTCTGAAACTTTGTCTACCATTTATAAGTTGTAGTGGTTATAGTATATGTATTAATTTTACATTTTTTTAGTTTACTTTATGTTGTTTAAACTTATATGAATACGTTTTTGGTTATTTAAATTACAATATTTATAATTATTGTTTTTAATATATATTTTTGTGAATTCTAATTTTTTATTTTGTTTGAGTTTTTCATTGTAATTATAATGGTTTTAAAAAAATATTTTATGTTATTGGATATATGTATTTATATTTATTTTTTATGTTATTACATTTAAAAACATTTTCAAAAATAATATAAATTAAAAATATTTATTTAGGTATATTTTAAAATTAGGTATATGTAAATAAAAATATGTATATCAATGTATATGTTTGTTTTAATTTTTTTAAATAATGATAATTGTTATATTTTTCAAAACAATTATTAAATATATTTTATTTGCATTATTTAGTATTAATATTTAATTTAATTCATGTTTATTGTTTAAATTTATATATATTTAAACATCGATATTTCAGACAAGTATATTAGTGAAAACGATTTTTTTTTAAAACATTTTGGTCATTTTAATTATAAGTATAGGGAGTCGATATTTCAAAATTCAATATTTTTGACTTGATATTTTTGTCTGTAGATGTTTTTTGACTCAATATTTTGTCAGTGAACCGACCGAAATTCTTCTTCCATCTCTTCAACCACTGGTTACCTTGGGTGCAATCAGGATAATCAACTGGCACACCGCCAGCATATGCTACCTGTTTACAGAAGATGGAAATGAAGGTTTCATAGCTGAGAAGTTTCCTGAGAAATGGCTTTATGCAGATTGTTCAGAAAGATGGAGCTAAGAGAACATTTGTCTAAGTATGCATCAATTCTAGATCTAAAAATTCTTACCACTGATACTAATCCTAAATTGAGGGTGCAGATGGAGAAGTGAGGGCCTGATTAGAAAGTTGGTGGATTGGATAATCCATCACAAACATGGCGGATATTCCATCCACCTCTTTACAAGTGCTGTAGCTTATAATGCACTTGCAATACAATGGACGGGGTACCCGCCACTCCTGTGACAGATTATCCAATCCACAAACTCTAAATCAGGCCCAAAGAGCCCTTTCCAGAGTAAATTATTTTATGGATATGATATTTCCAAATTCAGTTATGCAGAGTCTATTTTTTTTATTTTTGGAGTCTGTCAGATCCTCACAACCAGCGAAAGATATACGAGTCTATCAGATTTGGTACTCGGATCTTGTGTGAGCTGGTAGACAAGCAAGACTCCAATGACTACAGGGTCCTTATATCAAACCAATGTGAAGCAACAAACCTAGCAGCAAGTGGATTTAGTAGCCTTGGAGACGGAGGTTGGGTTCTGTGGAAACTTCTGACTTGAGGAGGGAAATCTCATGAGGGTGTGCCTCATGAGATTTCCCTGCCTGGGGCCAACATTTAAGACATGGCAGGCATAGCAAGGGTAAATACCCCAAACCCCCTATGTACAGAGAGATAACTCCCTCAACATCCAGGCCATTGATTTGCTAAGATTTTAATGAACAAACTCAGACTTTAGGAGTTTATTCCTCAAAAACAGTTTGTCGAGTAGTTGCCGTAAATATGGCAGCCACTCAGCAAACCCCTCAGCCATTGGAGTAACTGCTGCACTAGCAATGCCTCTGAAGTTTGAAAGCGTCATTTAGGTCCTGGCAGGCAGTCTGCAGGGCCAGTAGGTCAGCTGAGGTCATGTACTGAGCTTCCATGGGCAGAGTACCATTTGCCATCTGTAGAGATCTCCCTCTGACTGGTGGGGATCGCTTAGCCTTCAGAGTAACCACTGGTGCAGCAATTCCTCAAAGGCCTAAGAGTTAGTGGTGGCAATGTCTGCAGCTCCATCTTGGCCAATCCTTTTCTTTACCAAAGGGGATGATGGACGGAGCGATAGAGCAAATCAAACACTCACCCCCAGTCAACTGATCTGGGTTTAATCCATCATCATTCTTTAGCTCACTCCACCACCCCAGTTCAGACATGGCCATATGCAAATCAGTCTGACCCTGTGCCTCATGGGAACAGTCCAGCCCGAACTGCCAAGCCATGTCTTCCCTGGACCGGAAACAAGCATCCTGGGACCGGTTTCGGGTTCAAAACCCTCATCAGCCAGGCTATCTTGAATCCAGTGGCAAAGTGAGCAAGGGACCCACATCTGGGCATACCCTGCCAACTTAGGGCGAACAAAGCGATACCAAAGGGGATGATGGACGGAGCGCTAGAGCAAATCAAACACTCACCCCCAGTCAACTGATCTGGGTTTAATCCATCATCATTCTTTAGCTCACTCCACCACCCCAGTTCAGACATGGCCATATGCAAATCAGTCTGACCCTGTGCCTCATGGGAACAGTCCAGCCCGAACTGCCAAGCCATGTCTTCCTGGACCGGAAACAAGCATCCTGGGACCGGTTTCGGGTTCAAAACCCTCATCAGCCAGGCTATCTTGAATCCAGTGGCAAAGTGAGCAAGGGACCCACGCCTGGCATACCCTGCCAACTTAGGGCGAACAAGCGATACCAAAGGGGATGATGGACGGAGCGTTAAGAGCAAATCAAACACTCATCCCCAGTCAACTGATCTGGGTTTAATCCATCATCATTCTTTAGCTCACTCCACCACCCCAGTTCAGACATGGCCATATGCAAATCAGTCTGACCCTGTGCCTCATGGGAACAGTCCAGCCCGAACTGCCAAGCCTTGTCTTCCCTGGACCGGAAACAAGCATCCTGGGACCGGTTTCGGGTTCAAAACCCTCATCAGCCAGGCTATCTTGAATCCAGTGGCAAAGTGAGCAAGGGACCCACGTCTGGGCATACCCTGCCAACTTAGGGCGAACAAAGCGTACCAAAGGGGATGATGGACGGAGCATTAGAGCAAATCAAACACTCACACCCCAGTCAACTGATCTGGGTTTAATCCATCATCATTCTTTAGCTCACTCCACCACCCCAGTTCAGACATGGCCATATGCAAACCAGTCTGACCCTGTGCCTCATGGGAACAGTCCAGCTCGGACTGCCAAGCCATGTCTTCCCTGGACCGGAAACAAGCATCCTGGGACCGGTTTCAGGTTCAAAACCCTCATCAGCCAGGCTATCTTGAATCCAGTGGCAAAGTGAGCAAGGGACCCACGTCTGGGCATACCCTGCCAACTTAGGGCGAACAAAGCGATACCAAAGGGGATCCGTCCATCATCCCCTTTGGTATCGCTTTGTTCGCCCTAAGTTGGCAGGGTATGCCCAGACGTGGGTCCCTTGCTCACTTTGCCACTGGATTCAAGCTAGCCTGGCTGATGACGGCTGAATAGCCAGAAACCGGTCCCAGGATGCTTGTTTCCGGTCCAGGGAAGACATGGCTTGGCAGTTCGGGCTGGACTGTTCCCATGAGGCACAGGGTCAGACTGATTTGCATATGGCCATGTCTGAACTGGGGTGGTGGAGTGAGCTAAAGAATGATGATGGATTAAACCCAGATCAGTTGACTGGGGGTGAGTGTTTGATTTGCTCAAACGCTCCGTCCATCATCCCCTTTGGTATCGCTTGTTCGCCCTTAGTTGGCAGGGTATGCCCAGACGTGGGTCCCCGCTCACTTTGCCACTGGATTCAAGCTAGCCTGGCTGATGACGGCTGAATAGCCAGAAACCGGTCCCAGGATGCTTGTTTCCGGTCCAGGGAAGACATGGCTTGGCAGTTCGGGCTGGACTGTTCCCATGAGGCACAGGGTCAGACTGATTTGCATATGGCCATGTCTGAACTGGGGTGGTGGAGTGAGCTAAAGAATGATGATGGATTAAACCCAGATCAGTTGACTGGGGGTGAGTGTTTGATTTGCTCAAACGCTCCGTCCATCATCCCCTTTGGTATCGCTTTGTTCGCCCTAAGTTGGCAGGGTATGCCCAGACGTGGGTCCCTTGCTCACTTTGCCACTGGATTCAAGCTAGCCTGGCTGATGACGGCTGAATAGCCAGAAACCGGTCCCAGGATGCTTGTTTCCGGTCCAGGAAGACATGGCTTGGCAGTTCGGGCTGGACTGTTCCCATGAGGCACAGGGTCAGACTGATTTGCATATGGCCATGTCTGAACTGGGGTGGTGGAGTGAGCTAAAGAATGATGATGGATTAAACCCAGATCAGTTGACTGGGGGTGGGTGTTTGATTTTCTCAAACGCTCCGTCCATCATCCCCTTTGGTATCAATCCTTTTCTTTCTCAAGCATAAACTCTCAAAGCAGGAGTTTGTTCTTGAAAAACAAAAATCAATGGCCCAGATGTGCAGCGAGATTTTGATGTGCATGGGGGCAATTAGGCAATTTCCCAGCCCGGGTCCCCCATGCTTTGCATACTGGTCCCAGGCAGGAAAAGCCAGTGATGGCCGCCGTACGATAAACAGAGTGGACGACTGTCACTGTGACCTCAAGGCCAACAGGCCAAAGGTATCTAACAGTCAGTAGTGCCTCCTATATCAAATCCCTCCAGTCTCCCACCTATAAATGAGGAGGGGGAACTACAAGCTTGATGGTACGAGTGGGCGATCACCAGACTGAATGGGGCACTTAAATAGGTGACTAAGTTTGATGTCAGTGGTCTAAGCATGAGCTCCAAATGGCTAGTACCGATCGGCAATGGGCTGTGACCCTGGGGTGTCCTAAAGTAGTGTCCACAAGCGCTTGTTTTAAGGTCATTCAACATAATCTCGTCCATCGCACACGCTTGGCACCTGTGAACATACATATGATATTTCCCTCACTCCCTGACACATGTCCCAGAGGATTCTGGAAACATGTTCAAACTAACATACCATAAGGTCACCTACTTACACGCCCCTCCCTAGTGCTCCTCATACATTCTGAGTATAATGCCTCGTTCTAACAGAATAATGAAACACGTTTAATTGACCTGGCTTGATATTAGGGGGAATGCTAATTGCCCAAAGATGGAAGTCCCCTGACCCTCCCCCCCCCTTATCTGGGGAGGGGAATAGGGAATTATGCAAAGTGGCAGAAGCAGAGTGCATTGCAATTACAAGTCAGCAAAGGCAGCAAGCAGGGCGACTCCATGATGGTGTTGCTGGCCAGGGCTGGACTGGCTACCGGGCGTTTTGGCATGCTGCCGAGCTGGGGGCTGATTTCGTTGATGGGGACCTGCGTGTGCTGAACGAAATTCGTTTTGCTTTGTTTATTTCGTAGCACAAGCAGGTCTCCATCAACGAAATTAGCCCCCACCGCAGTGACATCAGCCCCCAGCTCGGCAGCATGCCAAAACGCCCGGTAGCCAGTCCGGCCCTGTTGCTGGCAAGACGGTAAAATGATCTCAAGCCACCATGAATTCTTTATGTCCTATTGGTATCCCATTGGCTGATAGTGGTCTTAGATTTTCCTTAGTTGTCTCGGGCGTGAGATGTTATTCTAACTCCGTATTGGTGTCTCTCTCCTTGTCCTTCCTCGGCCAGTGGATATTTCAGTAAATACAAGAGAGCACCTTGACCCTCCTTATGTATCCCTTGTCCCTGCTCTGGGTATTTTCCTTTCAACAAATACACATATCTGACTCTTAGAACTTAATGTACAACTATGAATCTGTCTTAGTTGTTTCTTGGTCTTTTACTGTTTGTCTCCTTTTCTTTCTTCCTTTTCCTATGATCACTATTTTTTAATGGTCTGGGGATCTGTGCATTTCTTTCTTACATTATTAAGAATGTAGCCAAATTGACTGTAAATGTACAATCAATTTAGTACACTCTAAGTGACTATTACTCTAATTATTCTCAGCAAAGTGTGTGCCAAAGTATGGCCTTATCATCTTCACTGACCCCACAATAACAAAACACCCCCTTCTTTTCACTGACCAGTTCTATTTCATGTGTAGAAGAGCTCTCATGATGAAAGCCATTGGATAAACATCAGTTCTCATTCAGTGCTAATGTCACATTGTGAGTCTAGAATGTGTTCTTGCGGTCAGAGGCCCATATGGCCATTTCGGATTGCTTAAAGCCAGAAGCTCTGTCAATGATTGTACAACAGTGCCATGCATTTTTACTTAGATTCTGTCATACCCAGTCAACCTCGTATTTGATTCTTGGTTCTTACTAATTGATTTGTTTGAAGAGGCTTTATAAACAGCTTAGTTTATGGTCCAATAAATCATGTTCAACTGGCACTTACCAGTCTTGGAAGCCAATCAGGGGCCTGAAACATTACCTGGAGTGAATCTGATGGTTCTGCCTGGATGAACGAATGCTTTAAGTAAGTCAAAGTAAATTTATTTGATTCAGACCTCAACTGAGATCAACAAATACAAGGATAAAATTGTTATTATTAAATTTAAAGTGATTAAATGATAAAACATTTACTTTTAAAACACACTAAAAAATGGAGCAGTAACAATATTCTATCGTCTACCTGTACAGCATTTTGCTTTTAAGACACACTATAGAATGGGACATAACAATGTTCTATCGCCTACCCGTACAACATTCTATAAAAATAAAATAAAAAATAAAAACTTCTGATTAGGCGTTTTAACTTTAGAACTGCTTTAGAAAACTTTTAAAAAACTTATACAGGTTATGGCAAACAAATTCATTTACTGGAGAGTTACACAACATAATTAAATCTTGGGCCAAGAGTGCATTATACTTCAGTTGAATTGGAATTATATAACGACGTCGTGCCGCTACTATACTCGCATTAGGACAGATTAGTAAAATATGAGGCAAATCTTGTCGGCCACCTTTGCATAACTCACATATGCCTCTGGGATTATTTGTACCTTCCCAGCTGGCTAAGAATGTTGCTAAAGGGAGTATACCCAAACGTAAGAGTAGGATACAACGCCTTACCCCGTGCTCTAATTGAAAACGTAAATAGGGAGCAAAGGATTTAAATTCTTTGTTTTCTGCAAACACTTTATAATGCTTCAATTGAATGCAATGCTCTTTATCCAATTCATAACTGATTCTAGGGCCAAATGTTTTAAAAACAATTTCAAGTGTGTTGGAGACCACTCCTGTAGGAGCATGAGAGTACATTGAGAAACCTCAAAGGCTTTTTCCAAATTCCTATTAAAAGCATACCCAGACGCTTCCTCTCTAAAAGTCTCCAGTTTTAACAGATGCCTTAAGGTGTCTGGCGCTGCGTGTAATAAGTTGTATGCCCACCTGATGATATTTGCAATTACTCTAGCAGAAATTCCCGTTACCGATAACTCGAGACGAAGTGCTTGGACTGGTACCGAGTGCGACACTTTTAACAATTTCCGGAGTATGGTTCCCTCCTTTACTTTTATAGATTGCCATGTTTTAATTTGTGTGAATTCCATGGCATATGATAAAATCGGAGGGATTTTCATACCATAAACCTCCAACATTGGTGTGAAATGTCTATTTCCGTGGAAAGGTACAGTCTCTGTAAAGCCCCGGCATGGGATTCTGCCTTCCGACTTAAGTGTTGGAGATGGGCTGTATCTTGTAAATTAGAAGTAAAAATACGGCCCAAATAAACATACTCTTTTACTGTCTCGATCGGTTCGCCTCCTAACGACCATGTATAAGGTAAAGCCTTCCTTCTGCCACTGAAAGGGAGTGCTTTAGTTTTGGTAATGTTTGGCAACAGAAAATTTTCGATTGCATAATGATTTAGTTCATTCAGGGTTCTTTGCAAACCTATCGGGGTATGGTCGAGTATAACGATATCGTCGGCATACAATAGACACAGTATATCAACTTGTGCTAATTTAGGAGGATAATTTTTAATTAGAGAAAGACGCCCTGGCAGATCGCTAATATAGATGGAGAATAATAGGGGAGCTAATAAGCATCCCTGTTTCAGCCCATTCCGCGAAGGGATAGGATTGGTTAGACCTTTTCTCCCCCATTTGGACTCTACACCACGTTGATGTGTGAAGGGAGATTATTATTGTTAAAAGCTCTTTAGGAATCCCCATATTCGCCAATTTTCTCCATAGAGTCAGTCTATCTACGCTATCGAATGCAGTCGAAAAATCAATAAAAGCACAATATAAAATTTGAGCATTTAACATAACATACTTATCAAGCACTGTTTGGAACACAGCAATATTGTCCAATGTAGAATGCTTTGGGCGAAACCCAGCCTGAAACATAGGGATCACTTTTCTCGAGAAAGCCCAGTCTTTTAAGTGTTCCAAAACGCAAGCTTACTTACTAATTGATTTGTTTGAAGAGGCTTTATAAACAGCTTAGTTTATGGTCCAATAAATCATGTTCAACTGGCACTTACCAGTCTTGGAAGCCAATCAGGGGCCTGAAACATTACCTGGAGTGAATCTGATGGTTCTGCCTGGATGAACGAATGCTTTAATGTATAAGAGGTAAATTACACTGAACTTTTCTAACCCACCTAGGACATGATCTAAGACAAGATTCACCAACATTTGTACCTGGCCCCTCAGATAAGGCAGCCTCTCAGTGCTCTCTTTTGATCAAAAATACGAAAATACTGTCAGTCTCTAATTCACCCTTGTGCTCATCAGCTCGTGATATTCAGAGGGCATCTCCCTCATAAAGAAACTGAGACCCTGATAATAGACATTGAAGCTAGGGTCCAGGTTCACTGAATCTTTGTCGTGCACCAAGTAACACAAACCAAAGCAAAGCTGTGCAAAGGTATTTACTATCCAGGGCAAAGGGTGCTTTGCGACAGAACGGTGCCTTTTTCTCAGTTCAAAAACTCCTTTGCACTGCTTTCTATCTCTTTGTGTTAAGAAGGTGTTACTGTGGCATAACAGTGCAAGCACTCATAGCTTTTGAAGCAAAGTCCCATGTACTAAGATATGCAGACTGGGGTTTGAATCAAAAACTAATGTCTCCTTGAACCAGGAATTAACAAGAGGAAATGTGTGTAATTCTGTAAAGCCCACGTATTGTATGTGTACTGCAGTGTACAGTACAGATTTAGGGTCGCATGACAGAGGCACGCATGGCTAAACCACAGGTGCCTCTACTACGTGGCCCCAACAACGAATGCATCTAAACAACGCATTCCTTTACCACATATGCCTTTACCATGCATGCCGTTACCACACGATTTTGTGGTAAAGGCATGACTGGTAAAGGGATGTGTGGTAAAGATCACACCCCAACCCCACCGCCCTGAGCCCTAAACACTATCCCGACTCCCCCAAGCCCGAAACACTACCTGACCCCCCTGAGTCCTAAATACTACCCTGACCCCCTGAGCCCTAAACACTACCCCAATTCCCCTGAACCCTAAACACTACCCCCCTCTGAGCCCTAAACACTTCCCGACCCACCCGAGCCCTAAACACTACCCCGACCCCCCTGAGCCCTAAACACTGCCCCGAACCCCCGAGCCCTAAACACTACCCGACCCACACCAGAGGCCTAAACACTAACCCGACCCTCCCAGCCCTAAAACTACTACCCCCACTCCCCCAAAACCCAGCCCGGCCCTACTTACTTCACTGTGTCCTCTCCAGATTCTTCCTGCTCCTGGGCCCACCCATTCCAGCATCTTGACCGCGCACTGCCTTAACCATGCAAATGCGTGGTTAAGGCATGCGTGGTTGAGCTTGCAGGGAAACGGCACGGATGGTTGTTAAGGCTGTTTCCCCACATACAGTGCTTGGAATCATTCTGAGTGTGTCATAGGAATTTGTACTGGAAAGTTATTCTTTCAATACACATTCTATGCTAGACAGCACATGGTCATCTCTGAACCATGGTGTAATGCTGGGTATCACACAAGGCAGCCTGTTTGTGCACCAGCAGATGTGAGGACAGCAGCAGCAGTCCAATTTCAGTATATATGATCTGTGGTGTGTTTCCCTCTTTCAAAATGCAGCACAGCAAATTTGGTTGTTGCACTATGTTGCATGAAACATTAGTAGATCTGGCCCTAAGTTTTGTGATACTAGCCTTTGACACCCGAATAATTGTGCTGGGCCAGGATAATTTAATGGTTCAGCCCCCCTGATGTCCATTATCCTCCTGTCTTTCTCACATTAGTTCCACTCTTCAAATTCTCCAAAGAGCACACCATAATAGCATAGACGTAGTGGGTATTAAGCCACTTGACATATAAGGCTCAGCAAGGCTGCCCTATGATGGACTTGCTAGCCAAACTAGGTGATTTTCCCTTATTGAATGGGAGAGCAGTGGCCCATTTTGGCTGCTCCCCAGTGCAGCCTGCCAGAGACTGGATGGAGCACATTCATGGCTTTTATTGACTTCCGGTTATTACAGAAAGTTGGGGTGATCCCGCATATATGTATACTGCTCTCAAACAGTCTAGGGTTGTCTGTCTCCAGGGGACCTCTGAAATGGGGGTCAGAATGTTCTGTGCCAATCAGGGTAGGGGGCTCCGCTGGAGAGAGGATTCCCACCTGACCACCTCTAATTCGTATTTGGAGTGTGCTTGGGTAACAAAGGGAAGCAAGCATTTAGAAAGTCAATATGTTTGGCTTTTGCAGGTAAATAGAAATAGAGACACAACATGTTTGTGCACATATATGACTATATGAAGACATGCCTACAGGCATTCAGGGACACAAACGAACACATCTTCAGAAACACTCACAGAACCAGACCTACATGCAGTGCTAAATATGAGCCGGTGGTTGCAGGTGGGAACCACCGGCACTCATTTTTGGGGCCTGGCACTTACTTTTATTCAACAGACTTTGGGGAATATTTACTACGAAGTGACGGAGCGCGGCGTTAGCCTCCTTGGCTCAACGCTGTACTCCGCCACTTCCAAAACGCAGGGCTGCACCGTATTTACAACAATATGGTGCAGCCCTGCATTTCCCACTGCACTGGCGCTAAATTAAGCAGCCTTGCACCAATGCAGGCACCCTTGCACAATAGTGCAAGGGTGTCTGCGTTGAGGGGAAGATTGTTTATGTGCAGGAAGGTCTCCTTTCATGCACACGAACAATCTTTAAACGGTGTTTTGTAACTTCTATGTTTGATTTGATTTGATTTTTGCATTTGTAGAGCGCAGACTGTCATTCCATAAGGAGCATCCTGGCGCTATGCGGAGGCGGGGATGAGGTAGAAGCCGTGGGGACTCTATATCAGGGATAGGCAGAGTTCGTCTGGAGCTACAAAGATCCAGGTTTTCAGTGCCTTCCTGAAATGTGTCTCGGTTTTTAACATCCTTAGGTGTGTTGGCAAAAGGTTCCAGGCTTTAGTTCCTAATGCGGTTACTGTTTTTCCACCCTTTGTTTTGTACTTGAAGTTGGGAGGTTTGAGGAGGTTTGCTGATGATGATCTCAAAGTTCTGGATGTGGTGTAAGGAATGAATCTGGCTGAGAGATACGTTGGGCCTAGGTTTTGCGTGGCTCTGAAAGTGATTAAGAGAAATTTAAATAGGATTCTCTTGTGCAATGGGAGCCAATGGAGGGTTTTAAGTGCTGCGGATGCTGAGGACCTTCGTGGTAGTTTAAGGACTAAACGTGCTGCAGCATGCTGTACCACCTGTAGTCTTTTCAGCGTTTGTTTGTTGGCTCCTGCTAGAAGACTATTGCAGTAATCCATGCGCGATAGAATCAGAGCCACCGCTACTGTTTTCCTGGCCATTAGGGGGATGAAGTCAAAGAATTTTCTCAATGACTTGATGAGGCTGAAGCAGGTCCCTGCCACAGTCAGTGCTTAATGTAGCACACATAGACGTTGCAAAACGCCATTTTTTTAAATTGATTGTTTATGTGCAGGAGGGTCACCTTCCTGCACATAAACAATCAATGGCCTTTTGGTGTTTCTATGTGTGCTGCACAACACAGCGCATATGGATACAGCAAAAACACATTTCTCCTTGTTGCTCCTGTTTAAGACTAGGTTTTCTCTGGTCTTAATTTTGGCGCAGCCCCATATTTATGCTGCCCTTGTAAATATGGGGCAGCATCAAAATCAATGGGTGTTGCGGGGGAACGCCCACTGCAACACCCATTGCCCTCCCCTTTCACGGTAAGTATAGCGTGAAAGGGGGCCTTATTCACAAGGCCATCGCCAACACAATGTCCTGAAAAGTGATGTTGTGGTGGCGATAGGGGCTTGTAAATATGCCCCTTTGATCCCTTTTAATAGAGAGAAAAACATGGACGGGGGTAAGAAGGAGGAAGAGAAAGATGGAAAAACAGTGACAATGGGAGAAAGAGGAGATGAAAAAGAACCTGCAAGAGTGAGATAAAGAGTCAGGAAGTGTCTGGTGGTTGGTTAGAGATCCATGAGGAGGAATCAACACTGTGCAGCCTTGGTAGTCGGCATCCCAACCTTTCATATCACCAGCTGCAGGAAACTTTGGGCCCCTGCACTTATTCTTTTACAAATTAAGTCAGCACTGTCTACATGCATCCTTGCACACAGACCAACAGACAGAACAACAGTGCTTAATTTGTAAATTAATGAGTGCTGCTGCCCAAAACTCTGCTCAGGAGCCCTTCGGGCACTATTTAATGTCAGGGCGCTGAATACCAAGGCGCCGTAGTCCTGAATCCATCTCAGGTCTCTTTAAACCGCTGCCAGGCACTGTCTGCCCCTTTATCTCACTCTTGCCCGTCCCTGCTTTCTCCCTTGGTGACGGTTTTCCCGTCTTTCTCTTCCTCCATCTTTCCCATTTCTGGTCCTGATTCAAAAAGGTAAACATACTTGTTTAAGTTTACTCTTTTTCAGTATTCACAAAACTGGAATTTAATAGTAAGTTTATCAGTGCAGAGAGTCGGCAGTCGGGGCAGAGAACTCCACACATAAAAAGATAGGACAGGCCTATCTTTTTATGAACTGAGTTTATGACTGCGGAGTCTCCTCACGCCTGAACTCAATATTAAATTCCAGTTTTGTGAATACTGAAAAAGAGTAAACTTACACAAGCGTATAAGTTATTATTATTAAACTTTATTTTCCATTTTCACAATGAATTACAACAAGAATGACATATTGAATACTCATTGCAACAGTACAGAATACACTATCTCAAAGAGATTGATCTAATACATAACGCACAATATAGTTCGGGGTAAAGTGCACATTTTTCACTTCAACAATTACTAGACAGCCCGTATGCGTCCCTTCATGACAAGGTTACGGACCCACACCTATCTTCTAAAGGTACGCACTTATATTTGAGTTAACAGCGGGGTTCTAACCCACCCCGGTAGGTACTATTCCTGCCGGTTGCTGTAATGTAGGGGCAGAGACCCTTTCAAGCAAATCATTCTTGAGTGGGCACCAGATGTCCCGGTCCTCTGTTTTTTTTTCTCTCTACTGCTCTCAGACAATATCTGATGAGGAAAAATAAGTACCTGGTCCCCAAAAATGAGTGCCGGTGACCCCCACTGGCACAAATTAAGCACTGCGCAGCCACCCCAGTTTACAGACCAATACACAAGTTATCATCCCTACTGACCGGTGTATTACCTTTAGTACAGCTTTTTTTAAATGACTCACAGTTACAACGCTTTATTTATGCCGCATGTTCATTTATATTGCATGAATTTGAGCGGAATAAATCGTTCTAAAAGATCCACAGTAAGGTAACATTCCAGTAGATGGCAGTGTTGACCGTAATTCTGAAGTGAAAGGTTCAACAGAAAGAAACGTGTAGTTGACAAACAATTCATTTTAAATAGCTGCATGTTTTTAAAGTAATAGCGGCAAATGTTGGGTTTTGAATAAGTGGACTTTTCACATGAATTCTGTTTCTGGATTTGAAAAATTAGTATATAAAATATGTAAAAAAATTGTGTGGGTTATAAAAGTTAAAGGTGCAAAGGGTATTTCATTTTTAGCATTTAACAGAACTAACTTAAATTTTAGAATATTCAATATAAGTTTATCAAATATCGAAAAAGAGATAGAGCGAGTTATAAAAGAGATAGCCGCAAAGGGTGGGAAGAAATGTAATTTTATTTCGTTTTTATAGTTTTTAAATAATCAAAGGTTTTCAAACTTTTAATGATAGTACATAATAAATATTATACATTTAGAGAAGTTTTCAAAAATATATATTGTCCATTTTAAACAAAAAAAATTCATAATACAAATATCTTTTTTAAAGACGAAGGGACATATTTATCAAGTAGATGCATCGTCCTTGCGCCACACAATGGGGTGCTAGGGCGACGCAACTACCAAGTAAGATTTATCAAGCCACACAAGGCCAACTTGCGTGGCTTGATAAATCTAGTGTAACGCAACGCTGCTCAAATCACTGCATTGCGTTACTATGCCCCAGGAAGGAAGTCCATGGATGGAGAGTGGGTGTTCCCATGTATCCACCCATGGATTTTGGCGCATCCCCAGATTTACCATTATTGGTAGACCTGGGAATGTGTCAAAATCCTGTGGCTCCCCAGGTGAGGCATAACGAGGACAAATATCTTTATTGATCCTTGTTACTTCCTCTTTCTATGTGTGCTGCATTGTGCAACACACGTAGAAAGAGCAAAATGCAGTGGCGGCTCCTCCGCTATGGTGGAGGAGCGTCTTCCCACTGCTTTTAAGCAGTGCGAATTAGAAACATAAAATGATAATAACTTTGAGTTATTATCCTTTTATGCTTCTGTGCTTCCTTGCGGGCGGGAGGGTGGGCGGGGCTGCTCTGCTCTCAGAGCAGGGTAGAGGAGGAGTGGTTTGCCCACTCCTAAGTGCACATGACTGTCATGCACACTTTCCCTGTTCTCCATGCAGGCTGCATTACAGCCTGCGTGGAGAACATGCCCAGGCCCCCATTCCCTGGCTGCGCGTCCAACCAGGACACTCAGACCAATCACAATGCTGCATCGCAGCGTTGTGATTGGTCAGGGGAGCCTGGGGGCTGACCAATCACAACGCTGCATTGCAGCATTGTGATTGGTCAGTGGGTGCTGGCTGTGCTTCCTGTTCCTTTAGTTCGACGAGGAGAGCAGGAGCAGAGATGCAGGACCCGGCGACAAGGTAAGTATATTTTTTCTTTATGTTGCGCACCCCCCTCCCTGCGCGAATCCCCCCGCGCGCGACTCCACCACCAGGCGAACCCCACCACGAACCCCACCACTTTGCATGGTTTGAATGGCTTCATAAATATGGAGTAATGCAACGCAACGCATATTGCTACATTGCATTACTCTGCGCAAGGGAGGCATTCCATGGGTGTTGCGGTGGGTTTCCCCATGCAATTCCCATGATTTTTGACGCATTCCCAGATTTACCAAATATGCCCCACTGTGCGCCAGCACAAGGAAATGACAGAAATGTGCCATATTATGGTAAATACGGCGTATTCCTGCCCTTTCCCTATCATGCAGTGCAGCAAGGTGACTTGCTGTGGGGCTTTTTCAATAAATACGCCCCATAATATCTACCATTCTAAAAATGTACGTACAAGAATAACATTGCATTTACCTCAAAATACAGTAGATGGCAGTGTCGATTACAAATAACATCTGTACACAGCTTCAGATAATGAAAGCAACGACAGTGTCGAAATAGAATGCTGGCAACAGAGAAGACACAGATCTAAGTTAACACTTATGTTCTTTTGAAACATAAGCTTTATCTTTAGCTCTTCCATGAAGATATCACTTTTAATAATATAGAAAAATATATTAATGGTAATATTTTCATTAAAAAATAATTAGACAATGCAGCGTTATTATTGTATGCATTTTCAATGTTATTTACATTAAAATGCAATGTAACTGTTTGCGACAAACAAAACACATTGCAATTGAAGGAGTTGACTTCACTTTCACTGCAATGACAGATATCCCTACTGACCACTGTGCTCCCATGCACACAGGCCATCAGACATCCAGACACCAGAGCACAACACACAGAAAAACATACTCATACACACATCCCAACACACAGAGGCTCATGCACATACAGACATGCCACGTAAAGACACACATCCAGTTCCACACAACACAAATACAGTTACACTACACACATGAAGCAACCATACATGGCAGCCAACAGACACAATTCAGGTGGGAGTCTCCAGATTTTTAAAGCCAAAAATGTCTTTATTTTAGGTGTCTCCTGCCTGAAACTGACTCTGTTTGGGTGTTAGTCAATGGGGGAAATAAATTCCCGAGATTTTCTATCAGTATATCTCTCTATCCTGTTTCGAAATGTTGGCATGTATGGGGACAAAGAGATGAATGAATACAGGAACAGACAGATGAATGCTTAATTGCTGGTGGGGGCTTAAGGAACCGTAGACCCAAAATATTTAATCCATCTAAAGATGAAGTCAACTGCATGATAGTAGAGTTCCAGTTACATGAAATAACAAAAAATTGCATTCCATCCATGCACTTTTTGTTATTATCATACATATGCAACACTGCTTTCAATACCAAGCGCGGCTCCTCTTTTAGAGCGGAGGAGCGTCACCCCACTTAAAAGTCCCCCAAAGCCCCAGAGATTAAAAATAAAATGGTAATTTATTGCCCCGTCCCGAACAGAGCATCAGGACGGGGGCGGGGCCGCTGCTGAGTGACAGCAGCAGGGAGGAGGGTGGGCTGGCTGTTGCATTGTTTAAAGTGTGCATGTCTTTTTGGCCGGCCATCATGTGGCGGCCAGCCACTCATGCACACTTTAAACAGCTCTACCCAGCTATCTTAAGACAGCTGGGTTAGAGCAAGCCAAAGCCTCCAGTGCGCTGTGGAGTGCCGAATGAGGCCGCTCCCACCAATCCTAGCGCTGCTCTCAGGCAGGTGAGAGCAGCGCCAGGATTAGCCAAGGGAGTTCCTGCGTCCAGTTCCAGCGAAAGAGGAGGTCCGGACCGGAGGATATCATGTTCTGTAAGGTAAGTGTTTTTTTACATTTATTATTTGTGCACACTTTTTTTATATATCATTTGCGTGCCCCTGCCCCCTCTCCCCATAGATGCCAGCTGTCACTGTTCAGTATCTCTATCTAGAAGTAGCATGTCACATTTTGGCTTCAATGATCATTCCATGTACACTAACAAGCCAACATGTATCCAGTTCTGGGCTTTCATTTAGCTAAACAATTTGTCGAATATGCTAGTCCTCATGCGTCTGAGTAAACAATGACCAAAACTCCCATAATGAAATGAAAACAAATGACTACAAGCCTGGTATATTGTGCACATGTGGACCTTTGGCACCCAGCGGTGCAGATTGCTGTTTGCATGCATTAACTATTACATTTCCTTTTGCACACTATACAAATACTTGGGTGCAGATTTACAAAACTCTTATACAATGCAGCAGAGCATCCTAAGTTGATGCGCTGTGTTGCGTGAGAGGGAGAAACATATAGAGATATGGCCTTATCCTCTTCTCTACCTAGTGCTGGTACAGAACTCTGCTGCCAAGCGCCAAACACACACACCTTTGTGCCATAGTGCACAGGTGTCTGTGTGAGTCTAGTATAGGTTTTGTAATGGAACAATATCCTTGCAGTGCAAAATACTATGTTTAGACTGACTTTACAACTTTTCCTACTATGAATATGTGCTGTTCGGTGCAGCACACATATCAATTGGAAAAGAAAGTAGAAATTTAACATTTCTCTATATAATGTCAGCCTTCAAGTGGTGTTCATTTTTGGCGCAAAATCCTATCTACTATTCTTAGTAGATAGGGTTTTGTATCCAAAATCATGGGTGGTAGCACAGGAACGCCCATGTACGATCCATGGAGTGCCCCCCTTGACGCAGAGTAAGGCAAAGCAGCGCTTTATGCTGGTTCGAGTTACTTTTTCTCGCAAACCAACTCAAATACCAATCTGTTTGGGTTTGTAAATAGCCAAAAAGATTTTGCGCTGGGTCTGCATTAAAAAAGTAACACAAACCCAACGCAAAACCTTTGTAAATCTGAGCCTTGGTGGGATGAACTGTGGCGACTGTAGCTTGAAAACACGAAACAGTGGTTGCTGGACTGTCAGCAGCACATCCACTAATTCAGAGGCACCAAACAAGTGCATGAGCTGTGGACAGTGCCATTCCTGGAAAAACAGGTGCATTATTGGGTTTTACAATGACTTTCAAACAGCAGGTGGCAACTAACATGAGTTCTATAGTGAGGTCCTACAGGTGTAAACCTCTTATCTAACACAAGTTGTCTAAAGTTCAGTGCATTTGATCACAAGCACATTCATGTCCTGGATCTGCTGTTTATTTATTGTGCAGGTGTATTTGTGCAGCTTGTATTCTTGGCTCTGTAACGAGGGACAGTCTTGTTGTTCAAACAATAAAGGTTTATATGAGGTGATATTCTTCAGACTGAACATGCTTCCTGAAGACAGGGTTTACAGTACACTAGTAGTATTGCTGAGGTAGTTAGTGGTATCTGGGAGAGCTTGAGGATAAACAGGAATTCCCTGTTTGCCGCTCTCTCTCGGTATAATTTGTTCTTTGCCAAGCACCCACATTACTTTTGGCAAAATTAGATTCCAGGAAAGAAAAGAAGATACAGTACAACAAAAAAAATATAGTCAAACACAGGTATACTGACAAAACCCAGAAGAAACCGTCTAACAGCTATATAAAGTTCAAGTAGAGGTCAAAACTAAAAGACACTCCCTTGCAGTGCATATAAAAGGTTCTGTGTAGGCCCAGGAGAAATGTCTTTTATGCCTGTGTAATCATGCGCAATTTTATTAATTTCACATTCTGATTGTTATGCGAAATTACTGAAATTCTAATATTATGCCATGTCGCGTAGTTATGCGCTGTTTGCCACAAAACTTTACAGGGAGCTCGTGGGAGCAATGCAAACAACCACAACGCACACAGCGGGTGTTTGTAGTTTTTGAGTTATTTTGTCAGTACGAAATGTATCCCTGCGTCCAAAATGGATGCAAGGTCACATTTGACACTAAAATATAGTGCCAAGTGCCGGTTTTCCACGTGGTGTAATTATGTGTAACTTCACATAATTTTCCTGAGAATTCACCCCTAATTACGGAAATTCAAATTATGCACATTTCGCACACCGCTAGTTCTGAAAAGGGGGTGAGAGTGAACTGTAATACAGTGGCGGCTCGCAGAGGGAGTGCTGCGGGGCGGTGGGGCGGGGGAGGGGCAGGGTGGGGGGTAGTGGAGTCGGACATACGACGGGCAGGAGTAAAGTAAGTATATAAATAAATAAAACTATTTACATTGCGCTCCCTGCATCGCCAACTCGGCGATGCAGCGAGTGCAAGGTAAATAGTTTTATTTATTTATTTACTTACTTTACTCCTGGCCATTGTATGTCCGACTCCACTACCCCCCCACCCTGCCCCTCCCCCAGTGTAATACCAAAAGAGGGCTCCCGGCCGTAGGTGCATGGTTTAAACTTGGTGTAGGGAGACAGTAGCCTCCCTCAGTCAAGGTCCAACCACCCGTCACATGGCCATCAATTTCAAGTCAGTGGCAGAGACAGGGATACAACCAACCACACAGCGATAACCCTGTCTCTGGCACTGCAATCAGCCCACCAATCTCCACCATGCCATTATCAGGTGAGAGCATTCTCCAAACAAGTCTGCGATGGCATGGTGTGGGTGTAAGGATGGTGGCAAGGCCTGTCAAGTCATAACTCCTTCTTGGGGCTGAGGAAATCGCCTGGAATAGTCAAACTGGACTGCAGCATATGTGTGGTAGAAATATGACTCGTTATTTTGCATACCATTACTTCGCAGCTTTTTGCTGCGATGTTTTTACTTTGCAAATACCGTTACTACGCAAGTTTTTATTTCGCATACCTTTACATTGCAAGTGTTAATGTATGCGAACTAAAAACTTGCCTAGTAATAAAAACCCAACACTACACTAAACACTAAATACAAATACACTACCCTACACATCACAATCTCTAAAACACTACCCAAACCCTCAAACACTACACTACCCTACACTACTCAAACACCACTACACTACCCTAAACCCTAAATCACTACCCCCTGTACGACCCTCCCCCTTCCCCAGCCCGCTCCCTACACTCAAACACTACCCTGCACGCACCCCCGACACTACCCTAAACCCTAAAACACTACCCTACACTACACAAACACCACAACACTACCCTAAACCCCAAATCACTACCCCCAGCACGACTCTGCCCCTACCCCCATTCCTGTCCCTACTCCCAAACACTACCCTACACGCAACCCCGACACTACCCCAAACCCTAAAACACTACCCTACACTACACAAAAACCACAACACTACCCTAAACCCTAAAACACTACCCCCAGCACGACCCTGCCCCTACTCCCAAGACGGTCCCTACACTGAAACACAACCCTGCACGACCAACCCGACACTACCCTAAACCCTAAAGCACTACCCTATACTACACTAACACCACAACACTACCCTAAACCCTAAAACACTACCCCCATCACGACCCTGCCCCTACCCCCAAGACTGTCCCTACACTTAATCACTACCCTGCACGACCCCCCGACACTACCCTAAACCCTAAAACACTACCCTACACTACACTAACACCACAACACTACCCTAAACCCTAAAACATTACCCCACACTAACAGCACAACACTACCCTAAACCCTAAAACACGATCCTGCCACCTACCCCCAAGACGGTCCCTACACTGAAACACTACCCTGCATGACCCCCCGACACTACCCTAAACCCTAAAACACTACCCTACACTACACTAGCACCACAACACTACCCTAAACCCTAAAACACTACACTACACTAACACCACAACACTACCCTAAACCCTAAAACACTACCCCCAGCACAACACTGCCCCTACCCCCATTCCTGTCCCTACTCCCAAACACTACCCTTCAAGACCCCAGACACTACCCTAAACCCAAATACACTACTCTACACTAGACAAACACAACTACACTACCCCCTGCACGACCCTAAACCCTTAATTACTACACAGCCTCTCTTACCTCTCTCTCTCCTCGGTTCCTGTCTTCTCCGTCTTCCTTCGTCGTCAGTGTTGCACGTCGTTGTGATGAAACGGATGCGTGTCCGTTTCCACACAACGATGTGGATAGCCTTTACTTCACAAGCGTTACAACGCATGCGATGTACCAACTTGCGTAGTAAAGGCTACGGGTTGTAACATCGCATGCGTTCTAACGCTTGCGAAGTAATGGTACGTGGTGTAACAGCCGCGTACTAATGGGTGTTTACCTTGTGGTAGTCCTTGGGGAGCACCGGGGGTTCTCTCAGCTTCTGGTGATTGGGAGAAAGGCTCCTATCACACCTACACAGCCTGGCACACTGGTAATCCAAAGGATTACCTTCCAAGGGGTACAAAAGAGGATTCCTCATTTGTAATGCACATGCGTGTGGTGTCAGCTGAGGAAAACCTAGGATTACTCTTTCACATGCTCCTGAGAAGGTACTCGTTGGACTACGAGGGCTTAGGGAATCTGATTCCCTGGCTGGCACCACACGCACGTGCCCTTCTGACAAGGGGAATCTACAGAAATTACCTGGGGCATGAGTACTCTTCAATGCACAATTCCCACCAGGTGGCCCTTTTCCACGCCAGTGGTTACAGGAAAATCATCACTGCGGTGCTGGCAACTCCTTGGTGAAGTTCACCTTCCTCTAGCCTCCCGCCGTCGTGATCCACCCACCTCTGTAGTCAAATGGTAAGGTTGATTGTGGGCATGGCAGCATAGATGGAATATTAAGGCTTGGGCAGAGATGGTGCTTGCACCAGCTACAAAAAAGAAAGTAAAAAGAGCACAAAGGAAACACAGCAAGATTATTTAGGATTGAGATCCTTTCTGAAAGCAAAGTGTTCCAGACTGAACCTTAGGTCAAGGGAAGGGGCATTCCACATTTGGAAGTGACCACTGAAAATGACCAACCATCCATGCACAAGCACCCCATCAGTGGAACGAGGAGAGTCTTATTAGCAGGGCCGGCTATAGCGCTGGTGGCGCCCGGTGCGACAATGTTTGTTGGCACCCCCCAATGACCACCTCCGCCACAGATTCCCTCACTACCACCCTTTAACAGTGCCCCTCAAGTTTCCATAACCCCTCTCTCCCAGATGCATTTAATTAGTTTTATAGCACCACTCATGCCAGTATAGGATGTCAGAGCACTTTACATCACACACACTACACAGAGATAATCAATCATAGGTGTGTAAATCAGTGTATAGGAAATGTTATATCAGACAGAAGACTACAAGGTGCAGGAGTCACATTACAGCCATACTGGTAGGCATTATAGTTAAAGAGGGCCTGGTCTGGAGAAGCACAAACTCAGAATTGAAAACGTAACACCATGGTTGTGGGTTCTCTTTAATAAGAATTGATGTCGTCCAAAAATAACCCTTTTTTGCAGCATTAGTATAATGAAAGACTGGGGAAAAAATCATATTGCTATACCTTAAACCTTACAGTTTCATGCAGCTCTTTGAGGACAGTTAATAGCTCACTCTTCTATATTGGGATTTTAACTTATAATTTGCAAGTAACGAAAGGATCTCTCTGACAAAAGCAGTAACCCACTGACCTAGTTACATTATATGCACTTTGTGATCTGCATGGTAGACGTTCTTTGCAGCAGGCACATTAACCCTCCGCTACTGTATGATGAGTCAAAACTTCTACTAGACAAAACTCCGATCTCACTCCAGGAAGAACATTAATCAACAGAGTTATCTTGACATTGTTATTGTTGCCTGAGAATTGCTGGAGGCTAGGAACACAGCAGCAGGTGCATTAAACCCTTAATATTCTTGCAAACACAGCGCCCCCACCTGATATCCGTGCCCGGTGCAGTTGCACTGGTCGCACCACCATAGTGCCGGCCCTGCTTGTTAGAATACTTTAGAGTTATAGCAAGCATGCATTTCTGGATCATTGAGTTCAAAAATGCCATACTCACTGCTGCTACGACATTATGAAAGAGACAAAGATGTTTAAATTCAACATGTCACTTCACTGGGAGCCAGTAAAGGTGGCTTAGCTGCTAGAAAAGCTCAATTAGCAGGTCTGTCCACGGATCTTGGCACTGATAGCAAAAGCTGTAACAGCAAGGAGTGGAGAACCTAACACATAACAGCAAGAGAAAAGTAGCATGATAGAGGCGGTGCAGAAGGAGGCAAAACATACATAAATACTTCAGGACATGAAAGCAAAGGATACTGACCACAAATACAATATATAGGTATCAAGCAAGCAGAGACAAGATAAGAAAAAACTACGGGGCATATTATCTAGGAAGTGGTGGTGAGAGGCGTTAGCCTCCTTGGCTTAACGCCTCTCATCGCCACTTCGGAAACGCTAGGCTGCACCATATTACCAAGGATATGGTGCAGCCTGGCGTTTCCCCCTGCGATGGCGCTAAGTATCACAACTTAACGCCAACGCAGGCACCCTTGCACCAGAGTGCAAGGGTGTCTGCGAGCAGGAAGGTTTGTTTATGTACAGGAAGGTGTCCTTCCTGTACATAAAAAAACCTAAAATGCCATTTTGTGACTTACATGTGTGCTGCTTCATGCAGCACACATGTAAGTTACAAAATGGCATTTTAAAACAGGTTTGTTTATGTAAAGGAAGGGACACCTTCCTGTACATAAACAAACCTTGGCATTTTGCTTTTTCCATGTGTGCTGCACAAGCAGCACACATGGAAAAAGCAAAAACGCATTTCTCCTCGTTTCCCCACCTTAAGACCAGGATTTTCCTGGTCTTAATTTCGGCGCTGCCACCTATTATCGCCTCTCTTGATAATGGGTGGCAGCGTCGAAGTGAATGGGTGTTGCGGTGGAACGCCCACCGCAACACCCACTGCACGCCCCTTTCATGCTAATTTTAGCGTGAAAGGGGCCCTATTACCAAGGCAGCGTTAAGCCACTTAACGTGGCTTTTAGCCACGTTATGTGGTTTAAACTGCCTTGGTAATAGGGCGCTGACCCTATCGCCACCACAACGTCACAAAAAGTGACGTTGTGGTGGCGATAGGGGCTTGATAATATGCCCCTACGTCTTTATTCCTCACCCAGGAGAGGAGAGAAAAGAGAAGTAGACGTGGACGAACAAGGGACCAAAAACAGGGCATTGACTGCAAGCAGTGCAAACTCAATGCATGTAAATATGTATGTATTAGGTATTTCTGCAGTGCGAGCCTAGCCATAAAGCCGTGGAGCACTCACTCTACATTGTCAAAAGCAAGCTTAAAGTCAATGAGTTATAGGATATGTTTATTTATCGGCAGATTAAAAATATAATTCATCATCAACATATAGCATCAAGCATATAAAATGCATCATAAAAATGTAGTAAAAATAGATAAAATCCAGCAATTTCAATATATACATACTGGACACTTAAACATCGATAAAAACATTAGAAAGTTCTTTGAGGCATTTGCATAAGTGATCCCAGAGCAGATACAAATCTTTAATAGTCAAACAGACAGTCGGTCAAAAAGTCCTTTATTTGGTTTTTTCATAACCATAAAGTACAATAAATAAAATGTACTTTTGTCACTTAATAAAATATTCACTATATAAAAGTTAAAAAGTAGTAATCTTTCCCATAAAATAGTTTGTGTTTGTATTCACAATATTTAACTTAAATATTAGACACTAATTTCTGGTAAATTCTTTTTATTTAGATTTTTTTTTTAATCTGTCCCTTTGTGTGGCCCATTGACTGTTATGAGTCCGCTTTTCGGAGAAGGTTACTTATTTGTATGAAAAATTTTACCCCTCGGCAGGTTAATATGTTGGATGTGCCCTCCATCCAGCAGATTACGCCTTGCCTACAGGTGCGAATATTTAGTTCATTAAAAATTGGTTTAAGGAGTGTCCTTCTTAAGTCCTTGGCTATAGGGCATGCACACATCAAAAGGCTTATGGATTCATTGTGGTATCCGCATAAGCCACAATTTGCATTTTGATTTTTGCATTTCCAAGTTAGTAGCAAGTCCTTCGAGTCGTGTGCTCCTAATCGATACTGGATGAAACTCCTTTTTAACTTTAAATGAAAATATGCTGATAAATAGGCTTGCGGCTTGAGGTGTGTGTAGGGGTTTATTACTGTCCATGCATGTCATCGTTTGGCCAGAATGTTTTATCTTCCCAGAGGGACATTTTCTTACAGTATCGTTGCAGACCCTATTAAATGTTGCCTTGTCCGCCTTGCTATCCCATACCTCTTGGATACCTAATATCGCTAAGGCTGTTCTCAGGTGTTCACCCCATGTGTCGATAGTTTTTGGTCCGACTGGGCCTTGATTTCTGCCCAGCATAAGCTGTTCAATGATCCAGTTTCTGAGGATCGGAACATCCAACATAGTTTCACAAAGGTGTTTATTCTTTGATATTTCTGGTTCCGAAGTCTGAATTCTAAACGGATCTGTGCAGGGGACGCAGCTTTAGGAAGGCCAAAGACGGCCTTGTACACCTTGGTATGGAGCTCGTTCAGTAATTCAGTTTCCCTGCCACGCCATATTTCCAAGCTGTATGTCAAGGTGGGTAATATTTGCGCTGCCACCACTTTCAACATGTAGTCAAACAGACAATTTGTATCCGGACAATTATAGTTTTAAAAACCCTCTATCTTAGGCAAAGACTTGCCAATAAAGCCTCGTAAGCCTGCCTGTGGAACTGAGCAATTCATTCAGAGAAGCGTCTGTTTCCCAATATCTTGATTTAACCACCATAACCGTAGTGGGCGAAATAGAAAATGGGTCTTCCCAAAAGTTAGCTAGGTCCAAATCGTACCATGATTTTTTAACATAAGGAAGTGGAAGACCTGATCTAACTGAATTATTCGTGGATCTAAATCCTGCCTGGAGGTTAGACAGAATATGATTTTCATTGATCCAATACAAACATCTCTCCAAAACTTGCTTGCAAATTACCTTTTGCAGGATGTCCAGGAGACTAATTGGATGGTAGTTGGAAGGAATGGTTGGATTTCGTTTTTTGTAGACATGGACTATCTCAGCCTCTCTCCAAGTAGTGGGCATCTCTGCCCCTGCTGCAATTGCATTTGAAACAATATTGATATAGGGAACCCATATATTAGGGTCAGATCTAAAGAGGTTGGCTGGGATCTTCTCTAATCCTGGGGCCTTCCCTCGCTTCAGCGACAGTACCACAGATGCAGACTTTGCTAGGGTGAAAATTACAGGAGTAGGGTGCGACATACTAGCAGTACCTCCCTCACTGCTACTAAAGATCAAATCAATTTCACATGAACAGGAGTAGAGATTCCCAACATGGGCATGAAAAGCTAGACGTCTCCACTAGTTTCCCTGAATTACTGCCACTTTGGCTTACAAGCCGCCAAACTGTCTTTAAATCATTGCTGATGGAGGCATCTAGAATGTCGGGCCATTTATTATTCTCCCAAGTAGCTTTGGCTTGCCTTACTTCAAGCCGAAATTGAGTGTTGCGTACTCTTATCACATGGCTTGACCCTCTTTTGATTGCACTGAGGAGATTTCTCTTTGCTAGTCTGCAATGTTGTGAGAACCATCCATTTATGCTAACCTTCACAGAGGCCCTCGTAAACGCCTTGAGAAAAACATCTTTAAGCCCAGCAAAGAATCTGGTGTGCTCAGTCACAATCATGTCACTGTTCACCCAACTGTCAAACATAACTGCCATATTTGAAGCAACAACTGAGTACATGTCTGAGACTACCATAGGAGAAGAACACACAGCTTCCCACTCCATTTTCCTATGGTTATTTCTGGCCTCCAATAGTTGGCCAAATGTCTGGAAGGAAGGGATCAAGTCCTTCATATTGAATACTAAGGGATTATGGTCACTTTCATCCCTCTCAAACACCTTTATGTCTTCCACCAACTGCCATATTTTGACATCTAAGATGATGTAGTCGATAAAACTTATGCAAGCCCCCCTTCTAAAAATAGGCAGAGGGTGGCATCAAATGGCAAATGGCCAATGCAGGCCTGCAACCCAAGGGCTAGAGTGAGATCTACCATTTGGAGAGCAGCCCTTGTGAGGTTTCTCTGCGCTAGAGAGTTTAATTCAGAATTCTCCACACTAGGTCTTCCTTGTGGCACAGATCCTGTATAATGCCACTGGGTTTGTAAGTTAGATTCAGATCACTTGCCACAATGACAAAGTGAGATGTAGAATGCAGAGCCAATATCTCATCCAACAAGTGGAGGGAAGGAGATTCTTACCAATTACCAAGACTCCGATGTATATATTGATCAGTCAAAGTACTCTTGGAAAAGGACAGAGTTAGCCCTTAAATATCTGGTGATCCTGACGTTAGGACTTGAAAAGTGTTTACTGCCCATCAGGGCTATCCTTGGAAAGGAGGGTGCAGTACTGAGCAATTCTCTATCATGAAACATGAGTGTACTACTGAAATGTTGCAGCTCAGGAGGTAAGGGTTAACTGAGAAGCAGCAGTAGCATAGATACAGGGGTTGCACTGGTAAAGAAAGGATGCTCAGGAAACAAAGGCACATCGCTAAATAGAGCTAAACAGCACTAACTGAGGAATCGTGGGGCCAGATTTATCAAAATATCACACAAAGCAGCGCAAGAAGAAAACTTGCTGCGCTGTGTGACAGAGAGAAAAAGTAGGAATGTGCCATATCTACTAAGATGTGGTGCATTCCTGCTTTCTCCCTGAGCTGGTGCACTCAGTGTTGTCTGGCGCCAATGCAGGCATCCTTTCACCATGGTGCAAGGGTTCCTGCGTTACTGGCTGTATTGTTTTTGTGCAGGAAGGCTCCCCTTCCTGCACAAAAACAATCCGTAGAGGCATTTTCCTTTTCCTGTGTGTGCTGCGGAATGTAGCACACATAGAAGGAGGAAATAACAAGGAGAAATGAAGATATTTCTCCTTGCTACACCTCTGTTAGGAAGGCCTACCATTAATAAATTGCGTCAAAATCATGGGTGGATGCATGGGAATGCCCATTCTCCGCCAATGGAACGCCTTCCCCGGGCAGAGTAACGCAAGGCAGCGATTTTCACTACCTTGCGTTACTCTGTATTTACTAAGACACACTGAGCCACACCAAGTGGCTTTGCGTGGCTTAGTAAATCTCACATAAGCCCTTGTTTTGCCTCGCATCGCCTTGCGTAACATAAGGGCAATGTAAGGGCTTCCTATATCTGGCCTTTGGTTTTTTGCAGAGAATAACAGGTTCAGGACAGAAGAGAATTGACTACAGCTCATACCAAACAGAAGGAGGCAAGAAAATTCTGAATAACATAGGGGCAGTCAAAACAGTATCATTCGCAACAATGAACAGAGATCGACTGAGCAAACTGAGGCTTTTGTGAGCTAATCATGATCTCTTCTCTTCCATGTCCCACCACTTGCATCATGAGGTGAGTCCACATCCTTCAGACCAGCACCTGGTTGCTTCCTTAAAACAAAAGAATTCGAATTTATTTTTTATGTAGGCTCCTGGTGCTTCACTCCTGTATGTGGGGTGTTGTTAGGCTTCTCCATGTGCACCCTCCTAGGCTTTGAGTTTGGGGTGGGACTTTGGCTCCCTGTCCTAGCCTATCTGGCCTATTACCCTGCCATTTTACATGGTGTGGACGTCGATGATGGGCTGACCCCTTTATTGATTGCTGTGCTTGCGAACTGGACTGCGCAGGGCTTGGTCTGTGTTTGTGCCACCTGCATTGTGCCACACCATTTTGCAGCTTGTCAATTAGAGACTGGGAATGATGTTTCCTCTGTGCACCCTGTTGCAGTTTGATGCTTGTAGGGTCCCCGTTTAGTCCTGCCATCCTTGCCTCTTCCCCTTTCATTTCCTTGATTTGAAGATTGATCAAGGTACTGCTGCTTTATGCCTGTCTTTTTACCTCACTTTTGAATGTTTCCTTTGTCTTTGTATGATATTTGAGTCTTGGCAAGAGATGAGAGGATCATGTCGTCCCTTCCCTTTTTTTGTTCATGGTGTAGTAGAGGTTGGGGCTTTTCACTATGGCTCCATCTGTTACTTGGGTTTTTTCAAGTCCTGTGGCCTTTAAGCTCATGCTGGTTCACATCCTTCTTGCTGCCTTTTCTGTCCACAACCCCCAGCCATGGTATGGAGTTGGTGGTTTTCTTTCACCTCTGCTCCCATTTGTGTTTGGCTGGTCTGTTGCGGTAATGCTGATGGCTATGATCCCCGGTATACATGCTGTGGTGTCTTTCTATTTCTTTCTCCACGTAGCCGGCAGCAGTAATTCCCACTTTGGCAGGAGGCTGGCTTTTTACATAATTGGCTGCTCATTAGTGGTCGGTTCTTGCAGTTGTCTATTTTTTGGGACGTCGCTTATTTGGATGCCCTGGTTGGCCTTTTGATGTTTTGACTTCTGTCACATATTGGCTTGCTTTTGCTCTGAATCCAGGTGCAATGTTGACCTTCTGGATTTGAAAAGCATTCTCTTTTGTGGCTGGACTCTACCTTACTTGGGGGTGATCAATGCTGGTGTCTGCTGTGGTTGAACCTCATAATGTAAGGATTGCAATAAGGAATGGATGTGAATATAATGCTTCAGTTATCTACTGGTTACCTCATTATTCCAGTTCTTCCATTTGGCCAAGTCCTAACAACTGCCCCACTTGCCTCACTGTTTGCCTGGATTTATTCACTTCTGCTGCACTGATTTATTAGTGGACTTAGTGAACTAGTCTTGTGTAGGTAGTCGAAAAAGAGTAAGAGTTTAAGATTTTTTTTGGTGAAGGATGGTACTAGGGAGTCTCTCCCTGGACTGTGGGCACGCCTCTTCATATACAGACCGGGATCAGAAAGAAAACTCAAGGTAATGAGATTATTGGTACATAAAAAATTAACAACCATATGGCACCCATTCTTTTTTCTGATTCTAAGAAGTCTTTGGAATGGAAATCATCCTCACATGATTTAAAGGCAAGCTCAGTGCAAAACCAGACTGGCCAAGTGGGACACAGTGAAGTTCCCCATTAGACTGAGTGGGATAAAGAATCTTCATGTCCCTATTCACAAAATCAAGCATGAGTCAGGCAAGGCAGGTTTGCTTTACGTCAGATGTCCTCCATACCCCACTAACAGTGAACGTCGTGAAAATCACCCCCAAAAGACTGCCAGATCAACTGCACCCAGCTTAAGAAGGCAGCCAGCATGGCCAAATGCATTGTCCCTGTTTTTGCACAGATTTGTTTTTTCAGTGCTTGCTGAATCAGGTCAGAGAACGGGGAGTAATAACTACATGGGGCATTTTTCCCAGTATGCCTTCTGTGTCAATACTGGTGGTTAGTGTTCTGGCCATGGTAGGAGAAGATCTTCGGGTGCTTTCAGCAATTGTATATGAGTCATTTCAAGATGCAGCCTAGTGGAGAAGATGCAGGGATTCGCTCTGTCTGCCATTGGCCTAAAAGCTGGAAAAGCATGAGCAGCATTGACCAGGAATACCAGGTGAGGCAAGAGAAGGAGACCAGCATGTCACTTCTGCAGACACAGATATAAGAGCTACTCCCAACATTTCAGATGGATGCACATATTTTGTCCGTCATGGTTACTTTGGTGGATCTAGGTTTGAAGACAACCTTTTTAAAATATATGCCCAGCTAGAGCCCAGAAAAGGATTTAGCAAGAGAGAAGCCCTCACTTCTTACTTAACAATTGAGGGTGCCAGAGCCAGGCACAGCGGCAGGATTCCACATTGTATGGTACCAGAATATTGAGGGCCTGATTCACAAACTGCACATACTTCACTTTGTAGTACATTTTGTAGTAATACAAAACTTACAACAAAGTTCTATTCAAAAACTTCACTTTTGTAGTAACTTACACTTTTGTGGTAACAACACTCTTGTAGTAAGTCCCTACCTCCATTATTTCCTCTGGGGTTTTATTTAAATCTCTACCTCCATTATTTTCTATGGGAGTGTGTTGCAGTACCAGTGGTTGGCTATGTGTAGTGCTGGACTTGCTACAAAAGTGTAAGTTACTATAAAAGTGTAAGGTACTTCAAAAGTACAGCTTATGACTACCAAAAAGCAGTAAATGTACTCAAAGTTGTAACTTATCTTTATGAATCATTCCCACAGTCATCAATACTGTATTTCCAAAATATTGTAGCAAAAATATAGAGGACCAAAATATTGACAAGGTAAATAGGTCCTGGAAAGTCTATGGGGCATATTATCAAGGGCAGTATCGCCACTTTAGCGGCACTTTTTGCCGATAAAGCGGCGATATTTTTATCGCCCTATTAGCAAGCTGTTGCTAACAGCTGTTAGCGACAGCTTAATGGCGATAGCGGCCATTTTGTTGCCGCTTTGCATGTCAGCGATAATTATCGCTAATGACATGCAAAGTAGGCGTTCCCAACTAAAAGCAACTGCAAACAGTCACAAACACAACTTCCCCCTATTATCAATGCCTGCGAAGCGATAAAAAAAGTCGCGCTAACCGCGATTATCGCTGGAATTTAACACCTGCTAAAAACTTGACTTACCTATTTTCTCAATGGGAGGTGGATTGTGAGGCTAAGTCCACCATGGCCTATCATCAAGGATTCCCCTATCGCTGGTGTTTTATCGCAGGATTTCCTGCGATATTCTCGCATTTCGTTGCTATCGCTGGATTTTTTATCGCCTTGGAGATAAGCGTTGCTAATAACGCGCTATCTCGGCGATGAAATCCAGCCGGTGATAAAAAAACAGCGCTAAGCGCGCTTTGCGATAATTATCGCAAATCATTGCTAATATGCCCCCAGGTGTACTATATTTAACTCCACATATATCCCTTGACAATTTACATATCTTTATGGTACACAGACGTGGAGTTGAGAATAGTAAATATATAATTAACTATGTATATTTACAGTCTTGGTAATTTGGTCGTAGATATTTTGCTATATTTTGTGAACCAATATTTGAAACTCAACATTCCGACATACAGTTTTTCATGGAAAGTGATAGTGCAACACTGAAAAAATCATGGAAGAAACAGCAGGGGACATCCTTGTGGCAGTGGCAGAGGTAGCTGAAAAGCATTAGTAAAGGCTACCTTTGAAACTTGCGGTTGATATATGGCTCTGAAAAGTGAAGGACAATGTTCACTGTCCTGTAATGTATGGAACATCCAGATGTTTAAATGGAAGCTAACTGTGTAGGAGGCTGGCTCTCTATAAAGTGTACTAAAAAGAAGTACACTGTGCAGAGAGTACAGATATTCCCCAAATGAGACATAGAGGTTAAAGCAAATAATTCTAATGATCTCTTTGTGGTAGTGTGGGCGAGCAGTTAGGCTTATCAGAGGGTAGTGCTAAGCATTTGTTGTATTCATAGAGGCAATAAATGAGACACACAGTCAAGAATAAATCCGAGACCAATTTTTTAAAATAAAGTCAATTTTTATGTATTCTTTAAGACCAAGAACATAGTTCTAAGGTAAGTACTTTCGGAGTTACGATTTTTCAAAGTTCGGAAAATATATCACTTTTGTGTGCAATTACGCACCATAGGAAATAATGGGGAAAAAGAGGAAAAATGCATATAAAATCAGGCAATGCTTTAACGAAGTTCACCTTCTCATTTTAGGTCGATGTCGGGACCAGGTCTAAAGTTCCAGCAGGAGAAGTTTGGGAGTGTTCTTGATCGGCGGGAGCAGAGTGTTGAGGGTCTTGGCAACTGGCACGCAAAGACGGAGGGAGCCACTTAAAAATGCACTGCACAGGTGTACTTACAAGTAAGTTCAGTGGGTCTCCTTAGAGGGTGGAGGTCACAAGGGCCTGGGGACCAGGGAAACAGAGCTGGTTAGTTGGCGCTGGGGCCGGTGGGGCTGGGTGCAGAGCGAACAGGTCAGCCAGGCGTCCTGTGTCTTTAGGGTCCTTGCAGTCAGGAGCAGGCAACTTGGAGAGGCAATCTCGGGACAGCTGGGCCACTCAGGAAGTGGGTCTCGGGTGTCTCAACGTCCCTTGACAGGTGCTTGCTTCTGGTGCTTTGGGAGTCAGGAGTGGATTTCTCTTCTTGGTTTTTATCCCAGGTATTAGTACGCCGCGGCTCCGTGAGGTCCTGTTGCCTCCAAACCTGGTGAAGAGGCAGATCTGAAACTCCGGAGCTGTTGTACCTCTTCTTGCATCGGTGCTGCGTTGAAGTCATCGGGGAGCAGCAAGCCAACAAACCAGACTTAACGGGATTGGTGCCTGCAGTGTGCATGGGAATGATGCCTTCACTCCAAGGGAGCTTTTTGGCGATTTCTCAAAGGTTGTAGGTGCTCCGGGGTTCTTGGAGTCCTTGCAAATTTAGGACGACACAGCAGGCAGTGATTGTCGAGTCCTTGGAGCAGCTGGCAGGGTTTGGTGCCTTTTTTTCTTCTGCAGCAGGGCTTCAGTTCTCGTGCAGTGGGTCTTCTTTGTCCTGGTCTTCTTTGGTCCAATAAATCCAATGTTCACGTTTTGGGGAGCCACCTAAATGCTGAATGTAAGGGCGTTATTAGGGGAGACGGGTAATAACCAATGAACTATCTAACTTTAGGGTGCCTACACCCTGTAGTGACCACTTTCTGTGGGAAGGGGCACTACCCTAGCCCTGATTTGAGGTTTTCTCACCATCTCAAGATGGTGGAATCTCAGGAGAGGGGTTCACCTTGCCTGCCCGACCCTAGGGGCAGGTGAGGGGGGGGACCCTCCTCCTCCTCATCTAACTAATTTTCCTGCCTTTCCTCCTGCCAAAAGTGGGGCAGGAAAGGGGGCTTGGTATCCCCCAAAATCTGGGGGTTCCTGGGTTGGATTTCCAAGGCGACATTGCCTACGAATCATCCTGCCTGGAAAGGCCCTTATGTCCTGGGGGAGGTGTGAAACACCCCCGCCCACAGCAAGTATTGTTTCTGTCCTCATTTACTAGGGAATTATAGGGGTAACTGAAATTGCACCAATTGTGGTATAGTTTTAGGGAAGGAACACTGGTACTGGTAAACTGGTTAGCATGGACCCAGTACACTTCAGTCAAAGTTGCATTAATAGCCAGGCAAAAATTGGGGGGTTGACGGGTACTGCAACAAACACCCAGTTTCTCACACACTGTTTTGGCTTCCTATACACTAATGGCCTCCTATATTAATGAAAGACTATCAAAAGGTTTCTATGAAGGGTGCAAACATATACTTCCAGTGTAGTTGATGCTCCATGTGGATAACTGTGATGATTTACCAATGGCTCTGATGCTAAGGGCAAAAGATTTACCTATAGCAGAACTACTAAAATGTTTCAGGAAAGCCCTTATATTCAGTGCATCCTAGAGCACCTATATTCTGACTACATGCAATGAGCATGCTACAAATAGCAATGACGAAAGCCAGACCTTAGAAATGTTACTTATCCACTCAAGAAGTGTCTTTATCATTATAAGAGAGAACATATTTGGTTATCAGTTTTTCCATGGAACTGCATTTTTATTATATGAATTAAAATAAAGGGTATAACTCAGTGCAACATGTAACATTCCAACTTTCACCAAATAAGAAATATAGGGGCAGATTTATCAATTTTTCACGCAGCGCAATGCTGCAAGCCAACTTGCTGCGCTGTGCTGCGTGAAACGGCAGGAATGCGCCATATTTACCATTATACAGCGCATTCCTGTCCTTTCCTAGCACTGGCGCACCTTTGGCTACCTAGAGTCAACGTAGACACCCTTGCGTCATGTTGTAAGGGTGTTTGCGTTGTAGTAAGGATTCTTTTTGTGCAGGAAGGAACACCCTCCTGCACAAAAGCAATCCTGAGAGGCATTTTCATCTTTCTATGTGCTCTGCTGAAAGAGGAAAAACGAGTAGAAATTCCTGCAGTCCTTGCTGACGCTCTTCCCCTGTTCCTGGCTGCCTGGTATCTTGCTCTGGTGGGACTGTAGTCCCAGGGTATCCCTCTGCCTCCTACGTCGCTGTATCCCGCATCCTCACCCTGGTAGGAACTCCAGCGTCCAGGGTGCAACGCGAGTGGCATCAGGTGTTGCTAGCGAGGGGAGGCACCGGACCATCTCCGCGCATAAAGCGCAGCCTCTCCCCCCGCAGTGCGGGACGCGCCGGGCTAAGCCCGGGCCAAGGGCGGGCCCGTCCTTGCCCGTCATAGTCCGGAAGAGGCTGGGCTGGGCCACCTCTCTTTCCCCTAGAGTAGTTTGTGAAAGTTCCCCTTAGAGCGTAAAGGACGTCGATTGAGTTTACCCCTCATCAGGTACAGACAAAGTTGTATGTTTAATTTTTTCTTAACTGGAACTATTGTATTTTAACTCTCTCCCCAAGTGGTGTTGCTTTTTTGGAATATCAGGACTTAATAGTGTTGGACAGTTTTACCTTGTCTGGACATATTTTATCTTGTATATTGTTGGTTTTCTTTTATTTTTTTTTATACTTTGCTTATTTTGCACAAATCGTTGGTTGCTTGAACTGCTGCTAGCTCTGTTTTTCCATAAGGACTGTATGTCTATTATACATATTGTATACACTGCTTATTTTGCACATTGAAATCTTACTGGTACAAGTCCTAATCACTGCTAAACTCTACTTTTCCCCCGGAACTGTATTATTATGCCTATTGTAAATTAGTTTATTTTATATTAGGTGTTCGAATTTGCTTTTAATAGTGTTTTAACCGGGTTTTTTTTTGGCATTTTATGAACCTGTAGTCTTGCCAAGTTTTATTAGCGCCAATCCTTTGCTGCTTTGCCCTTTCTCTTGCCATACATCTTGCATTAGTCTTATTATTTGAAAAATGAGCAAACGGAAAATGACCCCTGGTAAGAGTGTGATTGGGACTCTGGACGCATTTTTTCAAGAGCTGAATCAGTTCTTATACATGAAATTCAGCTTACGGAAAGGAGATTATCATTAGAGCCTCTGTCTTTAGAAGATAGAACTCCTATTAAATTGGTAGCTTCCGTAGTAGAAGGGATCAGGAATGCCGATCCTTCTCGGCATAGTCTTCCCTTCTCTCCGGAACTAACTCCAGTCTCGACGCAAATTTTACCTAGCCCCGGCATAGAGTTGATAACTACTTCTAGCCCAGTAAAAGCCAAGACAAGAGGTTAAAAGGCCAAATTAGGACAGCTTAATAGTTGTGACCCACAGGCAAGGAAAAGAAAAGGGAAGAATGGTGGGTCTTCGAAAAGTAGTAGATTAGCCCACAAGATAGATAGCGGTATTGAGGCGTCTTCTTCTCCCCTAGTAACAAACAGTTCGAATGACTTACCTTTACTCATCCCTAATACATGTACGTTGCCTGGGTCTTGCTCTATTAAAGATCATGAGGACCATTTTTGGGGGAAAATGGAAATGTTGTTGTCTTCTTCTCTTGATCCAATAAGGCAGAAAATTGGGGCTATTGAGGAAGCTTTATCCAAACTCGAGGGACAGACCGGTTGCAATTGTTTAACCTCGAAAATTGCAAATACTAACAGGACATGTGTTACACAGACTGCTAGGGATGTAGTAGTGGGAAATGCACTGCAGGGGGATGTTGAGGCGGTCATAGACCCAAAGGAATCAAATAACGATAAAGTTACCACTAGTAGTTGTGGTGGAGTGATTTCTCGTCATCCATCCAGGGTAGTGACGCCTGGATTGAAGGACATGACAGGGTTAGCACTCGGGGATTCTCAACCAACTTGTCTTCCTGTAATTAACCTCCCACCTGAATCTATCCCCTATGTTGTTGTTTTAGGGGATGTTCCACCTCTTGAAATAGGGGCTACAGAGGATTTTAATCAACTTAAAAACAAATTAACACATTGGTTTGCCCAAAATACAGCTACTGGTGTGAGTATTGCTAATAACATCATCATGGCACGTAGGGTGAGTTGGGTAGGGCCATCTGCTAAAGTGGGTATTAAAGATTGTATTATTGTGAATTTCAATAACCCTAATCTAGTGGCTAGAATCCTCCATAAGGGCGCTAACCGCAATCCCCTCTCAGGTGCTATCAGAACTTTCCCCTTGGGTTTTTTTTATAAGCCCAGGGTTTCCACATGTCCTATTGACTATAATGTAAGGACAAATACTGGACTAGGAAGGTCGTATAGTTCCGTACCAGCCACACAGTTAGTAGTTAGAATGCATCAACCACTGTTCTCGCAGGTCCAGCCGGCCACCACTCCTTTTTTGGAAGTACAAAACAGATTTTCTGCATTAAGTGGACTAGAAGACTGCGACTGACTATTGCCAATAGTAACACAGGAGCCAGGGGGTGGTCACAGTGCAGTGCCCTTAGTTGATGCCGTGGGGAGGCCAAGCGTAGTGACCTCTCGCAATTTTATTTCTTGGAATATTGCTGGGCTGGCAACCAAATTTCGAGATCCCTCTTTAGTCAATTTCTTAAAAGAGTTTAAGATAATCAGTCTTCAAGAAACCTGGCTGGTTGAAAGTAATCTGTTTTTAGAAGGATATAAGGCTTATTTTGTCCCCGCTACCCCGTCTTCCAGTGGGAGAGCTAAAGGGGGCTTAGTCACATATGTGTCTGTGGCCTTAGACAGCCAGATCCAGGTTGTTCCTATTCGGTGTGGAGGGATATTGGTGCTATTTTTTAACACTAGAGGCACCAGATGGGGACTGGTTAATTTTTATAATGCAGTATCCAGTCCCGTACGTGATTGTAATATAGCTGCCTTATGCTCCTTTTTTAGACGTCCTAACAGATTCCCAGTTTCTGATTTTTTGGTCTCTGGGGATTTTAATGCTCACCCATGTGGTAACCCTGCGGTGTCCTGTTTATCTGAACTGGGATGCCCGCGAAGGGTGGTTTCCATTTTGATCACCACACACAAGGGAATTGATTAACAACATGATCCAGGAGTTCAACATGGTGTGTTTGATGGCTCTCGTGGCCCCAAACATCAAATTTTTAACTCCAACCTACAAAGGGGTTAGGACAGGATCTTTTATTGACTACATATTAATTTCCTCCCCTTGCAGTTGTGGATCACAGGTTTCTCTATTGATGAGAGTATTTTTAGTGATCATAACCTGCTTTGTGCCCATATAGCCGGACCACTCATTAGTCACATCGAAGGAGTAGCCACGAGGGCGTTATGACTCTGACTGACAATAAACGCAGATTGAAATGGACACAGATTGACCCCAAGCTGTTTTATGACAAGGTTAATAGGTTATGTGCCCCTGAACTTTTAACATGTCAAAATCCCTGTTCGTCCCCAGATTATCTGTTGGCAGCTTTTGTGACCTTAGCAGGGAAGATGGGAGACCTCTTAAGTGCTCCGGCCGTAAGGGCTAGAAATCTTGGGCCTAAATGGTTTGACTCTGATTGTACTCGAGCAGCTGGTAAGTTGAAGGCAGCTCTTGCATCTATACCTAGAATACAATCAGTGGTCTGTAACTATCGCAGAGAATATAAGGCCGCGTTAGCGGCGCAAGACAAAACTAAAAGATGAAGCTTGGCGGGACCTTATCGAGGCAAGTGTATTGAAAAATAGTTCCAAATTTTGGCAAGTGGTGAATCACCCAGCCATTGGTATGGATAGCGACCCCGTTTTAGGAGCCTTTATTACAGAAGAGGACTGGGTGTCCCATTTTAAAACTATTTTTGACTGCCCCCCGATTGTTGTGGCCCAGAGATAATAGATTTAAATGCTCCAGCTTTATCTTTTAGTATTGATGAGGTTATTGCAGGGATTGAAGGGCTCTCTGCTAAAAAGGCCCCTGGACCAGATGGGATTCCCCCAGATTTATTTAAATCTGACCCTTCTTTTTGGGCCCCCATCTTGGTTAATGTTTTTAACGCTGCAGCAAAAATTGGATGCCCCTCTTCCTGGGCTATTTCCACTATAGTTCCCGTTTTTAAAAGGGCGACCGGGGTAGCCCCATTGTTATAGACCCATCTCCCTTTTAGATTCAACAGTTAAGGTGGTGGGTCGGATATTATTACAGCGGCTGCAAACCTGGGCAGAGGAAACCGAAATATTGTCAGATGTCCAATATGGTTTTCGCCCCGGTCGTTCCACAATTGCCCAGTGTTTAAATATTCTTATGATTTTCAGTAAATATACTATTGCACGCTCGGGGTCCATATTTTGTGCCTTTATGGATCTGTCATCAGCTTTTGATCGTGTTAACAGAACTAAACTGTGGCAGATCCTGAGGCTAACAGGAGTGGATCCTAGCCTAGTGAACTTCCTGGTGGATCTTCATAATTCTACCCAGGCAAATGTTAGGTTCGCTCAGGATTTGCGTGTCACTGAGAATTTTGATATTAAAAGGGCGTCCGTCAAGGTTGCATTTTAGCCCCTTTTTTGTTTAATTATTATCTTAACGACTTGGAACAGGAATTATTGGAAACCGGGGTTGATTACCCGTATGTTGGACGTCGCGGCATCCCGATATTGCTTTATGCAGATGATGCCGTCCTTCTATCCAGAACAGAGGTTGGTTTACAATCTCTTTTAAAGGCTTTTGCGGGGTATATGGGTAAACGGGACCTGTCAATTAACAATTCTAAGTCCTATGTGCTGAGAATAGGTAAGCAACCTGTGAAGCCCTTTAAATTTGCAATTGACTCAACTGTGGTCCCTCTTACGAATGTTTTCTCATATTTGGGGGTTCTTATTGACAACAAATTAAAATGGGGACCCCAAATTGAGAAGAAGAAGGGGAAGTGGTTCGGGCCAACGCGGCCATTTTTAAATTTTCATCAAGAATAGGGAAAAAACCAACTGGGGCCATGTTACAAGTTTATAAGGCTAAAAGTCTTTCCATTGCCACTTATGGAAGTGAGATATGGGGATATACAGTTGCAGATCCTCTGCAAGTGGTGGAAAATAATTTTTAAAACGCCTTCTGTGCGTCCCTCAGGGGACCTCTAATTTAGCAGTGCATGAAGAACTGGGGGTCCCCTATATTAGTGACATCCTTGCATTACGCCCATTGATTTTTGGTTGAAATGTTGGTTAAATCCAGATCTGTCTTTTAACCATTTATTATTAAGAGAGTGTATGCTGTTAGAACAAGCCTCATGTATCCCTTGGCTAAATTATATTCAAAAGAGTTTTAAAGGGATAGGGCGCGGCGACCTGTATAGCAAGCCAGAATGCATAGTTAAGCAGGATGTCGTATCAAGCAGAATAGCTTTTATGAGTTTGTGGAGGATGGAAAGAGAAGCGAAGGAGTTGCTGAAACCAAGTGTACGTGAGTAGAAATTAAGATATTTCTCCTCATTACGCCTCACTTTGGGAGGCATTGCATTTTGACGCATCCCCAGGTCTACCACTGCTCCCAAACTAAAGCTCAGTACAGTCCCTTATTATGAGTTGTGCAGAGCGGTTATTCTGCAAGTTTTCAGTGGAACTGACAAATCCAGAATTAGCCGATTTACCAGGTGTGGAACTGCATCCAGTAACATCGCCTGTCTGTCCTCTCCCGTTTTCCAGCAAGTGGAAAATGTGAGCACAAAAAGGTCAAAATGTGGGCAAACGTGATAAAAAGCATAGAAAGTCCAGGACCTGCATGCTGTTCTTCATCTGGGCCTGCATCTTATAATGGCTGATAAATGTGGCATTAATACCACCTGGTAATTGTAATACGAGTTCCAGTATTTCTGCCTCATTTTACTGGTCATCTAGTAATGGGACCTAGACTGTCAGTTACAGAAGCTCAAGGAAAAAAAACATTGACCAACATGCTAAGGAGCACACTCCCTGAATGCCCATTCAGTGTCTCATTACAAAATCTACACAATATAACTGCTCGCTAAATCCATGTACCTTTTGTTTTTTCCTTTGCTTTCCCCCCCACTGAAGTAAATCCAAATATGTAATGTCACTAGTGCAGGAGAGGTAATCCAATGCCTGATCCAAGATTAACAAAACATAAAAACAAAAGTCCCCAGTGGCATCAAACAGGACCATTGAGGAAAAAAAAGACGTCCATATCAGTGCTTAATTTGAGCCGTGGTTTCTGGTGCTTGGCACTGGACCTTAATTGTCAACACCGGCACTTATGACAGCTGCCACCTGGTGGCGCTATTTGTGCAATTAAAAGATGAGCAGAACAACAGTTGATTATTAATTTAATATACTTTAAAAACAACTAATAACAGCGTACATGAGGAGATGGGAGTGGGTTACATCTCAGACCTGATTGCGGTTGCCCGACTTCTCCGCTGGATGAGAATTTGGGCTCAAACAACCCCAAACTTAAGTCAATTAATAATTCAGGACTGCTTGGTGCTGGATAAGGCACTAAACATTCCATGGCTTAAATATATTAAAGATCAGACGGAGAAGTTAGGCTGCCCCGAATTGTTTACGCTCCCTACCCCTCTGGCTAAGTCCGCCGTTAGAGCAGTTAAGCTGAGGTTTTTAGACAGATGTCAATGTTTAAGGGAAGAAAAGGAACTAATTAAGCCCTCGGTGAGAAAGTATGTCACACTGAGCCTGGGACAGCAGATGCAACCATATTTGACTTATATAAACAAAGCTCATCATCTCTTTGTTTTAACAAGATTTCGTTTAAATATGGTACCCTGGCTACTGGCCTTTCCGAAAGGTTATTTTAAACCAAATTCATCAAATAGGTGCACATGTGACAACTTCTCAGAGCAAGATACTCTACACATATTGTTCTTTTGCTCCCATTATGATCACCTACGCAGAAAGTACATCCTCCCGCTGCTAAGGGATCAAAATTTTGTGCAAGTAAGGCCAGCTTTGGTCTACTTGCAAATGTTAAGTTCACCTGTAATTTGCTTGGGGGTAGCCAGTTTTTAACTGGCGCAATTAGATTCAGGAATAGGATGAAGTAGAGTTAATCCTTCTGAACAAGACTGATAGTATGTCTATGCGGATTATAGTCTAAAGTTATCTGATAGTCATAATTGTGGTTGGTTTTTATTACCCTCTGAATGATGTTTTAATGGATTTTAAATACACAAAGATACAGATTTTTAATGGATTTAAATAATGCTTATACGATGTTTTATGTTTACAGATGTTTTATGTTGTACTTTTATGGCTCTAACCAGCCGAATAAAGTTGATTTGACTGACTGACTGACTGAACTAATAACAGCTTCCAAAGCCAATCACTTTGGGTGCCTCGAACAGCCTGATATATCACACTTGTAGCAATGTGATGGTTACTAGTTGTGTAGGTACCGTCATTGGCAGCGCTGGCAGTGGCACTAGGTAGTGCAAGCTGCGGTAGCCTCCTGACGAGGGCCCTGGCACTTATTGTTTTACAAATTAAGCACTGGTCCATATGTTTTCAGGCTCACAGGTCTAAAAACTAGTAGTGGACAGGGTTTCAGTAAACGACTAATTTGTCCTCTAGAAAACAACGTGGATTATAATTTAGAGGTTGATGGTAAACGGGCATTTGCACTCATTTAAAGGTGGGGATACCACTTTGGTTCCGACTGGTGGAGCTGCTGTTGGGAAACACTCTCATTGAAGGACATCCGTCAGCATTAAGCAGCAAACTTGGCATTAGAAGGCCGGCCTTTTTAGCCAGCCCCTTAAAAGGCATGCCTTCTGGCATGTTTTTCCTTCCGAGACAGCCTTGCTCATTCCCAGGAGGAAATAGATTTTTTGTTTTCTAAAAATAACTCCCTGTTTTGGGAGTTTGGCTTTGAAAACTAAAAGCAGTGCTGACCAACCGGTCATATCACCATGGCATTGAGCGGTGGCCTGCATTGTGCAGTGGAGCTGAAAGTACTATCTCTGTGTAGGTGGTTGGCTGTTTTGCAAAAAAATTATAGCCACACTAGGGGGGAACCCTACCTATTGGCTAGTTAGGTGGAGCTGATATCGAGGAGGCAGTGTCTCTTTTATCGAAATGGTTTGGCAGCCAGCTCTCCAGAGCCTGAAACAGCCACATTGGGCCTGATTCACAAAGGTAAACTGAGACAAAAGTAAACTTTACGGCTTTCGGCATTCACAAAGGGCATTTACATGTAGTAATGTTAGACTTTAAAACCAAAACTAAAGTTAAACTGAGACAAAAGTCATACTTTACTACTCTTAAATGCCCTTTGTGAATACCGAAAGTTGTAAAGTTAGACTTTCATCTCAGTTTACCTTTGTGAATCGGCCCGTAAGTTTCCTCTAGTTCCGTAAGGCCTTCGTTGACTAAGGGGGATATTCTCAAGAACGTGTGATAATTATCGCAAATTTAGCTTAACGCAACTTTGCACATCGCAGTCTATCGCGGGAAAATAACACAGTGTTAACGTTGTATTCTCAACCCGGCGGCACCATGTGATAATTCCACGACAACGGGCCAAATGACCACATTAAAATTAACGCAACGCCAAAAAAACGCGAAACACGAACGCGAAAAAAGTAGCGATGTGGCCAACCGCAATAAAAAAATCTGCGGTAACCAGCGACAGGCCTGCAATTCCCACGCGTCATGCGGGAAAATGCACTACAAAAGCACAGAAAGACCCAAACAAAATAATTTAAACTGCGTAGCACCATGGAGGAAGCCGGAGCAAGTACAGAGGACGACCAGAACCCCACAAGCCCCCAGGAGGACCAGCCTGGGACCTCGGGGTCACGGAAGGGCAAGGAGAAGAAGACAAGGAAGACGAGGTTCAGTCCACAGGAAAACAGGATCATCATCACGGAGGTGATAGAACACCACCAACAACTGTACGTCACCTCCAACGTGTCATTGGCAAATAAAAATGCAATATGGCAGTCCATCCTGGACAAGGTGAATGCAGTCGGAGTGAGGAGGAGGACAATTGGAGCGGTCAAGAGGCGCTGGAATGATGCGAAGCACAAAACCAAGAAGAAACTCACTGACAACCATCAGGCAGCAATGCAGACTGGAGGTGGCAGTCCAGCGGAACACCAGGAGCTGGATGAGATGGAGGAAATGGTGGCCACAGTCATCAGTGGGGAGACGGTGGCAGGAGTTGGGGGTCCAGACGCTGCTCAACATGACCTGACACAACAGCACCAGGGTGAGTACCGAACAGGGACTGAGGGGATGGGGGGAGATGGGCACAATGGCACACATGCACAATTAAGTAGAGCACACTGCACACCCACAATGACTCTGGATCATGTCCCTGATCCCCTTGGCACACTGCAGCACACATACAAACAGCAAGTAGGCCCCCGTCCACTATGGGCACAAAGGGGTCCCTCCCCACACAGCACCAATCTCACAACCAACCCATGCACACGTGTCAAAACCAGCAAAGCTGCGTGTCTGTGAGCCACACTGACAATGCAAGTGACACCGCATGATGAACAGCATGGCTGCAGTCCAATTATCATGACATGGTGCACGCCACAACACTGAGGTGGCTGAGTGTGGAACACATCCGTAAAGGAGCAGGTCACACTCTGACACATCCACGTGCACAAACAACCCCTGACGTCAACAACACATCTGCGGACAAACCATGCCCAAGAGTCCAAAATCCGAACTCGAGCCAAAATTAGCCAAGTCTGCAACATCTCAGCACTGTAGAAGCACAGAAGACAAAGGCACACCGCCTCAAAGGGATAAGGGGCAGCAAAATCACAGCTGCAGGGGCGACTCTCCCACAATGCAGCACACACACATAGCAATAACAGCACATCAACATTGACGACAATGTGGTACAAAGTGCAACACTTTCACTACAGAACAGAGGACACAACTGGTTCCGCTTGTGCGTAGAAACTGGCCAATCACATCTGGCATAGCAGGAAACTGTGAGATGATAATGTACGTGTACAACCTCACATCCGTGATGTAGTTCAAATGTCCACTGTCCCGCATCAAATAGTCAGCTCCTCCCAAACAGTCACAATGTACATTGTCATGCAGTCTGTATGTAAACTTGAACAATGCGTCAACATACATGTCAACACAATGTTAAAATGCATCTCCCCTTCACATTGCAGAGGGGCAATCAACACCTCCTGCAGAGCAGACCAGACAACTCATCAGTGATGATGAAGAGGACCTCCACACCTTCGACACCGACGCCCTACAACAGCTCATGGACAGCTACAGCAACCCACCTCCAGGAGCAGGGCAGCCCAGCTGCATCGAGGAGACCCCATCCCCTGCACAGACCACACAGCAGGAAGCACCCACCACCACGGCTGGCTCCCAGCACCTCACCGAAGAACACATCGCATTCCAAGGCCATGTGTTAGACTGCCAGAAGGAGGTGGCTGAACAGGTGCGGGTGGGGTTCGACCTCATGGCAGCCAAACTAGATGACATACGTGGGTGTCTAAGTCCCATCAGGGACCACTTACACTCCCTAACAGACACCCACAGTTCGCTCCATGATGTCCAACAATCCATGCCCGACATCGCTGGAGTCATGACTCTGAGAGGAGAACAACTGCCTAGTCAGAGTGGCCTCAGCGATGTCAGCCGAGAGTTGGCCCAGATGCTGAGGATAATGGAGAACATGGAGCGGATGCATGCGGAAAGAATGGCTGCCACGGATGCCCACAAGCAAAAAGTTGTTGGGATCTTCTATGCTCTGCAGATCCTCATCATCGCATTGCTGCCACTAAGGCAGTCGCTGATGAATGCTGCTGGTACTTCTACATACACATCTCCGGCCCCTGATGTGTCAGTGGCACACAGTGCTGCAGACCAAACATCAGCACCCACATGTCAGACAGATGACATAGAGGACGAAGATGCGGGTGATTCCACCTTTGTAGTAAGAAGGAGCCAGTAGCATTCTTCTCCACCATATGCCCTGTTTCAGCTTGGTTCTGCCCTCTGCATCATGCCCTGTAACAACACCTCCCACTGTCCCCGAAACACTCTGCGACACTCACCTTGGACCTCGACATGGACTGCCATATTTTGTTTGCTTACCAATGACACAGCAATCAGACTGCGGACTGTACTCTTCCTCTTCTGATGTACTTGTCAATCCAAAAATGACTCTGGCTGGCCCTCCACTGGGCTACAATGTAATGTGGGGTTTGCATGGCCATGTACTGCTCCAGCTCCGACACTCCACCGAATGTGAATAAATCATTCAAATTCACACAGATGTGTCATGTCCATAATCGATCAAGTATGAAAGCATGGATGAATGTAAGAACATTGATTGCCCAAAAAGGTCCACCCTGGGAAATGAAAGCAATGCGCATGTGTGACCGTGACACACATAGGAAGTGAGATGACTGGGAATGTGTGCACTAGCTGTGGCCTCATTGCTCTGAAACAACAATTGCGCAATTTCTCAGCTTTACCCCACGCATTGTTAGAAATAGGGCTGGGTATGAGATTTCAAAGTCGTTGGCAGGCCTAAAGTAGTGTCCACCATCACATTTGACAACAGAACATCTCTTCGCATACCTACTCACACTCAACTGGGTGGACACAGCCTGTAGTGATGGATCACATTGATACACATGGCAAGAATATGGACACCATACTCACACTGCTGAAGACACGTAAGAGCACAGGTCTATCAGCAACTATCCCAACCACTATGTCTGGCTCACAGAGGTGGAGCTGGCAATAGGGACTCACCCCTAAGTGAAATGCGTCAGTCAGTCCCTCCCTGTGTACGGACAATGCTCATTGAGGCACACGATTTGTCATTCTAATCAACACTCATCACAGTTGAACACTAGTGAAGTTGCGTAGACTTTATTAGCATGTGCGTGTCAGTACGGGCAAGACAAGGGCCACAACATGCAGACCAATGCATCAGACACTAACAGGCAGCATTCGGTCACGGTACAGTTCCACGTGACAGGCGTTGTGCATGCGCCCGGGATGTTCTGCCATTGCGTTGGTGGCTCTCGTAGAACCAGTCACTCTTCTGACCTGCGGCAGTTATGTGGATGATATGCCACAGCTCGGAGCAATGAGTCGTATGTGTGTGCAACGTTTGGACGTATGGGTTGTTGTGTACGTAAGTGTCAAGGGCATTCCATGCAAGAGTACCTCGAGCAAGAACTTCTGTGTGTGGGGTGTGGATACGTTGGTCTTTCATTAGCGCTGTGCGTAGTGTGGGAGTCGTCATCTGCTATGGTATCTCTCTCAGGGGGTGCCTGCCGCATGCAAGACCAAGGTCGGAGGTGCAGATGTCCTTCCGCCTTATGTATTGAGACAAAGGAGCTTTCATCCCTAACGTTAGTCTGACTACTGCTTGCATTCTGGAAATGTGATGTGGCTTTCACGCTGCAATTGAGGCTAGGCCTTAGGCTTATGGTGCATTAATGGGGATACACACACAACAGTTGGCATGCATGAGCCAAGAGCCCGAGCGGCCTTGCGCTCCTTGTACAATCCCTTCGTGCGCCGCCGCCCTCCGGGTGCATGCAACATTGCAACATTGTCGATTGCGGGCCGTGTGGCGCAGACACTGCAACAGAGACACACGCATCAGTTGGTTTCCTGTCCAGCCCAGAAATGAACCACGCCCAGAGCCCAGGGATAATGATACACACCCCTACACTGTACTTGCGTACGCTGGCCCAGTCCACCCCTCTTAAGTATTAAGGGGGGGTCGACAAAGTTACATGTCCAAGGTCTTACCCACTGCCTGTGGTGACATGGTTGCGTCCGCTGTACACAGCACAAGACTCAATCAGACAGGGTCCATGAGTTGTGGTGCACTGAGTTAGTGGCACCTGAAGAGCTTAGCAGGGTATCAAGCTGATGATGGCATCCAAGACAGGTGTGAGCAACTCTGGTAGTCTGGCTGTAAGACTCTTCTGACTCTGGCAGTTGTTGGTTGGAGGTGGTCCTGGCGGTGGTGGCGTGTGCAGCCAGTGGTGATGCGTCGTCCGGGCAGGTCAGGACTCGATTTGATGTGTGAGCCATGGTGGACCACAGTTGAGGCCGGAGGCAGCGGTCAGCGCAGGGCCACAGACACATGGCGTTGATGACCCCCATGCCATTGACTCAGAGGCCATCCAATAGTCAATCAGACAGGGTCCATGACTTGAGCTGCACAGAGTTAGTGGCCCCGGATGCAGTGCGGCCGGCACAGGCACACCGCAACGGGACGGTGACTTGCGGTGCACTGAGGTAGGGCCACGAGAGCTGAGCGGGTCCTCGTCGATGTCGAAGGTGAATGTCGCGGATTGTTTCGGGGGACAGTGGAAGGTGTTCTTCCAGGGCATGATGCAGAGGGCAGAACCAAGCAGAAACAGGCAATATGGAGGAGATGAATGCTACAGACTCATGTTTAACACCAAGTCAATACCAGCCACATGATGATGAAGACAACCCCCAGGCCATAGACTCAGACGCCACCAAAGTTCAACCAGAGAGTGTCCATGAATTTCGTGGCACAGAGTTAGTGGCACCAGAGCTGAAAGGGGATGCAGTCTGCGATGAGGCCTGTACAATGGTATAAACTCTGCCATAAATAAATCAAGACTCAGTTCCAAATGTGTGACCTACTTGACCGCAGTGTAGGCCGGAGGCAGCGGTCAGCAGGGGCCCACAGCCACGTGTCATTGGCTTGCGATGCACAGAGTTAGTGGCACCAGAGCAGTTGTTGGTACTGTTCGATCACCTCCATAACGATGATCCTTTTTCCTCCGGACTGAACCGCATCTTCCTCTTACTCCTCTCCTTGCGTACAATGATATGGACTCGGCCATTGAATAATCAAGACTCAGTTCCAAATGTGTGACCTACTGGACCGCAGTGTAGGCCGGAGGCAGCGGTGGAGTACGTCAACCAGAAAGGAGTGCTGAGGGCCTGTGTCGTGGAGGCCGTGATGGTCTGAGGAGGCTGCCAAGGTCACGGGCCTCAGGCTTCGAGCTTGCACCGGCACGTGGTGGGCCCTCTTTGACACACGCCGGTGTTGGCAGGTGAGCAGTGAGGCCTGGTTGTGCAGGGGCGGCCAAGACGGGTCTGGGGACCAGCGGCCTGGGGTGCAGCAGGCGCACAGGATCGCAGGCACCGCCGCTCATGGCGTCGGCCTCGTGGCGGGCTGAGAGGCGCTGCCCTGGCAGACACGTTGGCCATTCTGGAAGAGAACCACGCCCGGCGCAACGTGCTTTTTCTTCACACCCCTACGCTGGCCTGGTGTACGCCGGGCCAGCCCACTCTGCTCACGCTTACAGGGGGGGACGTAACAGGCTACATTTCCGCAATCTTCCCCACTGCCTGGGGAAACATGCTTGCGTCCACTGTCCACTACACTCCAGACACCAGCAGTATATGTCGACATGGACATGTCTGTGGTCTGCATACTGGAGTCTGGCCAGCACATCCACGCCACACTTGGCATTGTGTACATTCTCATTCATGGGTCACTTGCCTCCTTCACACATGCCTGGTTCCCACCTCTCCCCACATTCTGCTATTGTGTGGCTGAGGTGCCATGCCGTTCATGGCTTGTGTACATGGCTGGCCCAGGTTACCACAGTAAGTTGTGCTGTCGTGTCTGGTAGGTGGGCATGTTGTTTGGCATGTTGTATGTGGGTTTGTAACGTGTGCATTCCCAGAGTCGTGAGTTGCATGACTGTGGAGTTGAGGTGTGTGGTGTGTTCATTTGGTACCTACCAACGAGCAATGCATTCCCATAGGTGCCATTCTGAAAGCGCTGGTTGATGATGGACTGTCGGAAGATGAAGGAATCATGCACACTGCCTGGGTAGTTGGCGACGACATTGGTGAAGAGTCCCAGGTGGTCCACTATTGCCTGCACATTGATGGAATGCTTGTGCTTCCTGTTGCAGTAATTGTGTGCAGTGGCGGCAGGGGGCACGAGGAGTACATGTGTGCAGTCGATTGCCCCCAACACGTGCTGGAAGCCAGCTATGACGTAGAAGCCTTGCTTGGTCTCCAGCTGTTCCTGTGCAGTGTGTGGGAAGTAAGGGTGCTGGGGTACCAAGCTGATGATGGCATCCAAGACAGGTGTGAGGAACTTGGATAGGGCTGGCTGTGAGACTCCTCGTACTCTGGCAGTTGTTGGTTGGAAGGTACCAGAGGCCAACAGGTGCAGCACAGCCAGCAGCTTTGTCTGCGGAGGGATGTTGGTTGTCCGCTGTGTTGGTACCGTCAGCCTGTGGGCAATGATGGTCAGGATGCGGAGGATGGTTGTCCTTTTGAGCCTGTAGTGGGCAATGACATCCTCTGGTGTTAAGTCTGTGGGGCTGGTGCGTTTTCTGAAGGTCCGCTGTCTTTGTCTGCGCTGCCTCTGCGGTAGTCCGAGGGGGAGGGGTGGGGGGGTCCGGGGGGGGTGGCGGGCCTGGGTGTGGTGGCGGTGGGTGTTGTGGCCCTCTTGGGGCTCCGAGCTGCATGATCAGTAGCTCCATGGCATCTGTTGTTCTTCAGGTGTGGCTCTGGTCTGGGATCCCTTTTCTGGTGCAGGTTGTCGTCCGACTTTACACCAGGTAAGAGCAGGTGTTAAATCCCTGCTGCTAACGCACCTTATCCCCTGTTTTGGGATCTTATCGCCAATCTGGCGGGTCGTTGTGAATATTGCGAAGTGGTGTTATCGTGGCTTTTTGCACAGGAACGCCTACTCTGCATCTCATTAGCGTTAGTTGCCGGTGTCATCCGTGGCGATGTTTTTTGCGGCTGCTATCGCGGGAAAACTGGCGATGTCGGCTGTTAGCACCAGCTTGTGAATAGGGCGATAAATCTATTGCCACTTTGGCTGCGATAAAGTGCCGCTAACTTGGCGATAAGTCCTTGAGAATATGCCCCTAAGTGTTTCTAATCATAGGACATGCCTTTTAAGTGGAGTCTAATCATGAACTAACTTACACCTAGATCAAAACAATACCTGGTCCTCTGCGCCGACGCACGTGCAAGCACAAACACGCGCACATACTTACCTCATGAGCGAAGGTTTTTTTCTTCTATTAACCTCCGCTTAAAAATAGTCAATTTCTGATCAGTGACACCGTTTTTTAAAGCCTGCTGATTAATTGTATTTTTTGTATATTATCTTTACAAAACAGCTGTTTATTTTGCCTGCCCTTCAGGTGCTCAGTTAGATATTGATTTATTTCCTTCCATCGCCAGTTTTCCCGCGATAGCAGCCGCAAAAAACTTCGCCACGGATGACACCGGCAACTAACGCTAATGAGATGCAGAGTAGGCGTTCCTGTGCAAAAAGCCACGATAACACCACTTCGCAATATTCACAACGACCCGCCAGATTGGCGATAAGATCCCAAAACAGGGGATAAGGTGCGTTAGCAGCAGGGATTTAACACCTGCTCTTACCTGGTGTAAAGTCGCTATTATAAAATATCTAAGCGATATTGTAGCCTGTCGAAATTTTAGTGCTTGTGGGGTGACGATTTCTGTCAGCTTCATAAAAAAATTATAGTAAAATGCGTGGCACAAATGAAGGCTTGTTTAAAAATAATCACTAGTAAAACATCTACATCAGCAAACGTGTTTTTTAATGTAACATTTCTATTTGCCAGGATATGAAGGCCGCATTAAGATGGTGGCCTATTCTAATTTTACTACTATGCCCTATCATTGCAATAGAAATATAAAAGAATTAAGCATTGCAGTCGCATGCTAAGGCCAAATCTGTTGGCTCTGCCTGTGCTTGGTTTTTTATAGTTAGTGGTCCTTCTCATAATGCTGCCAACCACCTCAGAACACAGGTCTCTCTTTCTTCACTGAGAAAAGCCACATATGTTCTGTTAGTCACAATGTTGAAGACCTTTGACACTGACTGCTAGCCTCAAGGCATGAGATGGCTTTATAATTCTGGGTCTTTTCTTGTGATCCGACCCTTTGCTTAAAATGTCTGTGCATATGTATGCTAATCCCATTAAATTTATGGAAGTGCGCATTTTTCTAGCGAGACAGAATTTTAGTGATATGAGCTGTTAAATATAGTGTCAGTTTTCATGTTTGTTCTCCCGAGCTACTAGGGACCAGTCACTAGTGATTAATTTGCAGCTCCGGTTATAAAACAACACGAAATTCACCATACCATGCAGATTGCTCCATATGTTTACCACCTGCTCTGAGCAGGTGGTAAATGTTTGTGTGGGTCCATGGGTGGGGGCTGAGAGAGAGGGTGGGAAAGGGAATATGTTTGCTGATGCGATCGGAGAGTATTTTATGCTCCGACTGTAAGACAAAAATGCAGAATGAGGCATGAGGCTTGGCTGCTCCAGCAGTAAATGCCTCATGCGATTTTTCCAGCTGAAATTACTGGTGGGAAAATTCAAGTATGGTTCTCCCACACATGGTAAATCCGGGTATGGAAAAACCAGCCCACCATGAGGTAATTCCACTCCGCTTAACTCATAATCAGCCCCATAGATGCAAAATCACCTTTGGTGCAGTCTAAAACATATAAAAACACCTTTAGGGCACAAATCGCATTTAGGACCGTGTGGTGTCTTCTGCACATGTAAATGAGAATCATACACGGAGTTGAAGTCAGGTCCGGTTTATTCACCTCAGCCATCAACAGCTTCCAGTAACTGACAACCACAGAATCTTCACAGTAGAATTCTACATGGAACTAAAAGGTAAGATGCAGCATGGAACTGAGCATGACGTCACACATCTTCCCTCTTTACAACAAATAATATATTTAACAAAACAAAAGAGAAGAGAACAAAAGAAATAACAACATAGTCCTTAATATGTAAGGGTAATTAACAAACATAGTCCTTCATATACAAAGGTAACCTACGGATCCTCTGACTCCTCTCTCTGACATTAAAGGGCAAGGAATGTGAACCCATCAGAGAGGAATCAGCATTAATTGACGAGGAAGAAGCGCAAGTGAGATCCCTAGGACTAGAGGATGAAACCAAATTAGAATTGACCAACACCACCCGGCTCTTATTCTAAATTCTGCCATCATCAGTCTTCACAGCATTCTTGAAAATGTTGACAACTTTTCTGACTTTAGTGTACTTTGACCAGGGTTGACAACCTACAGGTGCCTTAATCTTCACATGATCACCAACATTCACATCATTAGATTGAGCACATTTCTTAACATCAAAATACAGTTTCCTTGTCAACTGTTTATCAAGTTCTCTTTGTCTCCAATCACCTAGTTGATTATCTTTCAACCCCTTATTCAAACTCATCCATCCTGGACTTAACTTAGAGTTTGAAGCTCTACCCTTGAATAACTCAAAGGGAGATCTTCCTGTGGTCATATGAGGAGACATGCGATAAGCAGTGATCCTGTCTTGCAAGACAAATTTCCAGTTCAAGTTATTTGCCCTGGCCAATTGTATACTTTCTTTTAAAATCTTGTTAACCCTTTCCACAGCCCCATTAGTTTCTGGATGATAAATAGAACTTCTCTTATGGTTAATACCACAATCTTTCAGATAGGACTGGAATTCAGAAGAACAAAACTGTGTCCCATTATCAGAGAGAATGCAATTGGGAAAGCTTTCCCTCTTAAATATTTCCTCCAAGAACCTTATGACATTCGTTGACGAAATATCTCTGACAGAAGTCACTTCAATCCATCTAGAGTAAAGATCAAAAACAACTAGCAAATAAGGAGTGTCACTAACACCATGCAAAGGTCCAACAATATCAATAGCTATCTCATCCCAAGGATGATCAGGTAAATTCCTACAGACCATGGGCATTTGTTTGGTTTTCAATATTTTATCACTAGTACAACACTCCAGACAATCACGAACCATCCTCTCAACCTCCTTATCCATCCCTGGCCACCAGAATTGCATTCTCAAATACTCTTTCGTTTTCACAATACCAAGATGTCCAACATGTGCAAGATTAAGAAGTCTACTACGCACACCCAATGGTGGAATAAGCTTTGTACCCCGAACAAGCACACCATCCACAACAGACAATTCCTCACCAACTAAGGACCATGGCTTCTCAAGATGTCTGTTATTTCCCAATAGAAGCAACTCAATAACTTTTGTGATTTCAAGATCATTACCAATTTCAGTTTTCCACTCAGACTCATCTATCGCACCAAAAGTGATTTCACAGACATTTATCACATCATCCACCAGACTTTCTTCATCCAAATCAGAACTCTTTTCATGTACTAAACAAGAAAGACAATCAGCAGATTTGTTGATTACACCTGGAATGTAATCGACATCAAAATCAAACTCTTGAAGTGAAATAATCCACTTCTTAATCCTTGAAGAAATAGAATCCAGACCTTTTTTTGAAAACACCTCTTTTAAAGGTTTATGGTCTGACATGACCTTCACTTTGGTACCCCAAACCAAATTTCTAAACTTCCTTAATGCCCAAAAGATGGCCAAAGATTCTTTCTCGATTACAGAATAATTAATCTCCGAGCCCCTCAAACTTCTCGAAGCACAAGCAATCAAACGTTCAACGCCACATTTCTTTTGAAGTAACACCGCTCCTAAACCTTTGGCACTAGCATCAGTCAAAATGATAGTCTCTTCACCTGGCACAAAAGCTTGCAAGCAGGGGGCTTTCTTCAAATCCTCCTTGATAAAGACAAACTCTCTGGCACACGCAGTACTCCAATCAAAAACAACACTCTTGCCTGTCAACCTCCTAAGGTTTTGTGTCTTATCTGCATACCCCGGAATGAACTTAGAGTAAAATTCTACCATTCCTAAAAAAGACAACAACTCCTCCTTGTTAGAAGGCTCACTAATGTTCACAATGGAGTCAACAAGCTCTTTCTTAGGAAAAACACCCTGTCCAGAGATACAATGACCTAGATAGTTTACTTCCTCAACTGCAAACTTACATTTCTCTTTTTTGAGGGTCACACCAGCCTTTCTCAGACATTCAAAAACCGCACAAACCCTTGAGTAATGCTCTGTCTTAGTGCTACCATAAATCAACAAATCATCTTGATAGCACTTCACACCTGAAAGACCTTTCAGAACATTCAAAATTATCCGTTGAAAAACAGCCGCAGCCGAAACAAGCCCAAAAGGCATCCTTAAAAATTTTAAAGTTCCCATGGGAGTGACAAAGTCCGTCAAATCCTGCGAAGACTCATCTAATTCCACCTGATGATAGACTGATGCAAGATCAAGGGTGGTGAAGTACTTTGCCCCCACCAAAGTGCCAACCAACTCATCTATATTGGGCAGTGGATACCTATCAACAACTACCTCTTTATTGAGTGAGCGTAAGTCAATGCAGAGATGTAGCTCACCACTGGCCTTCTTAGCAACAACTATTGGAGCCAACCACTCTGTTGCCTCAACAGGCACAATGACTCCCATGTTGACCATACGTTCAATCTCTTCCTGTACACCAGCTTGCTTGTTCAAAGGCACTCTCCTGACCTTAGCAACAACCGGGACAGCACCCTCTCTCAAATTTATGTGATGTTTATACCCTTCCAGACACCCCAATTTGTCTTCAAAAACATCTGCGAAGCGTTCTGCCAAATTTGCAACAGAATCATCCACCACCTGACCTTGGACTTGGGGGACAGCATTAGGGTTGAGGAAAACACCTAGCATACGTTGATGAGGCCATCCTAAAAGTGCATCCCCTTTCTTGGCCACATATACTTTACCAGCAGTCAAACGTCCACTCACTTCGATACATGCTAAAAAATACCCTAGAATGTTTATCGGTAGACCACCGTAACCAACAGGAGAAACATCATTTTTAGAAATGAAACTTTTTCTCTAAAATGTGTATCATAAATATCTTTGGAAATCACGGTGAGATGCGAGCAGGAATCAAACTTCATTTCTAGTTCTACACCTTCAATGGTGACAACATGGGAAGGATGTTTTGTTTTTTTATCATCTACCTGATACATAATCTCTTTTACCTGTGGTTGTACTTTGTTTTGAGACTGTTCCCTCCTTTTTACCTTGCTTTTGCAACACTTGGCAAAATGACCCTTCCTCCCACACCCATTGCAACTGAAATGTAGAGCTGGGCAGAATGTAGCATTTGCTCTGTGACCTGTTCTCCCACATCTAAAACAGACAGACCTGTTGTCTAGTGAAGAGACACCTTCAGCAACACGAGAAGATTTGTCTCCATCCCTGTCTCCCTCATTTGAAGTTTTATTTTTAACCTGACACACAACTTCTTCAACAATATTACTCAGAGAATTAGACTTGTTTTTTACAGAACTTAACTCATCAACACATTTCATCATGTGTTCTACTCTCTTAGCAATAGCCAAAACCTCATCTAAGGGAGGCTCATCCTTCAACCACAGTTCCTCTCTAATTTTATCATGAGCACATTTTAATACAAACTGATCCCTAATTCTTTCCTCCACTGTCCCACCGAATTTGCATGAGGCAGCAAGCTTTCTTAATCCTGTGACATATTCTTCTACAGACTCATCCTTCTTTTGTTCACGCAAACCAAAATGATACCTCTCCATAATAGTACTTAAACGAGGGAGATAGTGTCGATCCAATTGAAGAATACAAATCTCATATTCGTTCAAAGTCCTCTGATCAGCAGCACTAAGCTCTGACAAATGTTCAAGAACTTCCTGACCTTCTCCTCCAAGACAGTGAAGAAGTAATGAATGTTTTCGCTCCGCACTTAAGTTTGTCCCACAAACTCTTGCATAGTTCACACATTTTTTTCCCACTTTTGCCACTTAATAGTAGGTTCTCCCGGACTTGTCAAGAAAAAAGGTGGCTGTGTCACATTCTGCATTTTTTTTTTTTGTGTTGTTTTTTTTACGTATCACAACAATATTAACAAAATGACTCTAAGAAAACTGAAATGCACAAGAAAAATTAAATCACTAATATAATTTCTATATTCTTTTTGTACTGCAGTGAACTTTTTTTTTTGAATGGATCTCCCTCAAAATTATTAAAGTTCAGTACCAAAATCAGTGAAGTCACTATTTCCTGAAGTAAATATCACAGTAAATAAATCTTGCATTACTCACATCACCATATAGATATGACAAACTCCGCCACTTAAAATGTCAACACAGAAGAAGTTACGATGCAAATTAAAAGTGTGCTAATAACTGTTTAAACTGTGACCTGATATGTTGTCACATACACCGTTTTTTTTTTTTTAAATATATCTAACTTTTAATACTGGCACTCAAGCCCTGATGTGCCAATTTCGATTGATAAGCTTGATGGAGTGGCAAACAGATGACGAGGTCCATTCTGCCAAACAACGTTGAAAAAAAAACAAAATGAAAAAATACTCCTCGTATTGTATGTTATGCTCGCTAGTATTCCCAATACCACAAGATGGCGCCAGTGCGTTACGACGCACAACAAGAAGCTTTGTGAAATAAATCTTGCACTTTCCCAATGTTTTAAGATGGCTCTTTTGCGTGACCACGCACGGTGACGCTAATAAACATTACATCAGCTGAGACGCATACGCTGTCAAGACAGACGTCAGCTGAAACGCATATGCGTTCCAACACTTGTACCGCAGAGGAGGCAATGCCAAAACACGCTAATCCTTTTAAATTACAACAACGTCACACCGCAGACACCCGCTCACCTCCTCATCTGTTTTTTTAATTCAATCGGAGATCCGTATAACATTAACAGCCGCTGGAGAAGAAAGATAATCCTTCTCATCTACTCATAATTCTGCCCCTGGAGGAGGGAGAAGCTGAACCTCTGCTTGATGTTGAGGTGATACCACACGCTCGTCGCCAAATAAATGTGGTGTCTTCTGCACATGTAAATGAGAATCATACACGGAGTTGAAGTCAGGTCCGGTTTATTCACCTCAGCCATCAACAGCTTCCAGTAACTGACAACCACAGAATCTTCACAGTAGAATTCTACATGGAACTAAAAGGTAAGATGCAGCATGGAACTGAGCATGACGTCTTAGACCGGTATCATATTTAGCTGCAAAGTCACTGTTAGCGCAGCATTACAAGAAGGGTTGTGACACTTTTGGTTTAAAAAAACATTTAGGAGCAAAACTCACATTTAGCAGCAAAACTCACATTTAGGAGGAAAAATCACATTTAGATGCACAAGCACAGTTAAGTGTAAAATAACCCAAGGGTATGGCTTTAAATTTCGTTGTCAGTCCAATAAGGTGCAAAATCGCCTTTGATGCAGCATCAGTGTGAGTATAGAAAGTTTCCTTTTAGGAGCGCAAACCACATACCGGAGGGAAAAACATTTAATTGCAATGCCACCTTTGGGTACATATCAGCTCTGTTGCAACATCCACAGACGTGTGAAAAAAGCTTGTAGAAGCAAAAAACTGGTTTTGGTGCAAAAACACTTTGTTATTGCAAAGAGGAGAGTGCATTCAAGAGTATATCTAAACATTCCATGAAAAAGTATGCCACGGACCAGAGTTGCATCATAATCAGATAACTGCACAATTTGACATACCACACTCCGAGACACAGGGCATTGCTGAGAGAAATTGCTGTGCAATTTTGAGAACTACACCAGGTCGGCCTACAAAAACCACTCAGACAAAGTATGTTGAACGATGGCATGGAAGACCTGTTCATCAACTTCCTCCCAGAAAAGATCAACATATACAAGGGATTTTCCACATATTTCAGTGAAAGATTTGACCCACAATGTACCATTATCTAGACTTGCTGCTAAGTATTACAACACAGCATACTAAAACCAGGGAAATTCTGTGGATGGTTTTACCACTTGCCTGTAACAATTAACCACACACAGTGACTTTCAGAAATGTGACAATGACGTGGACAATAATTGAGAAGTGTTTCTTTAGATCCTCAGCAAAAAGCTGATAAAGTAACTTACACAAATATTAGCCATAACAAAAACAAATGGCTGCATAGAAACAGAGTAAAAAAGCAAGTTGAAGTGGCAAAAAACGGGTCAGGTCCAACAAATGGCTGGTGGGGGAGACAAACAACAAGAGAGACTTAAAGAGAGGGGGTGACAGGGTGATTAACTTAAGCGTGAGTAGACATGTTGTTGCAGATTGGCATATTTGTACAGTGGCCACTCTTCTGGGCCAGAAATGTGCACCAGTTACCAAATGAATCATCTCACAGTAATATGCAAGTTAAATCCAATCTCATCTAACAAACATATCAACCAGTGCCCTACTAAGAGAAATAGAAAACACCACTATGATTTTGTGCTATGAAGACCAAGGGAGGAGTTAATGTAACGACTTATTATCCATGATGGCATTGCAACACCTGAAATGACGTGATGGCAACAGGATGGTGCGCATGAAGGTGCTGGCTATAGGGGGCATCAAAAAAACAGTTGCTGTGCACTGGTAGAGGTATGTATGTCAGAAAGATCAAATGGGACAGAAGCACAGCTTGCAAAAGCATGTGTGCATCTAAGTATAAGATGTCAGGAAAGACAAAACTATCAATCTCTATCTAGCAAGAACACATTTCAACTGGGTCCAGTTGGATGAAACAGGCCTTTCATATATTTACCACATTATTTGATTTCGCTAAGTCTGTACAAGCATCTACTCCGGCTATGAAAGTTAACACTGAAATCATGCCTATCATCTCTTCTGACCATAATATCACAAGTTCACTTTCCTCCACTTCCCCCATTATCACCCACATACTCCTCACTGAATTAAACCACACAGTGTAATCCTCGCATAAACCAAGGCGGTATGTTCTGCAACTTGTAAAAAGGCTACTACTTCACTGACACAGAATGAAGTACTACCAAAAACCAAAACCCAAGTCTCTCCCAGTAGACACACTCACTCCTCGATATAGCCTTCCACTGACAAGTAAACTTTCAGTGTAGTTCAGATATACCAAAACAACAGAACACAAACTGACTCACCACAGATGGGCACGACTACCCATTGGTTCACACAAGAGTCTTACAATCACTTCCCTCAGACTTCATTACTGCCAATTACAACTAATCAGAGAACTAATCTATTAAACACTACACCTATGGCCTCATTACTATGTCGGCTCAGTCTCGGAATGGTTTCCGACCAAATTGAATTCGAGAAGTCCGACCGACCGATTACGATGCTTCCGAACACCGTTCAGTTGGACTCCCATTGACTTCAATGGGAGCCTGTGTTCCGACCGACTACACAGGCTCCCATTGAAGAAAGGGGTGGGTGGGGAAACTCGTACACCCTGCCACATGGTGCCTGCCACACTGTGCATGGTATTGAAGAGGGGTCCCATGGGTGCCCCACGCGCCCCATTCAGAAGGCTCCTGGTGAAGGGGGGCCTGCTACGGGCCCCCAAAAGTCAGATTCCGACAGCTGATCCATGTCGGAACGACCGATTCGGAAAGGCTGTCGAAATCCGACATCGTAATACGACGGTCGGAAACGCGGTCCGTAGACCTATATGAGTCGGCTCCAAACGACTCGGTTACTCTGAATGCCGTTCGGAACCGAGTCGGAAAGTCCGAACGGTTTCCGACTATCGTAATCGGTTGTCCGGAAGGCTTACCGAATTGGTCGGAAAGACGGGTTCCGAATCGGATTTGGATGAACCGAATGCCATTCGGAGCCTTTCTGACCGACATCGTAATGAGGCCCCTAGTTCTGAACGTGCCCACTCACAGCAGTTGTGTGTCGACAGCACCAGCATCTGTAGGGTGCTGCCATCAGCAGCTCATCCTTGCCTCAGAAATCTAGGAATACTGAGCCCACTGCTGACTGACTCTCGGGTAATACACGGGTGCAAACAGTGCAAACGGAGCTGAAATCGGGTCATCAAGAAAGAGGGAAAAAAAGCAATAGAAAAATGTGGAAGTTGTGTTACACGAGTCTTTTCTCACTGCCAGGTCCTTCAGGGAAGGTAGGCACTCCCTCCTTGCCATTGTGTCCTCCTTCCTCAGAGAGCCGGGGAGGGTTGGGTGTGCGACGTGGCTTTCAGACTGTGCAAACTGTTTGGCCCCCCAGTCCTGTACAGGTTTTGGACAAGTTTTGCCCTTCCTCTGTCTTTCCTCTCTACGGCTTAAGTTAAGGCATCGCAAAGAGAGGCGTGCTGGTGGAATAGTGTAATTCCGGTAATTAAGCATATGTATAGCAAGGGTAAGAAACTGAAGTCATTGTGTTAAAGTAACAGATAAAGTTTATTTTGCTGGGTGGAGGCAGCAGCGATGGGAAGCTAGCAAAAGTATTCTAAAGGGAGGAGATAAATGAGTATTTTCTGTGAGTTGTTGTTTACAACAGCACCACAGCTCTAGTAAATGGTGATGTCACAAGTGGTGCCATAAGCTTGTTTATTTTAGATAGCGTCCTTCAAAATATCATGATCATCAGTTGGCAACTGCAGCCCATGAGACATTTTGAGTTAATTAACTTTAAAAACTGAATTTTGCACTTTGAACTTTCACATCTGTACCTCCCGCAAGTTTGAAACCTGTTAGACCTATCAGCCCTAGGGTGGTCTTCCACCAAACTTTTTGCCTCTCTCTTCCATTTTTGTTATTCTCATTTTTGCTGACATAAGGACTCTGCACATTTTACCACTGCAAAACAGTGTTCCAGCGCATGTGCTCCCTCTATAAAACCTGCTAACATTGGCTTATACCCGATTGGCACATTTAATTTACTTGTAAGTCCCTAGTAAAGTGGCACTGTATGTGCCCAGGGTCTATAAATTAAATGCTACAAGTGCGCCTGCAGCACTGATTGTGCCACCCACATAAGTAGCACTTAAACATGTCTCAGGCCTGCCTTTGCAGTCTCTGTGTGCAGTTTTAACTGCTATGTCGACTGGGTAAAATATACCTTATACCCAGCCCAAACCTTCCCTTTTGATACATGTAAGACACCCCTAGGCTAGGCCCGGGACAACCCAGAGGGCAGGGTGCATTGTATTAAAAGGGCAAGACATGTACATTTAAGTTTTACATGTCCTGGTGGTGAAAACCTCTTAAATTAGTTTTCACTACTGCAAGGCCTACCTCTCCCATAAACTAATATTGGGGTTACCTTATTACATGTAATAAGCTGTAATTTCTAAATGGGAACAGGTAACAAGTTCATGTTTGCCGTCTTTGGAATTGTAATGATAAATCCTAACATAGTGAATTCGGATTTTAAAATGCAATTTTGGAAATGCCACTTTTAGAAAGTTGGCACATTCCTGCCTTAGCCATTTAGTGCCTGTAACCTGTACCTGGGTTACATGACTGGGTGTAGCTGACAGCTGAGCTTTGTATATTCCTCCTAGACCACCACACACAATGGGGAACTTAGGTGTGCCTGGATGGGCTATCACTGGCAGGAAGGGAGAGAGGAGCATAGCCCATTTACACCTTAATAGGCTGTGTCCTGCCTCCACACAAAGGGCTGCATACCTGCTGTAGTTAGTCTAGAGTCAGGACAGGGTAGGTGGGATGCCTGAGGACTCCAAAGGGAAACCTCTAGAAGCTTCGCCCCCACTTCAAGGGCACAACTGGGTATAAAAAATGGACCTCAGACACCACTTCAGAACACTTCTGGACCCATGGATACAGCGGTCCTTCTTCCTGCACTGCTGTGCTGCTGAAGGACTGCCACTCTGCTGGACTGCTGCCCTGCTGGACATCTGCCTGGCTAAGAAGGACTGGATCTGCAACTCTTGAACCCAGAACCCAGAGTCACTCCAAAGACTAGTTGTCTGGCCTCCTTATCTGAAGCCTCAGGGACACACCAGGCTTCCAGCAAACTTGCACCTGGACTCTGCCATCTGTGAGTCCACCCTGCCAAGTGGTGCCACCCAAGTCCTGGACCCTTGGAAGTGGACCTAAAGTGCTCTGCTAGCCTCTGTGGATCCAGGGACAGCTACGCATCTCCTCTGCAACGCAGCGCAACTCCGAGCAGAACAGACCCATCACTGCTACTGTGTGGATTGGACCTGCCTAAGGACATGCATCACAGCCCATTGCTACATCAGAACCACTGCTGCAAGACATATTCTCATTTCAGGCCCTTGCATCCCTCGTCTAAAGCAGCCTCCATGACGATGCCGGACTCTCCGTCGCTGCCTCGCAGATCATTAGAACCGACGCATTGCCCTGACTGTGTGACGCATCTTTGACGCCGGACTTCAAATCACAAGCCCTCATTCAATGGGATCCTCAATGACACCACAGCACCTTGCATCACAGCCTCTCCACGTCTTGGAACTGATGCATCGTTTCAGCTGCGTGACGCATCTTCGATACGGATCTTGCAATGCTACGCAAACCAGGATTTAAGGTACTCTGTTCAGCGTGCCTAACTGGGTCCCTGTAGGCGGCCCGTGCTCCATAGTGGTCGGCCTGAACTTGTGACTTTTTACCGGTCAGGCACGACCAGATATCCACAGTTGGCGCTTTACGCCTTTTGGTGCTATTTTTTACTATAACTTTTAAAATTGAATATCTCCAGTTTTACTAATTGGATTTTTGTTGTTTTGGTCTTGTTTTATTTATTAAACACTACTCTATTTTTTCTAAATCTGTTGTGGGCTCTTTTTGTAGTGTGGATTCATTGTGTTAGTGTTTGAAGTGTTGCACAAATACTTTACACATTGCCTCTGAGTTAAGCCTGACTGCTCTGTGCCAAGCTACCAGAGGGTTGAGAACAGGCTGATTTAGGTTTTCCTTAGGACCATCCTGAGAAGAATTATGGTTGTGCTTGAGAAGGGTTTAACCTCCCTCAACCAGAACCCAATTTCAGACAAAACCTCATAACAGAAAGCCGATTTATATATATCTTTATATCATGATTACTCATGCTAAGAAGAAGAATTGCTTCCAATATGGTCACTGCATTTATGTAGGAGGCTGTTTAATACTTTACAAGCTATCCTTCTGTGCATGCATGAACCTTTAATCAAACAACACACACTCAAATCTTGTTTTTTGAACTTAGACAGCAGGTCAGCCACACGCATAACCAAAACATCTACTTCTGCTGGCAGCATTACTGATGAGCATTATGTATCAAATCGAAACAACAAGGTTGTTACAACTGCAATAATTAGCTCTGTAAAGTCGCCAATAATACCACTTACATAGGGCTTCCCACTCTCTGATTAAGAGATAAATTATGGTTGGGGCGATTTTCAAGACGATGGATCCAATTAAAGCTCCTTAATTCGTTTAAACACCATTCGCAATCTTGCATTTAATTTTGACCTCAGTAACTCTTTCGAAAAATCAGCAACTTTGGCAAACTTGGAAGAACTCGTGGCACTTTCTTCTCGTCCAAGTAATCCCAATGATGCTACCAGACTCAATACTGCCTTAAAGAAAAGTGTCACCACCCCAATAAATTCAACCCCATCTCTTCTTCGTATATTGATTCTCACAGTGAAGAGATTTGGTTGATCATTTATAACCCCGGACAGTTAAAAACAGCTCTATTTTAAGTAATTCAGAAACCTTTCTAACACAGGTTCCCCAGATCCACAACCCACTTCAACCTAGTGATCTATTGTATGACATTGGATTACTGGTTGCGGGGGTGAACTCAAGCAGCAACCACAATCTCTGTCAGCGTGAAACACAGCAAACCCAAAATTAACCTGTGCTTAACCGTCTGGTAGCTTCGCACAAAAGCAGTCAGGCATAACTTAGAGGCAAGGCAAAAAAGCATTTATGCAGCACTTCGAACAGTAATAAAGTGAAACACAAAAAAAATCCCATACCAATTTAGAAAAAAAGAGTCAAATGTAATAAATTATTTTACGCCAAAACTAAAAATGTCTAATTAGCAGAAACGGAGATATGCAATTTTAAAGATTTCAGATAAGTATAGCGCCAAAAGCATACAGCGCCACTTGCAGTTATCTGGTCGTGCAAGACCGGGTGAAAGTCACAAATTCAGGCCAACTGCGATGGAGCGCAGGACAGATACAGGGACCAGTTTAGCCCCACTGCAAGAGTTACCTTTAAAGTCCACCTCGAAGAGTTCCATTTGCAGTGAATAGAGCCACGAGGAGCACGGAGAGTGTACAAGATGGTCGTCGATGTCGCATGAAGAGCAGGCCGGGCATCACGGCCGGTCGTCGCTGGAGCATGAAGATCTTATCGAGCAGCGCGGACATTCATTGATGAAGACTCGCGTTGGTCACTACGAGTTGTCGATGCTGTTGCGCGAATTGCAGATCTTTCATGGCCGGGCATCACTAGGGGTCGTTGTGACACAAAGAGACGAGTTCACCAGGACTTTGTGTTGGCTGGCCGGCCAAGTGGCAAGATCTTGCTGAGAAGTGTCCTGTTCGCATTCGCAAAGAGCCCAAAATTTCAGGATTTCTCCTTCTCTTGAGGAGACAAATCAACTGATGCCACACCAAGGTTGCAGGACTTGAGGGGCACCTCTTGGGGATCAGAAACTCACTCCAACACAGGCCAGCAGGGCTCAGGCAGGTCCAGGCAGCAGGTCAGCTGGGCAGTTGCAGGGAGCCTCTGTAGCCTGTTATGTCCCTTTTGCTCAGGACAGGAGGTCAGTCAGCAGACCCTTGGAGTCACTTCAGCCTGGAATGAAGTGTGCAGGTCCAGTCTTCCTTCTCAGAAACAGTGCAGCAGGCAGCAGAGCAGCAGAGTTGCAGGGCAGTTGGGTGGCAGTCCTTCTGGCAGCAAAGCAGCACAGAAGATCTTCTTCTGTAGTATCCACAAGCCCAGGAGTGAATTGAAGAGTTGGGTCTGAGGGTTCACTATTTATGCATGATGCCCACTTTGGAGTAGGGGAAATTTGTAGAGAATTCCCTTTGAAGTTCTTGACGTTTCCTGCCTCCTCTTCCCTGGCTCTAAGCTGGCTGCATGAATAATGCAATGGCGAAAAGTCCTTTGAGTGAAGGCAGGGCACAGCTCATTCAGTCAAAACATCTGGCATCCACCTGTATTTTCAACACATATCTAATTTTCAATCATAAATGGGATAGCAATGTCCAGTCTGTCTCCTGCTCATTGTCTGACACATGAAGTGTATCACCTAAGACTTTGCCTAACAGCGATGACTTACCAGCCACAACTTCAACTATCCCTGCCAAGATCAATAGCCCAAAAAAAGGAAATTAAATAAATTGCAATGGAGATGTTATCCTTAGTTTTTCAAAGTGTGCCAGTTCCAGTGGTAACAGATCAGAAACCTGCATTCAAACCAGGCCAGAATATGCTTAATCCGATAACTTGATTCAAAACTTCTGGCTGGCATGGCTAATCTTTGGCACAACTCTTACAGATTCAGAAGTCACTGGAAGGTGTTACAATGTCAGTTGATTCAAATATCAATCAACTGCCACAAAGGCCCTGCAAACAATCTCACTTCACTATCCCCATGTCTAATTCCCATTTTACTACATGACGAACTGACCCTTCCATCAGTCACCGTCCCCTTTATTCCAACTCATTTTGAAAAAAGAGTGTGTCTGAAGATTTGGTCAGAAATCAAATCAACCTCACTCCATTGTACTCTTCTGAAAAACCCCACGACGTCCTAAATAGATGTCATATTTCGAGACTGTTGTCCTCTTATCCTGAGTTCACAGATGTAGCATCAATCGAGCTATTAAGGCTCAATTCATAACAAGTTAATCATCAAGTAATAACACAACACGTCTTTCTCTCAGGCTTGAGTCAACAAAATATGGGAGAAATTGTCACGTCTCCTTGCTATGGGAATTCTAGTAAACGCGGTGACAAATATTAACCACCCCTCGACATCTCCACAAAAGGCAATGCACTAGCTATAAACTTTGGGGATCTAGAGTTTTCACTCTTAAATGATTCTGATCATTTTAAATGTCATGTGTGCATTAGACATTATTCTGCCACATACAGTGAGTTTCAATCCACTCTCACTAGCTCTCTTGATACAATTTCTGCTCCAGATTCCTGATGTACTAATATTTAAATCTGCCATCTCTAACTTTTTTCTCAGAATCTGCTATTGGACCATTGCTGGCATTCAAAAGAAATTAGAATATGTGGTAAAAATTTGAAACATTTTGTGAATTCTTATTTTATCATCTGTTTTCAGGAAACCCGGAAATTGTCTAATTTCACATTAAAGAACTTTACCACTTTCGTAACCTTTGCCTCAACGATATCAAGTGGCAGACCTAACTGTGGCCTCCTTATCTTGATTAACTCAGTTTTAGACAAGCAGGACCCCAAACTATCCATCAACTTTAAATCCATACTCACTGTCATGTGTGGGTCCTTACAAGGCTAATTGCCTAAATATACAGTTCTAGTTCTTAACGTTTATTTTCCTCCATCATTTGTAAAAAATAATATAAGCCTAAAATCAGTATTATCTGAATTTGAATTTCTGATTGATAAATATTCCAATGTTTTAACAATAGTGGTGATTTTAATTTGAATCTGGTAAGTAAATATTTTCTTAAGATAAGCTCATCGGAATCAATTGATTATCAATATAATATACCATATCCACTATTTATTTGCAGATATGAATTAGTCATAGACATTCTCTTATTTTCGACCATAAACGCATTGGACTTTTGATGTTTAAATGGCTGTTTTTTTACTGATAGACCTGCCATAGATACCTATTTTTCCTGAGGTTGCTGCTCACCCCTTGATTACAAGTTTTTACATTATTCTGACTTTAATCACTGCTTTGGCATTTCAATTATTTCTCGAAATGAGAGTAATCATAATCCTCAGTCCTTTTGCACCAATGGGTTCATTCTGTCCTCATTAGAAAATCAGACTCTAAGCTGCTCTCTCAGTATTGTAAATAATACAAACATTTCATAGACTCATTGCATACCTAAAAGTCCAGCCTTCTTAAAGCCTTGTGATTTTATGACAAAAGAATCACTCCCACCTATTGACGTTTCAACTTATGATTAGGAAGTTTATTAAAAAATAAGTGAATTTCATTCTAATTCTTTTTAAATATTTAATTTCCAAAGACAGTTACAGCGATAGATCTCAAAAGCTTTGCACTAAACAATCTTGATTTGATCGGCCAATATAGTTGCAAAACGAAAATGCAGTAAGTCACTGTGTAGTATCATTAAATTGCCTATCTCTATAAACCACAACGCCCTTGTGAAAAAAAACAATGTGAGTACAGAGAAGACATCTGTGATATTAAGAAACAAATGCATGCATTTCTGTGGCTTCGATTTAAATATGCTCTAAAAAACTGTGATGTTAGCAGTTTCTGGCTTCTATTTGTTCTGGTATGAACTGTTCATATAAATTTACTTACAATATTACATTTGATATAGAGCAAACTATCAGAATGGGATTATAAAAGGGGTCTTTAGAGGTTAACATAGATTGACTTTTGACCTTCCATATACAGTGTATTAAGCACTACATTTGAAACATGGTGAAGAACATATCACCACTGTGAAGTATCTTTTCAGTTAAAGTAAACACAAAGGGAGAAAGTACAGCCACTTTTGTAAGGTGGAAACCCATGAATAATTTATTCTTTATATGTAAATATTGTAGCATCTTGATAGCAACCCCTGATTCAGTAGTACCAACTGCGTCACCTCATCTGAGTGCCTCCTATCGTGGAGCCTATCATCTCAATCCCTCCAAATCCACCTGTAATACTCGTGTAGTAAGCTAGAGATCAACAAGGGACATGCCCCCCCACCTCTCTGTATAATAAAAGAGCCTACCTGTCAGGCTCGCAAATTCTATCTTCTTCTCCCACCTGTAATGGAGAACGAATAAAAACCATCCCAGGTGTTTTAATCTGTTGATCACATTTGCTCATAAAATATATAGCCCCACTCTCAATATTCCCCAAATATATCCAGCTCTTTTTACCTCTCCGCCGGTTCTACTTCCGTCCCGGCTGTCCATATATTATTGTCCACTACCCTATATCGATTCTATTTCAATGTAGTGTTACCCTGTCAATAAAATTTCATATATCACTCAATAAATACGTCTGTATTACATCAATATTACGCGTATCCAAATAGTTTGGAAATTTATCCCATCTTACCCCTATTACGGGTGGCATTCCAAATGACTCCGATCCAGTAGAGTGTACTGAATTCCGCACTTTTAAGAGTTCCAATGTGATCTCCTGCAAGTTAATGTGTCAAAAACATAGCCACTTAAATTTCCCGCTATCTTCCATGCGCCCTCCCGAGCCCCATTACGGCTTGTGTCACAAACCTGTCAGTGAGTACGCTAGCATGAAGATTCCCCGCGGAAATGTTGCCGTCGGTGACCCGGAAGTGGAAACTACTCATTGTTCCGGTACTATTTACCTTGTCCCTCTCTTGACAACTAGACCGCCCACCTTCTTGTCTGAGCATCATAGCCTCCCAAGTGGCAGTTTCTATAGACCTCTTCTATGTCTATCCTTAATGTGCTAACGTCTATCGGGCACCACGTCAAATCTCCTTATCTATAGGATACTCGAACCATAATTGACCCATTGTCCTCCGTGTTGTATGTTAATTATTTCACCACATACATTGTGTTCCTTAGCTCCCCACATAATCAGAATCGTTATGCAGACATCATTCCAATCAAGTTACGCATTTGTTGTACCATATTTCAGAAATCATAAACACCAGTGTACTATCATTGAATGCATCAGCTGAATTTTAATATTCTATTGGTCACATTTTCACACCCATAAGACAAACAATCCTTATGTATTCACTATACGTAATATTTCTATTTACAAACATTTAGGGGCTGATTACGATGGCGGGCGGATCACCATTGCCGGCCCAGCGGTGGCGATCCGCCCGCCATCGTAACCAGAATTACCCCCGCCATATTATTATGGCGGGGGGTACCGCGGCGGACGCAAAGTGTGTCCGCCGCTTTACCGCCGGCCGGCAATCGTTACAATTGCCGGCCAGGCGGACTGGGGGCCTAATATGGTGGCGGTGCCTAGCAGGCACCGCCATCCATATTAGGATGTGTGGCATTCAGAGCCTTTCCATGGTGGCAATGCCGCCATGGAAAGGCTGGCGGGGAATCGCTTTGGGGGCCCGTTGCGGGCCCCGGGAGTGGGGGCTGCACTTGGGGGTACCCATGGTGCCCCCCTACGCTGCCATGCACAATGTGGCAGGCACCCCGCGGTGCCTGCCACGTTGTGCATGGCAATGCACAACATGCCATTTTGGCATTGCGGCGGGTGCAGCTGTAAGCAGCACCCGCTGCAATGTCAAAGATGCAGGATGCGACCGCCAGGGTGGCGGTCGCATCCTAATCAGTGGTGCGGGACCACCGCACGTCTGGCGCCGGTCCCAGCACCGCTAGGGTGGCGGGCAGACGAAAGTCCGCCCGCCATCCTAATGAGGCCCTTAGTGTTTTCACAGAAAGCAAAACTCCCTTGGTGCCCAGGTTTATAACACTGGGCTCTCAAGAGATGAAGTATTAGGTTAGTGTGATGTGTAAGACAAACCTCAGATGCACTTGTAATCAGATTCATTTACAGTCTTATGCCTTTCATTTATCATGAAGAAGAACTCCCTCTTAGTCTCTGTTGGAAAGTGGATCATTGGTAGGGCAAGTGTAGGTCTGCCACTGGCAATAAGGCCACTAACACATGGTAGGACTCAGCATAGGTCTTGGAAAATTATTCCCATGCTCAACCCTTGGTAGCTTGGCTGCGAGCAGGCAGGCTTAACTTCAAAGACAGGTATGTAAAGCATTTAAAAACACCAATTCAGTAAATCTTGGAATAACAATTGTTGATCAAGAATAGATGGGCAAGGTAGGGTGCATTCATTCATTATTCAGATTAGGCCCCCATATATTAACAATGGTACGAGCTGATAGTTAAACCATTGTGTCTGATAAAAATGGCGGTCGTTTTCCACTTTTGTTTTGTTTTGCATCAGTCAGCTGTTTTTACTAGAATTTTTTTTTTTATTTATACCGAGGTGTAATCGTGGAACCGACAAGTTTCACATTAAGAATTGCTGTGGAAACTTGGTATTCCTCCTAAGAAATGTCGTGTAAATATAGCATTCACAGGATTAAATATTAATTATAAATGCGGGGCCTTTTGGGTATATCCATTCAAAGATGGCGGTCTCCTTTATGTTATTTCTCTGGGAGTCCTTTGTCTATTGCTGCTAATCTAATCGTCAAGTAACGCGACGGGCGCATTTAAAAGTGGAGCCGGAATCGAGCTGGGTTGCATCGATTCACGAGCAGGAGAAAGGAGTACGCGAGGAGACTTTTAGGTCCCGGTGATTGATTTATAGTGGGGGGCAGTATAGGCTACCCTGTGAGGCACCCCTGAGGTGGGGTTCTTCAGGTAGAGATGTTAAATCGTCCCTTGGAAGTCTGTACATCCCGGGTTGGTGTGGTCCCCGTTCTGCTTCAACTATAGACCACGATTTTGGTGCGAGGTTATTGCAATTGAACACTAGCGCTTTTAAAAAAATCCCCCATATTTAGAATGGAAGGCAGAGATGGGATAGCGCGTGATTGTGTGGAAGAAGGGGAGTTGTATAGCTTCCCTAGTGATGGTTCTTATACAAAGTCATTTTAATCTATGTGGCCTTCTTGTTATACAGGCAGGCCTATTGGAGACGTTGAAAGCACCAATTGACGAGGGGCTGGTTTATATTAAGTCCACAACTCTTTTAGACCATCTCAAGGTTCGAGGGCCATAGCTCCGGTGGTCAAGGAAAAACGGATTCATAAAACAGGTAGAATTTGTGTATTGTTTTCTCATTACTTTGAAATGAGCATGCTAACACAAAACAATATTAAATATCTGTACGTTGTTTCTAGTTGCAGCATAATCAGTGAGGTTGTGGTCCCTGGTTATCGTTTTGTTCTGACCGTTTCTTCGATAAAATCACAGAGAGAAAGAGGTTACTAAGGTAGATTTGTAATTAAAACTGTTCGGGCATTGATATTAAGCAATAGGAGAACTTAGTGAGCAAAGATTGGATAATAATGAATCTTGTTCTTTGTTATTATGTGTTATATATATTTTTAGGGAAGACGTGTATGCCCCTATCCTGAGCAATATTATTGCGGTTTATCTGAAAAAGGAAGCCGCCTCTAGGGAGGAGAGATATATCTTCCTTCTTTAGACTGATTATCTGGTGGGTAATACCCTTGATTTTATCATAATGAATAGAGTGTGTGTAAGGATGAGAGTGATATGAGTTGGATTGTTCATTGGGAAGTATGAATAATTAAGATGGCACCACTAGTGGAACCAAGATTGTAATATAAAGCATTTGTTTCATGTTGTATAAGATGTCGAATGTTTACATAATGATGTTATGAAATTTGAAATGTAATATGAGTTGTATACAAATTAGAAACAAAGGGGCCGATTCCGATTCAGGCCGGAAATCTCTCCGACCGAGCCGGACCCGGAGAGATTTCCGACCGAATCGGACTCTAGCAGTCCGACCGAACGAGTACGATGCGCACGCATGCTATCGGACTCGAGTCGGTCGGACTCCCATTGAAGTCAATGGGAGCCGGTCGTACAACGCGTACGCGGGCTCCCATTGACTCAATGGGTGCGAGGTGAACGAGGGCGCCCCCTACAGCGGGTTCACGTCGATGCGGTTCGTGCCGCACACGCACAGGTAGGGGGGACCCATGGGACCCCCTGTGTGCGGCTCGCGTGGGTACGCGTACAGGGGGGTCCGACACGGACCCCCAAAGTCCAGCTCCGACAGCTGTTTCGAGCCGGACGGTGCGGGTCGGTCGGACTGCTCAAGGCGCGCATCGTACTTGCCCGGCCGGGGAACGTCTCCATCGCGCGGTGCGAGTCGAGTCCGAGCGAGTCGGTCGGTGCGGTTCGGACCCGTGCACGAGTCGGTCGGCGATTTTGCGTGCGCTCGCATCGTACTCGCTCGGCCGGACGCGCGTTCGAATCGGTCGGAAAAGAGGGCTCCGAATCGGATCCGGTTAAGCCAAATCCGATTCGGTGCACTACCGGCCGAGATCGGAATCGGCCCCAAAGTTTTATCATATCTTATATATAAAATGTTTTTTTATTAATGTTTTTTAGATGAATATTGTGGGAGACACTGAATAGTAGTCTTTAGCCCGAAGAAGGTGGTGAACTAAATGATACCACCGAAACGCGTCGCTTTGGTTAAGAAAGCACCCAAGCAACACCTGGTCTGAATAGGAGAAATAGGCTGGAATGCCAGAAACCGGTCCTAGGATGCTTGTTTCCGGTCCAGGGAAGACATGGCTTGGCAGTTCGGGCTGGACTGTTCCCATGAGGCACAGGGTCAGACTGATTTGCATATGGCCATGTCTGAACTGGGGTGGTGGAGTGAGCTAAAGAATGATGATGGATTAAACCCAGATCAGTTGACTGGGGGTGAGTGTTTGATTGGCTCAAACGTTCCGTCCATCATCCCCTTTTGTATCGCTTTGTTCACCCTAAGTTGGTGGGGGTATGCCCAGACGTGGGTCCCTTGCTCACTTTGCCACTGGATTCAAGCAAGCCTGGCTGATGACGGTTGGAATGCCAGAAACCGGTCCTAGGATGCTTGTTTCCGGTCCAGGGAAGACATGGCTTGGCAGTTCGGGCTGGACTGTTCCCATGAGGCACAGGGTCAGACTGATTTGCATATGGCCATGTCTGAACTGGGGTGGTGGAGTGAGCTAAAGAATGATGATGGATTAAACCCAGATCAGTTGACTGGGGGTGAGTGTTTGATTGGCTCAAGCGTTCCGTCCATCATCCCCTTTTGTATCGCTTTGTTCACCCTAAGTTGGCGGGGGTATGCCCAGACGTGGGTCCCTTGCTCACTTTGCCACTGGATTCAAGCAAGCCTGGCTGATGATGGCTGGAATGCCAGAAACCGGTCCTAGGATGCTTGTTTCCGGTCCAGGGAAGACATGGCTTGGCAGTTCGGGCTGGACTGTTCCCATGAGGCACAGGGTCAGACTGATTTGCATATGGCCATGTCTGAACTGGGGTGGTGGAGTGAGCTAAAGAATGATGATGGATTAAACCCAGATCAGTTGACTGGGGGTGAGTGTTTGATTGGCTCAAACGTTCCGTCCATCATCCCCTTTTGTATCGCTTTGTTCACCCTAAGTTGGTGGGGGTATGCCCAGACGTGGGTCCCTTGCTCACTTTGCCACTGGATTCAAGCAAGCCTGGCTGATGACGGTTGGAATGCCAGAAACCGGTCCTAGGATGCTTGTTTCCGGTCCAGGGAAGACATGGCTTGGCAGTTCGGGCTGGACTGTTCCCATGAGGCACAGGGTCAGACTGATTTGCATATGGCCATGTCTGAACTGGGGTGGTGGAGTGAGCTAAAGAATGATGATGGATTAAACCCAGATCAGTTGACTGGGGGTGAGTGTTTGATTGGCTCAAACGTTCCGTCCATCATCCCCTTTGTATCGCTTTGTTCACCCTAAGTTGGCGGGGGTATGCCCAGACGTGGGTCCCTTGCTCACTTTGCCACTGGATTCAAGCAAGCCTGGCTGATGATGGCTGGAATGCCAGAAACCGGTCCTAGGATGCTTGTTTCCGGTCCAGGGAAGACATGGCTTGGCAGTTCGGGCTGGACTGTTCCCATGAGGCACAGGGTCAGACTGATTTGCATATGGCCATGTCTGAACTGGGGTGGTGGAGTGAGCTAAAGAATGATGATGGATTAAACCCAGATCAGTTGACTGGGGGTGAGTGTTTGATTGGCTCAAGCGTTCCGTCCATCATCCCCTTTGTATCGCTTTGTTCACCCTAAGTTGGCGGGGGTATGCCCAGACGTGGGTCCCTTGCTCACTTTGCCACTGGATTCAAGCAAGCCTGGCTGATGACGGCTGGAATGCCAGAAACCGGTCCTAGGATGCTTGTTTCCGGTCCAGGGAAGACATGGCTTGGCAGTTCGGGCTGGACTGTTCCCATGAGGCACAGGGTCAGACTGATTTGCATATGGCCATGTCTGAACTGGGGTGGTGGAGTGAGCTAAAGAATGATGATGGATTAAACCCAGATCAGTTGACTGGGGGTGAGTGTTTGATTGGCTCAAGCGTTCCGTCCATCATCCCCTTTTGTATCGCTTTGTTCACCCTAAGTTGGCGGGGGTATGCCCAGACGTGGGTCCCTTGCTCACTTTGCACCTGGATTCAAGCAAGCCTGGCTGATGACGGCTGGAATGCCAGAAACCGGTCCTAGGATGCTTGTTTCCGGTCCAGGGAAGACATGGCTTGGCAGTTCGGGCTGGACTGTTCCCATGAGGCACAGGGTCAGACTGATTTGCATATGGCCATGTCTGAACTGGGGTGGTGGAGTGAGCTAAAGAATGATGATGGATTAAACCCAGATCAGTTGACTGGGGGTGAGTGTTTGATTGGCTCAAACGTTCCGTCCATCATCCCCTTTTGATATCGCTTTGTTCACCCTAAGTTGGCGGGGTATGCCCAGACGTGGGTCCCTTGCTCACTTTGCCACTGGATTCAAGCAAGCCTGGCTGATGACGGCTGGAATGCCAGAAACCGGTCCTAGGATGCTTGTTTCCGGTCCAGGGAAGACATGGCTTGGCAGTTCGGGCTGGACTGATTCCCATGAGGCACAGGGTCAGACTGATTTGCATATGGCCATGTCTGAACTGGGGTGGTGGAGTGAGCTAAAGAATGATGATGGATTAAACCCAGATCAGTTGACTGGGGGTGAGTGTTTGATTGGCTCAAACGTTCCGTCCATCATCCCCTTTTGTATCGCTTTGTTCACTCTATGTAACATCGAACCAGGGTTTTTAGTATCAAAAATTCCTATGCACTTGGAGTGCTTTCAAAATGTATCGGGTTGTTGATGATTTTATAGTATGACAAAACTCTCCCTTTTTATTTGTGAATGAAATGTTTTTTAATATATGTGTATTGATGATATATGTGTTTTTTATCATTTTTGATATCTGTAGAAATTACAAGGATCCTAATAAATAAAGAATACATGATAGTCTTTATATTATGCTTTTGGTTTCTGATTGGTGCTGGTGAGTGGTCCGTGAGCGGATGCAAGTTGGGATTGCTGTATGCTTTAAAAAGAGTCCAAAGGGATCTTTACATTTGACAGAAGTGTCTATTTTTGGTGTCCTGTCCCTTTGGTTGAGTAGGACCCCTCTCTCTTATTTTGGGAAGCATTTAAAAACACCAATTCAGTAAATAATTAAGACACAATGCATAATAAAAATCCAACACCAATTTATAAAAATAGGAAATATTTGTATCTTTAAAATGACACCAAAACGACAAAAATCTAATGTAGGGAACCGGAGATATGAATTTTTAAAGATTTATCACTTTATAGCACTTAGAAACATATAGCACCATATTGGGATATCTGGTCGCGATAGACCGGCTCAAAGTCTAAGTTTCAGGCCGACCGCGATGGAGCCCTGAGCGGCTACCCCTCGCGGTAGGTCCTGGTCACAGTTTTTACCTTCGGACTTAGAAACTTTTCTGGAGCTTTTTCTCGCAGGGTCCCTCGATGCTCTTCACCAGGCCGGATTCGGTGAGGTTCGCCGGCCTCGGATTTCTTCTACTCCCGGTCAAACTCTGGAAGTCGGACCTACGGAGCTTTCAGCGGGACGAACCTGGATGGCTTGGCTGGCTCGTGGTTGAAGGCAGGCGGCTTGGCTGGCCAGGTTGAGTCGGTCCCCCTTTGGAGCTTTTTCCCAAAGTTGCTCCAAAGTTCTCCAAACTTCTGGAACTTCTTCCTGAAGTTCCCCAAAGGGTCCCAAAGTGTCTCAAACTCCCTCCAAGGGTCTGGTAGCTCCAAGATGGTCCTTGAAAGTTGAGGACTTCAGTTCCCACAATCCACTTGGACAAAACCCTTACAAATCCACTGGTAGTTCTCCAGGTTGAGGATCCTTGGTGGTGATGTTCCAGGTGAGCTCTGTTAACCTGTAGCTTGCAGGGAGTCCACTCTTTAGTTCTTTTACAGCAAGGTAGTCCACAGGGCTGTAGTTTCAGCTGGTGCAGTCTTCAGAGGGCAGGCCTTAGAATTTGCACCCCAACTTCTCAGCATGGCAACGTCTTGCTTTCTTAAGTTTCAAGCAGCAGATCTGAGGGGCTCTGCCCTTCTCAGATACTTATTCCAAGTTCTCTGGGTCAAGCAGGAGGTCACTCCTGACCAATGGGAGCAGGGCAACTCCCCAAGGATATCACCACATCCTGTAGAGTGTGGCATTATTTTGTCCCAGAGTGCACCAAATCTTCCAAATTCATAATGGCTGATTTTCCAGCAGGGAGGTAAGAGCTGGCTAAACACACCCCTAGGATGGCTACTTTCCATAGACTCTCCCCCTTGCATCTGCTCATTCTTGCCTTAATCCTAGCTCTGGATTTGGGCAAAAGAGAAGAGTTGTAAATGACACTGAGGCCGTCCCCTTCTCTTTGAAGACCATGGTTTCCGACTCCTCCCCCTGCTCTGGCATTCCTGTGTAGCAGCACACTGCCCTCCCAGCAGAGCTGGTTAACCCCAGGGGCTCTTTATCACCTCTTCAAGGCAGCCTGGCTAATCCACTTAACTCTGACCAATCAGGACAGACCACTGGAAGGCTGAATCTGGACTTACAAACAAGTCTTATAACTTCTTGTCTGTACATTTTAGGAGAAATTCAACAATATGGTATTGTTGGATTCATCACTACGATCCTGGGAAGTCTTTGAATGGAAGTTCTATCATTCTCCTATCAGGAGTTATTAGTTAATAACTTCTTGCCATGTTAACCTATATGGCATGGGATTTGCAATGGGAAAAATGACTTGGGCCATTTTTCCAGCTTTAAGGCTTATAAAAACATATTTTATAAGTACTTCAGCTTATATCTACAGGACCCCTACCCCATGGGACTACTAGGGGAGACTTTAGGGGCTTTGAATCTGTAGAAATATTGCAGATCTTCCCTCCACAGTGCTCCTAGCATCAAAGTCGAACTTGGGCAGCACTTTATCACATGTGGGGAGGAAATGTGAAATTTCACTTACCCAGGGCATATAAAACTCATTTTATAAGGGTCCACCTTATAAATACCTGACCCCCCCACCCCTGGGACACCTAGGGAGGCCCTGGGGGTTCCTAATATGCCAAAACATTGTAGGTTATCCATTTTTAAGTGCCCCAAATACCAAAGTCGAGTTTGGGCACAATTTACTTTTAAAAGCAGTCATGGAACCCAGGGCTGCTTTTAAACTGACCTCAGGCTTCAGCAGTGCACACATGCAAGTGCAGAAAAGGCTGCTGGCCTCCTAAACTGCCATGCCCTACTATATACTAGGGACTGATAGGTAGTTTCAATCCCCCTGCCCTATTATGTGCTAGGGTCTTATAGGGTAGGTCATGCCAATAACAGGGGTACCCCAGCCCATAGTGTACCCTAGTGTATGTAGGTGTTTTCACTGTATTCTAAGTGTTTTCAGCATAGCACTGGCCCTGGGCCTGATTAGGCAAAGCCCAGGGTCAGTCAGAGTCAGTTACCACCAGTGCCAGTCAGCAAAAAGATGGGGGTGCCCAAGGCACAGGATGACTTTGCAACAGTCTCCTAAGAAGTATTGTAGTTCTTGGTCTGTGTTAAGACCACGTTCCACTGCCTTCAGGCGCATTATCCATAACGCCTCTTTACGTCTCAATTTTAGTTCCCTGTTACCTCCCCCAAAGGTTTTGTGTTAGTAAATCAATCCCGTAGAAAGCAAATTGTTTATGCTGACCCTGTGCCTCACAATCCATGGCATGAATTGCCATGGGATATCTAATGTCCTGCTGTTTCAGGGCTCTTATGTGTTCCCCAATTCTCTCCTTCAGGGCCCTGATCGTAAATATAAATATGCTTGCATTTGCATTCAATAATGTAGATGATATATTTAGAGTTACAGTTTATGTTATGTCTAATCACGTAAGTCTTGCCATCCTGTCCCCTTAATTCCTTCTTTTTATCAATTGACCATCTGCAAACCCCACAGGATCCACAATTCTGGAATCCCAATGAGTATTGCGTAAGCCAGTGTCCTGTGTTCGTGTCTTGGGGGACACTAGGACTCAAAATAGATTTCAAGGTCCTACCTCTGCTGACTGTGATTCATGGTTTCCTTCTGGTGCAAGTCTCTAGTAGTTTGTCCGCCCTTAGGATACCCCAGTGTTTGTTCATACTCTTCATCAGTACATTGGACACACCATTAAAGTTTGTCACTAGCCTTATTTCTTGTTCTTGGTTCTTTATTGTCGGTTTCTCTTTCAGAGTGTCACGTCTCTGGATCCCAAGAATTCTGCGTTCAGCCTTGCCAATTATCTGTTTGTCATAGCCCCATGCGCCAAATCGAGTTTTCATGCTCTCTACACAAGTTTTAAAGTCACTGTCCTCACTACAATACCTTCTCGTTCTAGTGAATTCGCCAAATGGAATAGCCTGAATCTGATGTGTAGGATGTGCACTTGTTGCATGCAGTAATGAGTTGCATGCAGTTGGTTTCCGATGTAGTCTACTCTGTAATTTATTGTCCTTAACATATAGTTCCACATCCAGAAATGCTATGTCTGTTCTACTATATTGGTAGGTGAATTTGATATCCATAGTGTTCGTGTTTAGAAACTCACAAAATTGTGTGAGCTTCTCCATGGTTCCAGACCGTACCATCAAACAGTTGTCTATGAAACGACCCCAATAGATAATTGAGTCATTCCATTCATCCCCTTTAGTGCCCCAGATCCACTCATCCTCTAACCATCCCATGAAAAGGTTGGCATAGGATGGCGAAAATCAGGACCCCATGGCTACTCCTTGTATCTGTCTGTACCATTGTTTATCGAAAAAGAAGACATTATTGGTCAGGATAAGATCTATCATGGTCAATAACATCTCTGTATGTTGCCATTGGGTTGCAGATCTCATATTGAGATATCGTTTTATTGCTCGCAGTCCCAAGTTGGATTTAATCCTTGTATAGAGTGACACCACGTCCAGTGTAGCTAGGATCATTCCCTCCTCCCATGGTAAGTCTGCGAGAAGACTCAAGATGTGCTTGGTGTCTTTGATTTATGACGGGAGGTTCCGTACTATTGGCTGAAGGAATAAGTCCACATATTGGGAGAGTCTTTCTGTCGGGCCCCCAATACTTGTCACAATAGGTCTACCCGGTGGGAAGGGTAGGTGCTTGTGTATTTTGGGTAGTGTGTAAAGACATGGAAATATAGGTCTAATAATTTTTAAATACATGTATTCATCATCATCCAGAAGGCCATTTTCATGCCATTCCTTTAAGTTGGCATTGATCTTACTCGTAAGTGCCCACATCGGATTCAACTTTAGACTCTCATAACAGGTAGAATCATTCAATAGTGTCATTGCTTCATGTTCATAATCATTCTTATTCATGATGACGATGTTACCCAATTATCAGCTTCTCTGATCATGATCTGTTTGTCTAGGTCAAATTATTTAAGTGCTGAACGTTCCCCTTTATTTAAATTGTCTCTAAATCTATATTTGTTTGTCAACTGTTTCCGGCTGTACTTGTCCAGATCCTCTACGACCAGTCTCTGAAAGGTATCTATCGTGTTACCACCCGGTAGGTCCGGAGTCCATCTTGATTTACTTTTTGAACCGCTCGCTATTGTAAGATCTGCGTCAATGTTCAAGTCCTCTAAAAGTCTAGCCATGTTGCTCGGACTTTTGAACATTGACGCAGATCTTACAATAGCGAGCAGTTGAAAAAGTAAATCAAGATGGACTCCGGTCCTACCGGGTGGTAACACGATAGATACCTTTCACAGACTGGTCGTAGAGGATCTGACAAGTACAACCGGAAACAGTTGACACACAAATATAGATTTAGGGCCAGATGTACGACCAGTTTTTGCGTGCGCAAACGGGTTTGCGACCCGTTTGCGCATGCAACAACCTACATGGCCATGTACAAACACTATCTTGCGAGTCGTAAAAAATTGCGACTCGCAAAATAGTGTATTGCGACTCGCTATTAGTAAGGGGTGTTCCCTTCCTAATAGCAACTCTCTAGCCATGTATGAATGTTTTGCGACCGCAATTGCGGTCACAACACACTCAAAATTTACATCTTCAAGAGGGTGGTAATGGATTTGCAAATGTGAAGGGGTCCCCAGGGGACCCCTTCCCCTTGTGACTGGCTCTAAAAATATTTTTTAAGGGCAAGCAGTGGTCCCAGGGACCACTACCTGCCCTTAAAAAATGGAACAAAAACGTTTCTTTTTTTTTTTTAAATGCATCCCGTTTTGCTTTAAGGAATACGGGCTGCATTTTTAAAAAAAACTGCTTTATTGACAAGCAGTACCAGACATGGAGGTCTGCTGAGCCAAGCAGGCCACCATCCCTGGGAGGGCCAGCTATTCCCAATGGGGTCGCAAATTGCGAGTGGCTCATTAATATTCATGAGCCTTGCATTTTGCGACCCCATTGGGAATCGCAATCAGTGTCTCTGACACTGTTGTGCATTCCAAATTGTGAGTCGCAATGTGCGACTCGCAATTGAGCGCAAATTGTGAGTCGCAATTTGGAATGGTCGTACATCTGGCCCTAAGAGACAATTTAAATAAAGGGGAACGTTCAGCACTTGAACAACTTGAACTAGACAAACAGATCATGATCAGGGAAGCAGATAAGGGGGGTAACATCGTCATCATGAATAAGAATGATTATGAACATGAAGCAATGACACAATTGAATGATTCTACCTGTTATGAGAGTCTAAAGTCGAATCCGATGTGGGCACATACGAGTAAGATCAATGCCAACTTAAAGGAATGGCATGAAAATGGAATTCGGGATGATGATGATGAATACATGTATTTAAAAATTGTTAGACCTAAAGTTCCATGTCTTTACACACTACCGAAAATACACAAGCACCTACCCTTCCCACCGGGTAGACCTATTATGTCAAGTATTGTGGGCCCAACAGAAAGACTCTCTCAATATGTGGACTATTCCTTCAGCCAATAGTACGGAACCTCCTGTCATACATCAAAGACACCAAGCACATCTTGAGTCTTCTCGTAGACTTACCATGGGAGGAGGGAATGATCCTAGCAACACTGGACGTGGTGTCACTCTATACAAGTATTAAATCCAACTTGGGACTGCGAGCAATAAAACGATATCTCAATATGAGATCTGCAACCCAATGGCAACATACGGAGATGTTATTGACAATGATAGATCTTATCCTGACCAAGAATGTCTTCCTTTTTGATAAACAATGGTACAAACAGACACAAGGAGTAGCCATGGGGTCCAGATTTTTGCCATCCTACGCCAACTTTTTCATGGGATGGTTAGAGGATGAGTGGATCTGGGGCACTAAAGGGGGTGAATGGAATGACTCAATTATCTAATGGGATCGTTTTATAGATGACTTTTTGATGGTATGGTCTGGAACCATGGAGAAGTTAACACAATTTTGTGAGTTTCTAAACACGAACACTATGGATATCAAATTCACCTACCAATATAGTAGAACAAACATAGTATTTCTGGATGTGGAACTATATGTGAAGGACAATAAATTACAGATTAGACTACATCGGAAACCAACTGCATGCAACTCATTACTGCATGCAACAAGTGCACATCCTACACATCAGATTCAGGCTATTCCGTTTGGCGAATTCACTAGAGCGAGAAGGTATTGTAGTGAGGACAGTGACTTTAAAACTTGTGTAGAGAGCATGAAAACTCGATTTGCTGCGAGGGGCTACAACAAACAGATAATTGGCAAGGCTGAACGCAGAATTCTTGGGATCCAGAGACGTGACATTCTGAAAGAGAAACCGACAATAAAGAACCAAGAACAAGAAATAAGACTAGTGACAAACTTTAATGGTGTGTCCAAAGTACTGATGAAGAGTATGAACAAACACTGGGGTATCCTAAGGGCGGACAAAGCACTAGAGACTTGCACCAGAAGGAAACCAGGAATAACAGTCAGGAGAGGTAGGACGTTGAAATCTATTTTGAGTCCTAGTGTCCGTCAAGACATGAACATAGGACACTGGCTCATGCAATACTCATTGGGATTCCACAAATGTGGATCCTGTGGGGTTTGCAGATGGGCAATTGATAATAAGAAGGAATTCAGGGGGCAGGATGGCAAGACTTACATGATTAGACATAACATAAACTGTAACTCTAAATATGTCATCTACATTATTGAATGCAAATGCAAGCATATTTATGTGGGGAGTACAATCAGGGCCCTGAAGGAGAGAATTGGGGAACACATAAGAGCCCTGAAACAACAGGACATTAGATATCCCATGGCAATTCATGCCATGGATTGTGAGGCACAGGGTCAGCATAAACAATTTGCTTTCTACGGGATTGACTTACTAGCTCAAAACCTTAGGGGAGGTAACAGGGAACTAAAATTGAGACGTAAAGAGGCGTTATGGATAATGCGCCTGAAGGCAGTGGAACGTGGTCTTAACACCGACCAAGAACTACAATACTTCTTAGGAGACTAAGAGGGAGTTCTTCTTCATGATAAATGAATGGCATAAGACTGTAAATAAATCTGATTACAAGCGCATCTGAGGTTTGTCTTACACATCACACTAACCTTATAATTCATCTCTTGAGAGCCCAGTATTATAAACCTGGGCACCGAGGGAGTTTTGCTTTCTGTGAAAACACTAAATGTTTGTAAATAGAAATATTACGTATAGTAAATATATAAGGATTGTTAGTCTTACGGGCGTGAAAATGTGACCAATGGAATATTGAAATTCAGCTGAAGCATTCAATGATAGTACACTGGTGTTTGTGATTTCTGAAATATGGTCCAACAAATGCGTAACTTGATTGGAATTATGTCTGCATAACGATTCTGATTATGTGGGGAGCTAAGGAACACAATGTATGTGGTGAAATAATTAACATACAACACGGAGGATAATGGGTCAATTATGGTTCGAGTATCCTATAGATAAGGAGATTTAACGTGGTGCCCGATAGACGTTAGCACAATAAGGATAGACATAGAAGAGGTCTATAGAAACCGCCACTTGGGAGGCTATGATGCTCAGGCAAGAAGGTGGGTGGTCTAGTTGTCAAGAGAGGGACAAGGTAAATAGTACCGGAACAATGAGTAGTTTCCACTTCCGGGTCACCAATGGCAACATTTCCGCGGGGAATCTTCATGCTGGCGTACTCGCTGACAGGTTTGTGACACAAGCCGTTATGGGGCTCGGGAGGGCGCATGCAAGATAGCAGGAAATTTAAATGGCTATGTTTTTTACATATTAACTTGCAGGAGATCACATTGGAGCTCTTAAAAGTGTGGAATTCAGTACACTCTACTGGATCGGAGTAATTTGGAACGCCACCCGTAATAGGGGTAAGATGGGATAAATTTCCATACTATTTGGATACGGATAATAGTGATGTAAGACAGACGTATTTATTGAGTGATATATGAAATTTTATTGACAGGGTAACACTACATTGAAATAGAATCGATATACGGTAGAGGACAATAATATATGGACAGCCGGGACGGAAGTAGAACCGGCGGAGAGGTAAAAAGAGCTGGATATATTTGGGGAATATTGAGAGTGGGCTATATATTTTATGAGCAAATGTGATCAACAGATTAAAACACCTGGGATGGTTTTTATTCACTCTCCATTACAGGTGGGAGAAGAAGATAGAATTTGCGAGCCTGACAGGTAGGCTCTTTTATTATACAGAGAGGTGGGGGGGGCATGTCCCTTGTTGATCTCTAGCTTATTACACGAGTATTACAGGTGGATTTGTAGGAATTGAGATGATAGGCTCCACGATAGGAGGCCCTCAGATGAGGTGACGCAGTTGGTACTACTGAATCAGGGGTTGCTATCAAAATGCCACAATATTTACATATAAAGAATATATTATGCATGGGTTTCCCCCCTTACAAAAGTGGCTGTAATTTCTCCCTTTGTGTTTACGTTAACTGAAAAGATACTTCACAGTGGTGATATGTTCTTCACCATGTTTCAAACGTAGTGCTTAATACACTGTATATGGTTGGAATTTGGTATTGGTCTTATCATGTTCTTATAGCCCTGAAGAAGTCGCGGGGTATTCCACTATCGACGTAACATGTGTTGGCTGGGTGCAGAAAATTAAAGACAAACACCCGAAAAAACATACAATTTCCCTGTGTGATTATTAAGAATGAAATATGTTATATAACTATGCGTGTGCTGAGGATTTTATTCATTTTATAAAGACCTAAGAGTCTTGGTTTGAAGGGTTTAGTGTGATTCCCCTCCCCTGAAGCACCGCAATTAATTGGTTTGTGAAATATAATTAAGACGTGTTTTGTGAGCGCCACAAGTTTCCTAGAACAAATTCACCCCAGTAGTTATAAAAATGATTGACTTTTGACCAGGTTGCTCCACCATTGATAATATTATGGCAATACATTTATTGATCAACTATTCTCATTACTCAAGCAGAAGCAATTTTTTTGTCTTCTGTGTTGACTACTCTTTGGCTTTTGATAAGGTAGTTAAAAATCACCTAAAGCTCAAATTGCAGCCCTGGTGGATTGATAAAACTCTGCTGCACTTCCTGATTGAGTTTCACATGAATACTTGGGTTCAAATAAAATTATCGCATGGTAGAGGTTTATCCACGAAGATTGTTAAAGCCAACCATCATAAACAGGGTTGTATATTAGCTCCTGTCTTATTTCCCCTTTGCATAATACACCTCCTGGAATTCATAAGGATGGGATAGTCCCAAAACTAGGAAGTTGAACACGAACTAATCTGATTCACGCTAATAATTTAAGTCTTCTGTCAAGGGCCCAGATCGGGCTTTAATATCCACTACGTAGACTAGAGAAATATAATCAATTAAATAGTCTTGCGATGAATGTAGCAAAAGAAACGGTCTGGGGTTTTGGCTGTAAAAATCCTAGTTTTTCATGGAAAATTGAGGTTACTACTTTAGAACATGTCCCAGCTATCCTTACTTGGGCTTAAAAATTGAGAACAGAGTAGGTTGGGACTTGCATGTTTTCTCACCTTAAACAGAAGCGGGAAATCACGTTTTTTATTAAGAGGTTTTCTAATAAATTTGGGGGTGGGGCAATTGGCCCACTATTCGATGTGCTTACTCACTAACCTGTTCCTGTTATACTTTATGAATCCACAGCTCTGCCCGCACAAAAGTTACCAAACTGATGTGTTATTTATGAGATCCCTTCGTTTGCTGTTAAAGTTAAGATCCTCTACTACCCAATGTTGACTGTGCATTGAGTTGGGTTTAGTCTCTTTATTGTTTTTACACAAATGCCATTAGCTACTTATATGACTGTGTTCACTCCAGTCATAATACTTCTTTAATCATATAGGGAGGTGTTTTCTTCAAATAATGTCTCTTCCCAGCCTACTAGATATACCACTAACATGATCATTAGGGAACGCCAACTGCTATAACTAGAGATCATGGCTAATCTGTCATCGTTTGCCTGTAGATTATTTTTAAAAACAACATTTGAAAAACAGGCCTATAAATGGGATTTAACGAGGTCCCTAGAATATAATTTTCATAGTTATATTCAAGATTCCTATAGTAAAAGACAATAGTATTACTTTGACTTTAGCTTATTACCCAAGGCACAAAACACATTTTTATGATACAGATAATTTTACATCTCAATTCATTAGTTTGAAGGATCTTGGCGGGGGTTACAGCCTAAATCTTGCCTACATCTTTTATGTAATTTTTGTGATGAATCAATAGAACATTTAATGTGTGTATGATCAGCTCTACTTCATTTGCGAAGGAAATTATTTCATTCAAAATTTATTGAAACTGAGTGGGGGGAAATGGCCTTTACTACGTGGGCTGAGCCACACATGCCGTTTCCACACAAGCAGAACAACGTTCACCTAAACCACACATCAGCCTTAACCACGCATATGCATGGCTAAGACAGACAGAGGTCTAGATGTGCAGATGGGCAGGGAGAGGAACAGGAATAGGAAGGACGCTCCATACGTGGCCAGGTAAGTGGGGCTGGGTTTGGGGGTGTAGTTTGTAGGGAGGTGGTCAGTTTTAGGGCTCAGGGTGGGGGGGCTGGGGTTGGGGTTGTTTTTTGGCAGGGGGCTGGGTTTTAGGCCTCAGGGCGGGGGAGAGGGGAAGGGGTAGTTTTAAGGGCAGTGTTGGTTTTAGGGTTCATGGATTGGGGTAGTTTTAAGGGCAGGGTCGGGTTAGGGCTCAGGTTTGGGGTTGGGGTATTTTTGGGCAGGGATTTAGGGCTCAGGGCGGGGGGCGGGGTAGTTTTAAGGGCTGGGGCTGGGTTTCAGGGCTCAGGGCGGGGATAAGGGGCAGTTTTCAGGGGTCAGGTCAGTTTTAGGGCTCAGGGCAGTTATTTAGGGCAGGGTAGTTATTTGGTAGGGGGCAGGGTTTTAGAGATCAGGGTGGGGTGGCCATGTTCGTTTTTTTGCAGGGGGTAGGGTTTTAGGGCTCAGGGCGGTGGGGGTCAGGGTAGTTTTTGTGGCTGGTGCCGAGTGTTAGGGATCAGGTTGAGGTGTCAGGGTGATTTTAGGGGCTGGGGTGGGGTGGATTGCAGGGCTGGGGTATCGGATGTTAGGGCACAGGGAGGGGGTCTGGGGGCTGCAATTTACCACACATATTCCTTTAGCAATCATGCTTTTACAACAAAATTAATTGTAAAGGCATGAGTGGTAAAGGCACGGTCGTGGCTCCGACCGCGTTGTTTAGACATGGAGGACAATTTGTGAAGTTGCTTTCTTGCTTTGCAACTCAGATATCAGTAAACATATCAGTAATTTTATGTGAAAACTTTCTTATCACTGACTGGGAATGATCCAATGTAATAATTGGCTTTTATGTATATATATATTTTTATCCTGACTCACAGAGAAGTTTTCTCTTCTCTTGTGAATGATTTTCTATATAATAAAGTTTATTATTACTATTGCTATTACTATTACTTGAGAAAACTGCGCATGCGCGCACGCCCGCGCATGCCCATTTCTTGCAAGAAATGCGCGGGTACGCACGCATGCACAGTTTTCGCAAGGATTACCAGAGACGGTGAGGAAGAGGAGGAGGGCAGCCCGGGGACGCCGCAGTACAGGTAAGTGGTTTTTAATTTACTTTTAATTAATGTAGAATTAATTGTTAATAGGGGGGTGGAGGCGGGGGCTGGCCATCTCCGCTCCGCTGCCGAGTGTGCGGAGATTTGCCTTCTCCGCGGAACGCGGAGTACGCAAATCTCCGCACACTCCGCGGTCAGAGCGGAGTTCTCCGCCCGCCGCTACAAATCACTTCTTTATTATTTTCAAACTCTTCTCGTAACACAGACTCTTCATGCTGGAACCTGGTACATATTGACAATAAGCTTTGGCGCATTAAATAGTTCTTTCTTCACTGTGCTAACAAATGCAAACAGAGCACTGAACAAACACAAGCTGGAGGAATAAAAATAGGACACAGACATTTCTGTTAAGTAAGTCATTCTTTATTGTGAAGCTAATAAAACCCATTAAAATAAAGCACATGTATAAACACATATGTAAAGTTAGAATAAATAGATAAAACAATAAGTGAAACTCATGACAGAGACATATCAGCCACAGTTATGAGGTTGCACTGAAGAATTACATAAATAGACCTTGTGCATTTGTGCATGCCTGTGTCTGCAAGCATTGGCACATTAAAGCCAGACCAACAGGCTATGACAATTGTTGTTAACATATAGAATTACAGACGGGTGATAGAGAATTACGGGGATATTTTTCAGCAAGGGGTTCTGAATGATGTCAAATAGACAACAAGAGCAAAGCTCAAGTTGTCTATGAATTCATTCAGAAGCCGAGTCGAAAAATATCCCCGTAATTCACTTTTTACACATGCAGGACTTTATGTTGGGTATGGCCCCCAAAAGCATTTGCCCTTGACTTCAACTACTGCACAGGGGGAGAGTATAATGGAGAGCTATACATAACATGCCATCTCCTCCCTGATGCACATGTGAAAAAATAAATCTTACCTACTATCCTTAACCAAAACCCACCACCTACCCTGCCTTCCATCCCCTCCTGCAGCTGTGATTTCTGCTTTCAGTCAAAGCAGACAAGCAACGCTGTGCTGAGAGGCTCTCCCTGTCACCTGGCCTTGAAGGCCTATATGACATCACAACAGTGGATAACCAGTTTTGTTATCAACTGTTGTGATGTCATAGCAAGGAGTTATGACTTTAACATCTTGAGTGCTCATGACGGAGCGGTTCCGTCATGAGCCACGGTGGGCGTGTGCTCATGACGGAACCGCTCCGTCATGGCACCCACCCATGGGGGTAGCGCTGGCGCTCCCCCCATGGGCAGCCCATCCAGCCCCCACAAAGGGGGATGGCAGCGGAAGAGTTTCCGCTGCCACCCTCGACCCCCCAGGCAATCCCATGACGTCAGCGAGCACAGCGCGTGCCGACATCATGAGGAGCAGCCAGACGCACTGGAAGCCATTTGCTTACAGTGCGTCTTCAGGAAACAGGTAAATTTCCTTGCTCCGGTCGGGCTGGGGGTGGGGAAATAGAGATGCATTGAGGCATCGGGGAGAGAAAAGAGTTTTTCCTCTCCCCTGATGTCTTAATGCAGGGCATTACTGCTGCACGATCCTGCATGGCGTCGCGATCGTGCAGCAGGAATGCCCCCACTAGGCACCAGGGATTTCTATTTAATGTAAAGGAAGAGACCCCTTGGGCAAGGGTCGCTTCCTTAAGGGGCCCATTTATTTTAAGACTTTTCTGCCCCCCCGGGACAGATCGGCTGGATTTCTGGCGTTTCTGGCCCCAGGTGGGACAGAAATGCCCACTAGAGCCAGGGATTTTTAAAAAATTGAAAATGGAAGCGACCCCTTGGGCAAGGGTCGCTTCCAGGGGCCAAATATTTTTGTTTGTGTATTCCGGCCCGTTTTTTGGCCTTTCTGTCCCCGGGGGGGGGGGAGGCAGAAAAACCCACTAGACACCAGGGATGTTTTTTAAAATTAAAATGGAAGCGACCGCTTGGGCAAGGGTCGCTTCCTCAAGGGGCACCATATTTTTAAGACTTTTCTGCCCCCCCTAGGGACAGATCGGCTGGGTTTTTGGGCCTTTTCTGCCCCCAGGGGGGGGCAGAAAAGCCCACTAGAGCCAGGGATTTTAAATAAATTGAAAATGGAAGCGACTCCTTGGGCAAGGGTCGCTTCCAGGGGGCAAATATTTTTTATATGTGTATTCTGCCCCCCTGGGGGCAGATCGGCCCTTTTTTTGGCCTTTCTGCCCCCGGGGGGGGGGAGAAAACCCCACTAGGCACCAGGGATATTGTTTTGTGTGTAATGGAAGCGACATGGTTGCTTCCAAGGGGGTCAAATGTGGTTAATGTTTTTTCTGCCCTCCTGGGGACGGGTCTGCCCCTTTTTTTTGCCATTCTGCCCTAGGCGGGAGGGGGGAGGCAGAAAGCCCTACTAGGCACCAGGGATTTATTTCTTTTGCAAGGGGGGCACATTTCTGTCTGCTGTTTTCTGCCCCACCTGGGGGACAGATCGGCCTGGCAGACAACCTCACCCGATCCCTTGGGCAAGATCACACCCCATTTTTCTCAGCCCTATTTGAAGGCCCATCTGGCAGATTGACCATTTGGGTAGTGACGTAGCGTGTCTCTTCCTCTTGCGCCATGGACTGCGGAGTACCTCAGGGGTCTGCGTTAAGCCCGACCCTATTTCATATCTATTTGGCCCCTCTGGCTGCACTAGTTGAGCAGTGTGGCGTGCGTACAATTTCATACGCTGATGATACGCAGCTGGTGTTTTCATTTAAAGATTCCAAGATGGCCGCATTTGACAGCTTTAGGCTATGCCTAAGTAAAATTGTTTCATGGATGACAGATAACTGTCTTAAATTGAATACCGAGAAAACTGAGGTGATGTTCTTCAACCAACCATCACCTCCACCGGCTGATTTATGGTGGCCATCGCAGTTGAATCCCCCTCCCACCCCAGTTCTATCTGTTAGAAATTTGGGATTTAGATTTGACTCGGAATTGTCGGTGAAAGCCCAGATTGGCCGAGTTTCTAGGGCATGCTTCTGGAAGCTCAAAAGCTTGCGTAGATTTCTTTATTTATTACCGATGAACTGTCGGGCCACCATAGTCCATGCCTTGGTTACGTCCCAGCTGGACTATGCCAATAGCTTGTATCTTGGCCTCCTGCTTATCTGATTAAAAGCTCCCGGACAGTTCAAAATGCTGCTGCTAGGTTTCTTAGAAACATGCCTCTCCGGCATCACATTTCCCCCACTTGCGCAGTCTTCACTGGCTTCCAGTGAAGAGAAGAATCGAATTTAAGGCTTTATTACTTGCTTTTAGAGCTACTAAAGAAAGTGGACCTGATTATCTGAGGCTCAGACTTCGGAAATACCACCAAAATAGGACCCTGCGCTCGAACTCTCAGTTTCTTCTTTGCTCTCCTTCCTACTGCAAAGCCAGGATGGGAGGGCGCGCCTTTGCAGTTAGAACGGCCGCTCTTTGGAATGCGATGCCGCTCTACTTGCGCAAAGCAGAATCTGAAACTACTTTTAGGAGTGCTCTGAAAACCTGGCTTTTTGATCTCCCCTAGCCTGCCTCTCCTCTCTTTATCTTCCTTTGTCTCTGTGTAGCGCCGGGACACCGCCGTTGGTGGTAGCCGAGCGCTTTATAAATGTTCTGGTATGGTATGGTATGGTATGGTTATAATTCTAATTGTTTTATTTCTTGTGAATTGCAATTGTAATGCTTTATTTCTTCCTTTTTGTTCTAGTTCAAGGCTTTTGCTCTTGAGACTGTTCCAGGTTGCGGTTTCGTTACTGGTGGTTCTGCTGTTTGTGTAGTTGCATGTGTTTGGTAAGAGACATTTTTTTGTACAATGTAAATGAGTTTCATTTCCCTGCATGAATGTGTTTTTTGCAAATGGTGTAATAATAGCAGTATGTTTTGCTTCTGTTTTTTGAGTGTTAAAATCTTTTTGCATTTGTGCTCGATGTGTATTTTGTTGTCTTGTGAGTAATTGGTTTTGTTTTTTTCTTTCTAGTGGGATATCGTTGGTTTTTGCTGTGTCTCTGCAGAGTAGGTGCTGGTGAGTGTAGCTGTCTCTTGCAAGTGAATCGTATCGTTTTTGAGTATATAGATCTTTGTGATAAAGGCACACATTTTTTTTACTTACTTATTTTGCACAGTGTTGCTTGTTGTTGACTTGTTTGTGCAGTCTCCTTTCTTAGTAAGAATAATGGCTAGCCGCAGGATTACTGCTCAGCAGGTTGTTGGTTTGCTTTTTGAGTCTTCCTCTGACCATGGTTCAGAGACTGACTCTGCATCTGAGGCAGAGGAGGGAGTGGAAGATTCAGGCAGTGAGTTTTCTCTCCACATGGAATCATCGGATGATGAAGCTACTCTCAGTGCGGATGAAGCTACTCTTAGTGCAGATGAAGTGCCTGTTTTAGAGGAGGACATTGATGTGCTGATAGTGCAGCAAGAGGCATCTGGGCTGCAGCCTGGGGCTGCAAGGCTTCCCGTTGGAAGTGATGACCTCTGGGTTGCCCCAGGCATGGTGCAGCCGGCATTGCCAGACTTTACTGGTGTTCCAGGGTGTAGAGTGAATACTGAAAACTTTTTGGCGATACATTTTTTTCAGTTGTTTATGGACGATGTATTTTTGGCAGAGATTGTTGAGCAGACTAATTTGTATGCCGAACAGTTTTTGAGGGACAACAGTGCCAGCCTTAGGCCCCACTCTAGAGCTACCCGGTGGACTCCCACAAATCTGGAAGAGATGAAGAAGTTCTTGGGTTTAACTTTTTTGATGGCCTTGCTAAGGAAGCCATCAATGTCTTCATATTGGTCTACTAGTCCCTTGATGGCAACGGCTATATTTCCGGCAGTCATGAGTCGTGATAGGTATTTGCTTCTGCTTCGGATGCTGCATTTTGTCGATAATGGTTTAGCGTTGCCACGAGATCACCCTGATTGTGACCGTCTTTTTAAGATTCGGCCTGTCATTGATCACTTTGTAGATCGATTTTCTGAGATCTATGCTCCAGGGAAAGAAATAGCAGTGGATGAGTCTTTGGTCTTGTTCTAGGGCCGCTTGGTTTTTAGGCAATACATTCCTAGTAAGAGGGCACGCTATGGAATTAAGCTGTATATGCTGTGTGACAGTAGGACTGGATATGTCTCTAATTTCAGGGTGTACACCGGTAAGGAATCCAGGAGTAACCCCCCTGGTTGTCCGTCCTCTTTTGGAGTGACTGAGAAAATTGTGTGGGAACTTGGTAGAGGACTTTTTAACAAAGGCCACCATTTATATGTAGATAACTTCTACACTGGTGTGCGGTTGTTCAGGGAATTGGCCAAAGTGGACACTGTTGCTTGTGGCACAATCCACTCTAACCGTAAAGGTTTCCCAAAAGAACTTGTTTGTCAAAAGCTTGTGCGGGGACAGTGCAGTGCGTTGCGTTGCGAGGAACTTCTAGCTGTGAAGTTTTCAGACAGGAGAGATGTCTACATGCTGACTACCATCCATGATGAAAGCACTTCACCTGTGACTGTTTGGGGTCAGGTTGCTGAAGCGCGCAAACCTGTGTGCATTTTAGACTATACTAGGCACATGGGTGGTATTGATAGAGTAGATCAGAGGTTGGAACCTTACACTGCTCTTCGTAAGGCTTACATTTGGTATAAGAAGTTGGCTATCCATCTTTTCCACTTGGCAACCTTTAATGATTTTGTTGTATTCAAGGATTGTTGTCCTGAGTCAAAGATGACTTTTGCTAAGTTTCAGGAGTCTGTAATAGGCAGCCTTGTTGTAGTGGAACAGGCAAGTGTTTCTAGAGTTGGAGTGGTGGAGGATGTGGCTAGATTGAAAGATCGCCACTTTCCTGATCACATTCCTCCCACACCCTCCAAAGACTTTCCCAGTAGCAGATGTAGAGTCTGTTGGCGAAGAGGTACGCGAAAGGAGACTCGTATGTACTGCCCCGAGTGTCCTTCTAACCCTGTGCTGTGTGTGCCTGCTTGTTTTAGAATGTACCACACGCAAAAGAGTTTTTGGGAGCATCCATGAGTGGTAAAGTGAACTGACTGGTCTCTATTGTTTTATATTTTTTGTTCAGTTTCAAGGTTGGCATTTGTGCAATGTATTTAGTTTCAGATTTTGTGTTAGTAGATTTGTATCTATTTGCAATTTGTTTGTGTTTTCTGTTTTGTATAAAAAAATCCTAAATGTGATGGCGGTGTGTGTAGGCTGACGCTTGGCTGGTGGTGTGCGTGGACTAGCGCTTGGCTGGCGGTGTGCGTGGACTGGCGCTTGGCTGGTGGTGTGCGTGGACTGGTGCTTGGCTGGCGGTGTGCGTGGACTGGCGCTTGGCTGGCGGTGTGCGTGGACTGGCGCTTGGCTGGCGGTGTGCGTGGACTGGCGCTTGGCTGGCGGTGTGCGTGGACTGGCGCTTGGCTGGCGGTGTGCGTGGACTGGTGCTCGGCTGGCGGTGTGCGTGGACTGGTGTGAGTAGTGACTTGCTGCTGGTCACTACACACACTGCTAGCCAAACGCCACTCCACGCAATCCGGGAGCTGGTGTGGTTGCTGTGTCAGGAATGTGGGCGTGTGAAAGTGATGGGCCTTTGAATGTCACTGTCTGCTGGTGTGAGTGTTGTAATGTGCTGGGCCCGCGGCTGGCGGTGTGAATGGTTTTGTATGTGTCACACGTATGAAAGGTGTATGAATGGCCTGTAAAGAGGTTGGTGCCTTGTCGTGGCTTTACAGCTCACGAGCTGTGAGTCAATGGTTCAGTTTCTCGTCCTTTCAATTAACAGTGCATTTCATTTTTGTGAAATCTCTGGTTAATACAACTGTATATACGGAACCATCACTCACCCTCGTGCCAAATCCAACCAGTATGTGTGTGTGCTTGAGGAATAGGTGGTTGTGCAGAAATATTTATCTTTTCTGTCTTTCTCAAGCAGGGTGTACCTTGTCCCTTATTTGTGAATGTTGTAATGTGTTGGTTTCGTGCCTGGTGGTGTGAATGGTCTTGTGTGTATCACGTATGAAAGGTGTGTGAATGGCCTGTAAAGCGGTTGGGGCCTTGACGTGGCTTTATAGCTCACGAGCTGTGAGTCACTGGTTCAGTTTTTTGTCCTTTCAATTATTGACAGTGCATTTCATTTTTGTGAAATCTCTTGGTAATAAAATTTTATATACTGAACCATCACTCGCCCTCGTGCCAAATCCAACCAGTATGTGTGTGTGCTTGAGGAATAGATGGCTGTGCAGTAATCTTTGTCTTTTTTGTCTCTCTGCCAAGGTGTACATTCCATCTAAGAAAAACCTACCAACTGTAGATATTGTCATAAACTAAACACCCATGGGAGTACATGGTGATGTCTCTCTTGTGGATCCCAACAAGTTATCTTACCCACAATGTCCTGCAAACCTCAAAATGTGACTGTCACATTTTACATGCATTATTTTGCCAAAATGTTCACGCTGCAAAAGGAAACAACAAATTTCCTACCCCCAGCATTTCTCCAAGTATCCCAATAGAAATGGTACCTCACTCGTGTGGGTGGGCCAAGTACCCGCGGCAGGGAAGGGCCCAAAACCTATTGAGGCGACATCAAAATTACCTATCACAAACCAACCTGGTTTTGCAAGGGGGGTCCCATGAGTTTTTGGCCCCGGGCTCGGCGGCCATCTAGGGAAACCTACCAAACCCACACATTTATGAAAACTAGACACCCGGGGGAGTCCAGCGAGGTATGGCTTGCATGGGTCCCCCAACATTCTCCTACCCAGAATCCCCTGCAAACCTCAAATTTAGCTGAAAAAATCACTTTTTTCTCAAATTTCTGTGTGTGAAAGTTCTGGAATGTGCGTGGATCCACAAATTTACTCCCACCCAGCGTTCCCTCAGGTCTCCCGATAAAAATGGTACCTCACTCGCGTGGGTGGGTCAAGGACCCGCGACAGGCAAGGGCTCAAAACCTAGTGAGGCAACATCAAAGTTACCTATCACAAACCAACCTGGTTTTGCAAGGGGGGTCCCATGAGTTTTTGGCCCCGGGCTCGGCGGCCATCTAGGGAAACCTACCAAACCCACAAATTTCTGAAAACTAGACACCCGGGGGAGTCCAGCGAGGTATGGCTTGCGTGGGTCCCCCAACATTCTCCTACCCAAAATCCCCTGCAAACCTCAAATTTAGCTGAACAAATCACTTTTTTCTCAAATTTCTGTGTGGGAAAGTTCTGGAATCTGCGTGGATCCACAAATTTCCTCCCACCCAGCGTTCCCCCAGGTCTCCCGATAAAAATGGTACCTCACTTGTGTGGGTAGGCATAGTGGCTGCAACAGGAAATGGCCCAAATCGTACTGTGGAGACTTCAAAATTACCTTTAACAAAACTACCTGGTTTTGGGGGGGGCACCTGTTTTTTTGGCCCCGGGCTTGCCGCCAACCAGGGAAACCTACCAAACCCACACATTTCTGAAAACTAGACCCCCTGGGGAGTCCAATGAGGAATGGCTTGCGTGGATCCCCCAACGTTTCCCTACCCAGAATCCCCTGCAAACCTCAAATTTAGCTGAAAAAAACACATTTTCCACATATTTTTGTGTGGAATCACCGTGCCGGCACAAATGTCCTACCCCACAGCGTTCTCCCTAGTGTCCCGAGTAAAATGATGCCTCACTTGTGTGGGTGTCCAATGCAGAATTGGCTAAAAATGTATTTTTTAAAAAATTGTAGCGCTTAGAATTCTCGGTGCTATACCCTTAATCCCTATGTTTTGGGCTCTTCCCAGTCACAGGCCCTTGCCCCACCCACACAAGTGAGGTATCATTTTACTCGGGAGACTCAGGGGAACGCTGTGGGGTAGGACATTTGTGCCGGCACAGTGATTCCACATGAAAATATGTGGAAAATTTGGTTTTTTCAGCTAAATTTGAGGTTTGCAGGGCATTCTGGGTAGGAAAACATTGGGGGACCCATGCAAGCCATACCTCATTGGACTCCCCCGGGTGTCTAGTTTTCAGAAATGTGTGGGTTTGGTAGTTTCCCAAGATGGCCACCGAGCCCGGGCCCAAAACCCCAGGTGCCCCCCCCCAAAACCAGGTAGTTTTGCTATAGGTAATTTTGAAGTCTCCACAGTACGATTTGGGCCATTTCCTGTTGCAGCCACTATGTCTACCCACACAAGTGAGGTACCATTTTTATTGGGAGACATGGGGGAACGCTGGGTGGGAGGAAATTTGTGGATCCACGCAGATTCCAGAAGTTTCCCACACAGAAATTTCAGAAAAAAGTGATTGATTTTTTCAGCTAAATTTGAGGTTTGCAGGGGATTCTGGGTAGGAGAATGTTGGGGGACCCACGCAAGCCATACCTCGCTGGACTCCCCCGGGTGTCTAGTTTTCAGAAATGTGTGGGTATGGTAGGTTTCCTTAGATGGCCGCCGAGCCCGGGGCCAAAACCTCATAGGACCCCCCTTGCAAAACCAGGTTGGTTTGCGATAGGTAATTTTGATGTCGCCTCAATAGGTTCTGGCCCCTTGCCTGTCGCGGGTACTTGACCCACCCACGCAAGTGAGGTACCATTTTTCTCGGAAGCCTTTGGGGAACGCAGGGTGGGTGGAATTTTGTGGATCCACGCAGATTCCAGAACTTTCCACCACAGAAATGTGAGGAAAATGTGTATTTTTTGACAAATGTTTAGGTTTGCAAGGGATTCTGGGTAACAGAACCTGGTGAGAGTCAGTCAAGTCACCCCATCCTGGATTCCCTGGGTGTCTAGTTTTCAAAAATGTATAGGTTTGCTAGATTTCCCTAGGTGCCGGCAGAGCTAGGTTTCAAAATCTACAGCTAGGCACTTTGCAAAAAAAGGGTCCGTTTTCACTGTGAAAATGTGGTGTGTCCACGTTGCGTTTTGGGCCGTTTCTTGTTGCGGGCACTAGGCCTACCCACACAAGTGAGGTACCATTTTTCTCGTAAGACTTTGGGGAACGCAGGGTGCATGGAATTTTGTGGATCCACGCAGATTCCAGAACTTTCCATCACAGAAATGTGAGGAAAATGTGTTTTTTTATACAACTTTTTAGGTTTGCAAGGGATTCTGGGTAACAGAACATGGTGAGAGTCAGTCAAGTCACCCCATACTGGATTCCCCTGGGTGTCTAGTTTTCAAAAATGTATAGGTTTGCTAGATTTCCCTAGGTGCCGGCAGAGCTAGGGTTAAAAATCTACAGCTAGGCACTTTGCAAAAAAAGGGTCCGTTTTCACTGTGAAAATGTGGTGTGTCCACGTTGCGTTTTTGGCCGTTTCCTGTTGCGGGCACTAGGCCTACCCACACAAATGAGGTACCATTTTTCTCGGAAGACTTTGGGGAACGTGGGGTGGGTGGAATTTTGTGGATCCACGCAGATTCCAGAAGTTTCCCACACAGAAATTTCAGAAAAAAGTGATTGATTTTTTCAGCTAAATTTGAGGTTTGCAGGGGATTGTGGGTAGGAGAATGTTGGGGGACCCACGCAAGCCATACCTCGCTGGACTCCCCCGGGTGTCTAGTTTTCAGAAATGTGTGGGTATGGTAGGTTTCCTTAGATGGCCGCCGAGCCCGGGGCCAAAACCTCATAGGACCCCCCTTGCAAAACCAGGTTGGTTTGCGATAGGTAATTTTGATGTCGCCTCAATAGGTTCTGGCCCCTTGCCTGTCGCGGGTACTTGACCCACCCACGCAAGTGAGGTACCATTTTTCTCGGAAGACTTTGGGGAACGCAGGGTGGGTGGAATTTTGTGGATCCACGCAGATTCCAGAACTTTCCACCACAGAAATGTGAGGAAAATGTGTATTTTTTGACAAATGTTTAGGTTTGCAAGGGATTCTGGGTAACAGAACCTGGTGAGAGTCAGTCAAGTCACCCCATCCTGGATTCCCCTGGGTGTCTAGTTTTCAAAAATGTATAGGTTTGCTAGATTTCCCTAGGTGCCGGCAGAGCTAGGTTTCAAAATCTACAGCTAGGCACTTTGCAAAAAAAGGGTCCGTTTTCACTGTGAAAATGTGGTGTGTCCACGTTGCGTTTTGGGCCGTTTCTTGTTGCGGGCACTAGGCCTACCCACACAAGTGAGGTACCATTTTTCTCGTAAGACTTTGGGGAACGCAGGGTGCATGGAATTTTGTGGATCCACGCAGATTCCAGAACTTTCCATCACAGAAATGTGAGGAAAATGTGTTTTTTATACAACTTTTAGGTTTGCAAGGGATTCTGGGTAACAGAACATGGTGAGAGTCAGTCAAGTCACCCCATACTGGATTCCCTGGGTGTCTAGTTTTCAAAAATGTATAGGTTTGCTAGATTTCCCTAGGTGCCGGCAGAGCTAGGGTTAAAAATCTACAGCTAGGCACTTTGCAAAAAAAGGGTCCGTTTTCACTGTGAAAATGTGGTGTGTCCACGTTGCGTTTTTGGCCGTTTCCTGTTGCGGGCACTAGGCCTACCCACACAAATGAGGTACCATTTTTCTCGGAAGACTTTGGGGAACGTGGGGTGGGTGGAATTTTGTGGATCCACGCAGATTCCAGAACTTTGCACCACAGAAATGTGAGGAAAATGTGGTTTTTTTGACAATTTTGTAGGTTTGCAAGGGATTCTGGGTACCAGAACCTGGTGAGAGCCAGTCAAGTCACCCCATCCTTGATTTCCCTGGGTGTCTAGTTTTACAAAATGTATAGGTTTGCTAGGTTTCCCTAGGTGCCGGCAGAGCTAGGGTTCAAAATCTACAGCTAGCCACTTTGTAAAAAAGGGTCTGTTTTCACTGTGAAAATATGGTGTGTCCACGTTGCGTTTTGGGCCGTTTCCTGTCGCGGGCACTAGGCCTACCCACACAAGTGAGGTACCATTTTTCTCGGAAGACTTTGGGGAATGTGGGGTGGGTGGTATTTTGTGGATCCATGCAGATTCCAGAACTTTCCACCACAGAAATGTGAGGACAATGTGTATTTTTTGACAAATGTTTAGGTTTGCAAGGGATTCTGGGTAACAGAACCTGGTGAGAGCCAGTCAAGTCACCCCATCCTTGATTCCCCTGGGTATCTAGTTTTCAAAAATGTATAGGTTTGCTAGGTTTCCCTAGGTGCCGGCAGAGCTAGGGTTCAAAACCTACAGCTAGGCACTTTGCAAAAAAAGGGTCTGTTTTCACTGTGAAAATATGGTGTGTCCACGTTGCGTTTTGGGCCGTTTCCTGTCGCGGGCACTAGGCCTACCCACACAAGTGAGGTACCATTTTTCTCGGAAGACTTTGGGGAATGCGGGGTGGGTGGTATTTTGTGGATCCACGCAGATTCCAGAACTTTCCACCACAGAAATGTGAGGAAAATGTGTATTTTTGACACATTTTTAGGTTTGCAAGGGATTCTGGGTAACAGAACCTGGTGAGAGCCAGTCAAGTCACCCCATCCTGGATTACCCTGGGTGTCTAGTTTTTTAGAATGTATAGGTTTGCTAGGTTTTCCTAGGTGCCGGCAGAGCTAGGGTTCAAAAACTACAGCTAGGCACTTTGCAAAAAAAGGGTCCGTTTTCACTGTGAAAATGTGGTGTGTCCATGTTGCGTTTTGGGCCGGTTCCTGTCATGGGCACTAGGCCTACCCACACAAGTGAGGTACCATTTTTCTCGGAAGACTTTGGGGAACGCGGGGTGGGTGGAATTTTGTGGATCCACGCAGATTCCAGAACTTTCCACCACAGAAATGTGAGGAAAAAGTGTATTTTTTGACAAATGTTTAGGTTTGCAAGGGATTCTAGGGAACAGAACCTGGTGAGAGCCAGTCAAGTCACCCCATCCTGGATTTCCCTGGGTGTCTAGTTTTCAAAAGTGTATAGGTTTGCTAGGTTTCCCTAGGTGCCGGCAGAGCTAGGGTTCAAAAACTACAGCTAGGCACTTTGCAAAAAAAGGGTCAGTTTTCACTGTAAAAATAAAGTGTATCCACGTTGCGTTTTGAGCCGTTTCCTGTCGCGGGCACTAGGCCTACCCACACAAGTGAGGTACCATTTTCATCGGGAGACTTAGGGTAACACAGAATTGTAGAGAAACTGTTATTACCTATTGACTTTTGATGCATTTCTGCCTTCCAAATGAAAGACAATGTGTGAAAAGAAGTCATTTTGAAAAATGACCTATAATTCTCATGCTAGTATGGGTACTCCCAATTTTGGAAATGTGCAAATATCTACTGTTTCTAAACTCTATGTTTTGTTCCAATTTCAGAAATACATAGGTGTCTTTCATACCGATTTTTCCATGTATATATTTTCCCAAATTAATTGCTACATACCCGGTACATAATAAAAAACCATTGCAAGATGCTGCTCAGTTATTGGCTCTGGGTTCGTCGGGGTCTTGGTGAACCTACAAGTCCTATATATCCCCACAACCAGAAAGGCCCAGCGGATGTAACGGTATATTGCTTTTAAACAGCTGTCATAATTAGAAGAAGTTACAGGTGAAAATGTTGACACAAACCGCTGTTTTTTTCAACTAATTTTCAATTTTTCCTATAATCAACTGTTAGTTTCTATAAAGAAACTTTGAAGGATCTACACAAATGACCCCTTGCTGAATTTAGAATTTTGTCTACTTTTAAAAAATGTATAGCTTTCCAGGATCCATTATTGCTTTCATACCCATTTCTACCATTAACTGGAAGGAGGTTGAAAGCACAAAAAATAGCAAAAATAGGCTATGTCCCAGAAAAATGCCAAAACTGTGTACAAAATGTTGGTTTTCTGACAAAAGTCTGCTTGTTCCTGAAAGCTGAGAAGATGGTGATTTCAGCACCTCAACCCCTTTGTTGATACCATTTGCAGGGAAAAAACCAGACGCTTTCAACTGTAGCCCTTTTTTCCCATTTTTCCCCAAAAAAACAAAATTTAGCTCTAGTTTGGCTAATTTCTGGGTCCCCTCCAGGGGAATCCACAAACCCTGTGTACCTTTAGAATCCCCATGATGTTGGAAGAAAAGGACGCAAATTTGGCGTGGATACCTTATGTGGTCAAAAAGTTACAGGGGCCTAAGCGTGAACTACCCCAAATAGCCAAAAAAAGGCTTATCACAGGGGGGGGAAAAGGCCTAGCAGCGAAGGGTTTAAGAAACTGAAATAAACAATAGTCTCTCTATGAGAGCCATACATAACAAAGCATTACTTGTCAAAGTACTAACAACATAGATACACTACTTCTCAACTGTGTAGTTCTCATTTAATCAAACTCAAAAGTAACAAAACCTAAGCCAGCCCACCACAATCCATCAACGTTTGACACTTACGTTAAACAAAGACCTGTGAAGCACACGCTCAGCCCGGCAAGCTATCTTGCTGATATATAAAGTTATAAGCAGTTGAATAGACACACACAATGGAAAGCAGGGTCAATCGTTTCAGCTGAATTTGGTTTCGTAAAGGCATGACTTTCTATTATGGGGTAAAACAAAAAGGAGGGGGGGAGACCCTCTAACCCTCTAGAGCTTGGGCTACATCAATAGAAAAGAGGAAATGAAAAATAACTTGAGCAGGATAGATGTGCTGAAATTTAATTGGAGAGGTAAACTTATTATTTGGCACCTCACTGGGACTGGAATCACCCTTTAAGATTAAATCCTATATATTCAAATTAGACAGAGTGTGATCATTATAGGAGGCATTGCTGTGCTACAGTCAAGGAGCACAATGACATCACAAGATAGTTGACATCACAATATTTATTTATTCTACGTAACTTACATACTTTACAAATAAGATTAGAAATTTATTATCACCATACTTTGGGAAAAAATATAATACACAATTACTCAAGGTGGCAGAAGGATGCCGTCACCAGGTAAGAACACCAAACTCCAGTTGACCTATGAATACAGTGCAAAAATCAATTGCATACAGCTATGAATGTAACACTGGTCTATAGCAAAATACAAAATATTTATTATTTCTTCTTGTTTGGCATTGGTCCTGGGAAAGGTGGGTCGACGCATTTCGGCCTTCTAATATGTGGCCTCTTCAGGACTATGAGGGACAGATGCCACCTCAGCAATTGCTACATCTTGTGTAACTAGAGGCAGGTCTCTTCTAATTGGACTAGGAGAAAGGTGCGCATTTTGGAGCCTTTATGCTGGAGTCGTCATTGTGAGGCTAATTGGTCTCTTCTTGGATGTACGAAGACCGTGTTTAAAAAATCATAAACAAGGTAACGTGAGAGGGGCCAGCTAACGCAAACTAGCCAGTTTGGGATAGGTTGATTGTCTTAGCCTGGCATCTGTGCATAGGTATAATTATGACAGTGGAGCAACTTAATTCTGGCACCACCTTTTTGTTAGATTAGGCCACATATATATTCACACATGGCCTTATGTACTCGTGTGATGTCACATTATTAAAGTAATGTAGTGCACCTGAACAGATACAGAAAGTGCATTTTCTGTGTAATCGCCACATTTATATGAGTGTGCATATTAACGTTTTCCATGCAGTAACATCGAATTATAGCTCTCATATATGTCTGAATTTGTGTGGATTGAATAATATTGTTAATTCTTATACATCTGTGTACTCATTTGAATAATACTCTGCATTTATTTTTTATCTGAAAATGAATCCATTTGAATAGTACTCTACATCTATATTGTAACTGTATATGCAGGGCCGGACTGGCTACCGGGCGTTTTGGAATGCTGCCGAGCTGGGGGCTGATGTCACTGCGCTGGGGGCTAATTTCGTTGATGGAGACCTGCGTGTGCTTCGAAATCAACAAAGCAAAACGAATTTCGTTCAGCACACGCAGGTCCCCATCAACGAAATCAGCCCCCAGCTCGGCAGCATTCCAAAACGCCCGGTAGCCAGTCCGGCCCTGTGTATATGTATCTGTAATCATGTATTTAAACGTGTATTGAGATGCTCGACACACTAACTTGACTAAGGACCTTAAGCATTTGGATTTCTTGATGTTTAACCTTCAACACGAACATCTGCTTTCTCTCCTCTGCAGGTGCAGTCCTGTGATTTTTATGAATAGAGAAGACACATTGTGTGAAAGAGATAGTGAGGTTCGGGAGGAGTGTTTTTGGCAAGGATGAGAAGCCTTATCGAACAAAGGGAGGACTAATGTCCATGCAGAATGGGGATATGGGAGCAATCCATAGAAGTTCTGATATGTGGTCCCAAGGAAAGGAGTTTCAAGTGTAGTTGCAAAGTTTTTCTGTTTAACGGTGGAAAATAATGAAACATGTGATATGGAATTCTCGAAGGTTCCTTTGTGGGTATAATTGATGATCACACTCCAGCTTTATTCAGATTCCTTTTAGACTTTGAGAGGTACAGAGCTCTTGCGACATCTCTGTTGTGTGGCTTCATGCTATACAATATTCTTCCTTTAGAGAACTTCTATAGAGGTTCTGCTATGCTGACACCTTTCTCCTTTAATGGATTTAATTAGGGTTTCCCCATCCAACACCATTCAGAGCAGGTTTAAGTCAGCAGATTTAGATTATTCTCATGCATAACAGGCAAGAGGACCGCAAATTGTATACGGATAATCAGATCCTCTTTTTTTATATATATATATATTATTTTTATTGAGATACAACATAATTCCAAATTCACAGTACCAAAATATTGGTCATGCACCAATGATCAATAAATACAACATACATATTCAGAGATACAAATATACAGAGCCGACTAAGAGAACGATACTACTTTAAAAATCACCAGGAGCATAAGACATAAGATATATATAATATGTATAATATATAATTCTAGCAGCCTATGAAAATTTACAATACGGAGCGCTTAAAGTGCATGAAAGGTAAAAATGTGCCAATTGCCAGTCCTAAATTATGTATACTATCATTCTAGCGACCCCTTGAAATGAGCAGTGTGTATCACTTAAAATGCAAATGGGGATAAATGAAATGCAAAATGGTGGAGTAACAGTAAAGTCATCAATTCTGACCTCTATTTCTACTCAAAATATCGTTCCCACAGCTTTTCAAACTTCATAATCCCCCCACTTCGCATTGCGTATAGTCGTTCACTATTTCTGACTTGCTTCATTTTCCGAACCCATTCACTCATTGCTGGTACCTGCCGTGATCGCTATTTTTGAAGCAGGAGGGATCTGGCCACCACCATTGCAATATATGCTAATTTTACCCATTTATCAATTAGGCTAAGAGATGGATCGCATCCCAGGACTTTCAACCAACTATTGGATGCCAGTTTGATTTGCCATTCGTTCTCCAGATACAGAAATATTTAATTCAAGAACCCCTGAACTGAAGGGCACTGATTGAATATATGCGTCCAATTAGCTGCGAGCCCATTTCAGCACCGAAAACAGTGACTGGACTGGTTAGCATTAACTGTGGATTAATTGTGGGGTTCTATACAGCAGCCATTTACTGAAAAATAACATCGGCGCCAGTTAGCTCCACATAACGCACTGAAGTAAGTTTATTAACTTCAGTCCACATTTTAAAGGTTACTTCCAGCCCTTCATATTTTTCCCATTTTGCCATTGCTTTCTGGGTAAGGTCCGAACATTTTATAGAAGCCAGAAGTTTTTTCCATTCTACAGGACTTTTATTTGTATCTGCTTCAAATAGCGCAAGTACAATATTTTTATTCCTGTTTCTCTGAACCAGATCCAAATTGCTAAGAGCTTTATATAACTTTCTATAAGAGCCAAGGAGAAGAAAATTGTTTTGAGTTAACTCAAGGATTTTGGAGATATTGAGCCATCTTTCCATCAGGATAAAATCTGAAATTTTCCTAAACTCTACTTCGGCCCATTTGTGAACTATTTCAGATGAGTCTTTACTCCCTAATTCAATAACGAGTTCGGATAAAGGGGTTGCGATGTTAAAAAAAGGAATTGCGTATCTTCTAAAAAAATCCTTGCAGTTTCGAAAAAAACATTGCATGCTCTTATATCGCACTTTTTAGGTGATTTTGCCATTTTTTATGGATTACTTATCTGGTGCTCTGTACAAATCAGCTGCATAAAATAGTTCACAAATATTCCTGTGTGAGATTCTATTTCAAACCTGGACATATATTTTGCAAAATATGCAAAATAATAATCCCTAAGATTAGGGAGCGCCAGCCCGCCTTTCTCCCGATCCTCATATAAAGTGCTTAGTGCGATTCTGTTTTTTTTTCTTTCCAAATCAAGGAAGTAAACATGGACTCTACCTTTTTAAAAAACGATGCAGTGAAAACACACGTGATAGCTGAGAATAAGAAGTTAAAAACTGAAAGAATAGACATCTTAATCCGCGAAACCCTCCCCATGATGGTTAATGGAAGAGAGTTCCAGTGTGAGAATAAATCTTGTACTTTTGAAAGCAACAGGGAGAAATTAAGATCATATAGATCCTCAATCCATGGCGAAAATGTAATTCCTAAATATCTTTTTGGTTGAAGATTCGCACATAAGGCGATATCTGTATGATGAACATCTGGATTACAGCCGCACAGTATTAGTTTAGTTTTCTTTTTATTAATTTTATACCCTCCCAATCCTTCATAATGTGCAAAAATCTCAAATACTTAACCCTGGACGCCCTTGTCGCAGACGAGGATTAACATAATATCCGCAGCTTATAATTTTATCTTCCCCCTAAATGACTAAGGGGGGTGAATATCAGTATTGCCTCGAATTGCAATTGCCAGTGGTTCGATGAAGAAGGCAAATAAAATAGGGGATAGCAGGCAGCCTTGTCGGGTCCCTGTTTGAACACTGATTTTCCCTACCTCGGCTCTATTGACAATGATGCTGGCTTCTTCATTATGATACATCCTTTGTATCAACCCCGTGATCTGGGAAGGTATACCGAATCTAGACAAGATACAAATTAATGTTTCCCAGACCATGAGGTCAAATGCCTTCTCTGCATCCAGCTGAAGCACCACGGCAGGTGTATTGCTAGTCGCAAAGTAATCTAATGCTTCAGCTAAATAATGTGTGTTTGTCCCTAGCTGTCTCTCTGCAATTAAGCTATTCTTATCAGAAAGAATCAGATTTGATGCTATTAAATTAAATCTATTAGCTAAAAGTTTTGTGATAATTTTATAATTCAAGTTCAATAACTTAAATGGGTGATATGAGTTAGGATCCTCTCCGTCCTTCCCCTTTTTTAAAAAGCTTACCATGTTCCCCTTGTGAAATGACGCTGGTATCGTGCCCCCTCCAGCATTGTATAGGCGACCAGTAAAAAGTATTCAAGTAAAACCCGTGAGAAGGCTTTAAAAAATTCCACCGGAAAACCATCTGGTTCGCAGGCTTTGCCATTGGGGAGGTTCCTCATGACCTCCGCCAGATCTTCTTTAAAAAAGGGGCGCATAATATTTACCTTTTCAATCTCAGATAATTCCGGGATGTTCTGTTCCAAGGAACTTCTCAAGGGACTCTTTATTAATTGATTGTTCTTGTCCATAAATTCGTCTGTAATGTTCTAGCATAATTTTGCTGACCCTTACCGAGTCCTTGCTCTGCATGCCGGTAACAGGGCATTTCAACACGCCTATCCAATTATTTGCAGCTTGTTCCCGGACCTGCCATGCCTGAAACCTCCCAGTGAAATTACTTTCCTCATATACCTTTTGCGTATAGGTGCGATTTAAAGTCTCACATTTTACGTAATATGCCTCACTTAGCGCCTGTTTAGCCTTGTCAAGTTTTCTTTGATTAGGACCCAATAGACTTCCTAATAGACGAATGGCTGATCTCCGTCGCCAGAGCTCCTCCTCCCTCCTGCGTCAGGACGCCTCGAGGCGTCGGAGTCAAAGATGGCAGCCGCTGACTGAGTGCGGGCCGCGAGGAGAGGAACGCGGTTAAAAAAGGGTTTTTGTTTTCTCCGCTCTGCTGCTGCTGCCGTGCAGTGAAAAAGGACGTGGTTTAAAGAGGCTTAAGGACTGAGCCTTGTGGCTGCCCCTTTCTACGCCAGCACTCCAAGGGGTGGGAGCTCACTCTGGCACATTTGGGAACTGGATGAAGTCCCGCACTGCAGGGGGTGGACTCCACCCAGCAGCTTTCGCAGAACTTAGGTCAGTGTGTCTACGTTGGTTTTCCTGTCCCTTGGATTCCTCTGCAGCAGGTAATTCCACCTAAGCTCTCTATGGGCCGCTCTACCTGCAGCCAGAGTAATTCTGGCAGGGCATTTCTTTCCTTGGAGTAGCAGAAGGACAGGGGGAAGACTCATTAAGGACTATATGAACATTTATCAGACAGGTATGCACTGAATCCTTTATTCATTCAGCCATTATATATGAGGTTACCAGGTTTTTCTCCTGGGGGTTAGTGATCAGTCCTGTTGTAGACACATTGCAGGCCAGGGAGTCACTATCTCGGTAGAGGGTCGCTGGGTGGTGCCTCACCGGCTTAATTAGTCCATTACTTTTACTAACCAACATCCAACATATACCTCTGAGACTTCGCTGTTGGCATCCATGAGGCAGTTTGAAAAAAACATGCATAGTCATTCTAAAGCCACAGGGTCTGCGGCCAGCATTGATACAACAGCTCTGGCTCAGAGGTTAAAAAAACACGCGGGGCAAGTCACAGCTCGGGCAAATCGCACGGCCTCCCTGCGTAAGGACTTGGTTATGTCTCTCAATCCGGAGGAGCAAGAAAGGGGGATGAACTCACCAAGGGGTTCGCAAGACGAAGCGACAGAGGACTCACCTTTAAGCAACTGCAGCAGCGTTAGCAGTGCTGATAATGAAGTAACTTGTGCGGAGCAACATAGCCAGCCGCCAGGAGGGGAGTCCACAACTACCAGGAAAGACACCACGGATCCTATGCTGAGGTCTGAGGCTGCCTCTGCAAAAATTAAAGAGTATCCTTTGTTCACTAAATCTAAGATACCCCTGGCCACAGAAACTGAAGTTTTAGAGAACCTGCAGTTAGCTGGCTCATCTTCCACTCCAGCACCGGCGAGTCTTTTGTGTGGGGACTCGGTTACTCTGCAGCCATCGGTATCCATCCCACAGAAATCTCTTTCTTCATCTCAAGAGTCCGTAAGGGCTGATTTCGCTGGTGCAAAGGTACATTCTGAGTCTTTCCCAGAACCCTTAAGTGATGCTGCAGCAGGAGAAGGTTCATCTGTAACTATATAGTGGGACGCTAAAAGCATGCTCAACTCAATTTAGAAGAGATTAGGGAGCTCAAAATCTCCCAAACCACAGAAATAGCCGCTTTGCACGCAGAGCTTTCTAAAATTGAGGGTGTCATGGCTCAGATCCCGGAAAGGCTAAAAGAGGCAGAGAATAAGATCTCGCAGTTAGCGGATCAGTCACGATGATGCAGCAGAAAGTGGATATGTTCCAAAAACAAAGATCCACGATAGAAAACAAAATCGAGGAGTTGGAAAATTATTCTCGACGTGCCAACCTCCGCATTGTGGGGGTGCAGGAAGGACGCGAGGGCCAACCTACACTCCAATGGGTTGATTCCTTTATAAAAACTCATGTTTTACCTGAACACGCCGGGGATCTGACAATTACTCGAGCGCACCGTGTGCTGTCTCATCAGTCTCCAAATCTAAAGTTTCCACGTACTATACTTGTCAATTTTGGAGACTATCGTATTAAAGAGCAAGTTCTAACTAAAGCAGTTAAGCAGAGACAGTTTACAGGCCACGGAAAGAATTTGTAAAATTGCTCCATTTGTTTAAGGCTCAGGGCGCCCAGGCAATGATTGCCGTTAGAAATTGGGGTCTCTAGTTGGCAATGGTTTGCACCTTTGTCCAAGTAGGGACCCTTCTTCCTAGTCAGGATAAGGGAGTTACACTCCTAACATAACCCCTGCTCACCCCCTTGGTAGCTTGGCACGAGCAGTCAGGCTTATCTTATAGGCAGTGTGTAAAGCATTTGCACATAACCAACAGTAATACAGTGTAAGCACTACAAAAGGACACCACACCAGTTTAGAAAAATATCCAATATTTTTATATACTCAAAACAAGACAAAAAACGATAAAAATCCACAATACAGTATTTAGAAGTTTTCAGTTATCACAATAACCTTGAAAAACAGTTCCTTGAAGTCAATAGCTCCCTCTGGGGCTATCAAGGCATCGTGAACAAACAAATCCAAACAGTTCTGGCTGACCGCGGCATCGCGGGCCAGCTACGGTGTCGGGAAGACCCGCAAAAACAGTACCTTTAGAAATGCAGGGTGTCGGCGACCTCTCGTTGAGCTTCCGAAAGCACGGCGTCCGCAGGCGTCGGTTCCGGAGGTCGGTGCAGGAGTCGTTGGGCCCTTGGAGTCACACGCATTGCAGTTCGAACTCCTCGTGGTTGAAGTCAGGAGCCCTGGCGTCGGCAGGCGTCGGGTGCTGCGGTGCGAAGTGCAGCGGTGCGGCATGCGATGCCCTCAGGTCGCAGAGTGAGCAGCGGCTCGGTGGCAGCGTCAGATGGCGTTGTCAGTGAGACCAGGGTCGCGGAGCGAAGTGATGTGGTGCTCGTTGCGGTGCGGGCAGGTCATGGTGCAAGCAGCGTTGTCGTCGTTGCTGAAGCGCTGTCGTCGGCTGACGAACTGGAGTCGATGGCGCGGGCGTCGGTAGGCCAAGGCTGCGGTGCGGGATGAGGGCGGTCCGTCGTGAACTTTACGAGCGGTGCCCTCAAACCACAGTGCAAACAGCGGCGTAGATTTCGGTGGGAGCGGCGTCGTCGGGGATACCAAGGCGTCGTCGTGAAGTGAGGCGATGCGGAGTTTGGTGCCCACAGGTCGCGGTGCAAGCAGCGGCTCGGTGGCGGCATCAGCGACCAGGGTCGTGGTGCAGCGTTGCGGCGGTGCCCTCTGCAGTGCCTTCAGGACACGGAGTCGGCAGCGGCATCGTAGACGGCGTTGAGTTGCTTTTTCTTCTGTTGCAGCTCAAAACACACAGTCCCCCGTGCTGAGGGCAGAAGAACTTGAAGTCTTTGCTGTTCCTGAGACTTCTTGAACAGGGGGCAAGCACTACCTCAAGCCCTTGGAGAAACTCACAAAAATAGATTGCAGAAAGTTCAGTCCATTCCTTTCACTGCCCAAGACAGAAGCAGCCACTGCAGGCCAACACAGCAAAGCACTCAGCAAAGTGGTAGTTCCTCCTCACAGCTTCTCCAGCTCTTCTTCTTGGCAGTCTTCTTGGTCCAAAAGAGTTCTAAAGTTCAGGGGTTTGGGCCCCACTTTTATAGCCCAAAATCCTTTGTCCTCTCAGGCAGAGAGTGTCTGTGCCCAGTCAGAACCAGTTCTGCCCTCTCTGGTGTGGCTTCCTGGCAGGAGCTGGAGACGGCATTGTCAGAGGCAGACCAGGCCCTTTCAGGTAAAAGGAAATCTCCTCCCCCTACTCTAAATGCAGCCCAGGTCTATTCAGCCCTTTCCTGACCCACCTAGACTATCTGGAGCCACGGCCCCTCTCCAGCCCCTGTTATCCAAAACCCAGAGAGTCAATCCACAAACCCAGCAGAGGCCTACTGGATGGCTGAGCAGGAAAATACCTACCTTCTAAAAGTGGTATTTTCAAACACAGAATGTAAAAATCACCTTTTCTAAAAGAAGCATCTTTAGATTCTGAGTTCAGGCATACTAAACTTTATTTTTCTACCTAGTTCCCAGGGCCAGTTATGTTTATAAGATGTTATAAACAAACTTCCCATTCTGTCCTATGGGAACAGGTAGCCTTGCAATAGTGAAAAACGAAATTGGCAGTAATTCACTATCAGGACATGCCACACACACCAGGGCATGTCCTACCTTTCACATACACTGCACCCTACCCACAGGGGTACCTTGGGCCTACCTTAGGGGTGATTGACATGTAAGAAAAGGGAAGGTTAGGGCCTGGCAAGTGGGTACACTTGACAAGTCGACATGGCAGTCCCAGACTGCACACAGGCTCTGCAATGGCAGGCCAGAGTTACATTTACAGGCTGCTTGTGTGGGTGGCACAATCCAGTGCTGCAGCCCACTAGCAGCATTTGATTTACAGGCCCTGGCACACTCAGTGCACTTTACTAGGGACTGACAAGTAAATCAAATATGCCAATCATGGAAACACCAATCCATAACACAGTTTACAACAGGAGCACTTGCACTTTACCACTGATCAGCAGTGAGAAAAGTGCGCAGAGACACTAAGCCAGCAAAAACAGAGTCAAAACCGGGAGGTCAGAAAGCAAAAACTCAGGGGAAACACGCCAAAAGATGCCAAGTCTAACACATGTCCCCTCCAGCTGAATGTAGGGAGAACTACCCAACCTCCTGGGAGTTCTCTTCACTAAGGCAGAAGAACCTGGACAGACCATCTGCATTGGCGTGTTCTGTGCCAGGGCGGTGTTCCACCGTAAAGTCCATTACCTGTAGGGAGATGGACCACCTCAGCAGTTTTGGATTCTCACCCCTCATTTGCATCAACCATCTGAGGGGCCTGTGGTCTGTCTGAACCCGGAAGTGAGTCCCAAACAGGTAGGGCCTCAGCTTCTTCAGTGCCCAGACCACAGCGAAAGCTTCCCTTTCTATGGCACTCCACCTCTGTTCCCTGGGGAGTAGTCTCCTGCTAAGGAAGAAACAGGCTGGTCTAGGCCCTCTTCGTTCAGTTGTGAGAGCACTGCTCCCACACCATGCTCTGAAGCGTCGGTTTGCACAACAAATTCCTTGGAGAAGTCGGGTGCCTTGAGCACGGGCGCCGTGCACATGGCGGCCTACAGGGCATCAAAAGCCTTCTGGCAGGACTCAGTCCAGATCACCTTCTTGGGCTGCTTCCTGGAAGTCAGCTCTGTTAAGGGGGCAACAATGGTGCCATAGCTCTTAACAAACCTCCTGTAGTACCAGGTGAGACCTAAAAAGGCTCTCACCTCTGTCTGAGTCTTGGGGGACTCCCAAGCCAGAATGGTGTCAATCTTGGGCTGGAGGGGCACCACCTGGCCGCTTCCTACCTGGTGTCCCAAGTACACCACAGAACCCTGCCCGATCTGGTACTTACTGGCCTTGATCGTGAGGCCTGCCCTCTGCAGAGCCCTCAACACTTCACCGAGGTGCTGCAAGTGTTCTTCCCAGCTGGAACTGAACACTGCGATGTCATCCAGGTATGCAGCACTGAAATCCTCCAATCCAGCCAACACCTGGTTGACCAACCTCTGAAAGGTGGCAGGGGCATTCTTCAACCCAAAGGGCATCACCCGGAACTGGTAATGTCCTTCTGGGGTTGAGAATGCTGACCTCTCCTTGGCCCCATCGGTTAAGGCAATCTGCCAGTACCCAGACGTTAAATCAAACGTGCTGAGGAACTTGGCAGCTCCCAACCGATCAATGAGCTCATCAGCTCTGGGGATGGGGTGTGCGTCAGTCCTGGTGACGGCATTGGGCCCACGGTAATCCACACAAAACCGCAGTTCTGGAGTGGCACCGGGTGCAGCAGCCTTTGGAACCAAGACCACTGGGCTGGCCCAAGGAGTGTTGGAGGGCTAGATCACCCCTAACTCCAACATCTTAGAGACCTCCTCTTTGATGCTGACCCTGACCCGGTCAGTCAACCTGTAAATCTTGTGCTTCACAGGAGGGCTGTCACCGGTGTCCACATCATGGGTACACCAGTCAGTAACACCTGGGGTCAGAGAGAACAGTGGGGCAAACTGTCCCAACAACTGGCGACAGTCGCTCTGCTGCTCTGGGGTCAGTGTAGGGGAGAGGATCACACCTTCCACTGACCCATCGTGCTCCTTGGTAGACAGGAGGTCAGGGAGAGGTTCACTCTCCTCTTCCACCCATCATCTGTCGCAAAGAGCATGCTTACTTCGGACCTCTCGAAGTGGGGCTTGAGGCGGTTCACGTGCAGGATCCTCAAAGGCTTCCTTGGAGTCCGCAAATCCACCAGATAGGTGATATCAATTTTGCGCTCCACCACCTCAAACGGCCCAGTCCACTTGTCCTGCAAGGCACAAGGTTCCACTGGGCCCATGACCCACACTTTTTGCCCAGGTTGAAATTCGACCAGAGTGGCATTCTGGTCATACTACTTCTTCATTTCTTCCTGGCTTGCTTCTAGGTTCACCTGGGTGAGTTTCCTGATGCGGGCAGTTTGGTTTCTGAAGGCCACTATGTAACTAAACACATCCTGGGGAGTTTTCCGGGGAGCTGCCTCCCAGCCTTCCTTCACCAAACTCAGAGGTCCTCTCACAGGGTGACCATACAGAAGCTCAAAGGGACTGAACCCAAGAGACTTCTGTGGTACCTCCCTGTACGCGAGAAGGCATGGCAAGAGGACGTCCCACTTACGCCTCATGGGTTCTGTTAGACCCTTAATCATGCCCTTCAAGGTCTGGTTGAATCTCTCCACCAGACTGTTACCTTGTGGGTGGTTAGGAGTGGTGAACTTGTAGGTTACACCACACTCCTTCCACAGGGATGTCATATACTTGGATATGAAATTGGTCCCCCTGTCAGAAACCACATCCCTGGGGAACCCCACGTGGGAAAAGATCCCCATTAACACCCGGCCCACCACTGGCGCCGTCGTTGACCTGAGAGGGATTGCCTCCGGGTACCGGGTGGCATGGTCCACCAAGACCAGGATGTACCTGTTGCCCATGGCTGTCTTGGGATCCAGTGGCCCCACAATGTCCATCCCTACCCTTTCAAAGGTTGTCCCCACAACTGGAAAAGGTTGGAGAGGAGCTTTGACCTTCCTCCCACTCTTACCACTTGCCTGGCAAGTTTGGTAAGACCTACAATGTCCATCTGACTGCCTTTGCATTTGGGGCCAGAAGAAGTGGGTGACAAGCCTGTCAAAGGTCTTGTCCCGCCCCAAATGTCCTGCCAAAGGCACGTCATGAGCCAGACCCAGTAGGAAGGTCCTGAAGCGCTGGGGTACCACCAGCACACGGGCTGACCCAGGTTCAGCAACCTTAGGCTCACTATACAGGAGACCATTCTCCCAGTAGATCCAATGTGATCCCGACTGATCACCAGCTGCCTGGTCTGCAGCCTGCCGCCACAGACCCTCCAGAGAAGGGCACTCTTTCTGCTCCCTGCAGAATTCTTCCCTGGTGGGACCCCCTTCTTGCTGCCAATGGGTCAGCTCAGAGATATCCCCCACTTCAGCTACCTGCTCCCCTGTAGGCACCGGGGCGCTCCCCTCAAGGGCCGCCTCCTCCCGGTCCGTGGGAACTTAAGGGGACGGTTTCTCGCACCTCTTGCCCTTTCTCTTGCCAGGGACCTGGGCCACTGTTTCAGGCTCCAAGTCCTTCTGATCACCCTTTCTGGCCACCATTGACCGAGTGGACACGCATGTCCACTCTGGCAACCCAAGCATCTCCAAGTGAGACCTGAGCTCAACATCCTTCCACTGCTCCAAGTCTTTACCTAGCAGACAATCTACAGGCATGGTAGGGCTCACAACCACCCTCAAGGGACCTGAGACCCCCCCCATTCAAAGGGAACCTGCGCCACCATACACTGGCGCTCCGAGTTGTTCACAGCAACTACTTGGTGGAATGCCCCTGGGACTACCTGCTCCTCAGAGACCAGGTGACACCGGACTGAGGTCACACTGGCTCCAGTATCTCTGAGAGCCTCTACCCTTTTCCCATTGATGGTCACCCAGGTGCTATTGCTTTGTGTTAGGCGGCACCTGGTTTCCGGGGACCATCTCACTGTCCCCTAGTGAGACGAGGGTCATTTATTGCGGGATCCCCACCCTCCTGTCAGCACCCCTCCTCCCCAAGCGCTACACTAGCCAACACCTTGGTCTGCCCACCAGTGGGTGGCTGTGCCCATTTGGGACACTTGGGGTCCCCCTTCAAGTGACCCACCTGGTCACATGAAAAACATTTGCGGGCCGGTCTCAGCAGGCTTTCCTGAAGAGACCCCTTGCTTTTTTTCTTTCCGGGGGGATGGGAACCTTTACCCTGGGTGTTAGTTTGGGGCCCTTTAGAGAACTCCCGTGCTTTACCCTTGTCCCCCCACTTTTGTGCTGGGGACCCTGCCCACCTTTGGCTGAGTCTCCCCCAAACGCTTTCTTGTGGACCCTGGTACTCACCCAGCGGTCCGCCTCCATAGCAAGCTTCCTGGGGTCAGTTAGCTTACTAACAACCAAGTGCTGGCGCAGCTCTGCAAAACATAGACATACAAGTGCTCCCATGCAATCAAATTGTAGAGCCCCTGAAAATCTGTTACATTACTGCCCTTCACCCAGCCATCCAGAGACCTGCAGAATGAATCCACACATTCCAACCAAGTGTTGGCATCAGACTTCTTACTGGACCTAAACTGATCCCTGTACTTTTCAGGAGTGAGTCCATACCTGGTGAGGAGAGCGTCCTTCATATCAGCATATGTGAGGTGCTGCCCCTTACCCAAAGCTATCAGAGTATCCCTAGCTTCTTCTGGGAAGAGAGGCCACAACCCTGCCCCCCAATTCTTCTCAGGGACCCCATTCATATGAATAGATGCCTCATACCCCTGGAACCACCTCTGTATGTCATCACCCTTCTTGTACTCCTTGCCTACATTCTTGGGGATGTGCACAATTCTGTCTGACTGCCCTGACAAATTGCTGCCACCATCTGAGCTGGTTCTACTCCTCTGATCCAGCTCCTTTATACTGATGTCATGGTCTAGCATCATCCTTTTCTCCTCCATGGCTAACTTAAGCTTCTCTAGTTCCATAGCAACTCTCCTTGCTTCTTGCCGGTCCTCCAGCTCCTCTGGGGACAAGCCCCTGCTGCCTGGTTTAGAGGGTGCCCCCCTCCCAAAAGCACATCCACCCTTGGAATAGGCTCCTCTGCCTCCATGCCAAGATCCCCAGACAGCTCACTAGCATATCTGGCTGCTACCCAGGCCCTCAGCGCCTTTTGTAGCTCCTATTTTCTGGTGAGGCCCCTGATTTGGACTTTGAGGTTTTTGCAGATCGCCTTCAATTCCTTAACATTGTAGGTTTCTAACCTCTCCTCCTCAAAGGCCACTTCCAAAGATGCAGCAGATGATGCAATTGATTCAGGCATGTTGTACTGGAAAGTTCAATTTCAAGACCAATGGAAAGGCAAAAATAGACCAAAAAAAACTGTATGTGGTATGTAATGGTCTGCGATATGGTAGTAGTGCACACCAATCACTGTAAGTCAAGTGCAAACGCAAGTCCTATCCTCACCGCTGACAACCAATGTTGGAAATGGGGGTCTCTAGTTGGCAATGGTTTGCACCTTTGTCCAAGTAAGGACCCTTCTTCCTAGTCAGGATAAGGGAGTTACACTCTTAACATAACACCTGCTCACCCCCTTGGTAGCTTGGCACGAGCAGTCAGGCTTATCTTAGAGGCAGTGTGTAAAGCATTTGCACATAACCAACAGTAATACAGTGTGAGCACTACAAAAGGACACCACACCAGTTTAGAAAAATATCCAATATTTTTATATTCTTAAAACAAGACCAAAAACGATAAAAATCCACAATACAGTATTTAGAAGTCTTCAGTTATCACAATAACCTTGAAAAACAGTTCCTTGAAGTCGATAGCTCCCTCTGGGGCTATCACGGCGTCGTGAACAAACAAATCCAAACAGTTCTGGCTGACCGCGGCATCGCGGGCCAGCTACGGTGTGGGGAAGACCCCCAAAAATAGTACCTTTAGAAATGCAGGGTGTCGGCGACCTCTCGTTGAGCTTCCGAAAGCACGGCGTCTGCAGGCATCGGTTCCGGAGGTCGGTGCAGGAGTCGTCGGGCCCTTGGAGTCACACGCGTTGCAGATCGAACTCCTCACGGTTGAAGTCAGGAGCGCTGGTGTCGGCAGGCGTCGGGTGCTGCGGTGCGAAGTGCAGCGGTGTGGCATGCGATGCCCTCAGGTCGCGGTGCAAGCAGCGGCTCGGTGGCGGCATCAGATGGCGTCCTCGGTGAGACCAGGGTTGCAGTGCGAAGTGATGCGGTGCTCGTTGCGGTGCGGGCAGGTCACGGTGCAAGCAGCAGCGTCATCATTGCTGAAGCGCTTTCGTTGGCTGACGAATTGGAGTTGATGGCGCCGGCTTCGGCAGGCCAAGGCTGCAGTGTGGGATGAGGGCGGTCCGTCGTGAACTTTACGAGCGGTGCCCTCAAACCACGGTGTAAGCAGCGGCATCGATTTCGGCATGGAGCAGCTTAGTCGGGGATACCAAGGCGGCGGCGTGAAGCGAGCCGATGCAGATTGCGGTGCCCACAGGTCACGGTGTGAGCAGCGGCTCGGTGTCAGCATCAGCAGGCAGCATCAGTGAGACCAGGGTCACGATGCGGCGTTGCGGCGGTGCCCTCTGCGGTGCCTTCAGGACACAGAGTTGGTAGCGGCGTCGTAGACGGCGTCGGGTTGCTTTTTCCTCTGTTGCAGCACAAAACACACAGTCCCCCGTGCTGAGGGCAGAAGAACTTGAAGTCTTTGCTGTTCCTGAGACTTCTTGAACAGGGGGCAAGCTCTACCTCAAGCCCTTGGAGAAACTCACAAAAATAGATTACAGAAAGTTCAGTCCATTCCTTTCACTGCCCAAGACATAAGCAGCCACTGCAGGCCAACACAGCAAAGCACTCAGCAAAGTGGTAGTTCCTCCTCACAGCTTCTCCAGCTCTTCTTCTTGGCAGTCTTCTTGGTCCAAAAGAGTTCTAAAGTTCAGGGGTTTGGGCCCCACTTTTTATAGCCCAAAATCCTTTGTCCTCTCAGGCAGAGAGTGTCTGTGCCCAGTCAGAACCAGTTCTGCCCTCTCTGGTGTGACTTCCTGGCAGGAGGCGGAGACAGCATTGTCAGAGGCAGACCAGGCCCATTCAGGTGAAAGGAACTCTCCTTCCCCTACTCTAAATGCAGCCCAGGTCTATTCAGCCCTTTCCTGACCCACCTAGACTATCTGGAGCCACGGCCCCTCTCCAGCCCCTGTTATCCAAAACCCAGACAGTCAATCCACAAACCCAGCAGAGGCCTACTGGATGGCTGAGCAAGAAAATACCTACTTTCTAAAAGTGGTATTTTCAAACACAGAATGTAAAAATCACATTTTCTAAAAGATGCATCTTTAGATTCTGAGTTCAGGCATACTAAACTTTATTTTTCTACCTAGTTCCCAGGGCCAGTTATGTTTATAAGATGTTATAAACAAACTCCACATTCTGTTCTATGGGAACAGGTAGCCTTGCAATAGTGAAAAATGAAATTGGCAGTAATTCACTATCAGGACATGCCACACACACCAGGGCTTGTCCTACCTTTCACATACACTGCACCCTGCCCACAGGGGTACCTTGGGCCTACCTTTGGGGTGACTGACATGTAAGCAAAGGGCAGGTTAGGGCCTGCCAAGTGGGTACACTTGACAAGTCGACATGGCAGTCCCAGACTGCACACAGGCTCTGCAATGGCAGGCCAGAGTTACATTTACAGGCTGTTTGTGTGGGTGGCACAATCCAGTGCTGCAGCCCACTAGCAGCATTTGATTTACAGGCCCTGGCACACTCAGTGCACTTTACTAGGGACTGACAAGTAAATCAAATATGCCAATCATGGAAACACCAATCCATAACACAGTTTACAACAGGAGCACTTGCACTTTACCACTGATCAGCAGTGAGAAAAGTGCGCAGAGACACTAAGCCAGCAAAAACAGAGTCAAAACCGGGAGGTCAGAAAGCAAAAACTCAGGGGAAACACGCCAAAAGATGCCAAGTCTAACAATCGCGCAGCAATCTAAGCTAAAGGTGTTGGTCAAGGGGAAGTTTAATTTATTTGGTGATGTCCTGGAGGCACAAGAATTGCTCCAACAGATTTCTGTTTAGTACTGAGATATTGCCACCATCTGGTGAGAGGAGATAGAAAGCACTGCTCAATAGGATCTTCATTATCCATTTTACGAAGAGCGGAGATGTAGGGGGAGTATAAGTTCTCCGGTCTGGGGGCAGGGGGAGGCTAGATGACTCCTGCGTGCATATTGTCTCAGTTTTACTTTGTTTTGCTCTTGGCTATCTGCACTTTTTTCTTTTATTCTTTTGATTCCTGATAGGAGGTGGGGTGGGGGAGACAGGCCATCGGGCACAGACACAGTGACACGGTGCCAGAGTGACCTGGGGGAGGCATGTCAGGGGTGAGTGGAGAGGCGAACCACTCACCATTGCCCCAGAAGGGAGGTGGGCGCAGGGGGGGGCAAGAGGGGGGCAGGGTCGTGGTGGATTCGGAGCAAGTGTTTGTTAAAAAGAGATCAAACTTTACAATAAATTGATAGAATCAATGTCTTGATTAGGAATATATGCCTAATTGTACACATGTACCAAGGAATAATGGGCAGAGAAGCAATAATGCTAAGTTTTGATAAATTAATATAATACATGTTATTGAGTGGGGGTATTATTACTGTGTTGAGTGCTCTATTATCCAGCAGAGTGTTTGGGGCCTGCTCCGTATGTACACTAGTGGTTTAGAGTCATTATATGGGTTATTAAATTTGGATTCTAATCTATACAGGGGATCTTTTAATGGTCAAGCGATATATAGTGTTGGTCTTTAACTGGAAAATAAGATTAATAATATTCTGAAGGTTGTCTCGCTGAATGCTAATGGCCTCAATAATAAAAAGAAAATGTGGGCTATTGAAACCTGGATTAAAACTGAAAGTCCATCCGTGGTTTTAATCCATGAGACTCATATTCCGGCAGGGAAGTTATCAGAATTCTCCATGTTTAGATCTTGGGCAGCATACAGGGTTTTTTCATCTTCCCAAGCAGCACATCGGGGTACTGGGATTTTCGTGGGTAAAAAATTGGAAGCAGACGTGGTTAAGTCTGCTAGTGACAAAAATGGAAGGTGGTGCTGGGTGACCTGCAGGATGGGGTTAAGATCTCTCACGTTGGTTAGCATTTATGCCCCAGTTGAAGCTAATGCTGGGCTTTATGAAGAGCTATTCCAATCACTAGTACAAATTCCCAGTGAAGTAATCATAGGTGGAGATTATAACTTCCTGCAAAACCCCAAGATTGACTCCTCAGCCAAATCAAAAAGGCAATTAAAACCATAAACCTTTAAAGTTATTCAAAACTATAACAAAACCTTGGGACTAGTTGATCCCTGGAGGGAGGCCTTTCCTACTAAAATCGCGTATACCTGTTTTTCAGGCAGATTTCGTACTTCTTCCCGTATAGATTTCTTCCTAGTACCTAAGACTCTGGTATTTAACAATCATTGAACCCTACCGAATGGATTCTCAGATCACGCAATGATCATTCTTGCGTTTGAGATAGGGAAAGCTATAGTACAACCTAGGCGCTGGCCTCTAAATAAACAGTACTTACAGGAAGAAAAGTGGGTTCAATTTTGACACAGAGAGATAATGGAATTTTTGGCAATAAATCACAGGACTGCTCACCCACACATTTTATGGGACACTATAAAGGCATATATCCGAGGGCTGGGGATAGGATAAGACGCAGAAAACATTGAAAAAGATAAAGTACAAAAGCAAACCTTAATAAAGGAATGTGCAGCAGATCCTCTTTTTGATATTTTGCATTGCGATCACTGAATTCCTTGTATGTTTCATATTGCTGAGGCTAAACTTTATTTGTCGTTTTGGCATGCCTGTAGTAATCCTGTATTGTTACAATATATTCCTGAGACTTGTGTATATCAGTCTGGCTTTGAATTTGTAATAAAGCCATACTTAATCCCATCTATAAACTCTGAGCTTTACTGTGTGGCCAGATGGGTTACACTGAAATTGTTAAATTGTAATTGAGCCTAACTCCTCTTATTTCTCAGGCACCTAGAAAGTTCCATTGCAGTGAGCAAGGAAAAGGGGCCCAAATACAGTGTGTTAGCAACAGTGAGACTAAGTCTAAGCACTAAGGGCCATATGTATCAAGCAATCGTTTTGCGATTCTCAAATAGCGATTTTTAGAGAATCGCTATTTGAGAATCGCAAAACAAGATGTAAATAAAAATTCGCAAATATTTTGCGATTCCCTGACATTCCTTAATTGCGACTCGCAAATTGCGAGTCGCAATTAAGAATACCTTCCCATTCATTCCTATGGGCCTAGAGGCCCATAGGAATGAATGGGAAGACATTCGCAATTTGCGAGTACCCATTAGGTACTCACAAATTGCGAATGCAATTACAAGGGTGTCAAAAGGACACCCTGTTGCACCCCTGAAATGTGCATGTGTGCACATGTGGTACACATACATGCCCTAAGGGCATGTATGTGCGCCACATGGCACTTTGAAAAATGCAAAAAAGTGAATTTTTCAAAGAAATCGCAATTTACCACCAACTTGAAGTTGGTGGTAATTTGCGATTCCTTAAGGCCAAATCGCACTTTTTTTGTGCTTCTTACATTGCATTTAAGGAATCGCAATTTGCGATTCCTTAAATGCATTCGCAAAATAGGGAATCGCAAATTTTGCGATTCCTTATTTTGCGAATGGGTTTTTGTGTGATACATTGCACACTGCTAAATTGATACATATGGCCCTAAGTGGCTTAACGCATACAGATGCTAAGGTCTAATTAATTTACCTGGATATTGAGAGAGAATGTACCTTTCCTTTTGGGCAAAGTGTATGATCTGTGTTTTTTCATTGTGCACTTCATATCTAAAATAGGATTAAATTGTGATATTTGATTGACACGTGGTTCAAAGACCAGGGTTGATGCTTTGTTAAAAAAAATTCTGGGTCTATAATTCAGATCTCATTGTTTCATAAATTTGTGCAAAAAGCACATTTTTCCTGTGTCTCCCTTGAATGAAACTCACTTTTGAGCTGCCATGCTGGGAAAAGACAATTGTTCTGTTCCCCAGCTGGCAAATCATAAGGTTCTTAGAACAATAACGTATTCCTACGATATTAAGATTACTTGCTGGAGGAATGGGTGTGGTCGTGAATTTCAAGAAGTATTAGCAGCAACTAATTCTAAATAGGGCAGAGGAAGTTCTCAGACTGAACAATGGCGAGAAGGCAGACATTTCTCCAGTGACCAGCAGGAGGCCCCTTTGAACTTTTAAAGTGATGGGAATAGCCTGTAAGGGCAGGCAACCATCATTGTCGGCATATCCTATTACAGTCACTAAGAGGTGGAGAGTGGACGTGGAATCTTTAGATTGGGTGGGTGTCCCACCTACAACAGAATTCTCCACCTCCCTTTTTAAGCCCCTGCACAGGCAGGAAGAACTGAGAAGGAGCATTGGATGAAGGAGGAAGGAGCAGCATAGCTTTGGACCCATATCAGGGTTCTTGGTGGTGCATTTTCTCCTAACTTGTGCTCATGAGTTGTCTTGGACGTCTGGCACCAGCTCTCTGATGTTCGGCCAGGCATAGTGAGAAGTGTACCTGCAGTGGTGCCCTGAAGGAGGAGGCACTGTGGACTCTGACTGTTGTGCACAGATAACTTGCATGGAACTGAAGGCCTGAGGGCAGTGGTTAATTTGTAAAGAAATAAGTGGTGGGGCTCTCGTCAAAAGGGCAGCTTGCACCAGCCCATTTCTCCTGCTAGCGCTGCCTAAAACAGAACTAACTACTAACCATGAAAGTGAGGAGAGGATGTGGTGTAATGGCCAGAGCTGCCAGCTTCAGAGCTGGGGTACCAGGTTTGAGTCTTGGTGTCGACTCAACATCCTGTGATTCTGGGCAAATCACTTAGCCTCCCCTAAATGAATGTGTCCTTAACTGGTGCTCATGAAAAGCGCTGGTGTTGATGATTAAGTGCCCTTACTGAGCACATGAAACAACTGGCTCAAATTAAGCACTGCCTGAGGGCCCATGGGGTGTAAGTGCAGAGAGTGGTTTGCTATTAAGGGCCTGTGGAGCACTGCTGAGGAGCTGAATTGCCCCAGTCTGGAGATCACCAGGGCTGCTCACGAAGGCAGGCCAACGTCCTTACAGTGAAGCTACTGGTGCATAAAGAAGGAAGCAGTGGTGCAGAGGTTGTGAAAGGCTGACTAAATCTTCTAACATGAAGCTGAGGGGTGGGCTCAATGCTCGTACAGGCTGTGAGAAGCTCCTTTGTTCTCGCTTGAAGGGGGTCCCTAGTGAATGGGCCTGGCGGCTATAAGAGGGCTGGGTAATGTGAGGGGAGTACTGGGTGCCTCAGGAAGGTAGTGGCACCGGAGAGAAAGGTAAATCCTCACTGGGACAGTTGTATATTGGTTTGTTAGAAAGAGTGAACAATACACAATGACAAAAATGACAAAAGTGTTTCCCAGCAAGGCTGCTAGGCAGTCTATAAACAATGTGGATTGTAGGCTGGAGCCCGTAGGCTCAGTTGTCTGAAAGGTTAAGTCTGGCAAGAGGGTCTGTTTGTCTCCTTAGGGAGATATCACATGTGACTGTTTTCCATTTTGTGGCTTGGCCAATGTTTGTGGTTGCCATCCAGTAGGTCTGGATTTCTTTGTAAACTTTTGGGTAGTGGGTCTTTGGCACCAGCACTGCAGGTTTGGCCTAGACCCACTGGGGTACCTTGGCCAAACACAGGTAGACACTATTATGACAGGTGGAGCCTAGCTCTTGACAGACATTGTAATCCCATTTCTAGCAGCCACTTGGATGACTAGATGAGAGAATAATTCAGATAGGTAAACTAAAGCGATCCAACAGAACGCTAAGACTTTGCAGCCTCAAGGCCACTGGATAAGAATCCCATAGGCATAGAGGGTAAATGGACTCTAGAGCATCCATTTTTCTAAATGAGGGAATGCACACTGCTGGGACAAAATTATACATTTGTACAGGAACGGAACGATGTTTGGTTCCTGCAGTCTACATAACCTTGTGTGGTAAGTGGGCACAATGAATTTATATAGAGTCAGAGACCCGCACTCCCAAGTTCATCCGTATAATCCAAGTTTAATCATATTTGAGGTGCTATCCTGGTGTATGCATTGTCCCTTTGCACCAAAAAATCATTTCAAAGTCGCTGATACCACAGTGTAACAGTCCCAGTGAGCACTCTCCGTAATTGGATAAAAAATATATCCTGAGCCAAAGTTCATCATTTTTAAATCGAATCTTTTAATTGTTGATACTTTCTGCAATATTTCATATGTACACGGTAAATCCCAATTTTCAAGTCCGAATATGATGCCAACGGCCTTAATACCGCATGTCAAGATCCTCCGTTCATTACATTTCATGAAGTCCATAACCCAATGCATTTCGGGCGATATTTTGCCCTTCTTCAGGGGTAACTATAAATGTAAAAAATACTGCATCAGAAGTGTAATATTCAATGTTACAACACCTTAGTATACCAAACACGTTGTGTTCTATTTTTAAAAAACAAAATCTAATGTGCGGTGCATCTTCCATGCCTTATAACGTATGTTTCACTGTTCCCCATACCGTGTCCAATAACTCCCAATAAACATAAAACCTCAAAAGCCTAATCCAAAATCATATCATGCTTTCTCATTTGACAAAAATGTGCTTTCTATCCCCCTACCTTCAATGTGAGATTTAATCAAACAGCCTCTCCGTAATTGCTCCACCGTGTATGATCGAAAGAAACCCCTCCCTTTATCACGTAGAAACGAAAAAACAACGTAAACCCACGTGACTCCCCATGACGTCCAAACTAAGAAATCAACAACGTACTTCAATGCAAAAGTAAAACACAAGTAATTGCGTCAAAATGCCATTCTTCTACTAACAATAAATTAAATGTTTTCACAAAGGCATTACATAAAAACTAACACATAAAGATCTAGAACATAATAGTTTTCATTGTGTAGACCGTTGCTGGATACTCTTCTGTAATATAAATATTCACTTCAATGGGTGTGAAAAGTTCAGTGTAGATTTAAGCCGCGGGTGCAGGGTCCCGGGTGGGACATAAACATATGAATTTATAAGTGGGCACAATGAAACACAAAGAAATAATACAACAAATAAATCATTAAAGGGTGAGGAAATTAGCACTCCACTTTTTCCCTTTTTTCATGTACATCTAAATTGCGCTCTGAGGATCCACACGAATTTGGACAGTGAGTCCAATAAACTTTATTATTTCTGCACCTTCCAGTTAACCAATGTAAAAAAAGGCGATCAGTGCTGTAGTAGTATGGAAATATTCATTGACCACAACATGCTGTGGCCCTGAAATTCCATAAAGCAACATTCTTCCTAGAAGCAGATAAGTATTTTTTATTTATTTATTTATTTTAAAGGTTTTCTATAGTGCTGGCCAGACCCAGAGGTAACAGAGCGCTTTACAGGAATGTGAGGAGGTACAGTATACAAGAACATTTAGTAATAAACATTGCAGTAAGAGTCCATATAACCAAGAAAGCAGATAAATACGAATGCTATTTACAAGAGAAATCAAATTAGGTAACTTTGGAAGTTCGAACTAAGGCTAGGGTAGTTGGGAGAGGGTGAGAGAGAAGGGATAAGAGGGAGACAGAGAGAGTAGGAAAATAGGGGGTAGAAAATCAGTTAGGAGGTCGTGCGTGGGGCTAGAGGTCATATGTAAATACAGAGAGCAGGGAGGGGGGTTAGGGGGGAAAGAGTAGCGAGTGGGCGGGGGGTTAGGAAGGAGAGGGTGGAGGGGATATAATTGGAGGGAAAATAAAGGGGACCCCTACGGGGGTGCAGAGTGTGAGAACAGAGACGGAGGTAGGAAAATTAAGGACCCCAGTATTTGTTGAGGAGGTATGTTTTGAGTTCTTTTTTGAAGTTGAAGTAGGAGGGGTTACAGCGTAGGTCTTTAGGCAGGGAATTCCAAATGGAGGGAGCGTTTCCGGAGAAGGAGCGAACTTGTGTGCGTTTCTTCTTTAACAGGGGGGGGATAAGGATGAGGGCGTTGGTGTTCCTCGTCAGTCGGGCGCAGCCTGCTTTGTGGAGTTTGTCTGAGAGGTAGCGTGGGGTATTTTGGTGAAGGGCTTTGTGCGTGATACATGCAATCTTATAGGTGGATCTGCCTTCGATGGGTAGCCATTTGAGGGTTTTCAAGGCGGGGGAAATGTGGTCGAAGCGTTTGTAGTCAGAGATGAGTCTAGCCGCTAGGTTGAGCACCGATTTGAGTGGAGCAAGGTGAATTTTTGGAGTCCCGGCGAGGATAGCGTTACCATAGTCAATTCTCGACAAGACCAGTGATTGGACAATGGATTTAAAGTCATCAGCCGGGATGAAGGGTTTAATTTTCTTGAGATGACAGAGAGTGAAAAGTGCTCCTTTTGCTGAGGTTTTTATGTGTGGGTTGAGGGCAAGGCTATTATCAATGGTGATGCCAAGAGACTTAACTGAATTAGAAGTGGTGAGAGAGCAGTTGAGAGCATTAAGATCAGAGATCCAGTCTTGTATGGGGAGTGGGTTGCTTTTAGGCAAGAAGAGAATGATTTCGGTTTTTTTAGGGTTAAGTTTGAGATGGTTATGGTGGAACCATGATTGGATCTTGGTCAGAGTGTCATTTAGGTGGAGGATATCAGAGTGGGATTTGATCTTATAGTAAAGTTGCGTGTCGTCGGCATAGAGGTGGTAATTGATTCCTGCATGTTTGAGGATGAGGGTGAGGGGTTCCATGAAGAGGTTAAAGAGAGCAGGAGAGAGAATGGATCCTTGGGGGACACCGAGAGAGATCGGAGTAGGGTTGGAGAGGCAGTTCTCTATTTTGATTTGTTGGGTTCTGTGTTGGAGAAAAGAGGAGAACCAGTTGAGGACAAGGCCATTGAATCCAAAGCGTACTTTAAGGGTGTTTAGCAAGGCAGTGTGGTTGACAGTATCAAAAGCAGCGGATAGGTCCAGGAGAATGAGAAGGCATGACTCACCTTTGTCAAGTGAATGATGTATGTCGTCAACTATGTTGAGCATGGCAGATTCTGTGCTGCATCCTTTTCTGAAGCCAGATTGCAGTGAGTCAAAGAGGTCAAAAGTGTTGATGTGATTATCTAGTTGGAACAGGGCACATTTTTCTAGGGCTTTGGAGAGAAGAGGGAGGCTAGAGATGGGGCGGAGGTTATTTGGGTCGTTGGGATCTGCCTTGGGATTTTTAGGAATGGGTGTGATTTGACCCAGTTGGAGGGAGGCGGGAACACACCCCGTGGCCAGGGAGGAGTTAATAATGGTGGTCCAAAAAGGGGCAATGATATGTTTAAGGTCTTGGACAAGGTTACGGGGCAGAGGGTCTTTGGTGTGGGAGGATGGTTTCAGCTTAGCGATGATGTTATAGACTTCGTGTTCGGTGACAGGGTTAAAATTCTGCCAGGAGGCGTTGTTTTTAGGTTGCTGGGGGAGAGAAGGGTTGGGTTCCGGTGGGAAGGAAACGGACGGGAGATGGGCAGGGATAGGGGGAGGATTTGGATGGGATGGAGAGACTGGGGGAACGTTATAAGAAGGTGGAGGGTAAGGAGAGAGTGGATTTAAGATGAAGGATTGGTCTATTTTGGTGATTTTATCAGAGAAGAAATTCGCAATTTCTTCACATTTCTCGTTAGAGGCCGTCAGCTTTTGGGGGGCAGAGGAAGTTTGGTTTTTGACGATGCTGAAAAGTTCTCTAGGTCTATTTTTGGCCCTATCAAGTTGTGTGCGGAAGAAGGCGGATTTTTCATTGAGGATGTGTTTCTTGTAATTGGACCTAGCGGATCGGAGGAGGGCTAGATGAGAGGGGGACGGATGTTGCCTCCATGTTCTTTCAGATTGTCTAAGAGAGCGCCTTTCGTTGTTGAGATCAGAGTTGAACCAGGATTTGGAAGGAATGTTTCTTTGGGTTTTAAGTTTGGGGGGGGGCAATTGGTCTAGGACCTCAGTAACTGAGTTATTATAGTGTTCGGTGAGGGCGTTAGCATTTTGGGAGGGGGGAGCTAGCAGGAGTTGAGTTTTGATTTTCAATTCGAGTTCGCCGGGGGGGATAAGGTGAAAGTTTCTGGTCAGTTTCTTGAGTTTGGAGCTTTTGGCGTGGATGGGGGGGGTCATGGTGTTGATCGTGAAAAGGATGAGGTGATGGTCGGACCAGTCGATCGGGATGATGCTGGCAAGGGAGGCCAAATCGTCATTAGTGATGATGGCATCGAGAGTGGCCCCTTTGGAGTGGGTTGGAGAGTGACAGATTTGTTTAAGGTCATTGATCTCCAGGAGATTCGAGAGGAGATAAACAGCAGGGTCTTTACTGTCATTCCAGTGGAGGTTGAAGTCTCCAAGGAAGAGGTTTTTTGAGTTGGAGAGTGAAGATTGGGAGAGGAGGTCGGAAAGTTCCTCAGCGAAGGGAAGGGATTCGCCAGTATAAGTAGAGTGCATATTGGAAATGTAGTCCTCTTAAAGATATCTAGCTTGTTACTTGTTTTTTTTTTACAATTTCTGTTTTTATTAGAAATATAAAACAATTAAATAACATACGCAGCAAGAGAATCACTGACACATTCTTTGTTTAGGCCAATCATTGTCACGTTAAGAAACCGCAATGGCTGGGTCTGTCTATGAGAGGTTCCCATTAGTAAAGAAGAGTTTAAGGCATTCAGAGAGGAAGTTATAGCTTATGCTTCTGCTGGGCACCCACTGACCTCGATTTTAATGGAGTGCTTCCTCTGTACACTTTCAAGGCCAGTCACTTGGAATGCCAGCGTCAGGATCTGGGTACAAAGAGCCAGATGAACCAACGCACTGGTTGTAAAAAGAGGTAAAAAATTCCACATCGACTTTTTGCGACCACTATTTTATTTTTCAAACCAAACCTGTGTACAAATTTCGTCCGTTTGCAAAATAAGGAATCACAGGGGTAGCAAAACACCCTGCAATTAATATTCATTAGGTAGGTCGCAATTTGCGACCGTTGTGATTGACTGCAAGGCCAGGGATGGTGACCTGCAAGGGACAGCAGACCACAGTCCCTGTCACTATATTTCAAAATGGAAATCTTTTTTTAAGCAGCCCAAATGTTCTCAAAGAAAATAGAACTGCTTAAAAACATTTTTAAAAAGGTTCAATTTTGATAAACTTCAGTGACAGTTGTCAGTGGTCCCCTGACACCCTGCCTACTCTCCCCAAAGTTGTTATTCTGATTTCCAAAGGAGAAGGTGTCCAAAGGGGCACCTCCCTTTTTCTGAACCAGTTACCACCACAACTCGGAAGTCTGCTCCTGATAAATGGTTTGCAGCCAGAAATGCAGTGGCAAACCATCGAATTAAAATATGGATGGGAGCGCCTGTTAAACCCCCTTCCAAACTGTGTTTCAGTAAGGATGTCTATGCCCATTTTTGGAAAAATGTTTCTGAATTGTAAAATGGGTTTTTAACATAGGAAAAAGTGCTTTACAAGTTGTAAACCCTTTAATTTAGCAATTCGCGAAATCCCTTATTACATCCGGCCCAAAGTGTAATGCCGGCACCTGGGTAGCCTGACTCTTGGCAGAGGAAGAACAAAACGTAAGAGAGGCGGATCCTCTTTGCTGGGTCAAACCAATGCTCAGGTTGTTCATTGTTGCCGCTGTTTGCACAGATCGTTGAGCTGGGATTAATATTTGAACTGGTTTCACCCTCCTGGACGATGAGTGATCTTTGTAGCCTGCAGCCTGCTGATGCTGCAGCTGACGGTTTGGGCTCCACAGTCACTGTAGACGGCATTAGCTATCTCCCACTTTTTTTTTTAACTATGCTCTTTGGATCAACTGTCATTCAAACTAAGGTATCCCCAGCAGGACCCCGCGTTAATGGTGATCGGAGTGCTCATGGTAAGCAGCAACAGTAGGTGACCCACTTCGAATATGGCTTTTGTAGATATTAAATCAAACAAGCATTTTTTAAATTTTTATTTTGCACAAAGGAGTTGAACTTCTGTAGGGAACGTTTAATGTCTGATAGTTTGCTAAGTTCGAAAACCTCCAAAGTACATTTCCTTGCAGCTGCTGCTTGTGAACCCTTTAGAGAATCAGAAATAATCAGAAATCTGGGGGTAGTTTTTAATGATCAGCTTCCGTGTGCATCCAGAGTAAGAACTGAGGTCAACATGTTATTTTTAATTTCTTCGTTCTAGAAATGATTACTGAAACTTGGTTTATTGGCCCACTAACTGAAGAAATAGAAAGGTATTTGACCCTGAAGTGCGACGCATATTGAACAACAAGATTCTAATGTTGCTGTCCAATATGCTTCGCACATTAGGGTCAAATACCTCTATAGTTCTTCAGTTAGTGGGCCACTAAGCCAAGTTTCAGTAATCACTTCTAGAAATAGGAAATTAAAATTAACATGTTGACCACAATTCTTACTCTGGATGCACAGGGAAGCTGTTCATTAAAACTACCCCAGATTTCTGATTATTTCTGATTCTCTAAAGGGTTCACAAGCAGCAGTTGTAGGAAATGTACTTTGGAGGTGTTCAGAACTTAGCTAATTATCAAACATTAAACGTTCCCTACAGAAGTTCAACTCCTTTGTGCAAAAAAAAATGCTTGTTTAATTTTCTGGGTTTTTTTTGTAGCAAAACATGTCAATGCTCTTCCTACCATGGTGGTAACCAGTTATAGACTGTGTGATAAAGTTGGTGGTTCATCATGTTGGGTGCTTTAAAAAGTTCCAGTGTAATCAAGGATGGATAAACATATTGATTGTCATTTTCAACTTGTCATCTCGTAACTTTAACAAAGCTCAAATTGTTAAAATAAAAGTGCCCCATAATGATGTGTATCGAAGAGGGCACTCACTGAAGGGCTTACTACATACAACTGGCGCAAACATGGCTGCAACATTCTTAAGTTATTTTTCTGTCATATGAGAGCCGTGCCAGTTTTCACCAGTAGTTAAAAGGTGGCTTGAATAGGCACAGGGCCGGCTTTAGCGAGAATCATTTTTTGCGCCCCAACACCCCATGACCGCCACCTCGATTCTATCAGTACCACCAGGCATAAGTGCCCCTCATCTTTCCAATCAAGTTATTGCTGAACAAGCGCCCCTCTCCCATGAGGTCGGCGCCCCCTCCACAGGTCAGCGCCCAGTGCGGCCGCACCAGTCGCACTGCCCTAAAGCCGGCCCTGAATAGGCAGATCCAATTCTAGGATAACGCGCTATTAACTTACTTGCCTTTAATCTTAATTTGGTGACGTGGGGGATATCACTGTCGTGAAGCTTTCCACGCTGCACTTTTGAAGGTGATGCATAGGAACTTTTATTAGCATATGCTTTTTGGGCCATTGGTAACAGGATACGTTTGCATTTTATTTTTGTGACTTATACTTCATCATTTGAAAAATATTACTTTTTAAACCTCTTAAACTTCGCAAGTATATTGCTTAAGATCAACAGTTGTCAATTTATTTCTACATATCTTTCAGCCTCACGGGACTGGGATGGGGCAGTCAGATGGCCTGAAACAATGTAAATGGCAGAGAAGCAGTGGGAGCCAGATTTGCCCAAACTAGAAAATGTAGGCCCTGGGGGGGGTTAAATCTTTTCTCAAACGAAGTGTTAGCCAAGAACCGACCTGCCTCCTCCGAAGGTGTGTGCCTGAGAGGAAGGGAGTGTCCCTGCCTGCCATTCTCCGAAGAAAAGTCAACACTCCCGACATGCACTGAGGCCGGAGACGGGTGCGCCCTCCGCATGTCCGACACTTCCCTCCCTGCTGCCAGCGTGAAAGCAATAATTAACCTCGCCTTTGTCTTCCATAAACTATGACGGGGCGCTGCCAGGTGCCGGGCCGTGGGCACTGCCATGTTCCTCCCGTGGAACCGTGAGGGGATGAGTGAAGCCCAACCTCTGTGCCTCTGAAAGCTTGCGCAGGTAGGTGTAATTTGAGACAGGAGATCTCCCCTGCTTCCTGCTTATTGCAGCAGTATTAACGTTAATGTGCTTGTGGTATGCCCAGCTCAGGTAACATCCGGTGCCTTTCAGCGAAATGAAACCACCGCGGATCGCAGAGGAGTGCAGAAATGAGACAGAGCGGGGTTCGAACTGAGAAGGAGGAATCTGAAATTTGTTTCTGCTCAAATATTTGCCAGCTAAGAAAGTCGGTTCATGACGTCAGATGCTCGTTTCTAAGCAGCCTGACATTTTCGTGTGCCGGAAAATCACCGCTCGTGCCAAGGGCACTATCCAGGCAAGCGGAATGAGGCCCTCGTGCTGAGCGGCACACATAATGCCAGATCACCGCTTTAAACACGTATGTGTGCGTTTTGTCTTTTTTGTTGCATTGAGTGTGATATTCAGTCAGTTAATGTTTGTTAAAATGGTAAAGTAGCGTAATAGTAGTGTAGCAAATTGTGCCCCAAAATGCGGCACAAGTTGACTTTCTCGCCACATAATTTAGTGGACTCTGCCACATAATTCTGGCATTCCGTTGGTTCTTAATTCCATTGGCTCTGGATATAATAAGAGGGGTTTGCAGCATTTTATTAACATACACCTGTTTAATGAGCCAACTATTTTATTAGTTTATTCCACAAACGTAGTTAATGATTTATGAAGGTTTTAAAAAGTAAAAAAATACAATTTAATTGAAACTAGAAACTTGCTAGGCGCATGTGTATCACCTGATCCCGTGTCACGAGGCTGATTTTCAACCCCTGGTTTACAAGCCAAACCGCAAAGCCCGCTGTGGCTTGTAGCCCAATGTTTACAGTAGGAAAATTAAAACCCTACCAGAATCCGTCGTGCGTATACGTACATGCCAACATTTCAGAACAGGACAGTGTGAGATTTTGAAAAAATAATGGGGGGGGGGGGCGATACGTTTTCCCATTGACTTATTTTGAATAAGCAGATGTAACTAGGTGTGAGACTGCTAAAAAAATACATTTTTGGCTTACAGAAATCGGGAGTCCCCCCCGGAATCGGGGTCGTTGGCATATATGCGTTTTGCTGAAAAGCCAGGGCTGCTTAACAGTCACCCTCATGATGTGGTGCAATTTGACAGCTATGAAGGTGCAACAATATGGTCCAGATTCTGTGAAGGATGTTGCTGCACGTAGTTGGAGGTTGTCGTTCAGTTCATGTAGTTGATGTTTGTCAGTGGATTACATAGGTATAACCAGGGTACTATATGGCAAGGAAAATTGCTCCCCATGAATCCTATTGGTGTAAAATGCTGTCTCTATTGCACTGCAGTGGACCCGTAATATGCCTCTATCCAGTTGCTGTTGCGCCTGTGCTGGGCACTGGCACTCAGTGTCAGGGCTGGACTGCTGTGTATTTGATGAGTTGGTGGTGTGTTGTGGTGGCTGCTCTGTAGGCGGTGCGTGTTTCTGGGGTTTTGTTGTTCCTCCATGTCTTTTCAAGTCATTGGCAGGAGCACTTGGATTCTTGGAGTGCAGGGGTGAACCCGCTTGCTTTCTTGATGTGTTGTCCTGAGCTTTCTTGAGGGGGGCGAGTGTGTCGGCGCAGTTCGTGATCCAGCGGTGGAGATTGCGTGCCGCGGTGTTAGCGTCTGGCGTCGTCGGTGGTGGGGTGCTGATGAGGGTGGAGGTGAGCTGGTCTTCGGTGACTTTGTTCCAGCTTCTACGAGGAAGGCGGTGGGCGTGTTTGTGTACGGTAGGTTTTCTGAAGGATAAGTGGATGCAGTGGTGATCTATCCAGAGGAGTTCAGTGGTGTGGCTGTAGGAGACGCTGTTTCCTTCTACGAACACGGGGTCGAGTGTGTGTCCCGCTGTGTGCATGGGGGCGGTAACAAGTTGCTTCAGTCCTATGTTGGCGAGGTTCTCTAGGAGGGCGGTGGTGTTGGGGTCGTGGTGGTTGTCTAGGTGGAAGTTTAGGTCTCCAACTAGGATGTCGTCTGTGGAGGCAGGGGCGTGGGGTGTGATACGGTCGGCGATCGTGTCGGTGAAAGGAGCGTGGTGCCGGGTGGCCTGTAGATGAGGGTTCCGTGCAGAGTAATTTTAGGGTAGGTCTGGATCTGGAAGTGGAGATGCTCCATGTGGGTAGTGGTGTCGTCTTGGCCTGTGGTTGTCATGCGGAGGGTGCTTTTTTTGACAATGGCGATGCCTCCTCCTGGGCGGGGGGGCGGTCTTTCCGCAGGATCTTGTATTTGTCTGGAATGGCAGTGGAGGTGTCGGGCGTGGAGTTGGCATTGGTCCAGGTTTCTGTGAGAAAGGAGACGTCGGTTGTGTGGGTGTTGAGGAGTTCCCAGATTTCTATGCTCTGCTTGTGTAGGTAGCGCACATTGAGGAGGATGCAGCTGAGTGGTTTGTGAGCGGTGATGTCCGGTAGGCTGGGGGCTGCTTCTGGGGTCCGGAAGTGGGTGAAGGTGCAGCGGCAGTGTTGGCAGGAGAGCGGGCCTTGGGTGTTGCTCGGCATCAAAAGCTGGCAGTTTTTGCTGTGTCCAGGGTTGAGAGAGTGAAGAATGCTGGAGTCGTAGCAGAGGCCGGTCGGAGGACCGGGGTATCTGGCGCTGGTCACGGTCAGGTCGCGGATGGGCGCAGACGGGCATAGGTCCCAAGTTCAGATTGTGAGTAAATCTCGATTGCTCTCTGGTTTAGATTCTCTGTCACCTGGATTTCTGTAATTCTTTTCGAGATTCACCTGCATCTATTTGGCATTGGCTACAGAGAATCCAGAGCAAAACTGATTGCTTAGCTCTCAGTCGTTGTATACTCTCCTCTGCAACGTCATCTTTGATGGCACTGCATTGGCTATCATTCCCTAAAAGTCGTTTTTTTTAAGGCCATGTGTATTACATTCAGGGCATAGCACCACGTTAACCCTATGTTTGCAGAAGAAGTTCCACCATTCCTAGCCTGGCAGAAAACCAGGATCCTCAAATCCGTGTCTTCTGGCTGTGCCAATAAGAGTCTTCTCAGTTATGGTTGCTTCGACCTTGAATTAGTCGCCACTCCATCTGTTTCTTATTAACAATATGTTGCCTTTTTGAAAGGCCTTGAAACCCTGGCTGTTTTTCGGTGCCACCTCTTTAGTTCTTATTGCCAGTTTCATGACGGCTTTTCTTGGCAACAGTGCACTTTAGAAATTCCTTTTAAAATTTACATTACATCACATTACATATGCCTGAATTTATCTGAACCAATGCCGAGCCAGTTCTCTGGGAACTTAGGGGCAACTGGTCAATCCTTGTGAGATATATTGCCTGATGTCCCTGGAACCTCAAGAAGGAGATGCTACTGTGAGCTCACTGAAGAGAAAGAACCCCCTCAGGTGAGCAGAGATGGCAAGCGGCCAAGGCTCACATTTGAAGGGTGGTGAGGGAGCAAATGCAGAGAAAAACACTAGAATTGTGCACAACAATTACATTTTAAGGTAGAGTTATAACTGACGAAAACTATAAGATATAAATACACGATTAAAGTCTTAATAGCATAGTAAGAATATATTTGTAGCCCCATAGTAAGTTCCTAATGTGCACAGTCTGGGTACCCTAGGATACAAGGGAACACTGTACATTAATGCTCTCTAGGGATGCAGAGCTAAGGGGAAATAGTACTGTCATTCAGACGCAGTGAGTAGTATTAAAAAAAGTAAGGACATTATTGGAAGACAGTTTAAACAGCCTTACTGTGAATCCATGGCAGCTTTTCCTGTGTTGATGCGTGAGTTCAGATGCATGTGGTCAGAGTCTCTTTGGAAGTGGTTGGGCAGGTGGTGTGTGGTAAGACTGCAGCTGGCCGGGCTGTCTCCTGGATGCATTCACACGCCTGCAACCACAGTCCAACACTGCAAGGGAACCATGCACCTTGGTGTTTCTCAGACAGGAAGACTTTGCGTAGCCCCAGAGCAGTGAAATGATCTTTTGTTTGCGGTTCTATATAGCACGTACTCGACCCGAAGGTATCAGAGCGCTTTACATGAGCACCAGTTACCTTACACAAGGACACATACATTTTTTGAGGCACGGGAGACACTATGTGATTTGCCCAGAATCACAGGATGCTTGAGCCTCCTGCTAGATACGAACCTGGTTCCCAAGCTTCAAAGTCAGGGCTCAAGCCGTTAAGCCACATCCTCTCCATTTTCAGTTGGTCGTACAGCCTCAGGACCCTCGTAAGGTTTGTGATCGAGTATTTGTATTGCTTGCAGCTCACATACAGCATGTGAATCTTCGGTGGGCAAGCTCTCCTGCATGACTGTTTGCAATGCTGATGTCTTCCGGCTTCCTTGTAGAAGCAGGCGCTAGGGATCATGGCTCTAGTCCTGGGGGAATGGCTGGGTGAGCTCTTCTCTGCAGCGCCATTCTGGGCAGTGACGCAAGTCTAAGTACCATTCCAGGCTTCAGCAGTGATCTTCACAGCTGCACTCAAGCATTTGGGCCTTGGTTTCCTAAGTTGATAGGCAAATTGTCAGCACTGAGGTCAGTCAACCTGTTACTGTCCTTTCTTCAAATCTGATCCACCCTCATGGGAAGACAACTCATTTTCCTGTCCCTGCTGCAGTCCTTCCTTTAATGGGAGTTGAACGTATCTTGACTGTAGTCTTGGAGACACGTTCCTGGCTCTTGCTGGGTACGCTTCCTTTCTGCTAGTGGTGACGGCATCGGGTGTAGATGGGCCCTCAGTGCATCTCCTTTGTTCCTTGTTAACAGTGGCCCTGGCCTTGGCCCAGTCTTTGTCAAGCCACCTCATGCTTCCCTACAAGCCACAGGCTAACCTGCCCAAAGAGGTCAGAACCAGTCAGGTAAGCTCAAAGGGATATTCACTGTTCACTACAGTGGTCTGTGCAGGTGGGGGAAGCGTGAGCAGTGCGAGGACATGCAGAGAGACAAGAGAGCATCTAAGTTAGTAAATATGCTCTCTTTCAGAGTGCCATGGAATTGGGGTAACACATACCCGGGGAAGTTCAAGACTACCATCCTTCTGATGTCAGTAAAGTGAATACCATTAAATAAGGTAATAGTAAAATCTGCTGTTTACAGTGCTTAGAAATGGAAGACTTGTTAAAAAGTGCTACATAAAACACAAGTTGTTGTTGTCCCTCACAAAACCAGTGGTCACCAACTGTTAGTCGTGTCATGGCCTGATTAAGTGGATGGTGCTCACCTTGTTTAAAGGAGTTTGCCTTAGGGTGGGCCCTATTCCAGTAGAGGGGAATACCCATGAAGAGTCCCTGCCAGGGGCCTCAGGACATGGTTCTCTTTTTTTCCAAATGTTTTTATTACATTTGATACATTTAAGCAAATGGTCACATCATAGCAAGCATGATGGCATGATTATACAAGAGCGCCATTTTCAAAGCCTAGCGGAGTCATAAGTGTATGTTGGATGACAAGTTCTCAATGGGTACCCCAGGGCTTTGTACGGTGGTCTGCCAATCATGAAATAGTGACGCTTGTACTCTACTACAGATACAACTGGTGTTAGACTGGGATATGGGTCTCTTGTGCACAGAACACTACAGAAGATCTGAATCGCTGAAATCGGGACCAGAGAAGCTCGGTATTACTGCACCAGGGACGTTGGATCCTACAACTACTAGGAATTACTTTTGTTTCACTCGAAACCATCAGTGTTTTTCAGCAGTGCGTATACAAATTGTGACTATACTCACCGGCCATTACTTTCCTATGTATTTGGATCGTGCCCATGGTCAGATAGTGTTTATGTTCATTGTTAGATTTGGGGGTCTCTAGTTGGCATAGGTAGGTACCTGTGACAAATAGGGACCCTTGCGTCTAGTCAGGGTAAGGGGCTACACTCCTAAAATAACCCCTGCTCACCCCCTTGGTAGCTTGGCACGAGCAGGCAGGCTTATCTCAGAGCGATACCACTTGGCAGTTCGGGCTGGACTGTTCCCATGAGGCACAGGGTCAGACTGATTTGCATATGGCCATGTCTGAACTGGGGTGGTGGAGTGAGCTAAAGAATGTTGATGGATTAAACCCAGATCAGTTGACTGGGGGTGAGTGTTTGATTTGCTCTAACGCTCCGTCCATCACCCCCTTTGGTATCGCTAGGCTTATCTCAGAGGCAGTGTGTAAAGCATTTGTGAACACATACAGTAATACAGTGACAACACTACAGATGGACACCACACAGGTTGTATTATAAAAATAGTATTTTTATATAGACTTAACACAAGACCAAACGACAAAAATCCACAATACTGTACTCAAAAATAGACTTTAGAATGTTATAAAATAGTTCAGTTCTCTCAAGTTGTAGATGCGACACTTTACTCTCAATGTACCTTGAATGCGTAACGCAAAGAAAACAAAAGGGTCGCAGGGAAGGTGATGCGTCGGTTCCTTACACTCAGGGGAGCAGCATTTGATTTACAAGCCCTGGGCACACGCAGTGCTCTGTACTAGGGTCTGACAGTAAGCCAAACAAGCCAATCATGGAGTCACTAATCCATGCATCAATTTACCATAGGGAGCACTTGCACTGTGGCACTGAACAGCAGTGGCACAGTGCCCAAAAGCATCTAAAACCAGCAAAAACATAAGAGGCAACAGCAAAAAATGGAAGGGAGACCCACGCCAATGGTGCCAGGTCTAACATTCATGTTTATGTTTATGGATTTATAGAGCGCATGGCTGCCCATGGACTTCCCAGCACTGGGAGAAACATGACATTCAGAGAGCCAGTGAACTTCCGAGAGCAGAGGGGTTTAAGGAAAAAGCCATGTTTTAAGTTTTTTCCTGAATGTCAATTCGTTGGTTATCATGCGTACATCTCTGGGCAGGGAGTTCCATATTTTGAGGACCAGATGCGTAAAGGATCTACCTCCCCATCTGGCTTTTTTTATTCTAGTCTGTTGCATGAGTAAATCTGCTCAGGATCTTAGGTTTCTGCTTGGGATATAGTGAGAGACAAGCTTTTTGATTAAGGCAGGTCCTTTATCATTCATGGCTCTGTGGGCAATACATAATGCCTTAAATTCGATCCTGGCCTGGACTGGGAGCCAATGCAACGTCCTCAGGGCAGCCCTGGCTGACTGTTGTCTGGAGATTTGGAGCAATATCCTTGCTGCGGCATTCTGTACCACTTGCAGCCGGTTTATGACATATTTGGGTACGCCAAGGTACAGAGAGTTGCCGTAATCCAGCTGCGACAAAACCAACGCCTGGACCACAGTTCTTCGGGAGTGTTCAGGTATGATAGGAAGGATTTTCCGGAGCATATGCAGCGATCCGAAGCATTTACCTGAAATTTTCCGAGCTTGAGTTTCCATATTTAAGCTTTCGTCTAGCCAGATTCCCAAGTTTTTAATGGCGTTCTTAGGGATTGGGGGTTCTCCTAATTTGGTCGGCCAACTAATAATATTTCTTGGGACTGCCTTATTTCCCAGGAACATAAGCTCTGTTTTATCCCCATTCAGTTTTAGGTAGCCCTTACACATCCAATCTGCTACCCGTATCATGCATGGTCCCAGGTTGTTGTGTATGGAATGTGGGCCTTCTGTCACTGATAGTACCAGCTGCGTGTCATCAGCATACGATACTATAGATAGTCCAAATTCTTGTACTATCTCTGCCAGTGGTTGCATGTACAGATTAAAAATTGTCGGGCTTAGTGCAGATCCCTGTGGGACTCCGCACGATATTTGGAGAGTGTCAGATAGATGCTCCCCTTCAAGCAGTTGGAAAGACCTGTCTTCTAGAAATGAAGTCAGCCACTTTAGCGCAGTGCCTGTGATACCTGCATCTTTTAGCCTACGGATCATTGTACAGTGATCCTCCGTGTCAAATGCGGCGCTGAGATCTAGGAGCAGGATAGCTGCTGTGTATCCCTGGTCTAGAACTCCCTTTAATTCCTCCGTCACCACCAACAAGGCTGACTCCGTGCTGTGTTGGGGTCAGAATCCCATTTGTGTGTTATGTAGCACATGATTTTCTTCTAGGTATTGGGACAGGGTTTGATTCACAGGTTTTTCAGCAATTTTGAATAGCAGTGGTAAGAGTGAAATAGGTCGATAATTTCCAGGCTCCGCTGGATCCAGCTGGAGTTTCTTTAGCAATGGCCGTATTATCGCATGTTTCCATGATCTGGGGATCAAACCTTGGGTAAGGGAGAGTGAAACAAGAGCTGCGGTTGTTGATATAGTTTGTTTGCCTGCCTGTAGCAAAATGTCTGGTGGAATCTGATCTTGAAGGGAGCCAGATTTAATCTTCTGCAGAATTAGGGTCAAGTCCCCTTCACTTAGATTAATGAAGTGATCAAGTCCCGCTCTTGTTTTAATTCTCTGGTTTTCGTAAGTGTTAGGGTGGATTTCAGCATTCTTGAAGCTGCTGTTTTGTTGCAGGTTGCTGTATAATATTTCCATCTTATTTTTAAAAAATTTAGCCAGCTGATTACATCTTTCTTTGGAGGAGGGCTGTTTATTCATTTCATGATCAGTGGATGTTAAGGAGCGTACTACTTTGAATAGTTCTTTTGAGGAGTTACATGCCGAATTAATTTTTTCTTCAATGTATTTGGCCTGGGCATTAGTCATCTCACTGTGGTATTGTCTGATAGCCAACTTGTATTGGCTTTTAGTGGAGGGATCGTACTTTTTCCTCCATAGCCTTTCTAGTCTTTTACAGGATTTTTTTATCAGGATCAACTGCTCATTAAACCAGGGTGCTTTTTTCCTCACTGGAAGATTACTTTGTCTAATTTTCTGAGGGTGCTGAGCTGCTACCTTATTAATCCAGTCTACCCAAGTCTTATCAGCCTCTTCTACACTACCTGTCAAATGTGGGGCTTGAGCTTCCAATTCGTTCACTATACTATCATGTAAGGTTTTTGGCCATTTGTTCCTAGTCCTAGTCGATTTATGACATGTGTGTATGGCCTGTGGGTTATCTAAGTGATAGGTATGAAATGGTGATCGGACCAAAGCATTGGTATCGGAGTCCCTACCTTTAGATTGAGTTCGTTAGAGAAGATGGCATCAAGTATGTGCCCTTTTTCATGAGTACTTGCCCTTACCGTTTGTTTCAATTGCATGGCTTCCATGTCATGAATTAGTCTGATCGATGTGGCACTATCCGGTTTATCCAGCTGGAAGTTAAAATCCCCAAGTAGGGTGGTGGAACTCTTGCTGGCCACCATTGTTGCTACTATACTGGGTAGTTCCTCTAGGAAGGGTATGCCGGAGCCCGGAGGTCTGTAGAGCAATGTGCCTGAAAAGGTGCTATTAGGTGAAAGTTTAAGACTAAATTGTACTGCATCGCAGTTGATAATAGTGAGGGGTGAGATCAGACATCCAAATTCATTTTTATATATGATTGCTACCCCCCTCCTGTATTCAGGCCATGATCAAACTCCTCTTGTAAGCAGATTTGGAAGATTGGGCCGCTCAAGGGACACGCATGATACATGTTTATGGAGCTGTGAAGAACAGTGCAATTATGTGAGAAATCCAATTTGTATATATATAAAGTGTCAGAATGCCAATGACTGAAATAGTAGGAACCATGATTGGAACCATAATTGATACATGTATCAGCACAACTGTCTACGCAAGGAAATCAGTGATTAGCCTGCATAGATATAGCCATAGTGAACTTATAAGCATCAGTTGAAGTTCTGTCTGTGAGAGAGTGTCCTGGGTTTCAGGCGTGTAAGGTCCACAGCCACAAGCATACCAGTGATAGGGGAAAGAGTGTAAAGCCATATATCAATGTTTGATCTGTACATGGGGCGTACGTGAGCCAATGATCACCTAGGTTATTGAATTCCTCACCTTTTTTAAAATGTTTTTGTTTGCTTTGGCATATTCTGGTATTCCTGCTTTTAAAATTGCAGTCAGTATTCTGAGATCCTTCACCTGGAAAGACATGCAGCTAAGCATCAACTCACATAGCAAAAGCTAAGAATCACACAGAACTCCTGTTAATTTAATCTACAACAAAGAGACTGAAGTGAAAGCATTGAATGGATTCCTTCAGAGCATAAAATAATGGCATTAACCAAAAATAAACACCACATTAACCACTAACCTTTGGTTCCCGAGTAGCATTATACTCGCTGTTTAGTGCTTCAGTGCCTTGTCAGGGGTAGTAAGCGCTATATAAATGCAATTTTAATACAACACAGTACAATATGTATTTAGGCATGATGTTTGGTTAATAGTAGGGAAATAATTACATTTAATTCAGGACAGAAGGTCTCAGTAATATATACTTCTGCTACAGAAATTCGGGCAAGGCACACAGCCTTTCCTTCGTCTGTGGTTAATAGTGTTTATGCCACTGAGTTGAGCAATATTTACACTTATCATTTACAGCATTACAAAACCACACAACCGTGGTGAGCAAGTAAGTGCTACAGAAAACAAATTGTTATTTTGATAACGATAAACAAACTTGCTGGCCATTTTAGTGCTTAAGAGGCATTCAAAGACAGCTGCCGAGACCATAACAGAGGCCCTTAAAGTGCGAATGGCTTATTCTTACTTATGTAAAATGCTAATTTACTCATGTATAATCTAAATGCGATTCGCAATGACAGATGTGTAAGTTACTGACATGTGTAGTTTATGCAACTAGTGCTTTACCTACTAATGAATAAGGTGTGAGTAAGTGTGTAGCAGTAAAAACAGGAGTATCAGGACGAGGCCAGGGAGATTCACAATGCCAGGCCTGCAACTAGTGCTGGTGAGCAGGTGCATAACAGTAAATGTCAGTCACAAGTAGTGTATAAAGTCAGTCACTCGTGTGCCATTTCAGCAAGTATCTCTCCCGTAAATTACTCATGAAAAGGAAGTGTTAAGGGATTGGAGCTGCAGGGATAATAACCATGCAAAATGGAAGTTTCGGAGGCGGGGCCATGAACGAGCAATAAATGCAATATTTGTAAATAGGTACAAAACAGCAGTTTTGGGAAATCCTAATTTAAATTTAAATGGGGTTAAGTGAGTTGGAAGTAGGGTGAAGTTCACTGGTAGAGTTAAAATGCACAGGCTGTCTTCAGGAATTGGCAGCATAAATGTGTTTCAATTGCAGGAAGAAATAATTGAACAGACACAAATATTTTTTTTAAAACTGCCCTAATACGAGTAATTTACACAATAAGGAAGTTCTGCTTTAGGTAGACATACAACGGTAGCATTAGATATCTTTGTAAATCAGTACTTGGGGGCTTATTTACAAGTCTATCAAAAACAACTTAGACGGACCCAGAAATGATGGCTCTGTAATGCTTGTAGTGCCAGGCACCACTAGGGTTTATTAGAAGAACCCTCACCCAGCAACCTAGTTGGTGGCATGCTTCATCATCGGGTTCCTAGCTGAGTAGCCGAATGCTACCCAGATGTGCTTCAACGCCTGATTACAGCGGAGCGGGATTTTTGGTGTGTGTGGTGAAGTGGTGAGAATTAAAAATACCTCTGGGGATTCTTACTGATTGATTATTTATTACCAGCGACCCAGGGTATGCTAAAAACAAAGATGTGGATAATCTATAGAGACTGATAATTGATCTTTATTATCCTGTTGGTCAACATGTTTCAGTCTTGTTAAAAAAATTATAAGGCTTTCTTCAGGACCATATTAAAGTGAGAGGGTGATAAAAAAGTGACAGTGGTAAAAATTATTCAAAAGTGGTGGCCCGCTGGTTTAGCAGGTCACGCGGGTTGCACAGCCGTATACACATTGGTATCCCAAAGTAATACTCACCCACCATAGTAATCAAATTTTGTTCAGTTTTATTTTCTCATTATTTGTCCTTATTTTTCCACATTTTATCCATCACGTCTAAAGATGTAAAATGCGTTGATTTTTTAGCATTTAATTTTAGCGAATTTCAAGTCCTCCATAAGATTCGATTCACATCCTACTCAATGCATTTCGGTTAGAAAACCTTCGTCAGGAGTATCTATAAGTTATAGAAATATATGTTTCAGTCACATTGCATGCACTCCACCTCATAGTATAAAAATATTAACTAACTAGTTTCTCCTTCTTATCTAGTACAAAACGATTTAAACTTCCAATGCCAATCAACCACAATCCCGTACCCCCGTGACATAAGTCCAAACATCAACTAAAAAATACAAATCATATCGTGTGCTCCTCAATCTAACCCCAGGCTTTAAACACTTCATCCTGATTTTATGAAAACATTGTACTTGAACCCACACACCCTCAAAAAACTAACCCACTAAGAATCAACCTATAAACCTCAAACCACCCTTGCCCAACTCACACAACCCCCCCAAAAACTACACTGCTTCCCTATATCAAGTTTATCACCATCTCCAACCCCCATGCATACCCGATGTAAAACTCGCAACACGTCAACCTCCTCGTACGCGCTCGATGTTTATTTTACGCGACCATGCTTATCCTCCCAGATTTAAATCGATGTTACCCACCCCACCTCTCTGGTCATTGGTGTAAACCATCACGTGTTTCCCCACCACCACCAAAACGCATTACCTGTCATCATTTAAAGTGCTAACAGTTCTAATAAACCCTCACAAAAAATCCCCCTCTACCCCGTCAACAAGTGTGTTATAAACATAAACATTACGTGCATTTGTATAGCAATATAAACATTTATGAAATAGACAGTCCATGTTAATGACTTCTCCGTGATCCCAACGTAGTGAACTTCTTTTGACGTGAAATCCGATGTCAACCTTTGCTCTCAAAATTTTAATTTTTCTTGCGTCGGGGTGCTAACAGGTGGTGAAACGGTATGTATAACGACAAGACAGAAGTGTCCTGAAGCCCACCCATTATTTATCTTCATTGAAGTTCGTGTTACCTAGTTTTTTCAAGTTTGGCATGCAGCACCCGTAATTGGTGCGCCGTTCCTTTCGCACCTGAACATGATTCATTCAAAAGTGGTGGCCCGCTGGTTTAGCAGGTCACGCGGGTTGCACAGCCGTATACACATTGGTATCCCAAAGTAATACTCATCCACCATAGTAATCAAATTTTATTCAGTTTTATTTTCTCATTATTTGTCCTTATTTTTCCACATTTTATCCATCACGTCAAAAGATGTCAAATTCGTTGATTTTTTAGCATTTAATTGTTCGATGTATTGCCCATCCAGGCCTATGCATGAACATATAGCGAATTTCAAGTCCTCCATAAGATTCGATTCACATCCTACTCAATGCATTTCGGTTAGAAAACCTTCGTCAGGAGTATCTATAAGTTATTGAAATATATGTTTCAGTCAAATTGCATGTACTCCACCTCATAGTATAAAAATATTAACTAACTAGTTTCCCCTTCTTATCTAGTACCAAACGATTTAAGCTTCCAATGCCAATTAATCACAATCCCGTACCCCCGTGACATAAGTCCAAACATCAACTAAAAAATACAAATCATATCGTGTGCTCCTCAATCTAACCCCAGGCTTTAAACACTTCATCCTGATTTTATGAAAACATTGTACTTGAACTCACACACCCTCAAAAAACTAACCCACTAAGAATCAACCTATAAACCTCAAACCACCCTTTCCCAACTCACACAACCCCCCCAAAAACTACACTGCTTCCCTATATCAAGTTTATCACCATCTCCAACTCCCGTGCATACCTGATGTAAAACTCGCAACGCGTCAACCTCCTCGTACGCCCTCGTTATTTATTTTACGCGACCATGCTAATCCTCCCAGATTTAAATCGATGTTACCCACCCCACCTCTCTGGTCATTGGTGTAAACCATCACGTGTTTGCCCACCACCACCAAAACACATTACCTGTCATCATTTAAAGTGCTAACAGTGCTAATAAACCCTCACAAAAAATCCCCCTCTACCAATGTGTATACGGCTGTGCAACCAGCGTGACCTTCTAAACCAGCGGGCCACCACTTTTGAATGAATCATGTTCAGGTGCGAAAGGAACGGTGCACCAATTACGGGTGCTGCACGCCAAACTTGAAAAAACTAGGTAACACGAACTTCAATGAAGAAAAATAATGGGTGTGCTTCAGGACACTTCTGTCTAGTGGTAAAAATTATGCCACGTGTTATTGATTTTTCAGCACACACCCTAAGGTGTGCTGTGCATGCTGTGGTGCGACCGTACTTATGGGTCCACTGCTAGAAATTACCTGTAAGGAGAAATAACAAGTAACAGAGACAAACAACAGATACATTTAGTCATAGTTCATGCTGTTAAATTTCTCAGGGAAGTTCATCACTTGTTCACTTTGTGCGGTGGTTCAAGGCACTCAGTGTCACTTACTCGTGTGTTAGCATTCATACCAGTTCCAAGCAACAAAATGTTCAATAAGCACTTAGACATGCATGTGTTATTTTTGTATACAAGCATGCTTCAGGTTGTAGAATATTAGTGACCGTTACTGCAATGCGAGTTGCTGCGTGAGTCTGGTGGCGCAGTGACTCACGTGGACTATCATCTATATTTAGTGATAGTAGTTGGTGCACTAAAAAAGAGAGAGTCGCTGCATGCGGCATGTGGCGCAGCGACTAACGTGAAATATCATTACTTTACAGTGATAGTTTAAAACATAGTAACGATAGTTCGTGCTAAAGCGATCAAAATGCAAACAATTATGGGCATATCTATCGCTAGAGGATATAATTACTTGAGCTATGAGAATTGCTCAGCTATTCTGGTCCCGGGAGGGGCGTGCCCCTTTAGTCAAACACTGTGAAAAGAAGGCGAGAATGAAGATCCTAGCAGACAGCTGATAGAGATCAGCACGTTGCTTGAGAGAGGCAAAGGTCTCTGTTCATTTGCACTGTAGTTTGCAGTCTAGCCTTTCAGTTACAGGCACGCGTCACCACGCATGTGCACGTCATCCACGTCGTGACGTGCACGTCTCCAGCTGCCCTGTAGTTTCCTGCGATGTTACGACTTAAAAACAACTCCGGTCTGCACTCAAGGTATCATCCTGATCCTGAGGAGACCGGAGTAGGTGGATTCGCGGGCGCTCTCCCTTGAAGAAGTAAGGTCTTTTTTTCTATGGGGGCCACAATTCTGGTTAAAAAACGACGTGCTCCCGGGACCAGAATAGCTGCGCAATTCTCATAGCTCAAGTAATTTTATCCTCTAGCGATAGATATGCCCATAATTGTTTGCATTTTGATTGCTTTAACACGAACTATCGTTACTATGTTTTAAACTATCACAGTAAAGTAATGATATTTCACGTTAGTCGCTGCGCCACATGCCGCATGCAGCGACTCTCTCTTTTTAAGTGCACCACCTACTATCACTAAATATAGATGATAGTCCACATGAGTCACTGCGCCACCAGACTCACGCAGCAACTCGCATTGCAGTAACGGTCACTAATATTCTACAACCTGAAGCATGCTTGTATACAAAAATAACACATGCATGTCTAAGTGCTTATTGAACATTTTGTTGCTTGGAACTGGTATGAATGCTGACAGAGGTATTTTTAATTCTCACCACTTCACCACACACACCAAAAATCCTGCTCCGCTGTAATCAGGCTTTGAAGCACAGCTGGGTAGCATTCGGCTACTCAGCTGGGAACCCGATGATGAAGCATGCCACCAACTAGGTTGGTGGGTGAGGGTTCTTCTAATAAACCCTAGTGGTGCCTGGCACTACAAGCATTACAGAGCCATCATTTCTGGGTCAGTCTAAGTTGTTTTTGATATATATACCCAGGGACAGGGACGGTCCCACTCAACAGTCCTTGCTCCCTTTTTGGTTTTTCCTGGCATATTTACAAGCCCATTACGCCGCCCGTGCGTCACTTTTTTTGACCCACCGGCGGCGCAGTGCTCCTGCCCATATTTACAAGGCCACGTACAGTCACCCTACGTGACTTTTTATGGCCTCGTAAATATGGGCCCCTTTCACGCATTACTCTGTGTGAAAGTGGCGTTCCATGGGAGTTGCTGTGGGTGTTCCCACACAACATCCATGGAACCTGACACATTCCCAGATTTACAAAGTGGCGCAACGAGGCAAAATACTTTCATTTCTCCTCGTTTTTTGCTCTTTCTATGTGTGAGCAAAATGGCATTAATGATTGTTTTTGTGCATGAATGTGTCCCTTTCTGCAGAACAACAATCATCCCTGCAGTGCAGGCATTCTTGCACCATGGCGCAAGGGTGTCTTCGTTGGCGTACAGCTGCTGTTTGTGCACCTGCACAGGGGAGAAGAACAGGAATGCACCGTATCTTGTAGATACGGCTCATTGCTTCCCTTTTATTTTGACGCATGGCAGCGCAGCAGGAAGGTTTGCTGCGCAACCGTGCTTCAACATGTAGTAAATGGGGCTCTAAATTTTTATACCAGTATAAATTACCCATTGTGTAAGTACTCGTAAAAGATGTTTGGCATATGCAAAGAAAGCTAACACACCTAAGGCCTCATGTTCAAATCTTTATTGAAGGTTGCAAATTGCCCGATTCCAAAAATCGGGCCGCTTATGACCGCAAAAAAAGCAGTTTGAAATGTACAGAAGTCAAATTGTGATTCAGTAACTTGTTAGCGAATCTCAATTTGGCTTTGCGATTCGATATGTGTAAGGGGTGTGTTTAGAGCATCCTTCCAAATACCGAATCGCAGTGGTATATGTTAATGTTTTACGACCAAATTACAGTTGCAAAACATTATTTTTACTGAATACTGAAAGATAGTGGTAACCATTCGCAAAAGGAAAGGGGTCCCAGTGGGACACCTACCCCTTTCAGAATGTTTAACAAAATATTTTTCAAAAACAGGCAGTGGTCCCATGGACCACTGCCTCCTCAAAATAAGCATTTGCAATGCGATAGGTCTCGCAATTGCGAGATTTTGAACTCTTGGCATTGTAAATGACAATGCCTTTTATTTGTGTTTAAAAAACCTGCAATAAAGGCATTGTCATTTACAATACCAATAGGTCAAAGTTTCTAAAATGCAAGACCTATTGCATGGCAAATGCTTGTTGTGTACAAGTGCCCCATGCTGTGCTTTCAATGTAATAGAGGCCACGCCCCTTTCTTTAGACGAGCCGTGTCTAAAGAAAGGTCTGCGGCCGCTATTAAAGCGAAAGCGCTCTATGGGGTGCTTTTACCAAAAAAGCTTTTGTTTGTTAAGTTCACAAACAAATGCTTTTTTTTGTAAAAGCACCAGTGAAAGCGCACATGGCACACTGAATGCGCTGAATGTTGCAGGAAAGCATGTAGTGCCTGCAGTAGGAGAAACCAATAAAGAAAATAGTGCTTGCAGAGTAAATAAGACATACCGCGTATCAACCAAAGTAAAAGGGCCAGTCCTCATGGGAGGTTACAAATGAAGACAAGGCAGTACTAAGGAGGGACTAACAAGCCTATTAACGAATCAGAAGCCAGCATTTACGAAGGACAATGACACAAGCCTATGACAAATATTGGCGGAGAGTGAGCGGGCTTAAAGTCCATACTCCAATACGGCATGGCTCGCAGAGCAGCGCATGCGCTTCCCAGACTCGACCTAAGAATGAAAATAAAACGTTTCATTTTTTTGTTTTTGAAATGCATCCCATTTTCTTTTAAGGAAAATGGTCTGCATTTAAAAAGAAATGCTTTATTTAAAAGCAATCACAGAGATGGTGGTCTGCTGACTTTAGCAGGCCACGATCCTTGTGATGGTTATCATTCCTAATAGGTCGCGAACTGCAACCTACCTCAGTATTCATGATTTGGTCGATTTGCGACTGACTAGGAATTGTTAATTAAAAGTTCTAAGGTGTCTTTCATTAGGAATTGTAGTTTCCTAATTGGGATTCAGTAAAAATAGCAATTTTGAAATTGCAGTTCCTAATTTTTGTACATCTGGCCCTTTATTCTGTAACCTCTTTCATACGTCACATACATATGTGTAGTATCCAATGTGTAGGATTGTGACATTATTAACAAGCATTAGTAAATGTATTTGATTTTGTCTATGTGATTAATAATAAGATGTTTATTGTTGTAAGTTGTAGCTTGCTGCAAAGTTGTACAGTATAAGTTACAGAAAGTCAGTTTAAGTGTTATGACTTGTTTCTGTACAAAAAGGCAATATATTGTGCTGTTACTAGTGGTATAGTGCGGGTGAGTAATAGCAACATTTTGAAAAATGAAACGAAAAAGGGAAATAATAGAATTAATTGATGTAAAAGCAATATTATGTGTTTAGATGAGTTCTGGCAACTTTTGAGCCTGGTGCCACTGCACCCGCTGCACCATTCAAATCATGCCTTTAGTGCCTACAAGATAACTACATTTGTAACTCCCTGTTTAGTAGTAAAATATAGCAATATTAGGTGTTTTGAGCAGTTATGACAACTTTTGTTCCCGATGCCACTGCACCTGCTGCACCATTCAAATCATGACCCTATTGCCTGTAAGGTAACTGCAGTTTTGACTGCCTGTTTAGTAGTAAAATATTGCAATAATTGGTGTTTATAGAGGTTCCTAGAGCTTTGGGCTCCGGTGTCACTGCACCTGCTGCACTATTGAAATCATGACCCTAGTGCCTGCAAGATAACTGCTCTTGTGACTCCATGTTTAGTATTAAAATATAGTAATATTAGGTGTTAGAAGGAGTTCTCACAACTTTTTGGGCCCGGTACCACTACACCTGCTGCACCATTCAAATCATGACCCTGTTGTCTGCAAGGTAACTGCACTTGTGACTGCCTGTTTAGTAGTAAAATATAGCAATATTATGTGTTTAGTGGGGTGCCTAGAGCTTTTAGTCCTGTTGCTTCTGCACCTGCATCACCATTCAAATCATGACCATATTGCCTGCTAGATTAATGTGTTGCTGTCCTGTTTAGTTTTCAATCTTAGCAATAATCTGGGTTTAGTGGGGTCCCTATAGCTTTTGGCCCCAGTGCCGCTGCACCTGAAGCACCATTCAAAGCAAGTCCCTTTTATCTGCAAGGTAACTACAAATATGACTGCCTTTTTAGTAGTAAAATATAGCAATATTATGTGTTTAGAGGAGGTCTGACAGCTTTTGGGCCCGTTGCTACTGCACTTGCTGCACTATTCAAATCGTGAGCCTGTTGTCTGCAAGGTAACTGCACTTGGGGCTGCCTATTTAGTAGTAAAATATAGCATAGGTCTATATACAAGACCTATGCTATATTAACTTTATTTTTAACACACAATGTTTATTACAACATTTAGAATTTGATCATAATGACCAAATAAATTAAGTTGAAAAATCAATCCAATAATGTCTACAAAGTGCAAAGAAAGGTACTGAGGCATAAATAGGAAATGCCACAAATGTTCTAAGGCTAAAGCATCTGCTTTACACAACTAAGTAATAAAAAGCAAGCCTTCCAGCATACTGTTAGAAGCTGTTTGCCTTTTCCATGGGAAGAGATCTTATCTTGAAAGTGAATGGGGATTAAACAGTGTGAACAGCTTTGAAGTATTGTAAATGCGTGCAGCCAGGGGAAATTTAAAAAAAAGTTCCACACAAAAGCAAATGAACAGAGTAACTTGGCAATGCCCCTTTTGTGATATATTAAATACAAGAGATTTCACAATCGCTGTGCAGCAGAAACCTAAGCCTGTTTATATTTCTAGGTTTTTTTTTGCCAGTAGAGAAATTTTCTGATCCATAAATTGTCATATGAAAATGCAAAGGTTTTCCATATGGGCCATTCAGCACTTCTCTTCTGGTAGGTAACACTTTTAATTTTACCCACAAAATGCATTTTTGTTTATTAGTTGGTGTTGGTTGTGCTTTTTGACAGTGTACATTTTAACATGCTTTGAATTTACTAGTACAGGGTCTGGAGGTGGAATTTCACAAAACTGTGACTATCACATTTGGTATATTAAACAAGCCCACGTTTCGTTTTCACTACACATGCTCCACTCTCATGCAGTCACCTGCTCTTAACTGGAGAGAAGCTTGTAGAGATCAAAGAAAATATTGTAAAATAACGAGCCAGGGTTTTTTCCGCCAACAACTGTATTTTCTCTGCAGCAAGCTCCCCAGTTCAGCTAGAGGGTCTACAGGAGATTGAAGCATATGAATTCTTTGTTTCGTTTATGCAGCCTGTGAAGTTCACCGGGTTCACGAAAATTTAACCATGAACTCTCACCATCAGCTGGACTCCATCACGCTCATTAATCAGAAAAAGTACATCACAAGGTAAGATGTAAGCGATTTAAGTGATTTTTTTGTGTCTGAACATGCCCCATGTGGTGTTCTGCTGCAGTAGAATATGGAAGTGTAATGTCAACCTGCACTTGTCACAACTCTGTGATATCCAACACCGATATATATTGTAAAGTTGTTTCGATGTGACGTTAAGAATAGTATATCTATACTTACCTACGTTACGATAACGATACGTTGGTTGTCTATATTGTTCAGTCGATATATATAGAGATCCATGTTATTGACATACAACCCCTCATGCCTGTCCTTCCTATATGTGAAATACCATGAAACGTATTCCAGAAGAATGCTGTCAATAACCCAGTTTAGCACTCTATTGGATGTTAATCTCTTTGATATTGGGATTCTGTATTACCCCTAAAGATTTGAGACCACTGCAGCTAATTAATATTATAAGTGATCATTACTGCCATTGATATTGAAAATACCACTAGTGGGATCGCGTATATTCTTTTTTTTTGTAATTTAGATGGCAGTATTTATTGTACCAACATCAATCATTTTACAACCACTGTTATTCAGCCAAAATGTTTTCGCCAAAATGTTGCCTTTTCCCCTCATGCATTGGGAGATATGTTACTGCTGGTGGAATGTTCCATTTGTCACAATTGATAAAATGGCTGCCCTTTCTGGAATAAATGCCTTTCTGTTCTTCGACTTTAATATCTGCCTTTGGCATGTTTGAAGGAGATGTCCTTTTCAAACCCATATTATTTGTTAATAAGGGCTTGTTTTGCATTTTACGTATAATAGGAAAACAGACTATACATTTAAGAGCATGTTTGTATGACTCGTCATTACATATTTCTTCTCTTTTGCTTTTTGAAAGTTTGAAATTCAATCTTAATATTATTTCCAAACCTTCGGTGCTAAAATAAAAAGTGCATTATTATCATAGGCGTCAGAATAAGCTGATGAACTGACTTGGAAATGAATGAACACACATACCATGCATCGCTCCTGTCAATGTATTAGTCACTTCCTTGAAACCTGAAACAAAATCTAGGTGCTTTACTGCACAGCTGTCAGAGTGACATTTGTAAAGCTAGCCGCTAGTGGTTGTGTTTCTTGTTCCCATACAAACCACCGCCTTTTGCGAATCTCTACCCCCACCTCATTTTGCTAAATTCTCCCTCTGAATGATCCTATTGTAGGTTGGGCTTGGTGACCATGGCTTCTTTGCTTTGTGTACATGACAGGCTTTTGGTGTCTGATTTATGTTGCTATTGCCATTGTTCTGCTTCTGTCATAGGCAGTTCACAGAGGTAAGCAACTATATCCATCTTTATTCCTGAACATTATTTGTACATTTGAAAAATAGTTGTGTTCTGCTGTGGAGTAATTTTTACTGATAGGTACCATTTTGTGAAATATTTACAAAATATATCTCAATGATCAGAAAATAAATCATGTCAGTGTGGTTGTGCCTGCTCTGATTTCATCGCGATACCAAAGGGGATGATGGACGGAGCGCTGGAGCAAATCAAACACTCACCCCCAGTCAACTGATCTGGGTTTAATCCATCATCATTCTTTAGCTCACTCCATCACCCCAGTTCAGAAATGGCCATATGCAAATCAGTCTGACCCTGTGCCTCATGGGAACAGTCCAGCCCGAACTGCCAAGCCATGTCTTCCCTGGACCGGAAACAAGCATCCTGGGACCGGTTTCTGGCTAATCAGCCGTCATCAGCCAGGCTAGCTTGAATCCAGTGGCAAAGTGAGCAAGGGACCCATGTCTGGGCATACCCTGCCAACTTAGGGCGAACAAAGCGATACCAAGGGTCCCAGGATGCTTGTTTCCGGTCCAGGGAAGACATGGCTTGGCAGTTCGGGCTGGACTGTTCCCATGAGGCACAGGGTCAGACTGATTTGCATATGGCCATGTCTGAACTGGGGTGGTGGAGTGAGCTAAAGAATGATGATGGATTAAACCCAGATCAGTTGACTGGAGGTGAGTGTTTGATTTGCTCAAGCGCTCCGTCCATCATCCCCTTTGGTATCGCTTTGCTCTGATTTCAACGACATCAAAAATAATCTTAAAATGTTCTTCAGCACTCCAATACGTCTATTCCACTTTTAATAGAGGAAACTGCAGTTTTTTTTTCAAAATCTTAATGCATTCCCATTTCCCCGATGTGAGTGTCTATTGAGCAAAACCAACATTATTAACTTGTAAAATATAAAAACAATTATGTGAAAGCACCTTAGACATTCATTATGCCTCATTTTATACATTAAAGCCTGTACTGGATGCAAAAGTTCAGTGAGAACCAGTGCAAATGTTGTATGTCCTGGAAATGTTCTGTGACCAGCTTAGTGCTGAGATCTGAATGACCTCAAGTGCCACTGGTGTGCTCTGTGCGAATGACCGCAGGCAACTTAGTTCTACAGAATTTATGTCACAGAGTGGATAGTATTTTTCTAAGGATACTGCAACCAAATTACTGAGTCAGCTTCAAAAGGGTACTTGTTTCTAACCACAGGTCTACAGAGTCTGCTTACCACAACATTGTGGTTTGAAGGCTACAGAAGTGCTTGTTTCATCTGTATCCTGAATTATTTTATGTTTGTTGAAGTTTTTGGGTAGCAGGCCCTTGATTTCCTAAAGTAATTGAACCCCAACAAACACACTATTCTGAGCTCACTGTTGCTCCTGCTTACTGCTGTAATCTAACAGTGTGCCCTGAGTGTCACTTTTACAGACAGTCTTAAACCTACCTAAAGTGGTCATTAGTAGTGTTCCCTTACAGACTTTGACAATTTTAACATTACTTGAACAGCTCCGTTAGTGTTCCACTTGAGAAACTGCAGTGGCTTGTGGTAGATTTATGAACTGAAAGTGTTTGTTTTGGGTGTAAGGGAAAATTGGGAAACAGTTGATGTAAACGGGCAAACTAATACCTTTTACCACCTGATAACAACAATGAAATGGTGATACAAATGCTACACATCTGTGGTTTTATTTGGACAAATTTCCAAAATGTCAAATTATGGAAAACATATGTGCTTATTTCAAATCAAGAAAAAAATGTGTACATATTCCAACATTTTGGTAGATTTAGATTTTGATAGATTTAGAAGTTTTGATAGTGTACTGGATATGTGCCTTTGTTTTAAAGGTTCTTTAATAAAAACAAGTCCAGCACAAAATTCACGTCACGCAAATTCAGCCTACATTCATATAATTGACAGTAGGTGTCTATGTATTTTTATGGTATTTGTGTAGCACAAACCTAGCCGAAAGGCAGAGAATTGCTGTTACAGGATCAAAGGCAAAGATACAGTCATCAAGTAATTGGAAAGAAATTTGGGGCCTAAGAAGGAAATCGTACTTTCACTGCATTGCATCGCTCTTTCCTAAATCAGGTCATGTTGGAGCAGTCTTGATGTATACGAGGATTTCATTTTAGATATTGGTTCTATAGATGGAGAAGGCCTGTTGCCTTGTCTTTTCTTTTTTGCTCTTTTTCATATCCAGTCTGTAGGTGTGCCGAGAACCAGCAGAGATGGTGAGCTTCTCAGCCACACAGGCGGGGTGCAAGTTGTGATGTCTTTGTAGATTATGCAGCTGGTTTTGAAGATGTTGTGTGCTGGCAATAGAAATCCATAGAGTACTATAGGTGCGGGCAATGTGGTAGTTTCCTTCAGGCCCTTAATGAGATGTGCTGTTTCAGGTGCCCTAAAGGGTGGCAGCATGGTGGAGTATTGGAGGCCATGAAGCAGCCAGATGCAAGAGTATAAGGCGTTTAAGCTCAGTTCCGAAGTCGTTTTCTAGAAGGAATAGTTTTACTTTCTTTAGTGGAGAGAGAGTTGTTACCAGGCTATCTTCATGATGTGTTCGTTCAGGGCAAGGTCACTGTCCAGGGGTAACTCGGCATTGGGTGAAAGTTGGGGTCTGAATCCATCGAGGTTCTTGTCACTGAGTCAGGTTTGGACTAGGTATTACTTTTGTTCTTGGCAAATAATAGGAATTGAGTTTTGGCAACTTGAGATTCATTTAGGTGCTGGACATCCTGGGATGAGTGAGATATAGGTAGTGGTTGAGGCGTTGAATGTCTGGAGTGAAGAAGATGTTCAAATAAAGTTGTGTCTCATTGGCATGTTAGTGGATTTGATGCTGTTATTGGTGAGAGTGTCACTCGGGGCTCCATGACGCAGTTGCTGATAAAAGAGAACAAGATGAAGTCCAGGGGTATTCCACAGGGGATAGGGAACATTTGTTCAAGGAGATGCCCATGTGAACAAACTGGTGTTGGATAGGTAGGAAGAGAATCAGTGAATGACATTGCCAATGCATCCTATCTTAGGCATCAATGTGTAGATGAGGGTGGAATTATTGGCCTAGGTAGAGGTATCCTAGAGCCTAATTAACATCAAGAGACACTGATCATGTTTTTCTGTTGACAGGAGGGTGTCTGATTTGTGAGGTAGCTGTCTCCATGCTGCCTCATGATCTGTAGCTGGGTTGAGAATCATACAGGAGATGTTTGGTGTTGCTGTGATCTTGAAGATGTCAAATATCTTGTTGATTAAAGGTAGTTGAGCGATTAGTTGGCATTTATCAGGGTAATTAGAGTCTAATATATGTTTCTTCTGGAGTTGGGGTATCTGGCCTGCTATGAGAGCTTCTGTAAATATTCTTTGAGTGAGGGAAGTATTGACAATCGTAAGTGGGGTGAGAGCGTTTCTTCGGAGAGGACTTCTATGAAGGACAAAAAGTAGGGCGTACACCTGTCAAAAGGGGTTATTTTGACAGGTCACATTTTCAGTTTTAAAACTGCTTGGACAGGCCACATTGGTAGGCTTGCAGTCCTGTTTATACTGGCACTTTAAGTGGCTCAGGGGTTGCTGCTCTCCACTAGTGATATTTAACTTACAGGAACTTGGTACACTTTGTACCATATATTAGGTACATAGTACAGTCAAATTCAAAATATTTGAGGGCCAGGTGCACATGCACTGCGGCCTGATTAACAGTGCCCCACTGTGCAGAGTAAAAAACACAGCTGCATCATTACAAAAAAGGGGGTGATCATGCAAAAAGAGGCATTTTCCCACCACCACAATCCTGAAAGTTACAAATATGGCCCCAGCGATAAGGAGGAAGGTTGCAGCAGAAAGGCAAATAATGTTGGAAGGTTATGCCCTAGAGCCTCTGCAGCCTTAGTGTCTCAGTTGCTTTCCCATGACTGAGCCTCCCGTCATCACTACACATTTTGTTCCTGCATGAAATTGCTAGAATTTGAAGCAAACTCTAACCATCCCTCCCATTTATATGAAACTGCAGTATTGAGTTCCAGTATGCCAAGGAGCTATCCTCTGGACAATGTTGCTCTATCTATGGAGAACGTGATCCAGGGGCGTGAGGCCATTCCTACTACATAGCTCTGGACTTGCTACAGGGAGTCTAGCAGCTCTCTTGTTTCTCTGTGTGCTGCAATGCTCATATATCAGCTGGCATAAAGAGTATGCCATCAGCATTGTGACTTACATATTTAACGAAAAGCCAAAGAGATGGAGTATGCTCAATTGATGGCCCTACAAATGATGCAAACAATTCTTTTCTCTGGATCCATGTGCTTAAAATGGTTCTACAACATAGAGGAGAACATTGAAGTGGCTGGAGCAGGACTTCTGAGGCTCAAATTTCTGCTGCATTTTTTTCAGAACCTCAGACATCCACTGTTGTCTCAGCATCTGTGGCTCCTTCACCCCTAGCATAAGTCCTACTGGCTCTCCCCATCCTTTCGCACCAGGGGATTCTCATGCTTGACTGTACCAGAAACTATTGGTGAGTCCTAGAGACAGAAATAGCCCCCTCCCCCACTACCAAAGCTTCTGCTAATTAAACTAGTTCATCACAATTATGGTGAGAGGAGGTGACATATAGAATGCATGTGTCTCCACCAACCACCTCCACTGCAACCCCCAATCAACATACATAGCTGTCATCAGCGACTACTGGAGTTGTGACTACTACCAGTCCGGCAACCACAAGTTTGTCTCTGACACTCAAATGAACAAGGGGAGGTAACACACTTGACTGTGCCAAGGCGCATGCTTCTGGCACTCAGGCTCAGGGTACAGTGCCAAAATTCAAGAAGCCATTTGAAAAACAAGTTAACTCCTCCACCCAAATCCCTGGGAAAGAAACTATCCCTTGATTTTCAGCCACCAGCTAACAAATGACAATAGGCCCCTGCAAAAAGAGAGCTACATGCAAAAACTGTAATCAGCTGACTGGGCCACATTAAAATTATTGGCACCCTTTGCTGATACATTCACTATGACTGCTGACTGCAGAAATCATATGAAGTACTGATGGGGCTGATGACCAGTTGGATTCCCTGTCAGAGAATTTCAACTGTGAAAAATATCCATGTTGTTGTATGTGGATTGTGCCCCAATCTCTGTTTCTTAATAGCAAAGACCAGTTAGAACTGGTTAGACCAAATAAGCTTTAGATTGGGACCACAGTGATAAATCGGGAGCTCTTTGCCTGCCTGCTCAATAAACAGCAATACTAAGCAACAGTCATACCTGTGCCTCTATCCCAACTTTTTTGCTAATGCCCCCCTGCACAGCCAGAACCCTAACTCATAGTAACCTTACAACCGCGCTTCAGGCGTCCATTTAAACATGGGGCCGGCACATAGACCATTTCAACACCAGATCAGGTCTTCAGTGGTCTCAATGATAAAATTATTGTGAAGAAGACAAGGATTGTGAAAGCAGAACAGACAACAACACAAAAAATGGCTGTCGTATCCAAGTCAAAGATCATATTTGGGACATAAAGACTTAGATTGAAGGAGTAAAGAACCCTTAGTGATTGGGTAATGGATGTATGTTGGGCATTGAAGAAGGATTCAGCGGTAAAGACCCAAGAAATTTGTGGTAATTTCAGTTCTGAAAGCATTCCTTGAATGGATAGGGCGGGGCTTAGATAATAGTTAGAGAGAGCAAGCAGAGCTGGTTGTGTCCTAAGGCCAGTGTGCTGAACTTCAATGAATAACAACTTTATACCCTAACCACTATGTAGATCAGATGGAAAATGAACCAGTAAATTGTTTCTCTGAAGGTTTATGTAAAAAATGCTTGCATTCAGGAATGAGCAAAGATAAAAACATCTCCAAACAAGGGCATACTTGATCCAGTTTGTTGAATCCAGAAGGCAACAATTGGCTATCCCTTCTCCACTGAGACGGAGAGTGATGGGGGCATATGGGAATGTGTATGGTGCCACTATCTGTAATGGAATTGATGGTGACCATTTTGAAAGTGTATTATGTTGAAGTCCACCTAAATTACTTTTCATGCTAATACTGGAAATTTTGCCAGGTGTGGTTATGTTGTCTACCGGGGACTGTTAAGGTCTAATTGTCCAGTTCATCTTGGAAAAGGTTTTCATAGTAGGTGCATTATATGTTAGAAAATGGAGTAAAATTGTTTTCGTTAATTGTCATGTTTTTTTCCCTTGTATTTTCTACTATCCTTTTGGAGCATGGGTGGTTCTGTTTTATGACAGTGTATTCTTGTCTTTTTGTTTTGGTTCTGCACCTTACTATCTAATTGCGACACGTAGTGCATGGACTTTGGATGCTACAGCCGTGTATCACATGTATAATCTTATCAGTGTATTTCAGTTAAAAAATATCCATAAAACATGCATACATAAAGGAAACACAACTAATAAGTCACACACATAAAATGTAAAATACTTATAAATTGTCTATTAAACATGCATAATGACGCTCTACACCAAGAAACATATTCTGGTCCTGATTCACAAAACTATTTCCGCACTTAAGTTGCACGTAAGCATGAAAATAGTAGTAACTATGAGTGCAAATTGAATGAAACTATTAGCAAAATATGAATTTGAACTCGTAATTGGATGTAATCGCATACAGGGCCGGCCTTTGCTCTGATGGCGCCCTTTGGCGGAGCCAAATTTGGCGCCCTCGCTCCTGACTGAATGCTAAATAAGGCTATAGGAAGTAAATTAAGGAAACAGGAAGTACATGTTGTGTTCGTAAGCAAGTCATTGGAAGATGACATCAGAGCAGGCCTTTCTGCCCCCACACCCAGCTCTCCTGAATCACTCACAGCTCAGCTGCTTCACGCTAGTGCCAAGTTGTTGATAAGGGGTCGGTTGAGGTTTGAGGCACAGCGGGTGCGAGGCAGAATGGAGTAGAAGAACAAGGAAGAAGGTTAGGCAAGTGCTCAGCTGCCAGTGGAACATATAAAAACAACTGATTGAAAGAAGATTTACTTGAATCGTTGGACTCAGATGAGACAGCTGAAAGGATGTCTTTAATGGAGGCAGACAGCTAGGTGCACCCCTCTGATGGTTAGCGCCATGGACATGGGCTCAGCTCGCCTATGCCAAAGGCCTGCCCTGATCAGATCTAAAAACACACAAAGGAAGTGTAATTTTACACTTGACTGGGTGGTTTGCAAGCATTTCTTGGTGGATGTGAGAATGCTCTGGGCAGTTTTTTTCCAATTTAACGCTGGTCAATAGACCTTGATAGTAGCCTGAGAGGAAAAGGAGTTAACAACAATTTAAATCTTAAGTTACAGTGGGATCATTAGGAATACACAATAAACATCTGAGACAATATCTTGAAGTTAAAAGGTTTATTACAAACTCAAAGCCAGACTGATATATATCAATCTCAAGAACATAGTATAGAAATACAAGATTACCAAAGGAAGACCAAAGTGCAGTACAAAGTTGGTCCTCTACAACAAAGAGCATATAAGAATTTCTGTGGCTGCAATACAAAAATATAAGGAAAAGGATTTGATGACTAGACGAATGATTTAGATCCTTCTCCTCATACATGGAAAAGATTTACAACATCTACTAAACCCTACACTAAACAGAGGATAGGGAAAACCTATTGAATCAAGGTACCAAGAAAGTGTCAACATCATAACCTCTGTAGAAGTTCTATAGGTATGGAGTAATGTATAGCTTGAAGCCACACACTCAGATGTCAAGAGAGGTCTGTAACTCTCTAAGTCTAAAGGGAATCTGACCAACCCCAAGGTGGGTTCACTAATTAAAATGCACAAAGAACATTCAAGAAATATGACCTCATACACATGACAGTACTTTTCCAGTTCTCAGAAATAAACTTGGTGCCTTGAGCACTACTCCCGTATTCCAGCCTCCGTATTCAGAGCAACCTTGGGTTCCTCCTTTCGTCCGATAATACCAACTGGAAACACTCCCTTTGTTCTTTGTTAAAATTACTTGACCTTGCCAGTTCTTCCTCAACTCACTATCTCTGAAATACAATGTGCTTTTCACTAACTAATAACTGACTTTGGTCTGCGCGTACAGAGAAGAAAACATGCAGAAAAACAACTTTCACATTAGCATTAAATGTCTCAACTGTAAGCCTAACTTAACAGATTTCTTTAAGTGCATATTAGTTCTACAACCTACATATAATCCAATAAATGAAATCTTTAATAAAGGAATCAAGCTATTTTATACTGTAGTCTCATATGTGGTACAATAAACAAAAACATCCATTATTAAACAAAAACAAAAAACTGGTCACAATTTATAAAGAAAGCATTCAATACACTAATCCCAGGTGACTGGACTGCATTGAATGCATTTTAGCACACCACCGTACAATCTAAACCTAAATAAGATTAATATCAGCAATCCAGATGTTTCTGAAAAGAAAAAACGTTATTATACACACACATATATGTCAAAAACACACAATAAAAGCACTTTCTTTAGCTTTGGTGCCACATATCTCACTAGTTTTATTGTGGTTCATGGGTACATAAGGCCAAAGGTAAAATATATATATATGTCCTAGCTAAACATAAAAGGATGGAGCCAAAATTATGCTACTCCAGGTGCACCCACAAGCTTGTAAGTTTTTGTGTTTTCACACAACATTGGCAGGTAGTTTGTAGGTAGTTTCTGTGAAAATGATAAGAAACTCTTCCCTTTTAGGGGAGGTGTAAATCCATTTTTTGGGTGGGAAAGAGGAGGTCATACCCCCAAAAATGAGTCGGTGCATAGTGGAAGAGGTTTGTTCACCAGCAAACGTTTTCCCCCTGGAGAAATCAAAAGAAAACATATAATGCAAAGGCAAATACACCCAAGAATTACATTTTCACATTTAAAAATGTACAGATGTTATGTTTTGGAATGTGGAAACGTGTCAGTACTCCCAGGATGTTGTGATAGTTGACGATTCCATGGAGTACTCCTGCAAATCTTTGTGAATTTAAGAAAAATTAGAAACTTGCCCCAAACGTAGGAGTAATTTTACAGGAGCAAATTCCTGATTGTTTTTTTAATAATGGCGTTTGTGTGGCAGGCAGTAAACTGCATTCACCGTGGAAAAACTGCACACATTTCAATTTGCATAGTTTTTTAATCTTGCAAAAAACCAGTTTATACAGTATGCTTATTAGGTTCGCATTTGCTTTCTCTGCTACAGAGTTATGTTTGTCTGCCAGGCCGCTGATTTGTTTAGACAAATCAATGTTCGTTTTCTTTATGACCAGTTCCCTCATATTTGCTCTGTTTGTGTGTCATGAACAGGAGTCAGGTTTTTTTGTATGCTGCTTATATAAATAAATAGTATAATAATTGTTGGTTTATTTCTTTGTCTTAAGGAAAATAAACTTAATGTAGTTTATTTACATGTAGGATGCTATAAGTAGGCTGTCAAAGTGTGCAACAAGTTGTGCAATGGGTTAACGCTCAAAACAAGACGTGTGCATGATTTAGACCATGCCTTGGGAGCAAAGGGTGGAGGTTTCTATTGTGTAAAAACAACACCATCATTATATTTCAGAGGGAGGATGGGTACAGGTACAAATGGGCACCAAGGTAGCAGTTGAAAACAGAGCAATGAAAGGAAAATGGATTCTTACAGGAAACGTGCTCATTCGTGGTAGCAGGCTGAACATATGTCTATCGTTCAGGAGCAAAGTAGAAATAAAAAAAATACAATTGAAACAGTAAAAAAATTATTTAAGCACAGTACAGAATGAATAATAAAATCATTAGTTCATTTAAAAAAAATTTTTTTTATTAAGCAAGGTAAACAAAAGAATACATCTCACATACCAACCCTTTGGCATTTCATACTTATTTCATACATATCATATACATATCTTAGTGGTCCCGGAACAGAAAAAAAAAAAAAAGCAAATCAATCATAGAGCAAGTCCATCATTCCATATTCACTACACAAATTCTATTTACAATATTTACATTATTCTGCATTGTTATTTATTTATCGGAGCCCTGTATAACACCTCTTTACCTTCTATCTTCACGCCATCTAATCATAGGAGCCCAGATCTTATAACTTTTCTCCTTGGCTCGTCTCCCCTTAATCTCATATAATGTCATCTCCTGACTATATACATTCAGAAGTCGATAGAACCATGCTAAATACATAGGTGCTTCAATATCCTTCCAAGCTGTAGCAATCAGTAATCTAGCTACTGCCACTGTTATAAATAGAAAATCTATATGCGATGAAGATAGACCAAGACGATTATCATATCCAAATAGCATTAGTGGTGAGGTTAAATTTATTTTTTTATTGATTGTCTGTAACCAAAATTCCTCTATACCAGTTTTTAAAGGTGTAAGTTTACTACATGTGGAAAACATATGTATTATATCTGCTGGGCTAGCCTGACACCTAGGGCATTTATCGTTTTCACGCTTCCCCCAATTAAATAGCTTCGCGGGCGTATAGTACAAATTAAATATAGTTTTATAGTGTTGGGATTTAAGATTTGATGAAAGAATTTTTTTTTTTGCCAGTTCCAATGATCTATCCAGATCTATTTCTTCATCTTTAAGTTTTTCTACCCATTTGGTCTCGATTTTTTCTAAATCATCAGGAAGATTTCCCAGCAAAATATTATAGTAATCCCCAACCCGTGCCTTCCCCCGATAAGCCATTTCTAATACTGGTATAATATCATGATTAAAAGTCCCTTGCGACAGTATCTTCAAACAGCTCCAAATTTGAATATATTTAAATTGGGATCGTTCAGCTATCCCCTTTTGTTTAACCAAATCCGAAAATGTTATAATCTCTGATTTTCCATTATATAAATGACCAATTTTATCAACACCTGCCGTTTCCCACCCTCTCGCCATAGCATCATCCAATCCTACTGGAAACAGTGAGGATCCCCATAATGGGGTATATCTATTATAGCTTGGGATTTTCAATACTTTTTTTTACTCTTATCCACACCCTCCAGGCAGCTTTTATGCATTTGAATTGTTTTTTTTTATAATAGCGAGGTTCTATTTTCCTCAAAAACAGACCCGAGGCTTCATTGCCTATAGCTAGATGATAAATTGAAGGTAAGTAATTTTCTCTCCTAGACATATCCATTAGGAGAGGTCCCATCTGTTGCAAGATCGCTGCCCAGTAATAAAATAACAGAATTGGAGCCGCCCAACCCCCTCTGTCTTGTGGAAGTGTTAGAAACTTTAAGGATCGTCTAATTTTTTGATAGTGCCATACAAAATTTGAAAACATTGCCTCCATTTTCCAACTAGCTATAGCCGGCAGTTCCAGGGGAATAGAGCGGAACGGGTATAGTATTTTTGGAAAAAAATTTCATTTTCAATACATTGATCCTCCCGACTATAGTTAGCTGAATTTTATCTATCCGTCTTAGATCCATACCTATTTCATCCAGCATTTGCTCAAGATTATTTGGCCATATCTTATCCAAATCAGCTCCTATCTTAACCCCCAAATATACTGCTGATTCAACTTGACGTTGGTCTTGAATATTGCTCTGCTTTGAGCAGATTATCTGTGTCTTACCTTTATTTAGTAGATATCCTGATCTTTGTCCAAATTCTCCCGCCATCCTTTCAATTTCCTTAATTGCTACCCCTGGCTCGGACGTAGTGATGGCAATATCGTCCGCATAAGCCAGTATTTTAGTTTCATAGCCACTAGTTATTATTGGTTTAATTTTGGGATTCAAAAGTAACTGTTTAATAAATGGGTCTAAATAGATGGCAAAAAGAATTGGGGAACATGGGCAGCCTTGCCTTGTCCCCCTAGCTACTTTTATGGCTCCTGATGCATTTCCCATAATTTGTAATTTGGCTATAGGTCTGTAGTACATCGCACGAATAGCTGTAATAATTCGCGGGTCAAACCCTCGTTCCAGTATCGCATCCCATAAAAATTGCCAGGCCACGCGGTCAAAAGCCTTTTCGGCATCTAAAAAGATTACAGCCATTTTTTCCCCTTTGGCCTCTGCAATATCCAGTAACGATATCACCCGTCTAATGTGATCCGTGGTTCCTCGGCCTGGAATAAAGCCATGTTGCCATGGCGATACTAATTTGGCTATAACTTTCTGCAGCCTATTTGCTAAAACTTTTGAGTAAATCTTTGCATCCGAATTTATTAATGCGATGGGACGATACGAACCAGGTAGCTCTGCTGGTTTCCCCTTTTTTGGGAAAATTATTATTTCAGTTTCCTGCCAGGAAGTAGGTGGGATACCCTGATACTGTACATCCAGGAATAAATCGTGTATTAATGGAGCCAGTTCTTGCTGCAACATCCTATAAATTTCAATCGGGATTTTATCCGGGCCCGAGGCTTTTCCAGAAGATAGGGAAGCTATTGCAGTTATTATTTCTTCCAATGTAAATTCCTCTTCCAATTCTAGTTTCATTCTTTCCTCGATCTTGCTCATTCCTATATCCCTTACCTCACTTAGTAATTGGGAAAAGTCCATCTGATCATCTTGATATAGTTTTTGATAAAACTGCTCAAATACCCCTATAATTTTATCCATAGTCGTCTCAAGCTGACCCTCAGTATTCTGTATTTTTTTAATATTATTTCTAATTGCTCTCTGCCTAGTACGGAGGGCCAGTAATTTACCTGCCTTTTCCCCATATTCGTACATTTCCTTCTGATGTGCCTGGTATATCTGAGCAGCCTGTACCTGAAATAGTTTATTTATTTCTGCTTTGGTAATTGCTATTTTAATCCGCAGTTCTCTTAGTGCCTCCTGCCCCGCTTGTGCAATCTGTTCAGTGTGCATTATCTCTAATTGGGCCAAGTTTGTCATTAATATATTAACCATATTTCGTCGCTGTTTCCTCTGATATCCTACATAATTTATTACTTCCCCACGTAATCCTGCTTTAAAAGCATCCCATACAATAATCCTTGGGGCACTATATCTATTCATATTAAAATATTCTTTAGCCCATCTTTTAATATGACCCTTAAATGCTTCTTCTACTAATAATTTACAATCAAATGACCATTGTCGCGTTTTCAATCTTTTTAAATCTTGCCCGTCTATTTCCAATAACAATGGATTATGGTCTGAAGAAATTTGGGGTAATTTACTTATTTCCATTCTTTCCAACATCAAGGTGGAAACCATAAAGTAATCTAAGCGTACATATTTTATGGTGTGGATGTGAAAAATATGTGTACCCGGGATCGTTAGTGTTTTTATGTACCCAGGCATCTGACAACCCATGCGTTTCTTGACATGCTTTTAGAGCCCGGTGGACCTGTGTTTTCCTGCCTATATACTGGAAAGAATCCTGTCTTAGAACCCCATAATGTATGTTGAAGTCTCCACATACTATTAATGGAGTTGGCCAAGCTGCCAGCTCAACCTCAAGGTCCCGCCAAATTTTAGGATCGTCTTGGTTAGAGCCATAGACAGTAACTATTGTGACCCCTGTTTCTAATGTAGCAATGGCCCATCTGCCCCATTTATCCGCCAATGTACGTTTCACACATCCTACATTATGCCGCATAAATATTGCGACTCCTCTTATCTTTGTCGTTTGTGATGAACATATTATCATTTCATAGCCCCTTATCTGCAGATATTTTTTATTAGCCCATGAAATGTGGGTCTCCTGTAAACATATAATTTCTGGGTTCCAGAACCGTAGAATCTCATATACCCTATCTCCTTTTTTCCTATTAATCAGCCCTCCAACATTTACAGAGCAAACCCGTATTTTATCCATACCAGTTTATTAAAGTCCACCATCTAAATTGACCATTTTCAAAGTTCTTTGTTCTTTTTTTCCCCCTTTATTTCCATCTACCTTGCTTGATTTGTCCCCCCTTTTATCCCTAGCCAAGCCCAACCCTCTTTCCCACCCTCCCTGCCCCCCAAGCTCTCCCACCCTCCCCTGCCCCCCCTTAGAAGCTTCCAGACCTAGGTCTGGCATAAGATGAAAACGAAGCCTCATCCCCAATCCATTACCCCCCCCCTCTCTTATTTCCGTTACATCAGCAACGATAACATTAGTTATTATCATTATATCAATCCACAGTTAAACATAACACACATCCTACCCCCACCCTCATAGCCCTCAGCTAGCTAGTGTTGAGCTTAGACAGTGTATTATTTACCAATTCATAAATTTCCCTTATTACTTATTTAATTAATCTAGGAATTCTTTAGCCTTAACTTCCGAAGTAAAAAATCGAGATTTATCTCCTACCACAACTTTCAGTTTAGCTGGGTTCATAAAATAAGCCTGCATGCCTTTCTCTTGAAACTGATTTATCATCTGTCGTAGGCGCCAGCCCCTCTCTACAGTGACATGGCAAAAATCAGGGCATGTAAAAAATTCCAAACCATCTATTTGACATTTCTTATCTGGTCTGGCTTTTTCAAATATAGCCTGCCTAAGAAGATAATTTCCGAAGTATACTAATACAGCTCTAGGCCTGCCATCAGTTCCACTATGTTGCTTGGCTATTAATGGAATTCGGTGAGCTCTCTGAATTTCTTGCGCCCAGTTCCAACCCGTAACCTCAGGGAAAGCCTTTGCCAATATATCAACCATAAAATGGCGCATGTCTGTCCCCCCCTTGTCTTCTGGAATGCCCAAAAATCTTAAATTGTTCCTTCGCTGGCGATTTTCTTGGTCTTCCATTTTCCACTGAATGTCGGCTAATCTTGCCTCATGTGATTCGGATTGTGCTTGAACTGTCGCGACATCCGTCTCCAGATTTTCTGTTCTTGTCTCCAGCAATGAAAGCCGATCCGAGATCTCCCCACATACCTTAGCAATTTTTCGGACTGACCCCTGGATCTTTCGTATAGCTGTTTGTGTCCGCCTATTCTCTTGTTTACTTTCCTCGCGATGAGCTAACACCGATTGCAATATGGTGTCCAAGGTTGCATTTAAGCTATTTTCCAGCCCAGGTAGTCGTTCTCCCATTTCTCCAATAAGTTGATTGGTGGGCGTGTAGTCCCAATTTAATTCTTGTGTTTCATGTCCTCCTTCGAGATCAGGGAGAATGGGTGTCTGGCTACCCTTCCTTCTGATTATGGCAGAGTTTTGACCAGTAGTATCCGATTTGCTCTCTGACTCATTCTCTTCTCCACTTGAGCTCAGCATCATAGAGGAGTCTTCCACTGACGTTGTATCATCGGATAAAGAATAGAAGGGTTCTGACATTTCCCTCTCTATATCAGTCATCTGCCGTCTATCAGCAACCTGTCTTTGTTTACTTGTTTTAATGGGATTATTAGCTTTAGACCCCTGCTTGATACTTTCTTGTAGTTTCTTATTCCCATTTTTAGGCTTGACCCTACTCTTAGTTTTTTGTTTAGTAGCCACCATAATGGGAATCGCCCCCTTTCTTTGTTCCTGCTTCCTTCCAGCATTCGCAGGACATACCACATGCGGTGATACTGTTTCTTTGGTTGGCTGTAGCTCCAGTCTCACCGCAGCATCAACATCAACAGCTATAGTATTATCCTGAGTCACATGAGCATTCTCCAGCCGACCCGGTTCCCCGCCTTGGTCAGCATCATCCACAGCTTCAACAACCTCAGTGGGCACTACATTTTCCAGGTTATTAGGCAATACAAGTACTGGGCTGTCACTCCCCGCCATCTGTTCACTCCGGGTCGGGGGTACATCAGCTATCAGATCTTTCTCTAACTGTCCCAGAACTACCTGAGCCAGTTTTTGTGTATCTACCTGTGGAGTTGATACTCGGGGGGACAAATCTCCAGTCAGTCCTAGATCCGGCGCTTCATCGTCTTGCAGATCCTTGCCTACCACATCGGGTTTCTTCATTCCCGAGAACAGTTCCGCGATCGTCAGGCCAGGTTTATGCTGGCAGTTCATTTCGCCATTTCCTTTTCTCTCAGTGGGCTCTTTCCGGATTGCAATCTGCCTGCGGCTTCCCTGTTGCCGCGGAGCTCCTCCCGTCGTTCCGCAAACCTCCGTCAATGTCTCCACAGCTGGACTCTGCAAGCCAACCGCCGCCTTACCGCGGGTCAAAACCGCCACCGCCGCGGGACCCTTCGGCTTCATACCAGCGAGTGCACCGCCGTATACCTCAGCGGTGGACCAGCAACTCATGCAGAACTCAGGTTGTCGCGTCCCGTATATCCTCTGACAGGTACGTCTCAGCTCCTGTTCCTGCTGCCTCAATACCACGAAGCAGGGAGGAGTACAGTGGCAGGTATTTTCTTGCAACAAGCCCAGCAAGCTATCTAAAATCGTCATTAGCATTATGTTGGTGGTGGATGCATTTCAGCCTGCAGGGAGGGGGTCCACAATGGATCAGGGTGCTAGCATCGTTAGCGGTGCCTCAGCGTTACCTCAGCCAGCCGCCATCTTGCTCCTCTGCATAAAATCATTATTTCAGATGCTAAGTCCTTGAATAGGTTTAACGAAACTGGCTATTTTGTTACTAAAATACAGAACAGGATGCAAAGCAGAATGGAAATTATGAAAAAATAGTCAAGTTCAGGAAATATTATTTCCTCAAAAGCCCAATGTCGACCCAGCCGAAAGAGTATCTTTATTGACTAACAACAACTACACTCGTTGAAGCGCTTCTAATTTTATTTATGTAGTTGTGTTTGGAATTTCTATACCTTGCAACTACGACATCATGTTGCTCTCACTCATGAGCGCAACTAGACCCAAACTTTGGTGGAGTGGGGACAAACAGGTCAACCATTGGTGGCTGAGCTAACTCTTCAAATAATGAGGAGTGGCTATCCTTGGACTTAATACAACAAAATAGATTGGTAAATTGTGCATTTTAAACATACTGATCAAACCTGACAGGATAGAAATGAGCATGTTTTAGTGGATGTGACAATGTTTACAAGTAACTAACAAAGGGGGATATTCACAAGAACGTGTGATAATGATCGCAAATTTAGCTTAACGCAACTTTGCACATCGCAGCCCATCGCAGGAAAATAACACCATGTTAACGTTGTATTCACAACCCGGCGGCACCATGCGATAGTCTCACGACAACGCGCCAAATGACCGCGTTAAAATTAACGCGACGCCGAAAGAATGCGAAACACGAACGCGAAAAACGGTGCGATGACCCAAATCGCGCAACAAAAAGCAGCGATAACCAGCGACAGGCCTGAGATTCCCACGCGACATGCGGGAAAATGCACCACAAAAGCTGAGAAAAAAAAGAAGACAAAAAAATGTAACTGCGTAGCACCATGGACGCACCCGGATCGAGTGCAGAGGACAACGCGAACCCCACAAGCCCCACAGACGACCAGCCAGGAACCCCGGGGCCGGGGAAGGGCAAGGAGAAGAGGAAGAGGAAGAAGGGGTTCAGTCCGCAGGAAAACCGGATCAACGTCACAGAGGTGACAGAACACTACCAACAAATGTCTGTCACCTCCACTGTGTCATCGGCAACACCAACGGAAATATGGCAGCACATCGTCAACAACGTGAATGCAGTCGGAGTGTCGAGGAGGACAATGGAAAAGGTCAAGAGGCGCGGGAATGATGTGAAGGGCAAAACCAAGAAGAAACTGTGGTATTTTGAAGTAACAAGCTCCAGACTTCTATATCATTTGAAAGAAGTTTATTCTTAACAGAAGATCCCATCCAGCCAGGTTACACCAGTCACAACTGCCTCCAGCCCTGCTTCAGTCCTTTATACACTATGACATACATACATTCCAACCTGTGATGTGGGAGAACCATAGAAAAGGGCAGGGGAAGAGAAGACAGCTAAGAGACATCATAGAGAGGAGATTAAAGGATATCACACATCTCCCTTCTTTAACAACTAAGTATAGACAATATAAAGACTTCAAGCCATAAATAAGATGTACTAAATTATGTACATATATTGTAAATAACCCAAAACATCACTTATCAAGCCATACATATTGAATGTGATAAACTATGTACATACAGTGTAAATAACACAAAATATCAATAATCATACATATTCATTGAGGTAACTTGGACGTTTAATCGATCTAGAAGACCGTCGGGAACTCATCAAATCCTGGCAATTTTGCGGACAAGAAGAAGCAAAGTTGGTTAAATCAGAATTGCGCTCACCAATTATGTCACCCATTGGATCAGGTTTACTTCTCACCACCACCACTCTATTGAGATTCCAAACGCGATGGTCTTGTGTCTTTACCGCATTGTTAAAGACTTTGATGACAATCATGGGTTCAAGATATTTCAAATTCGAGTTACCGATCAGACCAGGTCGTTTGATCGCAACCAAATCACCTACATTCACCTTTAGTTTCTTGACAGATTTTTTCTTATCAAAATAACTCTTCCTTTGCAAAGCCTTCTGTTTCTCTCTCAATTGCACTTCCTCACCATTATGCACACATTCCCTTCCCTTGGAAAAACAATAATTGTTGACCCAAAAAGGCTCAAGGTGAGTGTTGGGTATTCTACCGCGAAAGAGCAAGAAAGGTGTCTTTCCTGTAGTGGAATGGGGTGTCAATCTGTATTCCTCTACCTTTTTGATAACTTCCCCTCTCCACTCCAGAGACAAAGACTTTGCCAAAGTAATGGTCTCCTTCAAGACTCTGTTAAACCTCTCCACCATCCCATTAGCCTCGGGATGATAGAAAGAACATGTTTTATGTATTATTCCACAATATGACAAAAATTGTTCCATCTCTTTAGAAATTAACTGGACACCATTGTCAGTTAACATAGTCTTGGGAATCCCTTCACTAGAAAACAGTTTTTTCAAACATTTGATAACACATCCAGAATCAACGTTGGAGAAGAAAAACACTTCTGGCCAACGAGAATACATGTCTATAACCACCAAAAGAAACTTTTGAGAACCATTACAATGAATAGGTCCCAAAATGTCCAATGCAATATCATCCCAGGGACGTTTGGGGCGTTTCCTCAAGATCATGGGTTGTACCCTAGGTGATTTAGATTTGTCACTTAAGCTACAAGGGACACACTCACGTATCTCTCTCTCAATCATAAAATGTAAAAAAAATGTAAGTCCGTTTATATAGCGCAGCTACTCACCCTTACGGGTCTCAAGGCGCTGGGGGCCGGAGTGGAAATTAAGTGAGCTATTGCCCAGAGTCACATGGTGCTGAGCTGAGCTGCCGCCGGAGCTGGGGATCGAACCGTGAACCCTGTGCTCCGGAGTCAGCTGCCCTGGCCGCTTCACCACACCTCTCCAGTGGGAGAGGTGTGGTCATCTTATCCATTCCTGGCCACCAGTATGATAAACGTAGCCTCTCTTTTGTGTTGGTGATCCCAGGATGAGTGACATGAGCCAGTTGTATCAAATCTTTCCTGAGGCTCACAGGAGGAACTTACCTGGTACCGCGAAACAAAATGTTTTTATCAACTGATAGCTCATCTCTTACACACCAAAAGGGTTTAGTCACTTCAGAACCCATTTTAACATTAGGCCAATTACAATGTAACAACGACATCACCTCTTTGAGAGCCACATCGAGTTCAACTTCCTCAGACCATTTTTCTTCAGTAATATGACTAAGCTCTAGTGCACACACCCAATCACTGCCCAAATCCACATCGTCGTCTTCAACATTCTCACTCGAGACAAGACGTGAAAGGACATCAGCAATTCTATTGTCAACCCCCGGGATGTACTTAATCGAAAAAGAATATTCTTGAAGTCCTATGATCCACTTGGTTATGCGACTAGAGATCAAATCCAGACCTTTCTTTTCAAAAATCTCAACTAAAGGTTTGTGGTCGGTTCTGATCTCAAAATCCACACCCCACAAAAATCTCTTAAGTTTTTTCACAGCCCAAAACATAGCAAGAGATTCTCGCTCAACTACTGAATAACGAGTTTCAGGGTCCCTCAAACTTCGAGAAAGGAACATGATTGTTTTCAAGCCCTGAGGACCTTGCTGTTGTAAGACGGCACCCAAACCCTTTTCACTAGCATCCGTGGTTAGGATCGGCTTAAGTCTAGTGTCAAAACTTTGTAAGAAAGGAGCATTACACAAACTCCCCTTAACATGAGTGAATTTCTCCTGACACTTATTTGACCACACAAAATTAACACCCTTTCTCAAGAGAGATCTCATGTTAGTGGTCAAATCTGCAAATCCTTTAACAAATTTCGCATAATATTCAATCATGCCCAGAAAACTCATAAGCTCTTCTTTAGTGAATGGAGAACACATGTTATGGATGGTGGTCACTAAATCTTCTTTTGGCTTAACTCCATTCCCAGAAATATTATGACCTAGATAATTCAAAGAATCTGCTCTAAACTTGCATTTCTCTATTTTTATGGTTAAGTTACATTCACTTAATCTTGAAAGAACAGACCTCAGACGTACATCATGTTCTTCTGCATTATCACCAAAAACAAGTATGTCATCTTGGTAAATACAAACTCCAGGCAGATCCTTAAGGACATTTTCCATAGAACGCTGGAAAATGGACGAGGCTGAGACTAAGCCAAAGGGCATCCTAATAAATCTAAAGATGCCAAATGGTGTGATAAACGCAGTGAGGTCTCTGCAAGATTGTTCCAACTCTATCTGATGATACGCAGAGGTTAGGTCAATTGTACTAAATATTTTCGCACCACCCAACAGGACAAGCAATTCACTAATGTTGGGTAGTGGATACCTGTCCACAACTACACTTTTATTCAATTGGCGCAAGTCAATGCATAGACGTAAATCCCCATTGGATTTACGAGCAGCGACAACCGGAGCTAACCATTCCGTATCCTCAACCTCTTCTATAATGCCATTTTCCTTAAGCTTGATAATGTCCTTCTCCATATCATTCCTAGCAGATAAAGGTACACTCCTGACTTTACAAGCAACCGGGATAGAGTTATTCTTAAGTTTAATTTTGTGTTGCTATCCCTTCAAGCAACCAAGACCTTTTCTGAAAACTTTTGGGAATTCGTTTTTCAAAACATTAGTAAACTCACCATCGTCAAACTTCCTCACAGTACATACAATATCTTTCAAAAGAATTGGGGGATTCGAATTAGGATCAAGGTACACTCCTAAATCACCCTGGTGTATCCAACTAATAATGCTGTCACCTTTTTTAGAAACATAAATCTTCCCAGAGATCATTCTACCTCTGTATTCAATTAGTCCTAAGAAATATCCATGTAATTTTACTGGCTCCCCTCCATAAGCCAAAGGAGTAATGTCTGGTTTATGTAAACTAATCTTGTGTTTTAGCTTATTAGCAAAGAATTCATTTGAAATGATTGTAATTTTTGCACCAGAATCGAATAAAACACGTGTACATTCCCCTTCAACCATTATTTCATCAAAGGGACAAGATTTCTTGCAAGACACACTTCCGATTTCTGAAACAATCTGACCACATTCAAAATCATCAGGACTGACATGAAGCACATTCATCTTCATACACTTCAATTTTTTTAACTCTAGGATCCGGTCTACTTTTACACACGGACGGAAAGTGTCCTTTCTTTTTACATTTATTGCAGACATGACTCAGTGCAGGACATCTTTTATCATCTGCAAGGTGCCTAACCCTATCACACCTACAACATTTAAAAGCTAATGACGTATTACTGGATTTCCCTTTGTTTATCACTGACTTCTCTTTCACTTTAAACTTAGTGTCGGGGTTCCTTTCATTAACAACCTGAACTTTAACATCTTTTGAACTATCACTCTTAATGATAGCTACACACTTTAGTGAATGTTCCATTCTTTTTGCCATAGCAACAACCTCATCAAGTGTGGGTTCGTCGCGTAACCACAATTCTTCTCTTACTTTATCCATATTACATCCTAGCATGAACTGATCACGGATGTGTTCATCAGCTAGACCCTCAAACTTGCAAGAAGAAGCAAGTTTTCTTAAATCAGTCAAATAACCTTCCACTGTTTCCTCTTCTTTCTGCACTCTTTTGCCAAAATGGTATCTTTCCAGAATTGTACTTACTTTAGGAAGATAATGCTTATCAAGCTTAGTAATGGTCACCTCATAATCATTTAAACCCACTGCTTCAGAGGCTGGCAATTCAGGCAGATGATCGAAAACATCTTGCCCTTCAGAGCCTAAACAATGAAGCAGAAGAGAAGTCTTTCTTTCAGCACTCAATGAAGCTCCACAAACTTTTGCATACCTTTCAAAAACTTTTTTCCATTTCTTCCATTTGATTGGGGGCTCACCGGGATGAGCAAGGAAAAAAGGAGCAGCTGTTACGTTGTGCATTGCAGCAAACATGTACAGAGGAGTATCAAGCGAATAAAAATTACTTTCCTCTTTTTTTTTCAAAACATCTACAACATTCAACAACAATGTAAGATGAATGCTGGCCTACGTATGTACCTCCAGATAAAACACCTAAATAAAATTGTTAATATCCAGTAATATCCAATGGGTGACAATTGAAAGACGCACCAGACGTGAGGATGAGTCTCATCGAAGAGTATCACAACCCTTGAAGCAAAACGCACACACTGAAAGTATACAGGGGATGAAAGCGTGCGTAACGCTGAAGAATAAGCCGAAAATAGAAACAAAACTCACAAGCAGCAAGAGTGAGAATCACTGGCGAATGCTACACAGCTGGTTGCTCACCGCAAGTCACAGGGGATGCAAGCGTGCGAATCGCTGAAGAATATGCCAACTGTAGAAGCGAAACGCACAAGCTGCAAGCGTGCGAATCGCTGGAGAATGCTAGACAGCTGCTTCCTAGGTAACAACCATCCAAGCATGCGAATCGCTGAGGAATATGCCAACAATAGAAGAGAAACGCAAAAGCTGTAAGCGTGCGAATCGCTGGAGAGTGTTAGACAGCTGGTTGCTAGGTAACAACCCAGATCTGAAACATCAAAGATGGCCGCCACGTCTCAGCGTCAGCAACGTGAAGACGCTCTGCGCAGGGAGCGTAACGACGCTCAATCTTCGTACTTCCTCCAAGGCAGAAAGGACGTTCCGAGATGACTGGAGCGTGTAGAGTCAAAAGAGAGAGGATCACGAGGCAGAGGTGAGACGAAAATTCTTAGAATGTTTACGTTTAAATGATGGCTTGCGCAGAGCCCAAGGGACGCTAACTGCCGCATAAAATGTTAGGAAACCCTCGATTTACATTGACAAATACCAACAGCTTCGAAGTACTTTCGCACAAGGGTGAGCCCACATCGATTTCCTCCCAGCCCTTAATTTTAGATCAAAGAAAGAGCGAGTATGTGTCGAGTTGCTCCCAACCCTCAAAGTCAAATAAAAGAAAGTGCGGGCTGTGGAACAGATAATAACGAGAGCTGCAAAAAGATGGGGTTGCGTTTGGGGATGCGCTTAATGCCAAAAGAAGAGACGACTTGAAAGTTAATAAACTTCACGACTTGAAAGTTAATAAACGTCTTATCTCTCACCGCTCTCTTAAATGGAGTTGAACTTCTCCTTGGTGTTGAGATCTTCTTGAAGATAAAGAGCTGCCGACTACGCCAGTGTGGTATTAACGGGCTCCAGACTTCTATATCATTTGAAAGAAGTTTATTCTTAACAGAAGATCCCATCCAGCCAGGTTACACCAGTCACAACTGCCTCCAGCCCTGCTTCAGTCCTTTATACACTATGACATACATACATTCCAACCTGTGATGTGGGAGAACCATAGAAAAGGGCAGGGGAAGAGAAGACAGCTAAGAGACATCATAGAGAGGAGATTAAAGGATATCAGAGAAACTTGATGCCAACATGAAAGCAGCAACGCAGACTGGAGGTGGGGGACCAGCGGCACACCAGGAGCTGGATGACCTGGGGAAAATGGTGTTACAGTCATCAGTCAGGATACGGTGCCAGGAGTCGGGGATCGGGACACTGCTCAACATGACCTGACACAACATCAACAGGGTGAGTACCGACCAGGGATTGGGGGACGGGGAGATGGGCACAATGGCACACATGCACAATTAAGTAGAGCACACTGCACACCCACAATGACTCTGGATCATGTCCCTGATCCCCGTTCCACACTGCAGCACACATAACGAAACTCAGGCAATGTGTGTTGAAATGAATCCATCAGCACATGCTGTGCCTGTGGTCATTATGCACTGTCTCATGATTGCTAGGGACAGTCACAATGTGACATCCTCATGTGAAGGAATGGCAATGATGTTGTCCCTACGGGCTATTCCTGCTGCAGCTGCAGTGGGGTGTGGTCCACCTGCCTCATCTCCCTCATCATCGTCCGGTGCATCTGGCACTTGTAACCATGGGGCATTGGTGCGTACACATATGTTGTGCAACACACAACATGCAACGATCATCTCGCACATGATGCCTGGTCTGTACAGGAGCCTTCCACCTGTGATGTCCAGGCACCTGAAACGTGACTTCAACATGCCAAATGTGCGTTCCACGATGCCCCTGGTGCGTTTGTGGGCCGCATTGTACTGCCTCTGGGCCTGTGTGTACGTGGCTCGGAGGGGTGTCATCATCCAAGGGCAGAGTGCATATCCTTGATCACCTGTGACAGTGCAGAGAGACATGAGTCAATAGTTGGTTCTGCATGATGTGCTGGCAGGCTCACTAGTTAATTGGCATGTGATATGTGTGTCATAGTGATTCCTGTGTGACACGTACTGCTGGTAGCAAATGAGCGCCATCAATGTGTATTATGTAGCCTCACTGCTGCTCCTCCCTCCCCCTAGTCTAATTACCTGTGTGCGCTGCGCAGTTGAACCACATGCACTCCTATGGCACACCATTGTCATGCCTGTCTGCGAATGTCCACAAGCCTGACAACGACACTGTGATGTTGTGCGTTGAAGGTGGGCGGCCACATGTGTGTAGGCCAATGGTAAGGATAGGGCTGACACAGATGTAGAGTTCATGGCTGGCCGAACTCACGATGCGGTCGAGGCAAGACCTTTGGCATATGCTGCGGCAATAGCGATACACACACAACAGTTGGCATGTATGATCCCGGACCCCGAGCGGGCTTGCGCACATTCATTTATCCCTTCGGCCGAGCCCGCACTCCGGGGTCATGTTACATTGCAACTTTGTCCATTGCGGGACGGGTGGCGCCGAGACTACAACACAGACACACGCATTAGGTACTTCATTGGCAAGCCCAACACTTAACAACGCCCAGAGCCCCGGGGTGATCATCCACACCCCTACGCTGGACTGTTGTACGCCGGGCCAGCCCACTCCGCACACGCTTACAGGGGGGGACATAATAAGCTACATTTCCGCATTCTCACCCAATGGCTGCGGTAACATGGTTGCGTCTACTGTCCAGTACACTGCAGACACCAGCAGTGTATGTCAACATGGGAATGTCTGTGGTCTGCAGACTCGGGTCTGTCCAGCACATCCACGCCACACTTGGCGTTGTGTACATCCACATTCATGGGTCGCTTGCCTCCTTCGCACATGCCTGGTTCCCACCTCTCCCTACATTCTGAGGTGCCATGCGGTTGATGGCTTGTGTACATGGCTAGTCCAGGTTGCCACAGTAAGTTGTGTTGTCGTGTCTGGCATGTGGGGATGTTGGTTGTCATGTTGGATGTGATTTTGTGACGTGTGCATTCCCAGAGTTGTGAATTGTATGTTGGTGGAGTTGAGGTGTGTGGTGTGTTCAGTTGTTACTTGCCGACGAGCAGTGCATTTCCATAGGTGCCCTCCTGTAAGTACTGGTTGATGATGGACTGTCGGAAGATGAAGGAATCATGCACACTGCCTGTGTAGTTGGCGACAACATTGGTGAGGAGTCCCCGGTGGTCCACTATTGCCTGCACATTGATGGTATACGTGTGTTTCCTGTTGCGGTAATTGTGTGCAGTGGCGGCAGGGGGCACGAGGAGTACATGTGTGCAATCGATTGCCCCCAACACGTGCGGGAAGCCAGCTATGGCGTAGAAGCCTTGCTTGGTCTCCAGCTGTTCCTGCGCAGTGTGTGGGAAGAAAAGTTGCTGGGGTACCAAGCTGATGATGGCATCCAAGACAGGTGTGAGGAACCTTGATAGGGCTGGCTGTGAGACTCCTCCGACTCTGGCAGTTGTTGGTTGGAATGTACCAGAGGCCAACAGGTGCAGCACAGCCAGCAGCTCTGTCTGCGGAGGGATGTTGGTTCTCCTCTGTGTTGGTGCCGTCAGCCTGTGGGCATTGAGGGTCAGGATGCGGAGGACGGTTGTCCTTTTGTGCCTGTAGTTGGCAATGACTTACTCTGGTGTTTAGTCTCGGGGGCTGGTGCGTTTTCAGAAGATCCGGTGTCTTTGTCTGCGCTGCCTCTGTGGTAGTCCGGGGTGGGGGTGGCCTGGAGGGGGTGGGGGTCCTGGTGGTGGTGGCGGTGGGTGTTGTGGCCCTCTTGGTGCTCCGAGCTGCATGATCAGTGGCTCCATGGCATCTGTTGTTCTTCTGGTGTGGCTGTGGGCTGTGCTCCCTTTTATGCTGCAGGTTGTCGTCCGACTTAGCACCAGGTAGGAGCAGGTGTTAACTCCATGCTGCTAATGCGCCTTATCGCATGTTTTTGAGTCTTATCGCCGATCTGGCTGGTCGTTGAGAATGTTGCGGAGTGGGGTTTTTGCGTCTTTTTGCACGGGAACGCCTACTCTGCATCTCATTAGCGTTAGTTGCCGGTGTCATCCGTGGCGATGTTTTTTGCGGCTGCTTTCGCGGGAATACTGGCGGTATCGGCTGTTCGCACCAGCTTGTGAATGGGGCGATGAATCTATCGCCACTTTGGCTGCGATAAAGTGCCGCTAACTCGGCGATAAGTCCTTGAGAATATGCCCCTAAGACCGTTACTGAATGCAATAGGTGATTTGACTACTAAAAGCAGCATCTACAGATTTCAGTGCAAAGCACTGAAGAACCAGTTTCACCAAGTTATTATAAGACCAGCGGCAGCTGCCATAAACGAAGGGTGGTGGGGCGGGTGGGGTCGCGTTGGAGGCATCACAGGGGTAGGGGTGGAGGGATTGAATATAAAAAAGAAATAGAACTTACCTTTGCCGCCGGCCGCTCCAGCATCGCGTTTCCTCGCGCTGCCTCTCCTCTTCCTGTCTGCTGGTCCCCGCAGCCCCTGGGACAGACTCCCTGTCCAATCACGCCTGGGATTGGTCTGAGCAGGCAGAAAAGACGCCCTGCTCAGACCCGGGAGTCTGTGGGGTTTCTCTAGCCCGGCTGCTCAATGCAGCTGGGCTGGAAAAAACCTAAGTGCGCATGTGTGTTTTGGTCGGCCTGAGATGGCCGGCCAAAACACAAATGCGCACCTAGGGAGAGCACTCCTCCTCCCCCTCCCATACCTCGGCCCCACCCTTCCCAACAGCGCTGGCTAAGAGCCGGCAAATTTAAATTAAAACAATGCAAGAGCATCGTTTTAATTTACATTTGCTGGCTCTGAGCCAGGCAGTGAGGCGACGCTCCTCTGCCATTGTTGAGGAGCCGCCACTGTATAGGACAAAGGCCCTTTTTGCCAAATTCTCCAAAAATTCTGTCCGTAAAATGACAATGAGCTCATGAAATATTTTTAATTTCATCTTCAGACAAACCCTCCTGTCTGACTGTTGACATAAGGTACACTTTCAGTCTGCTCATCGGCACGTTAAAAGATATGCTTATTTGAGGCAACACACACATGCCCGCATCTCATAATATTGAGCTTAGTGGGTTAACGTACCTGATTTGGGGATTTTTGACTGGCAAATCTCATGTCTTATTCCTAATTGCATCTTTCATTACTCCTGAAATTGAATATGTAAGTGCCAATCAGATGGCAATATTAACACCTGTTAATTACTCTGCTTGTAAATTGTGCTTTTCTAAATTAATATAAAATAGTTGTTATTAGCATTTTGTGTTGAGCAGGTATCATATGAGATGATGGATCTATATCGCCCAGGCTGAAAGCACAGGCAAAAAAGGTAGTTGCCTTGAAAAAACTTTGGTGTTCTAGCATGCAAAGGATGCAAATATCATTCAAGCTCCAGAACACACAGAATGTTTGGCTGATGGGCAATGTCGTCCTCCAAAGAGGTTACATCAATAGAAATTATTCCTCTTAATAGTATATGTTATAATAACAACAACCATGCTTTTAAATCTGTTCTGAAACCTGCAGCACAAAGTGTCAAATCCACTTATGAATCAATGTTATTACTACATGCTTAAAGTGGGAAAGATGGTGGGGGGACTGACAGTCTGTTGAGTTCTGGAAGATGCTGCCATTATCTATGATGGTGCGGATCTCAGCAGAGAAGATGGGCTTCCTGCAGCGATGCCTCTACATGTTGTAGAATGTGATGTCCCCAGTCCCCCCCCCCCCACATTCGCATAATTGAATAATCTGCTGGGGGATGTGGTCATGGATGGTGGTTGGAGTTGGGTCCAACTTGGCATGCTTAAGCTCCCTTAGTGGAATGGAAGCCTCGACCTTCCTGATCTATTTTGGTTCAGCGCAGCGTCAGAACTCCAGCACTTGTGCAGTGGCTAGATGACAACCCAAACTGGGAAAACACCCTCCTGGTAGGATCATACAACCCAAACAAGCTTCTGGAGGTTCTCATGATGGGGAAAACGGATCCTAATTCCCTACCATATTTATGCAACAAATGGATCGAGTTAGGTTGGAGTTTGGCGCAGGGAGGTGGCAGTAGTCCTACACAGGCCACCATATGCAGAATATCTTCCCCTCAGGGCGCTACTGAAATTGCTACTGTTTAGTGCTTGAGGGCACCAACAAAATATATTGAAAACCTATACATGCAAGAAATGAGTTGAGTTGTTACTTATAAAGTGCCCTAAGGCTGAACAGGCTAAACATCAGAAAAGATATGAAGCTAATCAATAAGAAAGATGAATTTTAAGAGCCTTCCTAAACATAGAATGGTTCTGTATTTTGTGCAGTCCAAGATGAGTTTATTCGAAATAGAGGAATCAACAAGAGAAGGAACATCCCTCTCTACACCCTCACAAAGTCTTTCTAAATCAGGGGACTAATAGCAGGATGGAAGATTGCGAATGACGGGATCGCTTAGATTTGGAAGCAAACACATACACGGCATGGGTCCTTTTTCATAAAAGGCTCTGTGGGCAAAGTGGAGTGCCTTATAATGGATCTTCCTAGAAACATGGAGCCAGTGCAGCTTAGGGAGAGCCTTGGAGACCTTATGGAATTCTGTGGAACAGATGACGAATCTTGATGCCATATTCTGAACTCCTTGAAGCTTGCAAATAGATGACTCAGGAACACCAATATAGCAAGCAGTGGCATAGTTCAATCTAGAAATGATGGTAGCATTAACAAAACTCAAGCTTTCAAGAGGCACTGGATAAAAACAAGATTTTGTACATTTTGAGGGAAGTGATAACTGGGCCTTTCATCCCTGTTGATCTATTCCCGGGCACTTTAAGTGGGACACCATAGCCCCGATTGCACAGTACTGGTGGGGTGCAATCTCCACACCAGTAATTACCAGTACTGTGCGGTAGCAACCCATCATTTTGAGTTAAATCCCAGCGAATTGGGAATTACTATGCAGACCAAGATTTACCAGGTGGTCTTCCATATCGTATTCCTATTTCTGTAGTGTCTAACACAGACATTTAGCATCTGCTCTGCGCAGGCAGTTAAACTGTGCAAGGGGTTGTGGTAAAAGTGTGTTGTAATGCGTTGTTTGAGAGAAGGGGTAAGGAGGGTGAATGAGGGGGTGGAGAATGTTGGCTGGCATGCGGGAGCATGTAATGCTCCTCCTGTGCATTGTTTGAGGTTATGACAGAGGTCATTGACGGAGTGCAGGCTGTAAAGTAGGCTTTTGCCAGAGTGATTTTACCTGGTCGGTTTTCCAGTTGGTAAAATCTGGTTCACTGTTTCCATGCCCCGTAAATCCATGTGAAGGTACACTGGACCTCTTATAATTGTGCTGAATGGAATTCCATGCAGGAATTCCGGTCCGCAAATTTCCTGATCAGGGCCCATGCCTTTTATGGGCACCTTGTAAATAGGCTTATTAGGCAGAGAGAGAGCGACACCATAAGGCTTGAGAACCAATGAAAAAACAAAGACTTCTTTACCTGTAAATGTTTTTGGATGCAGTAGCCTATCTTATACTGTGTGTAATATAGAGGGTGATCCAACAAATTAACACCGAGAGCCTAGCCATAGCCAAATCACGCCAAGCAGAGGGCCTGGCTTAGCTTTAAGAGCCGGTGCATGAGCTGAGCCCTGAAAATGTCTCACGTGTAAATCTTGCAGCAAACATCATGTAAAATTATGATAAAGTCTCTTGAAAATTTAAAAAATATATATTTGGTAACATGCTGAAGCATTTCACCTTACCACATAAGAGTGCATCACTGCATTGAAGCACATTTATTCAAAGTGATAGTTGTTATACAGGAATCTAGAAAATGGTATGCTCAACCCACCCCCAGCCTGATGATTTTGCCATTAGTGACCTAAGAGGCAAGTCAGTTGACATGTGCACCCTAAATGTGAACTACATTTTTCATACATATAGAGCAACATTGTAGAGTATTAAATCGAAGTCAACAGGTTTCTGTACAGCAAACATCCTGAGCGCATGTATTTTAATGAGCTCTCATATGCAATTATAAAGAAAAAGTATAATCTTGGCTCATTTAGGGATCATGGGGCCATGAGGACCTCAAGCTAAGTACCTGGCTTGAACCTTCGGTGACTCATCCACCTCTAGTTTAATATAATTTTAAAATAAAGACTTGCGTGCTCATAGTACTTTCAGACGCAGGCTTGTGCCTCGCAGCACTATAAATACACATAGCCTGTTCCCCGTGCACTTACCAGGATGCAGTTTGTGACTGTTTGGTCACACACACAGACATCTGCAGGTATCACATTAACCAATTGAGCTGTCCTGTATCATAAAAGAATGCATTCCCTGTCAATTACTTTAACTTGCATTCATTTTTAATTTAAGGTGTGTACGTTGCATTTTATATTTATTTACTTGAAGGTGAAGGGGCCAAAAAATGTTTGTAGAGTGTTTTGTTCTCTTATAGCCCCACCCTCCCACATTCAGTGTCACAGTTTCCATATTTAATGTACTTCGATTTCTGGCTGACCTGCGAAATTCTTTGTAGAAGGCTGTCACTGCACCCCATCTGCAGTGCAGCCAAGCACAGTTGCAGCCCAGGCTAAGACACGGTGTGTGTGATTGTAATATGACCTATGTGGGAAGAGCTGGTGCAGTTCATGAGCTCCTGACATGTAGAGTGATTGTGTTGCAGTGTGCTTGCTGCTGGCATGCCTACATTTGTTTGTAGGTGTATTTAGTATTGTAATATGTGTTCCATGTAGCATGTAAGGTATGTACCTAACTGAAGTGTAAAAGTGTGGGGAGAGTGCTGTCCCTTCCTCATTAATGGTGGTGGATTCAATCCAGGAAGTAAAATTATCAGCAGTGCCTAAGGTCTGTGCGGTCCTCCAGGCCAGGGAAGCGTGACTCAAGGAAATCCATTGATATCACAAGTAAGTAGTTTTATTGGATCCCAAATAATGGTGCCGGCACCACCATATGCAAGTTACTGAAACCTCATTAGCGGTCTGTGGAACCTATTCAAGGGTGGAGAAAGGTGCATCTCAAGAAAACCATGGATAGATCAACCTAGAATAACCCATAGGTGGTGATGGTTCTAAAAGGTCAACCCTGAAGCAGTGACTGGTGCAACTTAGGGAAATATACAGATGAACCTCAGCAGGAGTTTTGTCGAGTTTCCAAAGAAGTGGTGAAGATTATGTAGAAGAAATTCTACCAACAAAATCAACAGTGGGATGCTTGAGTCTAGTGAGAAGTGGGTAGGGTGTCAATAGGTCCCTTCAGATGAGGGGGCAGAGGAACACAGGTCCATGTTTTATCAGAACCTTAGGCTGGTTGTGCAGTGATTATTAATAGAGTTTAAAATAAAGGTGCCCCATTTGTTAATGGCAGGGCAGCTAACATAACTAATACTACTGGATAGCACCAGATACGGAACCTACCTTATTTTCTGTTTCCCTGCAGGACATTTCTTTAAACTTTAAACCAAGTACTTGTTCTATGAAGGACTCGCTACAATTTGTTGGCCAGGGCCCAGAAAAAACTTCGGTAATGCCTAAGTGATGGAACTGAGATGAACCAACTCTGTGCTGTTGTGACTAAAGCCAGATACGGATGGATGGAATTAACTGTGAGGGCAGTGTGGTCAGCTCATATTTTCAATGTCCATCCAGAAACACTTTTAGAGTGTAATAATTGATGCTTAAGCATTGACAGAAGAAGGAGCTATAACTTTGCTCAGACAATATGAGGGTACAGCGTTTGTGAATAGGGATAACCTGCAATTATTTGTATATCTTTATTGTTCATTCATAATTTGTTGAAGAAGGAAGAGGCCTCCTCTTCAGATCACATAGAAAGGAAATGGAGGACTGTGGAGGAGATATACAAAGACTCAGGGGCCTATTTACATGCTGGTTTGCGTCACTCTTGCAACCACGCAACGTGGTGCAAGAGTGACGCAAACCTTAAGTCAGATTTGTGAAGTCATGTAAGGCCACTTTGCGTGGCCCTGAGTGGCTCCATAAAGCTGGAGTTAGGCAAAGTAGCGCAAATCGCTGCATTGCCTTACTCTTCCCTAGAAGGCATTTCATGGGCATTGCGATGGGGTTCCCACGCAACTCCCATGGTTTTTGACGCATTCCCAGATTTGCCAGAATTGATAATCCTGAGAATAAGCCAAAAAGATAAACCTTCCCAGGAGAGGCGTAACAAGGAGAAATATCTTTGTTTCTCCTCGTTACTTCCTCTTTCTATGTGCGCTGCATTCTGATAGATAGAGGAATATGCCTGCCAGGACTGTTTTTGTGCAGGCAGAAAAACAATTATGCATGCAATGCAGGCACCCTTGCACCATGGTGCAAGGGTGCCTGCGTTGGTGCTAGGCTGCCAAAAGGGTGCCAGTGTGGAGGAAAAGACAGGATTTGACTGTATTGACTTGAATATGGTGCATTCCTACCCTTTCCCTGTCACACAGTGCTAGCACAGTGTAGTACATAAGCCTTAGGTTTTAGCTCTAGTCTTTATGGAATGTCATTACATTACTTACAGAATGCTCTTCTGTTTCCGTTCTATGTTTGCTCTCAAGTAAGGGTTCTATTCCACGGCAGTTGCTTGTAGCCTCCGTGGTGAAGAGTCCGCTCTTGTCTCTTCCTATGTACTTCAATAAAGGACTTCTCAACTTACCTGCTGTTTCCTGCAACCTATTTACCACATCTTGGCGACGATACTTGGAACTTGGTGTCCAGCTCAGCAGCGCTTTTCTAATAATTCTCGTCTTTGAAGGAAGTGTCTCTTTGCAGAGACTTGGAGGTGAAATCCTGTCGGTTTCCCTCGACGACAAGAGCGGACAGAAGGTCGTGTTCACTCGTTTCAAACTTAACGGGTGTCTTAAATAACATGTTGGGAGGATCCACATGCGCAGCGGGGGTGAACTCTGCAAGGTGTTGTTATCAGAGCGTGTAGAGTGCAGCACAGAACTCAAGAAATAACAGGCTGCAAGACAACTCGGCATCGGCGAGACCAGTGAAGAGAGAGGTTGGCGTTTTGAAGGCGGCTTACAGTGAACGAGCCCAGCATTGGCGTGACTAGTGAGGAAAGAAGCTTGGCGTGTCTGACTCACCGTTGTTAGACAGAGGGATCCTTCTCATCGAGCTGCCGTCTTCACTCTGATGATGTCGTAGAATTCCCGTGGGTACTAGCGGAGAAGCTGCACGTCGGAAGGTGACGTATACCAAGCGTTCAAACTTGTTGCTTAGTAACTGTTAATCCTCGCTTCTCTGACGCACTTCACCTCCCAGTGAAACGTCAGTATTTCTCCCTGTCTCCTGCTGCACCACGTCGTTCTGATGTCATCACGCTTCAAAGTAGCGTCCTCACGTTGACGGACATTTTCTTTGGTCTCCCTTGGTTACCTTGGTAACCATACGCTACGAAGCCCCGTTTTAGCTCTGGAAGCCGCTTATTGCCTGGCGTTTACCCATTTCTTCGGTGATACACACGCCCACAGTGTGTTCACACTTGCCCAAGTCAGGTACTTTAATTTGTTGTTTCTTTTTGCGGCGATATACACGCCTGTATATCGCTCTGCCTGACACAGCTGCTTGCTTTTGGACTTTGAGACTTTGAAAACTCTCAAATCTTCTTGTTTCTCTTGTAAGTTTTCACTCAGTTATAAACTCTGTTTTTGTGTTTCATAATATTTTAATATTTTTATTGCATCTCAACATGGCTTCACAAAATATCTCTGTTGTTCTTCCACCCAATTTTTTGCCCCACCCTGGACAACCAAGTATATCTTGGGAAGATTGGTTTCCTATGTTTGACAATTATCTTGACGCTCTAGATGGTCAAGATTTTTCTGCAAAAAGGAAAAATGCTCTGTTTTTAAGTACTCTTGGTAAAGAAGGTCAACGAGTATTTCGCTTTCTCCCTCAAGCCCTCCAGGCCAATGGGCAAGCACTTCCAGACGAATATAAAGAAGCAGTTTGTCGTTTAGAGGTTAGGTACTCTAAAGAAGAAAATCTAGTCATGAATAGATATAAGTTTTACACCCAAAGTCAAAAAACGGGTGAATCAATCGATGATTTTGTCTCTAGACTAAGAGAAATGTCTATTAAGTGCAAATTTGGAAACATGACAGATGAATTGATCAGAGATCAGCTCATAGTCCAGTGCAACAAAAAGAAGATTCAAGAACGTCTCTGGGCAGCGAAGAACCCCAATCTCCAAACAGCAATAGAGTTAGCTAAAGTGGTAGAACAGTCTGAGGGATGTATGAAAGAATTAGAAAAAAGGTCAACAACAAATGATGTCAATGAAGTGTCAACTCAAGAGTTACCAGACTATGTTCAGAATGACGATGATCCTAGTGTAATTGCGGCGGTTAAAAATAAGAAGTTTTCAAAGAAAACTTTTCCTTCTAGATCTACAAGCAACCCGAAGTATGCTAATGCCAGAATGTGTAATAGGTGTGGAAGTACAGTACACACCTCAGTTTCTAAGTTCTGCTTCGCATCTAAACAAGAGTGTTTGAAATGTGGTCGTATGGGTCACTATGCTAGAGTCTGTCGAGGCAAATCTCGCTCTAGTGTAGCCAGTGTGCATTGTTCCACACATGAAATTGATGAGAATGACAAAATTTGGGTTGTTGAGTCCGATCTTGCAACTCAAGAAGAAGAAGACAAGCGTAGAAATAGACCCAAAGCCATGTTCACAATTGATGGTCAAGATGTATGTCTCATGGTTGATACCGGCTCAAAGTACACTATAATTCCCAATGATCTGTTTGAAGGAAAGTGGGGTGATAGGCCACTTCTTCCTAAGGACATTTCCCCAGGGGTATACCAAGGGGAGTCTATTGACATTCTTGGATACTTTGATGCACACATCACATTTTCTCATAGACACATTCAGGGAAAAGTATATGTGTCTAAATGTGGGCCAGCCATTCTTGGGTGGGTTCATCAGTATGACCTTAGGATTATTGTCAACCCTCGAGCTAACACACAGGTCATGGTCATTGAAGATGAGGGTTTAGATAAAATCCTCGCTGAAGCCGGCAGTGTTTTTAGAGAAGGTTTGGGTCAACTCAAAGGTTACTCCCATCGCATTTTAATAAAAAAAGGTTCCATCCCAGTGCAGCACAAGGTTAGTCGTGTCCCTATTGTTGTTAAAGAAGAAGTCAAAGGGCTTATTCAAGACATGCTCACAACGGGAGTCATAGAACCTGTAGAGGCTTCTCCATGGATTTCGCCCATTGTCGTCACCAAGAAGGCTGATGCCAAGCTCCGTTTTTGTGTGGACTTGAGGTCTTTAAATCAATGCGTAGTCGCAGACACCTTTCCTCTACCAAATATCACAGAATTGGTCACTACCTTAAAGGGTGCTAAGGTGTTCTCAAAACTGGACCTTAGAAGTGCGTACCACCAGATCAATTTGCATAAAGATTCTAAGCATCTGACTGCTTTTATTACATCTCAAGGCACTTACCAATTTACACGCCTTCCCGTTGGTCTCAATTCTGCGGCTAGTGTTTTCCAAAGAATGGTATCCAACATCTTTGAAGGTGTAGGTAATACTATCTTTTTCCAAGACGATATATTAGTATATGGTCAGTCAGTCGAACAACACAACGTTACTCTCAAGGTGGTTCTAGACAAGTTGTCTGCAGCAGGTCTCACTCTCTGAAAGGAGAAATGCAAGTTTTTAGTCGATCAAGTTGACTATTTAGGCTATACTATCAGGGCTTCTGGCCTCAAACCCAAGAGAGACTTGTGCAATGCCATTCAATCAGCGCCTCACCCCAAGGATAAAGACCAACTACGTTCCTTTATGGGTCTCATTGAGTATTACTCAAAGTTTGTTAAAAATTTCTCAGACAAAACATCCTGTATGCTTTCTTTACTCAAGCGGGGGGTGAGCTTTTCATGGGGTGCTCAACACCAAGAGTGTTTTGATTGTATCAAAAAGGAAATTTGCAATGCTAATGTACTAGCTCCTTTTGATGTAAACAACAAGTCTATTTTAACTGTGGATGCAAGTGCTACAGGCTTAGGAGCTATGTTATCTCAGTCCAAAGGTGGGTCTGAACGCACTGTTGCCTTTGCTTCTAGAACATTAACTGATGCTGAGAAAAACTATTCAGTCATCGAGAGGGAAGCGTTGGCTGCATCTTGGGCTGTGGAACATTTTAGAACATATTTGTGGGGCATGAAATTTCTCTTAAGAACTGATCATAAGCCGCTAGTCAAAGTTCTTTCCCCTGGTGGTACTGGAAAAGGGTCAGCAAGACTTGCCAAACTTGCTTCAAAACTTCAGGAGTTTCAATACTCGATTGAATATATTCAGGGGTGGAAGAATGTTCAGGCTGACTGTCTTTCTAGAATGTCTCTGGACTGGCGAACTGTTCTTGATCCATGTGTTTCTGGATGTGCTGATGACATTGCCGTGGCTTCTATTGAGGATGCTGTGTTTGTAGGTGAGGGTGCTTTTGAGGCCTCTGATTGGGAACGTGAAATGAGTATTGATCACACTCTGCAAGAAGTTATCAAACTTTTAAAATTAGGTTCCAGGAGGGAAAGTTGTGTCCCAGTTGCTGTCCGACCTTATGTCAAAGTTCTTGATGACCTTTCTCTTATTAATAACAGTGTATTAGTCAAAGAGGAAAAATGTATTCCTGCTTTTGGCATCAGGAACAAACTTCTTGCATTAGCGCATGAAGGCCATCTTGGTCAGACTCTCATACAACGCCGTCTCAAGAATCACTTCTGGTGCCCAGGCATTGATTCTCAAGTGGTTGAGTGGGTGGAAAATTGTTCAATTTGTAAAGAGGGTGAAAAAAGACTTAAGGTTGGTCCTAAATCCAATGATGCACATGTACAGAACCCAGGTTTACCCTGGCATAGCATCTCTCTTGATTTTATTGGTCCTATGGGAGAGCTACACGAAAAAGACAGATTTGCAATTGTTGTAGTTGATGTTTTCTCTAAATGGTTAGTAGTTGAGTTCACCAATAGTATCACCACTGAGAGTACCATTAAGTTCTTGGGAAATTTATTCAAGGATGAGGGCATTCCTTCGGTTCTCATCACTGACAACGGCACTCAACTTGTCTCCAAAGAGATGCAAACTTTTCTCAAGAGCTGTGGTGTCTCTCATCATCGCACTTCACTATATAATCCCCAAGGCAATGCAATGTGTGCGAGAGCTAACAAAGTAGTTAAAGGGATCATACAAATGGCCTCTGCCAATGGGTCTGTGGTACGAAAAATGGTCAATGAAATGCTTTGGGCCTATCGGACCACTCCCCTTGTTGATGGTCAACCTTCCCCTTTCCAACTTATGAGAGGGCGGGCCCCTGGCTTGAAACTGGTTCCTTCTTGGATGACGCAAGTTGTCACTTTGCAAAGGAGATGTCCTCACCTGCCGTCTTCCTCAAATGTATCTCGTCCTTTCAAGGTGGGTGATCTTGTCAAGATCAGAAGCGGTAGAGTGGGAGGAGGGTTGTCAAAGTTCAAGGGGCCCTTCACTGTAAAAAAGGTACTTGATCATTGTGTTATTCTTAATAACAGAGAGTGTTGGAACTTTAGACAAGTTGCTTTATATCAAAGAGGGGTTGCAACTTCACCACAGGACAAGTCCACCTCTTCTTTGAGCAGTAGTGGTTATCTTCTAGCTCAAATCCCTGAGGAAGCTACTTCCTTAGTCCCGTTGGGTGAACTTCGTGGTGGTGGGGGTGGTGATTCTCTCATGTCAGGGAATCACTCAGTGCATGTGTCAGACCCTGCTTCTGATGGGGTTGCTCAGACTCGTGCTCTGAGGTACCGCAGACCACTAGCCTATTTGCAAGACTTTATCTGCTAGATTATGTTCACCTATTTTAACTTGTTGTTGTTTCTTTGGTTCTCATTTTGTTTTTTTTCTCCTTCATGTTCGTTAACATCAGAAAGGAAGAAGATGTGTAGTACATAAGCCTTAGGTTTTAGCTCTAGTCTTTATGGAATGTCATTACATTACTTACAGAATGCTCTTATGTTTCCGTTCTATGTTTGCTCTCAAGTAAGGGTTCTATTCCACGGCAGTTGCTTGTAGCCTCCGTGGTGAAGAGTCCACTCTTGTCTCTTCCTATGTACTTCAATAAAGGACTTCTCAACTTACCTGCTGTTTCCTGCAACCTATTTACCACACACAGCAATGTGACTTGCTGTGCTGCATTGCGTGACGTTTTCATAAATAGTCCCCTGAGTGTAGAGGGGGAGGTTAATGAGAATTATGTAGTAGGTATAAGAAAACGAATTGAACCAATAGATCTTATGACTCCTTTATAAGTAAAGAAGATCATGTGAAGAGCCCATTCATCACTTTTAATAGTGATATCCTGGGACTTCCAAAGGGTGATGTGGGGTGGTCTGAGTTGTCTGGACGTTTTATGTTTCACATTCCAGGGTTCAGAGTCATGATGGGTGTTTAATGTGACGGGCTCTCTGAGCGATTCAAAGAATAAACATTTTATACTTGCATCTGCATGGGCTAGTTGAGCTTTTTTAAGCTAAAGTGGTGTGGTCATGTGATTTCAGATTAAACAAGGTGATAGCAGAATTGTTTTGAATGGTTTGCAGTTTGCTAATCAGGGCTTTGGGGTGATTGAGGTATGGGGTAATGACATAATCCATCCTAGAAAGAATTACTGCTTCTGACCAAGGATGCTGTAAGAAGGAAATTTAGAAATGGATTGTGATACTTTCCCAGGAAGACATAGTAGCAGCATATTTTAACCAACTGGTCTGTATGTTTTCTGAAACACTGCCTCCAGCTGTGGCCTGAGGTACACACTTAAAAATGCGGGAAATAATTACGAGTCTGGGTGACTCACTGGTCAAAGGACTGGCTCTTGGTAAAGAATGGGCCCATTTTTATTTGTGATTGGTTGGGTAAGAAGGATTTCGGCTGTGGCAGGGGAGAATATGAGATGGTGTTAGAAATTGGGTTTGTGGTTGGCAGAGGTATGCACCCTGTTCAAGCAGGACCCACAATCTTAGTCAGGGTACTTTAGATGCACACCCTAAATTAACCTGTGCTCACCCTCTGGTAGCTTGGCACAGATCAGTCAGTCAGGCTTAACTTAAGAGGCAATGTGTGAAGTATTTGTGCAACACTTCAAACGGTAAAACAGTGAAAACACCACACAAAAAGACACCACACCCAGTTTAAAAAATAGAACTTAATTTATCAAACAAAACAAGACCAAAATGATAAAATTCCAATAAGTAGAAAACTGAATTCTGAATGTTTAAAGAATATTTTGAAATATAGTGCTTAAAAGCATAAAGCGCCTACCGGGGCTATCTGGTTGCGCTAGTCTGGGTCAAATCTAAAAGTTCAGTCCGACCGCGATAGAGTGCAGGTCAGATACAGGTCCAACCTTGACATGCTGAAAACAGTACATTACTTCGGGGTGACGGCGAGGGCGAGATGCGAGGAGTAGTTGTAGGCGATGTGTTGATCCTTAGGATGTAAGCAATGCATCATTTTGGAGTCACGCAAGTCAGAGATGCATCGTCCTCTGAACCCTTCTGATGTAGGCAATGCATCATCATCGAGCCGTGCAGCCAGCGATGTTCTCAATCCTGGCAGCTGTGGCGATGCACCGGCATCGAGGGAGATGCGCCAGTTCTGATCCGTGGAACTACGGTTATGCGTGGGTTTTTGCAGTTGCAGCACTTTAAACCCACTTCCAGGGGCCCAGGACTGGATTGGCACCACTTGGCAGGGCAAGTCTCTCAGGTTGCAGAGTCCATGTGCTGGGTGTGGAGTGGTATGAAGTCTTTGATGTTCCCGAGACTTCCAACAGGAGGCAAGCAGGCAAGCCCTTTGAGCAACTCTGGGATCGAGTGGTGTAAGTCCAGTTCTTCTCACCCAGGCAAGGAGGGCAGCAGGCAGGTCAGCACAACACAAAAGCATTTCTTCCAGAGCTGCAGTCCAGCAGAGTTGCATTTCTTCAGCAGCACAGCAGTCCTTCTTCGTGGCAGAGTATCCACAGGTCCAGAAGTGTACTAAGTTGGTGGTGTCAGTGGTCCAGTACATACACACAGTTGTACCTTTGAAGTGGGGGAGACTTCAAAGAGAGGCCTTTGAAGTGCACTGAGTCCCTGCTCTTCTTGCCCTGGCTCCAGACTCACTACAGGGGGTATGCAGCCCTTTGTGTGGGGATAAGACACAGCCCTTTCAGGTGTAAGTGTCAGCTCCTCCCTCCCATCCTGCCCTTCATCAGGATCTGGATGGCCCATCAGTCACACCTCAGCTCCCTTTGTGTGTGGCTGTCTGAAGGGAATGCAAAAGCCCGGCTGCCACCCACCCCAGATGTGTATTCAGAGACAGGCAGAAGGCACCAGATGGCTAAAGTAACAAAATGCCAACTTTCTAAACGAGGCATTTTCAGAATTAGAATTTAAAATCTAACTTCACCATAAGTTAGGATTTTAAAGTGTGATTCCATAGATACCAAATGTGGAAGTCCCATCTCTTCCCAATTGGAAATTACACTTATAAGTTGTAATAAGGTTCTCCCAATGTTAACCTATGGGAGAGATACATACCTTGCAGTAGTGAAAAACAAATTTAAGAATTTTTGACTGCCAGGACATGTAACACCTTGGAGGTGACATATGTATTAAAAAGGAAGGTTTGAGCCTAGCAAGAGGGTTAACTTCCCAGTCGACATGGCAGTTTAAAACTGCACACACAGGCTCTTCAATGGCAGACCTGAGACATGTTTAAATAGCTACTTAAGTGGGTGGCACAATCAGTGCTGCAGGCCAACTAGTAGCATTTAATTTGCAGGCCCTCAGCACATATAGTGCACTTTACTAGGAACTTATAAGTAAATTAAATATGCATATTGTGTAAAAGCCAGTTTTACCATCTTTAAAGTAGAGAGCACATGCACTTTAGCACTGGTTAGCAGCGGTAAAGTGCCCATAGACCTAAAGCCAGCAAAAACGAAGTAAGCAAAGCAGGTGGTCAGAAGGCAAAAAGTCAGGGGAAACCATGCCAAGGATGCCATGTCTAACAGTGAGCCAGACACACAGAGAGGAGAGGTAAAGCAGAGGTGACAATCGAAAATGTTGAAAGCCTCTGATGAACCCAGCAGTATGATACTGACTGAATGACTTTGGCCCATTTCCTCAGGAGCAGATTCCCTATGTCGAGCATGGTGGATTTGGTGTTATACCCTAGTCTAAAACTAGACTTGTGGTAGTCCCTAAGCTCAGAATATTTCAGCTGGTTCGGGGGATGTTACGGGACTAAAAGCTCAGAGAAACTATGCAGTGAAAATCTGAGTAATATGTATGTACTTTAGGCTGTTGCAATGCATAAAAACTACTCTGAGCCAGTGTAACTGCTTCCCCGCAAGACAGTTCAGTGGCTGCTGAAGAGGTCTGTGAGTTATCTGCAGCGCACAGCTTAGTATCTGGCCCGGATGAGTCGCTTTATCATCTTTTTGAAGTGTGTATAGTTAGTGACGATAGTCGGGTATGCTGGTTAGCTGCACACAACTACAGTCAACACTCAACCCAATAAACTATTTTACCAGCTTAATTTGATATATAACTAAAGTGTTATCTTCTAGAATCTACTGAGAACTGTTTGTGATGGGTAGGCACCAGGTGGAATTAGAGTTATTGGGATCAAGGCACCATTTACTAGTGGAAGACTCTGACTTTTTGACATATTTATTAATGAAACTACCTTGCCACTAACATCTACCTCCTGAAACAGAGAAACTCTGCAAAGAAAAATCACGGACAGAAAGCTATCCAACATTTGCAATGTTTACTTTGACAACAAATTGGTTTACCCAGCCACGTTTAATAGAGCAATGTCCTGCCTTAGGCAGGTTTGAAATCTTTAGTGAGCTGTTGTATATGTTTCTGTTATGTGGAATCAGCAGTGCACGAGCTGCTTAAATCCCCAGATGCAGTTTAGCACCAGGTAATTGTTTTGTATTAGAAAATAATAAATACCTCTCTTTGTAAAAGGTGACCATTGTGAATACTGACTTTTTTCCCAGAACTGGAATTTCAGTCTCCCGCGATTTGTGTAAACTATGAATTATCCAAGATTTATGTGCATGAATTATATATATGTGTTAAACATTTATTAGGTTTTGTCTAAGACTGGCTACGCCTCCAACATATAGTCTTTCAGGACGTTCACTCCTCATGAGGGTTTGCCACCTCTTTGGAGACATATTTGAAAACGGGTGTATCCGTGTACCCCTTCCCTGGCAGATGATTAAGGGTGGGCAGAACTTGTGGGATTTGACTCTGCAGAATTCTGCAGGGTTATATAAAAACTCTGTGAGATTCCACAGTATCTGCCAACGGGCAGAATGAGGGATGTTGGCATGCTCGCTCTATGATTTAGCGCCGGTAGCACGTTCAGTCCTGAAAAATCTGCACTAATGGCACCATGCAGTGCGCCAGGGTGCAGCTACTCAAGTTGATTTTACTGCTTCTCAAGTAGATTTTCTGCTCGAATGGAAGCCTTCAGACGGCAAACGGTCGCGACCACCAGCATTAGAGAAATCTCGCCGGATGTCCTCCTAGCGACCATAAATCAAGATAGGGGATGCCAAATCCCACCCGCCCTCGCCATCTTACTGTTCTGAAGCCACGCATGAGGAAAAATTCTGCCACACGGACATTGGTGGAATTTGGCCGGAATTCCACGCTACAAGAGTAGCGCAGAGTCCCAAAATTCCGCCAAATCCACGGGCGGAACGGAATATTCCGCCCACCCCTACAGATGATTGGCTGTTTCCTCATATTGCTTTTACAACTGAATCCCACTTCTCCCAAATGTGTCCATACCCATAAGTGCCCTGGGGTCACTGCAAGGTGGCTAGTAGCACTTCACAAAAATCTCATACTAAAGAAAAATAAATAAAAATATGACGTAATCATTAGTTCTGGAAAAAAAACATATAGGATATGTGCATACTTTCATTAACCAGGACTGAATGGATGGATATTGTAGCCTTTTGCAGTAGCATGTGTTACCCAATAATTATGCTAGCCAATTCACGACGTTTTGCTTAAATTTAGAGCTGGCTATCAATTGAATAGCATTTAAGGTCTGGAGGCAATGCATAATTCGGAGGACAATTCCACTGGAACATTCTTATCCCAATTTAGCACTCTCTCGAAGTTCAAGCATTGTCCATTCCCATCAAACTCTGAATCAGACCATTGGTCAGGATTTGCACATATCCTATTTTAGACAGGTCTTGTGCATTACAGGAATTGCCCAGAATTAATGTATATTGCAAATTATCCAGGATTTGAGCATACAGTGCACTAGCAATTGATAATGCATGCGCAACAATATGTCAGGATGCATTTATTACACTGGGTCTGCTGGGAAATAATCATATAACAAATTCATCACTATTAATGCACAGAATAAAGTTCCCAGTATTTGTACATTTTGGAAATTATTTGCTCACCTAAGGCCAGATGTACGACCATTTTTTGTGGTCACAAATTGGAAATCGGCCCGTTTACGACTGCAAAATAGGTCTTCCCTATGTACAAACCCTATTTTGCGAGTCAGTAACCTATTACTGACTCGCAAAATAGGGTTTGTGACTCGCTATTAGTAAGGGGCGTGCCTAGGGCGTCCCTTCCTAATAGCGAGTCATACTTCAATGTACGAATGTTTTACGACCGCAATTGCGGTCGCAAAACACTCGCAGTTTACCACCCATTTCAAAAGGGTGGTTAGTCACTCACAAAGGGGAAGGGGTCCCAGGGGACCCCTCCCCTTTGTGACTGCCAGTGAAAATATTTTTTAAGAGCAGGCAGGTGTTCCACGGACCACTGCCTACTCTTAAAAAATGAAACAGAAAAGTTTCATTTCTCTTTTTTAAATTCATCCCATTTTCCTTTAAGGAAAACGGGCTGCATTTGAGAAAAAAATGCTTTATTTAAAAAGCAGTCACAGACATGGTGGTCTGCTGACCCAATCAGGCCATCATCCCTGGCAGAGCCAGCCATTCCCGATGGGGTCGCAAATTGCACCTGCCTCATGAATATAAATGATATGCAAAAGAAACAATATATGGACGGAATGCTGGACAATGCAAACATTCACCCCCAGTCACAAGGATCTGGGTTAAAACCATCATTCTTTTGCTCACCACACCACCCCAGTTTGGACCAATGCCATATGCAAATCAGTCTTGACCCTGTTCCTTGTGGGAACAGTCCAGCCCAAACTGCCAAGCCAGGTCCTCCCTGGACCGGAAACAAACATCCTGGGACCGGTTTCAGGGCATCACCCTTCATCAGCCAGGCTAGCTTGAATCCAGTGGTGTAGTGAGCACGGGACCCACGTCTGGGCATACCCTTCCCACTTAGGGCGACATATGCAAAAAAAACAATTGATGGACGGAATGCTGGACAATGCAAACATTCACCCCCAGTCACAAGGAACTAGGTTAAATCCATCATTCTTTTGCTCACCACACCACCCCAGTTTGGACCCAGCCATATGCAAATCCGTCTCGACCCTGTTCCTTGTGGGAACAGTCCAGCCCAAACTGCCAAGCCAGGTCCTCCCTGGACCGGAAACAAGCATCCTGGGACCGGTTTCAGGGCATCACCCTTCATCAGCTAGGCTAACTTGAATCCAGTGTTGTAGTGAGCACGGGACCCATGTCTGGGCATACCCTTCCCACTTAGGGTGACATATGCAAAAGAAACAATTGAATGACGGAATGCTGGACAATGCAAACATTCACCCCCAGTCACAAGGATCTGGGTTAAATCCAACATTCTTTTGCTCACCACACCACCCCAGTTTGGACCCAGTCATATGCAAATCAGTGTTGACCCTGTTCCTTGTGGGAACAGTCCAGCCCGAACTGCCAAGCCAGGTCCTCCCTGGACAGGAAACAAGCATCCTGGGACCAGTTTCAGGGCATCACCCTTCATCAGCCAGGCTAGCTTGAATCCAGTGGTGTAGTGAGCACGGGACCCACGTCTGGGCATACCCTTCCCACTTAGGGCGACATATGCAAAAGAAACAATTGATGGACGGAATGCTGGACAATGCAAACATTCACCACCAGTCACAAGGATCTGGGTTAAATCCATCATTCTTTTGCTCACCACACCACCCCAGTTTGGACCCAGCCATTTGCAAATCAGTCTTGACCCTATTCCTTGTGGGAACAGTCCAGCCCGAACTGCCAACCCAGGTCCTCCCTGGACCGGAAACAAGCATCCTGGGACCGGTTTCAGGGCATCACCCTTCATCAGCCAGGCTAGCTTGAATCCAGTGGTGTAGTGAGCACGGGACCCACATCTGGGCATACCCTTCCCACTTAGGGTGACATATGCAAAAGAAACAATTGATGGACGGAATGCTGGACAATGCAAACATTCACCCCCAGTCACAAGGATCTGGGTTAAATCCGTCATTCTTTTGCTCACCACACCACACCAGTTTGGACCCAGCCATATGCAAATCAGTCTTGACCCTGTTCCTTGTGGGAACAGTCCAACCCGAACTGCCAAGCGAGGTTCTCCCTGGACCGGAAACAAGCATCCTGGGACCGGTTTCAAGGCATCACCCTTCATCAGCCAGGCTAGCTTGAATCCAGTGGTGTAGTGAGCACGGGACCCACGTCTGGGCATACCCTTCCCACTTACGGCGACATATGCAAAAGAAACAAGTGATGGACGGAATGCTGGACAATGCAAACATTCACCCCCAGTCACAAGGATCTGGGTTAAATCCATCATTCTTTTGCTCACCACACCACCCAATTTGGACCCAGCCGTATGCAAATCAGTCTTGACCCTGTTCCTTGTGGGAACAGTCCAGCCCGCATTGTCAAGCCAGGTCCTTCCTGGACCGGAAATAAGCATCCTGGGTCCGGTTTCAGGGCATCACCCTTCATCAGCCAGGCTAGCTTGAATTCAGTGGTGTAGTGAGCACGGGATCCACGTCTGGGCATACCCTTCCCACTTTGGGCGACATATGCAAAAGAAACAATTGATGGACGGAATGCTGGACAATGCAAACATTAGGAGAGTAAAAATGAAGATTCTGCCCTACCAATAAGGTGAATGGCAGTCAGGAGAGGTTGAAGGCTTTAGTTACATTTCACAATAGTGCGTCCTTACAACGGAGGCCACCAAATGGTTTGACGTGTTAGCAAAGAAAGGTCGTGTTCTTCTCATGGCTCAAAGCAGTTTGTTTCTAGAAAGATCTTGCAAGGCTGTAAGAATCCTGCTAAGCCCTCAGTGATTAGTAGGGTCGGTGTAAGTTTACAAAAGTGCTATATGAGGGCTTCTACCAAAGCATTCTGAGTCAGCCAAACACAGAGAGATAACAGTGTCTCTTTGACGTCATCTGCTGTTTAGTCAATCAATCAGTCGAGTTGTATAGTGCAGCTAATCACCCAAGAGCGTATCCAGGCGCTTGTTGGGACAGGAGAGTTCTTTCTTTGATGTACTGTCATATTCCTAGTTCAAAAAAATTAATTCTCTCACATGCATATGGCATTCTTTACCTAAAAATAATGTATTTCACTTCCTATTGCTGATTTATGAAGGGGGTAGTTATTCTACAGTTTCAAAGAGCACACTCTCCTTTGGTACTCAGCATCAACTCAACTATATAAGTTTTGCATTTTAGGTTTGAGTTTTATGTGCTTTGCTTGGATATCTCTCATATCATATTTCATCGTTATTGATGTTCTCTATTCCTCTGAATAGATGCCGGTTCCTGTGCTGTACTTAAAATTTCATCAAAACAAGCCTTTGCAGTGGATTTATGCACCTAATGTTAAGAGCTAGAAATTAAATATCAGGGAATCCTGCTTCTCATTGTAGCATTCATGCAAAAATCATGCAGTGTTACAGTGCTTAATTTGTTAAAAAAAAAAAAAGTGCCATGGTCCAAGATTTTCCTAGGGTCTCTCCACCACGTTTACTTCCCATGTCCTTGCACGTGCTACCAAATGCCACAGATTTCCGATCACATTCCATCAAATGTGACAATTTGGATTATTCTTGCCCACCCATGACTATTAGAATGGTCAGGACGCACAGGTATTACTATGTTTTAAAATATTTATTGAATTGTTAAACCATTTGCTGTTTAAAAGTAGACAAACAGCGCCACTATCTGGTGGACTGCCATAAATATGTGCCAGCGTGAAGAAATAAGTACTGTGTCAAGCTCTGGCAAACACCAGCACAATTTAAGCACTTATGCCTGTAGTGTTGTAGTGTTGTAGCCGGGTTACTCTGGTAATGTTGTAGTGTAAAAATATAGTAGTGTATTTGGAGAATCATGATAGGTGTTGTGATTTTAACATTGTAGGTGTAGTGACATAGTGTTTTAATTTCACTCATGTAATTGTAGTGCTTTTTTGGTGTTGTAATAATTGTAGAGTTAAAGCTATCTATGGTTTGTAGTCTTGTATTGGTGGTGTGTAGTACTTCAGTTGCAATTAAGTAGTTGTAGCATTGTAGTTGTGGTGGTGTAGTGTTGGAGTTGGTATTGTGTTGTAATTTGTGTTATGTGCCAATGTGGTAAGATTAGTGATGTATTGATATTGTGGAGTTGTAATTTTAGTGTCTCAGTTGTGTTAAACTGTTGCAATATTATTGTTTTGGATGTGTGTTCTGAAGTTGTCGTCTGCTGTGGCATGGCATTTGAATTGCTGCTCGGTAGTCTTAGTTTTATCCTGTGTTGCTCTTGTACCTTCTGTCAAGTACCAGTAATAGAAGTGCTGTAGCTTTATTGTTGTAGTGTTGTCGTTTTTAATACTGTAGATGTATTATTACTTCTGTGTTGTATTGAGGTAATTAAGGAGTTTTTGTTGTAGTTGGAATAGATTGTTGTGGCTGTAGCGATAGTGCTGTAGTATTGTTACTAGTGTGGTGTTGTGTTTGCAGTTGTTCTAAACTATATGCTATAAATTTAAGTAGAACATGTGATAATACTACAGGTGATTTGACATTTGTTTTGTGACACTCAGGAAGACCTATGGCAGGATACCATCCTGCCTGTTGCAGTGTTATACTACTTGTGCATTTTGTGAAATCTCCTCAGTGCTTCAAGGGTTTATGCTGGCCTCCTGTTCTGTCTAAAGGTAGTTCACTTTATGATCACTTGCAAGCTTACAATATGTCACAGTTTGACATGAAAACATGTAAAGCACCAGTTGTAGTGCTATTTTCCATTGGCAGTGTGTTCCTGCGTGTCATTTGGGCTCTCTTAGTGCTTTTTTAAAGACAGTGGTGGTTGTAGGTTCATAGTTATAGGATATTTCTGCCACTTTTTAGGTGACGTTGAATAGCAGATTTGCACGTGTCTTTTTATTGCATATGGCATAGAGTAGTAACTGTAAAAGTGTGATACAGCCAACGGATAATGCTGCCAAAGGTTATGTATGCAGATTTGATGACTCCAAGGCCCTGATTCTGAGTTTGTCAGAATCCAGGTGCTTCTTATTGCACCAGATAAATCACGATATCCCGGAGTACATTATTTGTCGGATGGGATACAAAGCACCTATTACGAGTTTCTAATTAATAAACTGCACATTTTGGTGCTTACGGCACTCAAATCCTCATGGAACAGTAAATACTGTACACATTTTCCCTGGTAAATTCCGACAGGTTTGATCTGCTGAAATTTAGCAAAGGATGAGATATTTAACTCACCTGGGAATTTACTGGGCGCTGTAAATACCAGCTAACTCTCAGTATCAACCCCTATGCAAACAGGGGTTTAGGGAGGGGTCAGAAAACACCGACTTACTCGTAATCAGGGCCTTAGTGGTAACTAGATTTCTGCTTAATTTTGAAATTCCTGCTGAAGTGTAAGTGAGGACTTTGAGTGCTCTCTGTCCTGTAAACATGTATACATCAGTTTAGCTGCATACCAGTAGATAAGCTGGAATTGCTTCTGTGTTTTAGTAATGGTACATGCATGCAGTGTCATCTGCATTATATTATCTTTATTACAGCAGTTGTCCCTGTTGCCTTTTTGTACTTTGCACCTCTGGTGGAGATTCAGGTGCTGTTTAACGAATCTACAGGGTTGTACAACATTATAACACATGCTTTTTCCTCGCATGCCTTTACCACACATTTGTTTACAAAGTATTCCTTTACCAGGCAGATAGGTATAAATAAGGCAAGTGAAATCAATCTATCTATCTATCTATCTATCTATCTATCTATCTGTCTGTCTGTCTGTCTGTCTGGCTGTCTGACTGTCTGGCTATCTATCTATATATAAACATATAGATAGATATATATCTTTCTTTTGTCACTGAAAAAGGTTAGAGTGACGTTATAGTTAGGAGAATATGACAGTGACAACATGAGCGATTTGAACTGAAAAAACACAGAAATTTACCAGTTATAGTTAGTAGAGCTAACTATAACTTGCACCTCTACATGCACTGTTTGTGACTTCACCTAGTACATCACTCATGACATGTCGCATGACATCATTTATGACATCACTAATGACATCTCAAATGACATCATTGTTGACATCACTGATGACATCATCCATGTTTCTTTTATACGCATTACTCTATAAACTAGTAAGGCATTAGAGGCTTGAAAGTAAGTACAAAATAGCTCAGAATAATATAAGGCATCATTAATGCCATCACAGACACAACTCCCTTAGGTGTAGCAAACATGTGTTATGTACAACATTGAACCAATACCATACACTTCACAGGTTGCCTAGTTCACATTAACAGTCAATCACAGATATATGGGAAAACCTTATTTCACACAGTGTTTAATATGTATACAAATGTTCAGAGAAAGCCAAGTTCCTCAAGATACTCAACGTCTGTTCCAAAATTAATGCCCTACTATGGATAGCTTTTATCTTTATCAAACCCCTCAGTTAGTTCAAAACGTTACTATTGTCACTGACATATTCACCTAACTATAACGTCACATTAACCTTGTTTTTTTCCAGTGAATATATATACACACATATCTTTTTCATACCTTAACTATACTTCTTATGCGTGGTAAAAGCAGCAAAAATTGCATGTCTGGTAAATGCATGTGTTGAAAATATTGCGTGGTAAAGGCACTGTATGGAAAAAACTTTGTTGTGAAGGGTGTTTTCCAATCCACAGACTATTGTCATATTATCAGTATACCTTTCAAGTTTTTACTGGTGTGTGATACAGCACAGCAACGCACGACACATGCTACCATTTGCCTAGCGCTAGTGTAAAATTTGAGATGTAACCTAGTTTAGGTGTATACACAAACAGTCTAATCTAGACATTGAGGTAGAAAGAAGCCAGTAAAAACTGCTACGAAGTTGAGTTTAAATTAAGGGAGAAAAAAAATATACAGGTCCTGGGGTGCAAATATCATCATGTACGAGTGAATACATAAAACAATTCTCAATTCATCCAAGTATGGCATGTTTTTAGGTGTGAGAATATCTTTTCACAGCAGTGGTTTGTGGGCATTCCAATGCAGGAACACAAGCAACAAGCCAGTTCTTATGAAAATAATTGCAAGAAAGTGTAGTTCAGGGCTTATCATTAGGTCCCTTTCTAGGTCTGGCTGAAGAGAGATTCATCTCTCACTGCCAGGTAATTTGTGTGCACCAAAATATGCTCTGTGGCAATGCTTAGGCAAAAGGGCCCACAAATTAGTTATTCTGGTATTTTTAAGTGTCAGCTACAGACAGTTTTTGCTGTCTGTTGGCAAGGCCTATTGGCTTCAAAGCATTGCATATACTTAGCTCATGACTGAATGGATTTTTGGCTATTTCAAGTGTCTGCTTTTGATTCGAGGACTTTCCTTCCCATTTTTGTGTTTGTCCCGCCCCTAGAAGCATTTCAGTCTCACAGAGTTCTGTTTAGATGAGCTGAATCCTCCCACCGCATACTTGATGGGACTCTAATTTTGCATTCAGCTCCCATTTGTGTCCTTGTTCACTTGTCCGGTTGTTTCTATGCCTGCCGCATGCTCTAATTTTATTCTCCTAACCATTCCCATCGACCACTTCCTGATGTTTCCCTCCCGCTTCCGTTTCACTTTACATACTTTTTTAAAACATATTTATTTTTTAAATGTTTTACGAAGGCCAGGGCTTCTCTATTTTTTTTTACTCTTGCACACTTTGTTTTGCTTTTTTTTGTTACTTTTACTTTTTTGGTCCAACAAAGCATATGCCATGTCAGATCGGTAAATTAGATAAGGCTGCTATGCATAATTATGTACGCATTTGCATGCATCATGAGGCATACACACACACCGATAGTCATCTTGCAAATTACACAATTGCCGGCAATACATGTGAATGTGTCATGGCGCATGCATTCACATGCTGCCAAAGTCACTGGCAAAGCTGGGAGGTTGCCTTTATTAGAGACTAGATGTATAGGCTTTGCCAGTACACATTAGTTGTTACTTGTAACCATCACAGCTGTTATAGACTGTGGACCTAAGATATAACCACACCTACTTGCTAGCTGAACCCCACAAACCTGCTGATTAGACTGCCCGCCTTCCTCTATTGTTAAAGAGGCAGATCAAAGCTCCGCTGACAGGGTTGACCCTCAGAAAAAGTTAGAGATATCTGAGCGGTTGATACTGTGGGAGGACTGCGGTACACCTGCAGTACATAAAAAATTGTTGTTTCTGATTGGCTGCAGTACTTTTTCTCCCATCTGCTGGTTCGGTACTGTGGTACCGAAACAACCTGATTGGCTGGCCGCAATAGAAAATGTTGCAGTTACCATTACAGAACTCAGGGACTTGGTCACATAAGTGGGCAGAATGAGCACACCCTGACCCCCAGGCCCATTTGAGGGGGTTCCAAAGGAAACCTCCATAGGTTAAATTAAAATAGTATATTGTATATATTTTTGGTCATGGCAACCCAGTGTGACCTCCTGTGTGGTATTGCAGCACCAACCTGGTAACGTGGTACCAAAAATATATTTTTGCGTTGGCATTAGCCTCTTTGTGGATTGGTTGCCGGGCCACCCCACTGCTGTTCACGGCCAAAGGATATGTGCAGCAGGGGTTGGCTATCCAAGAGAGGGGGTAGGGGGTTTGAAACCCATGGAAGATTGAAAGAATTCTCTACCGTGGGGCCAGGCCCTTCAAGCAATGCGCATGGGCCAAATGCCGTTCACAGCGAGGCAATTGGCTGCCCCTGTGGGTTTGGGCATAACCCCTGCTGCACATGGCCACAAGCTATGTGCAGCAGGTAGTTGGCGACCCATCAACAGTTGGGTGAAGCCCCTGACCAGAGGCCACGCCCTCTGACCAACCCCCGGTGTGCACTGCCAAAAGCCAGGGAATTTGGCCACGCCTGGGGGGTTAGGCACAGGTCCTGGCCAGAGGGTTGGCACCCGCAGGGGGTTGGGCACAGTGCCTGGGTTTTAGACCTGGCACCATTGGCGTGGGTTTCCCCTGTATTTTTGCCTTTGCTTCCTGTGTTTTTGCTGTGTGTTGGACTTCGTTTTTGGTGGTCTAGATGCTTTGGGCACTTTGCCACTGCTGTTCAGTGCCAAAGTGCAAGTGCTCCCTTTGTGAATTATTGTTATGGATTAGTGATTCCATGATTGGCATATTTGATTTACTAGTCAGCCCCTAGTACGGTGCACTGTGTGTGCCCAGGGCCTTTAAATCAAATGCTGCTATGTGGGCCTGCAGCACTGATTGTGCCACCCACACCAGCAGCCTGTAAATGTGACTCAGATCTGCCACTGGAGTATCTGTGTGCAGTCTAGTACTGCCATGTCGACTTGGCAAGTGCACCCACTTGCCAGGCCCTACCCTTCCCTTTCCTTACATGGTAGTCACCCCTAAGGTAGGCCCAAGGTACCCCTATGGGCAGGGAGCAGTGTATGTAAAAGGTAGGACATGCTCTGGTGTGTGTGGCATGTCCTGATAGTGAAATACTGCCAATTTCGTTTTTCACTATAGCAAGGCTACCTGTTCCCATAGGATAGAATGGGGAGTTGCTTATAACATCATATAAACATAACTACCCCTGGGAACACGGTAAGAAAATAAAGTTTAGTATGCCTGAACTCAGAATGTTAAAATGCATCTTTTAGTGAAGGTGATTTTTACATTCTGTGTTTGAAAATACCACTTTTAGAAAGTAGGTATTTTCTTGCTTAGCCATCCAGTGTGCCTCTGCTAGGATGTGTATTGACTGTCTGGCTTTGGAGTGACAGGGGCTGGGGATGAGCAGTGGCTCCAGAGAGTCTGGATGAGTCAGGGCTGGGCTGAATAGACCTGGGCTGTATTTAGAGTAGGGGGAAGAGATTTCCTTTCACCTGAATGGGCCTGGTCTGCCTGACACAATGCTGTCTCCACCTCCTGCCAGGAAGCTGCACCAGAGAGGACAGAACTGGTTTTGACTGGGTACAGGGCTTCTCTGCCACCAGAGAACAAAGGATTTTGCTGTATAAGTAATGGGGCCCAGACCCCAGAATTTTGGATCACTTCTGGGAAATCAAGAGGAACCTTTGTCAAGGAGAAGAGCTGGAGAACCTGGTGGAGGAGTACTGCCCCTTTGCTGTGTGCTGTCTGGGGTTGGCCTGCAGTGGCTGTTTATGCCAAGTAAAGGAGAAGGACTTTGCTGTGTGCTGTGTCCCCCTCTTGAGGAAGATCTCCAAGGGCTTGAAGAGGAGCTTCACGGGGTCTCAGGAACATCAAAGACCTCACCAAGCTTCTGGGCGCCGTCACTGGAACCGCTGGTTTCAGTTGCACAGAAGAAAAGGGTAACCGACTCTGTCACCGAGTCCGTCGCAGGATTCCAAGTCCTGAAGGCACCGTAGAGAGCACTGCCTCGTTTCGCAATGCAACCCTGGTCTCACCAACTCCATCAACGAGCCGCTGCTTGCACCGCGTCCTGTGGGCATCGCACTCCGCACCGCTTCGCTACACGCTGCACTGACATCATCGACTCCATCGCTGCCCGACTCGAACATCGACCGGCTCCGTCGCCACATCGTGACCTGCCAGCACCGTCTCACCCTGCAACGCAAACCTTGGTCTCACTGACTCCGTCAACGATCCGCTGCCTGCACCGAGCCGTGAGGACACCACACGCTGCAACGCTTCCATCTCACATCGCAACCGCGACGGTTGTCCCGGACCGGCTTGTACTATCATAACAGCCGCAACAACAAAAGGTACTGTCGCAGAGTCTGTCGATGCTTTAGCTAACCCGTATCGACGCGGTTGGCTGGAATTGTTAGACTCTGTCGCATTCAGTATCGCGGTAGCCCCAGACGGAGCTACCGAGTCGGAGGACCTGTATTTTCACGTTTTTCCTGCAATTTAACCCGTTGGCTGCTGCTGTCGGCCAACGGCCGTCGCGAGCACTACCTCGGTAGTGCTGCGCACGTCCGTTGGCCGACGCAGCCCCGCCCGTTTAATAGAACGTTCCGCACTGGCGCGGAACGTTCGAAGCAGCAAACGGGTTAAAGGTAATTTTGCATAGTAACTATTTTTAAGAGTATTGTATTTTGTCGTATTTGGTCTTGTTGGTTTAGATAAAGTTTGGTTATTTTTCAAAAACTGGTGTGGTGTCCATTTGTAGTGTTTTCACGGCGTTACTGTATGTTTGCACAAATGCTTTACACACTGCCTCCTGACATTAAACAATTTGAAGCAGCATTTGAACACTTCCGCTACACATGGCAAGTTATTTCTAACTATTAAATCATCTCTAAAAAAGAGAGAGGGGTCCAACTCACCAAAGGGACAGGACACCAAAATAACACTAGGTCTAAAATAAACTCCCTTTGGGATACTTTAATTGCATACCATGATGCTGCCACACCACATGCAACATTCAACTATCACCGAATTAATATCACAGTAGCCAAAAAATCCAATATGAAAATATTTATTAGGTTGGTTTGCGAATCATATGGACTGTTGTGGAACATATGAAAAGGATAACAAGATTTAATGTTGAATTGTTGCCTATGATTGTTTTTGAATTTGCACTGATTGACTTGTACCTTTTATTTATAAATGTGATTTTAATGTTTGATATTTCTGTGGATATTGTATTTTAATATATTTTAGTGATTACCAAAAAATCAAAAAAAGAAGGAAGAAAGTTTTTAAACCAACCTAATAAATATTTTCATATTGGATTTTTTGGCTACTGTGATATTAATTCGGTGATAGTTGAATGTTGCATGTGGTGTGGCAGTATCATGGTATGCAATTGAAGTATCCCAAAGGGAGTTTATTTTAGACCTAGTAACTATTAAATCATGCCAGAGTGAACATAAAACAACATATTTGTGCAAACCAAATACAATTAAATGCAACATGCATATATAAGAGTAGAATATGTAATCAAATAAAAGTAACTTTAAAATGCGACGGGGAATTTTAAAGTAGAAAAATCAAAGATCACATCAGCCAAAGGCCGTGTGTAGCAGGGGAAAGACTAGGCCCTGTAGCCAACCCCCACTGCACATGGCTATTAGCCGTGTGCGGTAGCTCGCTTAGACATCCGCAAGGTGTTGAGTGCTTGGCTTGGCTAGAGATCAGTCCCTACAGCCAAATCTTGCTACACACTTGCAGCAGGGGATTGGACGGCCGCGGGGGAAGATGCCTGCAGGGCCTGCTGGAGTCCAGGCCTTGCTGTGAAGCACCCACTGCGCATGGCCGATGGCCAACAATCCGGGCTGTCTGCAGTGGGGGCTTGGGGGCTTGGGTGCACATTGCCTTAGGGAGTTGGGCATATGCTCAACTTTGAATGAGGTAAAAAGAAAACTATAGAAATTGACTGAAAAAAACAAAAATTAAAGTTACATAATTAGGTATAGTATAACATTAGTTTACATTTAAACCACCCCCCTTAAATTGACTGCAAAAACCAAAGGTTAAACTGACATTATAGTTCGGTGTTGAAATAAGGTAAGAACTAAGGTTTATAAAATAAAAAAACACTCAAATTCACCAGTTATATTTTAGTGAGCTAACTATAAATGACATGCCCACCCTAAACTGCATATGACCTCACATATTATATTACTCATGATGTGTTAAATTACATCACTGATGACATCACTTATGCTCCTGAACATTTCACCTTTGGATTAGTGCCTTGTGATTGCAGCTGCAATTTAAATGTACAAAGAGAACAATTGATGAACAGAATGCAGAACAATGTCATACATTCACCCCAGTACAGACATCTGGGCCTAACTCCATGGGTTTTTTGCTCACCATGCCATTCTAGTTTGAACCCAGCCATATGCAAATCAGTCTTGACCCTGAGCCTCATGGGGACAGTCCAGCCGAAACTGCCAGGCCAGGTCCTCCCTGGACTAGAAACAAGCATCCTAAGACCGGTTTCAGGGTTTCACCCCTCATCAGCCAGGATAGCTTGACTCCAGTAGCATGGAGAGCACGGGATCCACGTCTGGGCATACCCTTTCCACTCGGGGTGACAAATGCAAAAAGAACAATTGATGGACAGAATGAAGAACAATGTAATACATTCACCCCAGTACAGAGATCTGGGCCTAAATCAATGTTTTTTTTGCTCACCATGCCATTCCAATTTGAACCCAGCCATATGCAAATCAGTCTTGACCCTGTGCCTCATGGGAACAGCCCACCCCAAAATGCCAGGCCAGGTCCTCCCTGGACTGGAAAAAAGCATCCTAGGACCGGTTTCGGGGTTTCACCCCTCATCAGCCAGGATAGCTTGACTCTAGTGTCATGGAGAGCACAGGACCCCCGTCTGGAAATACCCATCTCACTCGGGGTGACAAATGCAAAAAGAACAATTGATGGACAGAATGCAGAACAATGTCATACATTCACCCCAGTACAGAGATCTGGGCCTAAATCCATCGTTTGTTTTGCTCACCATGCCATTACAGTTTAAACCCAGCCATATGCAAATCAGTCTTGACCCTGTGCCTCATGGGAACAGTCCAGCCCGAACTGCCAGGCCAGGTCCTTCCTGGACTGGAAACAAGCATCCTAGGACCGGTTTCGGGGTTTCACCCCTCATCAGCCAGGATAGCTTGACTCCAGTGGCATGGAGAGCACAGGACACACGTCTGGGCATACCCGTCCCACTCGGGGTGACAAATGCAAAAAGAACAATTGATGGACAGAAAGCAGATAGTAAAGTTGTTTTCTTGCTTTGCAATATCTGGGTCAATGGATTTAGGTAAATTTTCCAGAAAGGTGGTGATGCTTTTTATTATTAAATGTTTTGCATTAAAACAATATTATCTTATAAACGTGCAAATGTTATTAACTATGTATTATCAAAGTGAAGTGCACCGCAAGCAAGCGAAAGTAGTGATTGTCCATTCACGGAAGGTTTATGTATATGTTGATTCTTTATTCTTCAATTTTCAATAAAAAGCAACAGCCAAACACCACAATATGAAAATTGAAGAATAAAGAATCAACATATACATAAACCTTCCGTGAATGGACAATCACTACTTTCGCTTGCTTGCGGTGCACTTCACTTTGATAAAAAATTGACTCTGGTCCTGGTGACTGCTTCTTTGAAACGGCGGGAGCAGTGAAGATGCACGCTTTTTTGTAGCCACTAGGCTTACTTTCTGGACTCTCTCAAGGGAATTGCATTGTGGGATTGTGCGTCACAGACATACTGCTGTGTGTTTTGTTCGGCTTGCTGTTTCAATGTGGGAATTTATTAACTATGTATGTTCACGTTTAGATTGACCATTGCTAATTTAGGCATATATTTCAAAATGGCTAACATTAGTTGCCATCATGCTTTTTGATACATGAATATTTTATTTTTAGGTTCTTTTGCTTTACTTCCCATGTGATAAAAGTTTTCTTTTCTTTGTTAAAATCATGGAATGTTTTAATTAATAGCGCATTCACAACAACACCTGTAAAGTACAGGCTGGTCCCTGTATCTCATCCTGTTATAGATAATGTAATTTTGAAGGACGATGATAGAAGCAGGTATTCTGAGGAGTTCTGTAAACCTAAGGAGTAAATAATTATATTGTTTGACCTGGCCCTTTATGCCTGGTCACCCCAGATGTTTGTCTTCCTCTGTCTGCCTCCCTTTGCTGAAACTGTTCTATTGACTTTTAGGACTCTGTGCACTTTACCACGGCTAACCAGTGCTAACATGATTGTGTTTTCTCCTTAAAGCATGGTAAAAGTGGCCTACACCCAATTAGCACATTTCATTTACTTGTATATCCCTAGTGTTTGATATTACATGTACCCGTAGCCTGTACATTAATTGCTACAAATGGGCAGCAGCATTCATTGTGCCACCCACTGAAGTAGCACTACAAACATGTCTCAGATCTGCCACTGCAGCCTGTAATGCAGTTTTAAACTGCCATTTTGACCTGGCAAAATAAACCTTTTGCCAGGCCTATACCTTCCTTTTTGATACTTATAAGTCACCCATAAGGTAGGCCCTAACCATCTCTAGGGCAATGTCTATTGTATTTAAAAAGTAGGACATGTGTGGTTAAGTTTTACATGGCCTGTGAGTGAAAAACCATAATGTTGTTTTTCACTGTTGTAAGACCTATCTTTCCCATGGACTTACAATAGGTTACCTTATTACACTTACTAAGTGTTAATTTCAGATTGGGAGCAAATAAAGATATGCTGTTTAGATTCACAGATGTGTGCTAAAACACACCCACTCAGCAGTTTTGACCCACCCAGGCAGCGGCTACTGGTAGTGCTTACCTCAAGGTTCGATAATTCCTTATTAAACCATACCCATAGCAACCCCTGTCCTTTTACATGGGAGTCAAAATGTCAGGCAGTTTTCATCTAGTGGGCAAATCTTGTGACAAATGTATTGTTGAATCCCAAAAGAAGATGCAATCCATGAGTAACTTGTAGTAGAAGGTTTAATCACATGGCACAGTACCTTCCAGCAGCTAGGTAGCTCAACTACTGTGTCAGAGTTCCTGAACAGAACTCAACCGTGGGCTGGCATATGAGGAGTAATATGGTAGAGCCACAACTTCTCCCTTAATTTGTCTTTCCATTCCGCACCAAAATCATATGCCCATAGTTTGTCCTGCTTGAAAACTCTGTTGTACCTTTCCACTTGACCATTACTCTGGGGTTCATACAAGGCAGTGGTGATGTGACGAATGTTGGAGTACTTGAGAAAATCCCCCATCTCCCGAGACTTCAATTGCACCCCATTGTCTGTAATGAGAACTTCAGGATACCCCTCTCTAGCAAATAGTTCCTTGAGGAACTCAATTACACTTGCGGTGGTAACTTGTGGCACAAACTTTACTTCGGGCCATCTTGAGTGATAATCAATAAGCACCATGGCAAACCTGCAATCCCGTGGCAGGAAGTTAAAAGGGCCTGAGATGTCAAATCCGACCTTCTGCCTTGGGAATTCAGGCCAATCCACAGGAACCAAAGGCGCAGGGTTAACCTTCAACATCTTTTCACTATTGGCACATTCAACACACTCACTAATTACCCTGTCCACAAACTAGTCCAAACCTGCCCACCAGAATACAGTCCTTATAAGTCTCTTCACAAACAACATACCCAAATGTCCCTCATGAGCAACTAACAAAATGTGATATCTCAAACTCACAGGAGGTATACAATTATCTTGCTTAAAGATCAATTCTCTCTCAATTTCTAGTTCTCCTGAAATCTTCCAATAAGGAAACAACTCCACTGACACCTCTCTCTTGGATGGCCACACTCTTTCGACATACTCCACTACATTTTTCAACACAGAATCATCCTCCATGGCACCTCTCCAGACCACCTCAGTAATACTCCCATATCTACCTGACACAACTTCCTCTATACCGGCTATTACCTCATCATCACTCATCTTTTCACCCAAGTCACAGGGCAGTCTGTATAGACAATCCGCTGTTACAAATATTTTTCCTGGAACATACTTCACCAGGAAGTTGTATTCTTGCAATCTAGATATCAAACGCGCAATGCATGCTGTGGCCCTCTAGCCCCCTCCAGGGGACAAAATGGCAACAAGAGGCTTGTGGTCAGTCCTCAAAACAAAGCAAGACCCCCACACATAGTTGCAAAAGTTGTCTCCTGCCCACACACAAGCAAGTATCTCCCTTTCAATGACAGCATAATGCCTTTCCATCTCATTTAGAGTGTGAGAAGCGAATGCCACATTCCACTCCTCTTTCCCAGAACTTTGTGATAATACACTCCCCAGACCATAGAGACTTGCATCTACTGTTATAATGCAATTCATATTAACAAAAAATGGTTTCAACATTGGTGCTTTCACCATCTCAGTCTTGATGCTATCAAAAGCACATTGTTGTCTTCCCCCCACACAAATTCAACATTCTTTCTTGCTGGTTCCCTCAGAGGTTCCATCTTCCTTATGAACTTGCGATTGTATTTGCAAAGTCCCGAAAATGAGAACAGCTTTTCCTATGAGTCTGGAGCAGGAGCTCTCAAAATAGCATCAATAAGATACTTCTTGGATATGACTCTCTCCTTTGACAGTGTGTGCCCTAAATATTCAACAGACTCACAGTACAGTTTACATTTGTTTCTCTTGAGGGTCAAACCATGTTCTCCCAGTACCCCACAAACTTTCCTCAAATGACGGGAATATTCACACACATAACGGGAAAAAATGAGAACATCATCTTTACAAAAGCTTCCATTGCCTTGAAAATATGACACATTGCTCTTTGGAAGACAGATGCCGCTGAAGCAAGGCCAAACGGCATCCTCTTAAACTGGAGTAATCCTGATGGTGTAATAAATGCACTCAAAATACAGGATTCTTTCGCAAGCTCAATTAGGTGGTAAGCAGAACGAAGGTCTAATGTGGAAAATATAGTAGCACCCCCAACATACTCATAACTTCATTTATGTTAGGCAAGGGATGCCAATCAACTACTATATAAGCATTGAGGGCTCTGTGGTCAATGCATAACCTCAATGATTTGTCAGCCTTGTGTGCTAAAACAATGGGAGAAACCCACTCAGAAGATTCTACTTCTTCAATGACTCCCCCCTTCAACATCCCGTCCAACAGGCTCTCTAGCTCATCTCTCACGTTAATGGGAACACTTCTCAACTTCTGTTTGACATGTTGTGCTCCTTGCTTGAGTTTTATCAAATGGGTATACCAGCTAAGCCTTTCTAATCTCTTAGAAAAAACTTTGGAAAATTCATACTCAATCTCTGCAGCACTACTACCTCCATTGACAACCAAAACAGATTCCTTGCTGCGAGGGTTGAGTATGATCCCCAGCTTCCATTGGTCCCTCCAACCAAAGACATTGACCCCTTTCTTGGCTAAGTACTGTTTGATATGTGCTGTCCTTCCTGTAAAGGAGACATCTGATGCAACATAACCCAAAAGATCAATTTTGGACCCATCAAAACTCTGGACTACTACTCCCAAAACACATAAATCTTCATCTGCCACTGTCCCTTTGAACTTCTCCTGAAAGTAATTTTTAGTGCTAATAGACCACGGTGACCCCGAGTCTGCCATGAGTTCCAGTTCCTTTCCTAGAAATTCAACAGTATACCTAGGAGGCTGCTTGACCTCCCCTTCCTCAGTACAGAGGTTACCAACAGACAACACAATCACTTTCTCCTTCTCCCCATTGTCCTGACTGCATACACACCTCATACATGAAACTTCGCCTGTACTTGTAGTACCCATTTTCCCTTTAACTACCCCCTTTCCTCCTGTCATCTTTACAAACACAGGCAAAATGCCCTATCCTGCCACACTTGATGCATTCCTTCCCGACAGCCAGACAATGCAAAGATGAAGCTACATGATTAAAACTTCCACCCCTGTAACACGAGATAGTTTTGTCATTCCTCTTTCCTACTTGGAAATATCTCCGGGAAGAGTTAACAACACATACTTCATCCACAGTTTTCTCACCCCTAACACCCACATCTTGTACAGTCTTCATCCATTTTTCTGACTATTCAAAAGCCTTAGCAGTGGCAATGGCATCCTGCAAATTAGGAGTTCATAATACCCATAGCTGTTCCCGTGTTTTTTTACTTCTTACTTTAACAATAATTTGATCCCTGATCATCTCATCGCAAATTACCCCAAAATTGCAATTAACAGATAGTGCCCAAAGAGCAGTCAAGACATCATCACATGACTCTGCCTCCCGCTGGACATGGATATGAAACATGTGTCTATTAAGAGCAATACTAGTAGTGGGTTTAAACATACGTTCCATATGAGACAAAGCTTCCTCAAAACTGCTTAACGCTTTGTCCTCCTGAATTGCAGGTAAAGTTCTGAAAACTGCCTGTCCTTCAGATCCTAAACAATGAAGTAATATATATATATTTTCTTTCACTTCCCATTCTGTCCCCATCAATGGCCTTCATATAGGTTAGAAGTTCCTCTTTCCATCTAGACCATGGAATGGGAGGATCTCCCTTAGACTGTAAAAACTTTTCAGGGGGTTCAAATTGCATATTTGCTACAATTACAGTACTAGACTAATAAGAAAAACAAGAACATCATCATGTGTCCAGTAGTGCAAAACCACATCAAAATCACGTTCACCTATAATAAGTGAAATATAAGTATAAAACCACACAATGGTCCAGCACACTTAATTCAGGTTCACAAGTTAATATGTAATGGTTTTACAGAAGTACGCCTTGATATAGCTTAAACATTCATTTCACATGATTAAATCTCAAAAAAGGGCAATTCAGCAGAGTTGTTATTTAAATTCTTTATTGATGACTTCTTTTTTCTGACAAGGTAAAACCGTAGCCAACGCGTTTCGTCCTCGCGGACTTCTTCAGGGCTACAAATAATATACATATATACAAATTACTTTACAAACATTATTACATCTTCACATTACAAACATTATAAAAATAGATATAAACAATCCATTTATTCTAAACACCATACCCATTATGTTATAGAGAATTCATATTGTATAGCATTTTCTATTGGCACAGGTGTGCGTAGGACAAAGTATTTCAAATATAGGTCTCATAGCCATACTACATTCAGAAAATTTCTGCTGACTTTGCCACATTTCATGTAATCTAAAATTACATCCACAATATATCACAAAAACACTATTCACTTTTCCCTGCTTCTCAGCATTGCTCAGTGTCCCTGGTGGGAAGGGGCACTTGCGTCATTATTATGAAAAATGTGATATTCCCTAACATATATAATGAAGTGACAATTCTTACCAAAAACAAAACACACTGTTTTTTATCCTCAGTTGGATTATGGCGTTGCGCAGTTTTTCTTTCTATAGTTTAGGTAGTTTGTGATTTTATCTATTGAATAAAATGGGAGAGAGAACCCCATTAAAATGTATACACAAGAGACAGGTAATCCTAAAACAAGAGCGTGAATAAACTCATACCTGTTGTAATGAATAGTCTGAAAGCCGATTAGGTCAATTAATTTTTTGTCATGAAGCAGGTTGTCAATATAAGCAACCCGTGAGTCCAATGGCAACAGTACCATCCATGTCATCCCATATATAACTCTATAATAAAAAGAAAACAGTTACCCTTATGTGCTCTATTAGGTTTGTTGTATATGAACATCTAAGTTACATTATACTCCAACATGTTTACTTATTATATCTGCCAGTTTAACTGATTTAGTCCTAGGCTAGAGAATCGAAATCATATGTTATAACCATAGAACCGCTTTTTAAAAAAAAGAAATATGTATATTTATTCTTAAAATAGATATTTTATAATCAGTACTCCCCATCTGTCCATTTTAAATGGGGAATCAGTTTCTTCCATTCCAAATATTATTAAGGACAGTAATTCATATTCTAATTAATCGAATGTCACGTACATTGCACTATTTCACTATATGTGCAACATTCAAAGTTATATACACATTATTGGTAGAGCCTAAGGGGCCGATTCCGATTTCGGCCGGAAGGGCACCAAACGATGGTCGGAGCCCTTCCCACCGAATCGGAACGTGCCGGCCGGATTCCTTTCCGACCGAGCCATTCCGATGGGCTCGGTCGGAAAGGAATCCGACTGGGATTTCAGGATGGCTTACGACGGGCTCGGAGAGCCCGTCCGCCGTCCGGAAATCCTTCAGTACATCCCCGGCCGCCTCTCCACGACCGAGGGAGTACGATGGCAGTATTTCACTGCCTTTTCGTGCCGGTCTTTCCGGCACGAAAAGGCAGTCAGTAACTGTCTTTGGGGGCCCCCAGTAGGGCCCCCATGGGTGTGAGGCCGCCGAATGGTGGCCTGGGGGCACCTATGGTGCCCCTCTGTTGATCCCTGCACCCGGTGGCAGGCACCTTGGGGTGCCGGCCACAGGGTGCAGGGATGAACTGCACCCCTGCTTTCCACAATGCAAGCATGCATTCCGCTCTGAATGCATGCTCCCATTGTGTAGTATACGAGTGCGACCGAACAGGGTTCGGTCGCATCGTACTTGCAGGGCCGAAACCTACGACAGCAGGTCGGTCGGTTACGGCTCCTGACCGATGTCAGACGGACCTGAGTCCGTCCGACATCGGAATCAGCCCCCAAGTGCTTACAAGGTGAGTTACCTAATCGGTAGGGTGGCAGGTTCACTACACTGCTATATTACATAGACAGCATTTAAACTTTGTGTACATGTAAATGACAGAGTCAAAGTTCATAGAAGGTAAGCAGGCTATGATTCTCTACGCTAAGTTAAATCAAATCATTCTTCTGAAAGGACGGGCATAGATCATCCCCCCAAAAAAACACAAACGCTGTTCTCACTGCGTTAATTGTGGCATCTATAACTTACTTCAAAGTGGTATCACGGCTGGCGTGGTTGCGTGGCATCCAACGTTCGTATAAACATTGCAAGCGCGGGCTCCATTTAAAAAGCCAGCTGATTGCCCACACCTGCATGTGTATTGAGAAAAATGTCTCTCAACCAGTTATTTACATGATGCCATATTGGAATGTCAAAGGATGCATAGGGACTTATAAGTGTTACACGGAGTACTAGAAACTACTAGCATAATTTACCGCTTATAACTAGAGGAGATTATGTGCTTGATTTATGGACCTTTGAAAACCTAACCGAGTATTATTTATGTCAAATCTAAATAAGTGCTTATTTATCCCGTATTTAACGGAGGCTATCCTCTATTGCGTGCGCAATTTTCGACAATACAGTCTCCCCTTGAGTTGTTCTTACTTTCTCCTTTTATATATTAAAACTATTTAGCTCTTAGTAATGGATCTGGTTATAAGCGGTAAATTACGCCAGTAGTTTCTAGTACTCCGTGTAACACTTATAAGTCCCTATGCATCCTTTGACATTCCAATACGGTGTCATGTAAATAACTGGTTGAGAGACATTTTTCTCAACACACATCCAGGTGTGGGCAATCAGCTGGCTTTTTAAATGGAGCCCGCGCTTGCAATGTTTATACGAACGTTGGATCCCCCCCCCCCCCCCGCGCTGGCCGTCCCCCACGTCGGATTGGCAGCAGCTGCCTCTAACTGTAACTAATGGCCTGCCTAAACTGACTCGCTGTAACATATTTAAAAATACAATTCTCTTACTCCCTTTCTTAAAATGTTAAATAAAGTTGGCAAACTTGTCCATGGTCAAAGCCCTTTTCCCACATCAGCGTTCAATGGTCCATGATACCTAGCACTCTGGTTTTATTGATAAACTCGAATTCTGTCCTAATTCTCTATTCACAAAACTCCTCTAACTGGAAGTAACCCTATGAGTCCTGGCAAAGAGTACTGTATTCCACACAAAATGGCCGAACTCGATGACCCGTGACAATGAAAACAAAAAGAGTTCGCTTGACGCATGGAAGACACGCTGCTGCTTCTGGAAATAGTTGGGCTCGTTTCTCTTCTGGGACATATCCGCTTGCAGCCCGACAGGTTGGGTAACATCTAGTCACTTACACTGACTGTTGCAGAGAGTCCCTGTCCGCCTCTGCAGTGCTGCATTACGCAGATTATGCCAATCCCACGCAGATCTTTGTTTTCATGACCTTTTCTACACTGCTTTTATTTCATCAAAACAAAAAATACTTGTCACTTGCAAGTCACTAAACAAAGGGCAGTTCTTTTGCTTTGTTTTCAGCCTTAGGCATTTAAGAAGCTGCCTTGCTTTGTTTGGATCTGGCCTGAGTTGAAAACATCTCTCAGAAATCTACCCTTTTTATTTAAAAAATGCATGTTTTTTCACAGTTACATTTTGTGTTGCTTGTTATGAAGCTTCAGTTCGTGCCATCAACTGATTGCAACGCAAAAGCTGAGAAGAGTGTCTTTGTAAAGTGGCAATAGGTTTCAACTGTGACTCAAACTACAAAAAGTCATGTTAAAGTTAGGGGGCGGGTGATTTGTTTAGTGGAATACACAATGGGGCCTTCTCACAAAGGCATCTTGAAGTGCATCAAGAAGAACTCCATTGTGCTGTTTTATATACTTTACATGCCTTTGCCCCCATAACACCTATAATGGGATGAAAATGGGAATATTGATGGAATAGTGGTACACAATTGGAATGTATAGATAGAATTGAGTTCTAGTTGCACTTTCACTAATAGGGAATTGGATGTTTTTGAGCATATAAAAGTATGTATGCTTGACGATGCCTGAAGGAGAAAGCATTCCTTCCTGGTTGCATATTGGTGCCGCTGCATGTTCCCTGCCTTTAAGATAGTAGCTTTTATATGGCAATGCAACAAACCAGCACAGTGGGTGTGGCGCTGGCATGCTTGAGGGAAGCTATTTTACACCTAACCATAACCATCCAGGGTAAGAGGCAAGCCATGTGCTGGTTTGCCAGCCAGTCGTGTATATAGTTGAGAACTGCTTGAGCACTATTCCTGCAGGCCTTAAATGTTTAATTTGCAGTGGGTAATCAATATGTGTTAAAGAATCTGTATTTATATGAAAAACATCAGATTTCCTTTACTATTGAATCCTGATGGTTCTAGGACTGCACCCCCTTTATTAAAGAGATTGTGGCCACAGATTGAAATATAAAGAAGAAATACTGCAAGGATATAATTTGGAGAGCTGCTCTGGCTTCTGAAAGTAATTTTCCCCCATAGATCTGCCTATGTGAGCAATAGCAAGGAGATAAAGTGCAGACAGCTTTCCTAAAACATATCAAAGATTTTAAAATATGAATTACTCTTACAGCGCTAATAAGGGACAACCAGGCAGGGTAACAGTTCGGGCCCGTCAGCCACGAGCGCTGACGTCACTGTTTATTTATACCTCCTGGTCCGCGCCCGGCCCAGGAGGGTGAATGTGAAACAAAGTATAGAGCGGGCCGGGTGGCTGACTACATCCCTCCTTATCCATCGGGTTTAAAACAACAAGTTAAAACAACAAACTAACACAACAACCAACAAGAGTTCACAACAGTGCTCCCCACAGTTCTCTTGTGCAGGTGCAGATGTCTCTCAACACAAAAAGTCTCTCAGTCTCTGACTGGGCGCTGGGTTGCGTCTCAGTCTGTAATGTCCTCCTCTTTGGGAGCTGACTCCATCCCCCTCTACCGGTGCCACCTCTCTGTCAGTTGCTCTTTCTCCCTCCAGAGATCTCCTCTCACCTGTGTCACTCTGTACATTCTCCTCGAGCTCTCTTTGACTGCCTTCCTGTTGTGCCGTCTCTAGGACCTCCTGATCACCCTGAGCGGGCAACACCAGCTTTCTGAACCATGACATGTTCCGGGCTATTCGTCTTTCTCCTCTCCTCGCCATGATCATTGTTCCTTGCACCTCCTCTACTTCCCACGGCTCGGACTCAAACGGCGTTCTGAATTTCCATCCCGGGTGCCTGTCTTATACAATCACCTTATCTCCTCTCCTAAACTCCATGGTACGGGCTCTCCTCTTTTTGCTGGCCTGGTTGTTGGTAGCTGTTCTTTTTGCTTGAGCGGCCTCTCCATCCACTGTACCGGGCACCCACTTATCGCTCACAGGTATGACATCTCTGACAGCTCGCTTCATGATTAAATCACTCGGGCGCACCCAGTGGTGCTATGAGGCGTCTGTCTGTATGCTCGCAAGAATTGATACAAGCACGCCTCCAAGTCTTCTTGTCGATCCACCCCGATACGTAGAGCCTTATTGATCGTTCTCATTAGCCGCTCCACCTCCCCATTGGCTTGTGGCCATTGTGGCGTTATTTTCCGATGACGAATGTTCTGGAGCTCCAAGTATTCTCTGAATTCTTGCCCATGGAACGGCGGTCCATTGTCGGTTTGTAGTTCCTCCGGCATTCCGAGCAGTGCAAACGTCTTCTCCAACACTGGTTTGACATTTTCGAACGCAGTCGACCTCACCACCTCCACAACTGGAAATTTGGAGTAGCGATCAATCATAACGAGGGTGAGTCTCCCGTCGGGAAAACTACCGAAATCCATACAAATTGAAGTCCATGGTTTCGTCGACAGCGGTTCAGTGATGACTGGCGGAACAGGCGCGTCACTACCGGTGATCTGGCATTCGTGACAGCTTCTCACCTTTTCCTCCACCATACGATCCATCCCTGGGAACCATACTTTGGTACGCAGGCGAGCTTTAGTCTTTTTGATTCCCTGATGTCCTTGGTGGGCCAGGTCGATTGTCCTCCTCCACAGTGTTGTATTCCACTTTAGGTGTCCGTATATAGGTTTTCCTGAAACATGTCCTTATATAGGCACAATTCGCATTGCCCTTATATAGGCATAAGATCCCAGTCCTTATTTAGGCATTAGCCATGCTGTCCAAATACAGGCATGGTCACCGACATCCGTCCACCCCAACGTCACAACGAGTTCTTAGGAACCAAACCCTAAGCCCAGCACAGGATTATTGATTTCTCCAAGAACTCATCTATTATGCATGAACCGCTATTCCTTAAGGGTTCATTCCTGACGTCTTCCTCTGTCCGACTTCACGTCAATGCTAACATTCCAAGGCACCTACCAGGTATAAATATACCTTCCCTTGCCCAAGCAAGTTGGAGGAGACCTCGACTTTAGAGGAGCCCGTATCCCGGCCTGACGCACTGAGAAGAGACGCTGTCATCCCTGCTCGCAGAGAATCCAGCTTCCAGTGTTCTGACTCCCTTCGCGGGGTGTTAGAATTCGAGACCCGGAAGGAGAGTCCCACCTCTCTCATTCTCAAGGTATGGAGCTGACTAGAACCTAGAGGGACTCTTGGCATACCAGACTCTTAGTATACCATACTATAGAATACTTCACCTACTTCTTACCTTGCCCTACACCTAGGCTAGGTTAGGTACACTGGGGTAGAACTAGCTTAGAGAAGCATCGTACGAGTACTCGTATTTTTAGCTCATGTTATTTATGTATATGAATATATGTGTTATAGCTAAAAGATAATGCTAGCGCAGTATTATTTCTTTCTACTGCTTACACTGTACATTATATATCTTGCATACTGTCTTGTGATCATAACAGCTCATATCTCTTACACGAGAAACAAGACTGTTCAATCAATCCTTTTATTGAAACGCCCGTCTATTCTTTCTGTGTAACTCTGAAGAAACTAAGCATGCACGAATAGCTGAGTGAAACTGTTATCTATTGTTTCCACGATTCTGAGAATGTTCCGATTCTAAAGGGAAACAAAGTTGTCATGTTTATGTGGTTGCCAGAAACTACTCCCTTCTTGTTTACAAGGAGTTTCTAGTGGCCTCTGAGTTAGCTGGCACAAAGTAATTAAGTTTAATATACTCGATAGGGACATACTGACCTCAGTCCTATGTCGAATCTATAGGGTATATTGTTCCAATGCGCAGAGCCTATTAGGGAAATAGGAACTACACTACATGGCACCCAACGGTTTGGTAAGGCACTAATTTAAAGCTAGATACTGAGTAACTCAGTCGTGCTTTTCTCTCAGAGACCCTTACTCACATACTCCATAAGACGTCTGGAGTGGGTAGGGTTAAATATCCGCCAAAGCTAAATAGGACAAAAAATCCTATATATATTAGCTGTTTGGTTTGTTCAACGTTGAAGGATACAGTGTTCCAAAATATTGTGCACCTTATCTTTTGTTTCCTTGAAACTTGTTCTACATTTTTCAAAAAACAAATGTCCATACACGGGGACAATGACACCGAGAACGGTGTAGCTACGGCTGACCCAGTCGTAACAGCTTTTAACTTTACCGGTTTAAATGAAACCGATGAGGGTGTTATAAACATCCATCCAAATTTAAGGAGAGCCATCACTCTAAAACTTATAAAACACGGCCTTCCACCAAGAGGTGGTAGAGCAGTTTTCGTGATAGAGGCACACGAATCCTTTCAGACAGAGGTATTCTATTCATGGATAGTATTCCCAGAATCAAATCCAATAACAAAAGTGTTTCACTTCTTTAAAGAAGATGAACCACCAGAGGAATATTTTCCTTTCGAGGATATTGAAATTCCACTCACATACCAGGAGCATCATCTCTGGTTTAAAGGCGCCCTAAAACATCACAAAAACATTACCAGGCTCGGTCCACTAGGTAGACCAGGAGCAACATGGCCGATTCTAGCCGGCTACACACCTCATCCTGACATCGATTTAATGTCAGACGAGGAATTACTTACTCAACTACAAGAATTAATAAAAATTTTAAGACAATTAGTCCAATATGTCATGCGGACTTTCACAGTCCAACCACCAATGACCATTCCAATCAAACCCCTCATCAGGGGAATACACTAAAAATTACTCCACAGACTTTACACGCAGTCATAGGTAAAATGCCCACAAAACGTGAGCAAATTCCATTCTGGATAGCTCAAAAAATTACTCAAATTGAAGAAGTATTTCCAAATACTAGCCCTTATGAGAAACACAGAATCCTAACAATCTGTTTACCAATGGGGATCACACCACAACTGGAAGATTGCACCACTTGGGGCGCAGTCTTTGCTGCCATCTATACTAAAACACATGGCGTTCCGTCAATTGCAGTAATACCAGATGTCCTGAAACAAATTCAAAACGAATACGGGGCAGAACCTGCTCTGAACTTAGGTATGAAATTACTGAAAAACTTCGACCAGGTCTCAACAATAATATTATCTAATATTAAAGGGGAGGCTGCATCAGTGGCGATCCACCAACGCTTAAGGGAATTTGATGTTACAGAACATCAACATGAACTACCCAGAATAATAGAACAATCTTATGCCGAATTAGGCAGAGATAGTTTGGGTGGAAAACCTTTGAAGCCAAAACTATCTGAAAGTCCTGAGAAGGACTCTATTAAACAAAATCCTACATCTTCTAAAAAGAAGTGGGAAACTAATAAACAAAATTCAAAAGAGAGACGTTCTCAATCCCGAGGTAGGTCTCCTCAAAAGGAGCCCTCTGAAAGGAGGTATAATCTCAGGAATAGGGATAATTTAAGAAGACCTGACAGGTATCAAGATACTGATACACGTTCCTCTCGTACCTTTCAGATATCGTCACAGACATCATAAAGAAGAGGATGGTCAGAACACAGAGAAGAACGCGTGAAATCGAAAGACGACAAACACGTTCAGAAAAATAAATCAAAACCTCAATTTACAAAAAGAAGGTAGCAGGTCTGAAGATCAGACATGCCGAGAATACTGAGAACACAGCTCAAGAACGGAGAATGGGCTCAGACAATGCTGGACAGTGCAACAGAAGTCACAATAGCTCGCCAGAACCTGAAGGAACTTCTGGAGATAGTGGACTTGAATGAGTACATCACAGTAGAGACTGTAGACACCAGGGTTAGTACTCCACAAAAGGTATATGAAATAACACTCCGAATGGAGGGAGACATACCAAGAAAAGTGAAAACACTCTTTTGGGAGAAACTTTCAAGGGGTTATGATATACTTCTAGCAGAAAAAGACTGGCCACCACAATTTGTAAGGGAGTGCCCACATGGTGAGGACATCATTATGCCTGCCTTCTCCAACCATATTCCAATTCACCTAAAATATACTTATGCCAGGAAATGGGCAGTTGCCCAGGCCCCAGCATTATACAAAAATCATGTAGGATGGGATGAGGACTCACCTCACCACAAAAAACAGTTAAAAAATGAACCTACTGCACAAAGGCAGTACCCAATAAAGCAAGAAGCTAAAAAACAGGTCAGGGAGATCTTAGATCAACTTGAATACCAAGGGGTGATTGAAACATGCATCTCCTCAATGAACAATCCTTTGTTTCCTGTATCCAAACCAGACAATACATATCGTCTAGTTTTGGATTACAGACACTTGCACACTTGTTCAAAAACATTTGCAGTGCAAAATGCACATAGTACAGCATTAATGAATAATATTGTGCGTAAAAAATATAAAACGACATTAGACATTTCAAATGGTTTCTTTTGTAAAAACATAGCACCTGAAAGCAGGTACTTAGCAGCTTTCTCAATAATGGGGACCCAGCGTCAATTTTGTAGACTCCCACAAGGGTTCAAAAACAGCCCGGAGTTATTCTCAGTAAGAGTAACAGAGTTACTACAAATTTATGATAATGAGGCATTGTCATATGTCGATGACATCTATCTGACAGACGATGACCTAGATAGGCACTTGAACAGGGTGAGTACCATTATATTGGGCTTCGCCTCTGAGGGATATAAATTCAACTTTAAAAAATCCAGAATTGCCCATCTCAATGTCCTTTTCCTAGGATATGAGCTTTCAAGTGAAGGCAAAAGCCTAGCAGCCAACTTTTTAGAAAAATGCGCGCTGCTCCAACCTCCAAAAACGCTGAAAAGCTTACAATCCATCTTGGGTTTCCTAAATTTTGGAAGAACTTACATTCTAAATTATGCAGAAAGGGTTAAACCTCTCTACGAATTAATCAAACCTGATTTTTCAATCAAACATTGGACACAAGAACACACAGAAATCTTGCATTCACTCCAAGCTAACATGTTAGCAACAAATCACTTACAAACACGCGTAAATACACGCAATTTAGTGATCCGAATAATTTCGGGACAATGCGGATTCACCCATTTAACATTTAATGAGGGTGAAAAAGTACCAATAGCATACAAATCACATTTGTATACACAAGCAGAAATGCGCATCACTTCAACAGAAAAAATACTGACAGCAGTTCAAACCGCTTTAGCAAAAGAAAGAGCTCTAGCCCAAGGGAAACGCATTATTGTCGTAACTCCAGTACCAGCCTTAGAGGCGGTCACAAAAGCGAGCATTCCAAATGCAAAAGCTTTACATCCTAGATGGATACAATGGGTTAATTCTCTTGCTGCAACAGATGTTGAATATGTTTTTGATCCTGATTTAAAAACACAAGCGTTCCTGCAATATGAACATGAATGTCCTCTGCCCACTGAAATTCTGCCTCTAGATCATTATGAATTTATAATTTACACTGACGGATCCACACAACCCGCTACAGGGAGTAAGCAAGCTTACAGTGCAGCGTGCGCAATCGTTAAAGGTCGCATGCGCGATGGTAACTTCAGACCAATGGTCACTAAAACTCAATCTCTAGGAGATTGTACAGCTCAGCGAGCTGAACTACAAGCATTCAAACTGGCACTTGAAAGTACAGATCGCGAATTCCCCACACTCATAGTGTGCAATTCTTTTTACTGTGTTCAGTCGTATAATGAATATATACAGAATTGACTTGAAAACGGGTTCAAAGATGCAAAAGGTGGCACAATAAAGCATAAAACGCTTTGGGAACAAGTAGTTCAGTTAAGAAACGAACTACCAAAGGCTCACGTGATACACATGCTGAGTCATCAACGTGATGGCGTTCACGCTGCAGGGAATTCATTGGCTGATGAAGCCGCAAAGGGGGCTGTTCAGACGGCTTCCGTAGCTGCGATCACTCGTTCAAAAACGAGAATAGACAGTGAGATATTGTTGGCTGTCAATGCTTCAAGCAAAGGCTGTGGTGCAGCGTTACCAAAGAAATTTCCACTCAAGTACTCTTATGTAATTGATGCGAACAACGTTCCTTTTGCTCGAATCCCTGGAGTGGGGGATAGGGTAATTCCAAACATGGAACGTAGAGCAGCTTTGATTTATGAAGCACACCTGGGGGAGGGTCTGTCACATCAAGGGATCTCTAAAACAATATTAACATTAAAAGAGATGTACTGGTGGCCTGGAATGAATACTCAGATTCACATCTTCATCGATGACTGCATAGACTGCAATAGACAGCGTGGTGCAGAATGCCATCAGACACCAGACTACGAAGTAGCCTGCCCAGTGCAGACACCATTGTTAGACAGCATTAGACTATCTACGCGCAGGCGTCCTTTTGGACAAATGCAATCCCACAAATACTAAGTCAAGGTTCCTATGGATATGGCCTCAGCGGTCGGCTGACGCTCGAACTGTTATAAAAGATTTGCGAGTCTTTATCGGCACATACGCAATTGGCACACTACATTCTGACCAGGGCCCTGCGTTTAGCTCTCGGGCTTACAAAGAAGCCATGGCCAGTTTGTGCATAGCATTGCGGTACTCCTCTCTGTTTCATCTTGAGGGAAATTCTGTTGTGGAAAGGAAAAACCGGGACATAAAGCAGTCTATGACAGCTAGAGTATTAGGTACGGGTGATGGGTGGGTCAAACATCTTTATGGGGTCCAACGCTCATTAAATAATTTGCCAAGAAGTTCTCTAGGGGGGGTCACTCCATATGAGGTCCTATTTGGGACAAGAATGTAGGTTCCTGATCTCGAATGTAAAGGCACAGTGGTGGAAAATAAACCCTTTGATATCAAAGATCGTTCGGCTGTTTTACAGGATCTAAATGAACTTAGATCGAAACAAAGCAATGTGTTCCTGAAGCCAACCACCACTGGGGAAACACCGGCAGTCCCAGCAAGGCCTGTCTGGATCCCAAAAGTTGGGGATCTAGTCAGAGAGAAGATTGCGGACAAGAAGGAATTTGGACCTTCTTACAGACAACCAGTACCTGTCCTAGCCGTACACGGAACAAGAACAGTACTTCTGCTGCCCCTTGCTGGAAAAAAGGAGAAAAGATTTGTGTCAATCGACCTCATCAAACCACAGTATGTGGCCAATACTAAATAGTAGGCCTCGTGGACTCCGACCTAGTAGCAGACGCACTCCTCTCGCTACTATTCAAGAGGTTCAGACTGAAAGACTCATAACAATTGAGAATTCAGCAGTAACAGATGAAGGACTAAGCAACAATGCTATGGAACTCATCCCTCTTGAAACTCAAGTAACAGTTCGTCCAGATACACCTGTCTACACCAATGTAACAAGTGATCAACTGGTTCCAGCGATTTCAACGAATCCTGATGCAATTCCAACAATTGACAGAACTGCTTCTGGCTATTTCATTAACTTTGATACGTTTTCTGCGGATCCAAGTGAACCTGAAACGACGCCAGCCCTAAAAACTTTCAAACAACAAGTACAAGACCTTTTTCATTTCCTGAAAGAGACTTATCTGGTTTCACCATGGATTGAACTATGGATTATTTCTGGAATATTTTTCTTTCTGCTTTGGCTAGCTTTGGTTATGACTATCAGCGTGCTTATAAATGGCAGATACATCCATATGGACACTGAAAGTAAAAATGTGAACTTACTTTTGAAACCGCACAAATCATCCCATCGTGAAGCTAGAGACTTGTCAGCAGTGAACATCACAGCCATTCCTATACAGGATGGTATAGTGTGGGACAAAACCGATTTCGACATATTCGGCCCGACGGAACTTTTGAACATTCCACATTTATTTAAAATTTCATTAAGTGATTTTATTACCTCCAGTACCTATTCTGATGATTGGGACTTTGAGACTGTAAATGACATGATGTCTGATCTAGAAAGGTCTGCTGCATTCTCTAACAATGAATACTTAGAGGGTTCATCAGACTACGAACAGCTTTATTGTTACAACCACTATGGTCATCATTTCTTGCATAAATCTGCAACACCTAGAAATGTGTTTATGTTTAATCAATGGGAACATTGTCCTACACCACCAAGGGGTAGTTCAAAAACGTTTGCTAAAAAGTTTCCATATTTTTCAGGGTACAATACATCTGATCCAGAAACATTTTACTATAAAAATGTAAACAAAACAGGACAGAAAATTATGTTAACTAATACAAAACAGATTTATTCTGCAGCCTTTATTACCCAACTGTCTAGACATGGATTTGACTTTTGGAAAGACACAATAGACACAAAATCTGTCTGGGGTTCTAAAGATTGGCAAGTACAGGGGATAGAAGCTTTGTTTAGAGCATGTATCATCCCTCAGCAAATAATGTTTTTGAATGACACTGTGCAACAAACGTCTTGCCTTGGTTTAGCCAAGATCAAAGACATGAAGACACCTTCTGCACCAACACCTGCAAGTAATAACACTACACAGGGAGCGGTCACAGTAGACACAATACTACAAACCAACAGAACAGATCCTGATTGGAGAAAATGGTTGCTCTGGCCCACAGACACAAAAATCTGTCAAGAAAGATTCCTGAATAGAAGACAGGGCTTTACTATCCATAGGCCAGACCCACCTTATGTTCAACGACAACATCCGGGGGTAGTAACAACATACAGTGTAGGAAAATTGTGCCTCGACTGGTTACAAAAATCTACACTCGAGGATGTGAAACAACACTTATCTTTACTTAAAGAAGGCGCAGACCTTAGGGAATTCTTGCTAGGACCAAAAAAAACGCGTCAAAAACGTTTCATATATGCCGGCATTTATGCTGCTTATAATGAAGTATGGAAGGTTTCACAGGCAGAGGCCGCAGAACGAATACGTGAACTTGATCGTATTAACGTAGAGAAATCTCTCTCTGTGGTCGACAATGGGTTAACAACTTTGTCATCCAGAATTTATTCATTGGACAACATTGTATCCTCTGTTATTGACATACTGGAACAAGATTTTGCCATGTTACAACAAGGCCAATCTCAGTTACGTTCTATTATGTTATTAGGCTGGACGCTGCAATCTTTGCGTGCGGGCTATGTGCCTTGGCGTTTTATCAACACGTCGTCTCTGTTTGCAGAATACAATCTAACTGATAAACAGATTGAACTGGCACAAAGGGGAGCAAAGTATACAGTGCTGAGCATTGAAAAACTGGAAAAATTACCATTTACGGTAGCAGAAAAACCAGCTACAGAATGGCTTATCCATGGCAAAATAACTCTGCCTGTCACTACTTTTCAGTTTCAGTATTGCCTCAAACAAATGCAAGCAGGCAAATATGAAAGGTTGGGTAAAGAATACATTAAGACATCCTGGGATTTACCTTACGAATACAGATGTTGGAGTGGGGATCGTGAAGTGTTTCTAAGCGGTACACACTGTAAAAATGCACTAAGCGGTTCACTCATATGTCAGGACATTTCTTTACACGGGGCTTGTAATGGTTCTGTGGTAAATTTGTCCTGCCACCAGCAGGGTACACCAGCTACTGTGATTAATCCAACGTTTGGCCAACTTTCTAACGGGAGTTACCTCATGTTGAATGCTCAGAGTTGCTGTGGCATGTTGCCAGGCATCCCATACCTGGTAACGGTCGACTCCAGGGTTACTTGTTGTATGCAAGTATTGTTCCCCCCAATAGACACAGTCAGGGAGTCGCCTCTATGGCCTTCATTGATTGTTTCTTTTATATGTTTTGATACTTTAAGCAGAATGAAAGCCATGCTTTTGCAACAGACCGTGCCTTTGACCTCGGCCAAAGAAATCTATGATTTACAAATTGCAAGGACTTCGGCTGAGATACAGGCTTTAATTCGTACAAACTGCCCTATACATTTCGTAGAAATGATGGGACGTATCTTAAACATGTCTGATATGAGCGGGATTGTACATGTATTTAAGACCTTCTGCTCAGGACTGTTAACACCTTTTCAGGCAGTCCTCGAAATCATCCCAAACTTCGCACATTCGGTGTTTGGTGGTGTGCCATTAATTCTAGCACTTGTTGCAGGAATCCTGTTCCTATTCCTACTACTACGCTATGGCAAGCCTATCCACGACGTCACTCCGAGCGATGTGGAGAAAGCTCTCCTAGAACGGAAGTGTCGTGAGCGCATAGTGCAACTTTTGGGCATGCCTCGTCTACGGGAACTTAATACAACATGGTTTCTGTCATTTAGACCAATCTGGCAAGATTGCATCTTACCTGTTCTCCGCTGCCTGCTTTGCGGTGAAGAATGCGTGCTAGACACCTGTCTAACACTCCCATCAGTCATGCCAACAGATATCGATACTCTGCTGGACCCGATAACGGCCCATGCTCTGTGTTGTCCCCAGAGGCTACCAATCCTGATGACGGCATTCATTGAGATCTCACAGATGCTTCCTGCTGCTGCTGAGGTATGAGATGGATCAACAGGCACACAGGTAACAACGGACGCAAACATTGCTGCGGCATCTTATGCTGAAGGCGATGCTTCTCATCTCTGTGCAATTAACCTTCTGAACGAGGTGTTCCAAATGTCACCAACTTCGGTAGACGATATTTAGTCTACAGAAATAGATGATTTCATGTTTACATCAGACCCATACACTGACTTTGATTCGGCTCACAGTGTACCAGGGACGTAATGAATTTGGCCTTCATATTTTCAAAACTTGGAACTCTTCCTAAAATTGAACTTTTTCTTTTTCATTATTTTTTGACAATACATGGCAACTGAATCTGCTTACAGTAGAACTATTCATATAAAACGGACTTCTTTGAATACTTCCAGGGACACAATGTCACCTTATTTTACTAAAACTTAATTTAGTACCATGCTATGCAATGGCTTTGATTTTTGAAAACTTGTCAACCATTTCATCATATGTATATATTTCTGTTTATTCATTCATGTTGCATTTATTTCCAATATATGCTTAGAATGAAAAAAATGCTTTAAAATGTACAGTACCTATCGCATTACATGTTTTAGCAACAGTTCTTTAAAAAACTTCTTTTAATATGCTTTTAGAAATGCTTTTTACAACATGTGGTACTCAGTTTAATGTTTAGCATTTAGTATTATCGTTCATTCGAAAGTGGAGTGGGTGTTGTATTCCGCTTTAGGTGTCCGTATATAGGTTTTCCTGAAACATGTCCTTATATAGGCACAATTCGCATTGCCCTTATATAGGCATAAGATCCCAGTCCTTATTTAGGCATTAGCCATGCTGTCCAAATACAGGCATGGTCACCGACATCCGTCCACCCCAACGTCACAACGAGTTCTTAGAAATGAAACCCTAAGCCCAGCACAGGATTATTGATTTCTCCAAGAACTCATCTATTATGCATGAACCGCTATTCCTTAAGGGTTCATTCCTGACGTCTTCCTCTGTCCGACTTCTCGTCAATGCTAACATTCCAAGGCACCTACCAGGTATAAATATACCTTCCCTTGCCCAAGCAAGTTGGAGGAGACCTCGACTTTAGAGGAGCCCATATCCCGGCCTGACCCACTGAGAAGAGACGCTGTCATCCCTGCTCGCAAAGAATCCAGCTTCCAGTGTTCTGACTCCCTTCGGAGGGTGTTAGAATTCGAGACCCGGAAGGAGATTCCCATCTCTCTCATTCTCAAGGTATGGAGCTGACTAGAACCTAGAGGGACTCTTGGCATACCAGACTCTTAGTATACCATACTATAGAATACTTCACCTACTTCTTACCTTGCCCTACACCTAGGCTAGGTTAGGTACACTGGGGTAGAACTAGCTTAGAGAAGCATCGTACGAGTTCTCACATTTTTAGCTCATGTTATTTATGTATATGAATATATGTGTCATAGCTAAAAGATAATGCTAGCGCAGTATTATTTCTTTCTACTGCTTACACTGTACATTATATATCTTGCATACTGTCTTGTGATCATAACAGCTCATATCTGTTACACGAGAAACAAGACTGTTCAATAAATCCTTTTATTGAAACGCCCGTCTATTCTTTCTGTGTAACTCTGAAGAAACTAAGCATGCACGATTAGCTGAGTGAAACTGTTATCTATTGTTTCCACGATTCTGAGAATGTTCCGATTCTAAAGGGAAACAAAGTTGTCATGTTTATGCGGTTGCCAGAAACTACTCCCTTCTTGTTTACAAGGAGTTTCTAGTGGCCTCTGAGTTAGCTGGCACAAAGTAATTAAGTTTAATATACTCGATAGGGACATACTGACCTCAGTCCTATGTCGAATCTATAGGGTATATTATTCCAATGCGCATAGCCTATTAGGGAAATAGGACCTACACTACAACAGCTTCGCCGGTATCACAATTCTTGTTCCCCTGAGTATGAGTCCCTCACTGCTTTCTCTAAGTTCTTCCCGACACCTCCATACTCCTGTCTGTGCTTCCCTGTCTTCCTCCGTACGTCGACTTGCTCCGTCCAAGAAGTTCCTCCACGCGTGACTTCGGAGCATGTCTTTCACGGCTAGGAGGCAGTCATCTTCGTCCGTAGTGGCCCGAATCTCTTCTAGGGACAAAGTCCGGGGGCACAAGATCCCTGTTATGTGCCTGACAAATGACTCTGCTCCATCATGGACCTCTGTTTCCTGCCGCGGGTCACTGGCCACTGGATGTCGAGACAAGTAGTCTGCCGGATTGCTGGCTCCAGGACGATAGACCACCTCAAAGTTGTAATGCTGGATCTGTACCGCCCACGTCTCGATCCTCGGGGGTCCGCTCCTTGCTGTTCCTGTAAACAGGGGAAGCAACGGCTTGTGGTCGGTTACGACACTGGATTTGTGTCCACACAGCTAGATGTCGAAATGCTGACACGCCCACCTTATTGCCAATGCCTCCCTTTCGATCTGTGCATAACGGGTCTCCACCGCCGGCAATGCCCGGCTGGCATACGCAATGGGCATCCACCCCTCTGCTCCGTCTTGTTGTAGCAATACGGCCCCCAAGCCAACTGGGCTTGCATCCACAACCAGTTCCGTGGGATGGCCTGGTTTGAAATAGGCCACGGTTGCTCCTTGTAAGAGGGCTCCTTTGACGTCCTGAAACGCCTTTGCCGCCTAGCTCGTCTACTGCCACTTGGCCTCTTTTTTTGTGAGTGCCCTCAAGGGTTCTGACAGGGTCGCTAGCTGGGGAATAAAGCGGCCGCAATAATTTGCCATCCCTAGGAAGCTTCTCATTTCAGTCTGATTTTGTGGGATCGCCGCGGCTCTGATCGCCTCCACCTTTGCCGGGTCCACTTGCAACCCCTGCTTCGAGAACCTGTATCCGAAAAACTCTACTTCGTTGGCATAAAATTGGCACTTGTCTCGGTGCAGTGTTAGTCCTTGATCCACCAGACGTTGAAGCGTCGCTCGCAGGCACTCATGGTGTTCCTCGAGTGACTTGGAGAAGATCAGCACATCATCGCTCACATTCAGCACTCCCACAAGGCCAGATAATGCTCCCCGAATAGCGTCTTGAAATACATCGGCCGCCGACGACACCCCAAAACTGAGCCTCTTGAACCATCTCAAACCTACATGGGTGGAAAATGTGGTTATATAAAGGCTAGCTTCGTCCAGCATGAGTTGGTGGTAGCCAGAGTTAAGATTCACTTTGGAGAACCATTGGGCTCCGTTGATGTCGGCCACTATTTCATCGATTGTCGGGGTAATGTGTCTTTCTCTCCTGATTGCGGTATTCGGCAGTCTCATGTCCACACATAACCGTATCGCCCCTGGTTGCTTTGGTTTCAGAGCGATAACGAGCGGGGATACCCACGGAGTGGGACCAGACATTTTCTCAATCACCCCAGCCTTCTCCAGCTTCTCCAATTCTGCTTCCACGAGTGGCCGGAGATGAAATGGCACTCTGCGATGTCTCAGTGCCACTAGTTTGACAGATTTATCTATGTGCAGTTTCACTTTAACACCTTTCAGGCATCCTGGCCCTTCGAAGAGACTCGGGAATTGGCCCATGATCTTGTCAGCGTGAGACTGGTGTATCTGTTTGGCAAACATCACCAGACCCAAGTCCTCCGCGGAGTGACAGCCCAACAGCGTTCCTGCATTGTCCTTGGTCACATGAAACCTGGTCGTGGCTGACCTGTCACCGTGAGTGACCTCCACCTCAATCATGCCTTGTAGCGGGATAGGGGTCCCCCCCCCATAGGTGAAGATTTTCGCTTTTGTGCCTTGGAGCATGGGCTTGGGGTCGAGTCGCTCATATTGATCGGCATCCAAGATGTTCACCGAAGCCCCCGTGTCTATTAAGGCTGTGATTTCATTACCCCCAATGCGTATCTGACACATAGGCGGCGGCCTCTTGCGGGATGTTTTCCTTCCGGTGTAGGAGATGACGAACACTTCATCGTCTTCATCGTCCTCGGTTATTCTCATCTGTCGCAGTTGGCTTTCTCCTTCCCCCTCGTCATTTGCTACGTGTACGGCTTGCCTGTGAGCTCCGAACTTCTTTGTCTTGCTGCTTTGAGCCAGCCCTTTGGTTGTACCTCTGCACACTTTTGCAAAATGTCCAAACTTTCCACATTTGAGGCACGCCTTGCCTTGTGCTGGGCATCCCCAGGCAGGATGATTCTCCAGGCCGCAACTTCCACACCCCGACTGCTTGAGCGGCTCACTGCGCCTCCTCTCCCTCGGCTGGGACCTTTACGAAGGGTGTCCACCCTCTCTTCTTTAACGGCCGCCGTGACCCCATGGGCACTCCCTCCGGACCTTTTTGCCAACACGGACTCCATCTCCCCTGCACGTGCATCTGCTAACTCGTGAGACCTTCCTAAGACGAGTATATCATCTAGGGATATTCCTGGTTGTCTTAGGATGAGTTTCCTCAGGTCTGACGACTTACAGCCCTCGATGAGTTGCGCTCTGATTTCTAGCTGTTTGTCGATGCCAGTGCGGGAACTGGTGAGCTTGCGCAGCCGCGCGTGGAACATGTCGACTGACTCCTCCTCTCTTTGCTTCGCTTGGTGCAACTTAAAGTGCTCAAAGTCAGGATTGAATTGCGGGTCGAAGTACCGGTCTAGTGCCCTCACCGCTTTGTCATAGTCATTCATTCCACCGGTGTCAGGTAAGTCGAGAAACAATTCGAATAGTTCATCTCCCCCATATGCAGCATGGTGGATCTCTTGACCGCATTGTCCGTTTCTCTCGCCGCAATGAAATAATTCTCTAGTTGCCCTATCCATTTGCGCCACCTTGGCGCCGCTGTAGCCGGATCCGCCAACTGGCTGAATGGTGGTAATGCAGTTAGGGTGGAGCGCGAACCTTGCGCTGCTGCCGCTTGGACACCGCCCTCTGCCGCTTGCGACATGGTGCCTGGAGTCTCTGACTTGCCCCCAACCAAGCTCTCAGGTCCTGCTGGTGCTTGCTTTTCTAGTGTGGTGATGGGCATTCACCCTCTCGTGTGCTCACTGTGCTGCTCCTGTAAATGCAGGCCCTTCTCCTGTTTGTATGCCACGTCTGTCCCGCTGGCATATGCTGCCCCCCTGCAAGCAGCACGTGTGACACCGTCCTTCCCCGCCCTGCTCCTGCGCCTGCTTCTGCTGCTCGTGTGGGCCTTTTATCCCTCTCAGGGGGGTCGCACACACATTCACGGCCTTGCTTTGCCAGCCCGACACCCTCTGCTGTCAGCACGTGGTTCTGCAGGCGCCCAAGGCTGCACACTGCACCTTGCTTCTGCCCGTGCCTCTCGCTGACCACGCGTCGCTCCCCAGGCCTCCAGATCGGACCGCCAGGCGCTGGTACCTCCGTCCGCAGCGACGGTCGCTCTGCCAATCTCCCAGGCCGCACACCAAACAGCGTCCCAGTGCGCTACGGCCTCCCGCACAATGCCGCGTGTTCTCCACCGGCCCTGAAACATAAACGGCACCATACCGCAGGCTTCACTGCACCGCTCACTCGAGGTGCCTCGATGCTTCGCACGGTGGCAGACTTTCCGCCTCGTCGCCAATGTAGCGGGGCAGGTCGGAGACCGCTTGGGGGGTAATGGGGCCTACTGTTTGCACAGCGCTAATAAGGGACAACCAGGCAGGGTAACAATTCGTGCCCGTCAACCACGAGCGCTGACGTCACCGTTTATTTATACCTCCTGGTCCGCGCCCGGCCCAGGAGGGTGAATGTGAAACAAAGTATAGAGCGGGCCGGGTGGCTCACTACACATAGTTTCAACCATTTTAAGAAATTATGTGTATTTGACAATTTTAGTCTGTTGATGGAAGACAATTATAATGTTATGGTGTTGGCATTTATTGAGATAGAAATTCTTTTGATTTCATTGTAAGACCGAAATGTCCGTCTTATAATGCGGGCAACAACCACAATCTCATTTTGGGGAGTTTGGGTAGAGTGGATATGTCCTCTTATGTTATTCTCTGTTGGGCAGATGATAGCTCTGTTCCTTTTATAATTGCTGGTTTCCCAGGGAAAGAACTGTAAAAAATAATCCAAAGTCTTAGAAACAGCGGGTTAGAAATTAGTTCTCTAACTCTGTTACCAAACATTTGGTGATTGGAGACAGTTTGGATAAGACATAATATTCCAAAACCATCCCACAAGGTATTTTAATCAAATAGTTAATGCTCCCTAAACTGAATTGGTCCTCCTAAGAATAAATGGTATAATATGGCAGATTTTAATCTGTAAATGGGTTACCCCTTACTGAATCAAGAAAAAACATTAAGCTAAGCACAGAAAATGATGCCAATTCTCCGATTAGGCCTGAGAAAAAGAAGTGTTTTGTGAAACAAGTTTGTATTCTTAATAGTTCTCCGAGCAGCAGTGTTTTAAAACTATTCTTTACTCAATCCATCTTCATTAAAGGAAAATTCAATACCATCTTGTACTTTTGTTCTTCAGAGACCTGACTTTTAGTCATGGAATTGGCTGTTAACCAAAAAGTGTATGACTCGGGTGTACTGCCTAAGTATGAAATGTAAACCAGTTTCAGTATGTGTAAGGTAAGTGTATGAAATGGGCGGTCATTGTATTGTCCCATTCATATGCAGTCATCACAACCAGTGGTCTATCTAAGTTACCATTCCATCGTCTTTCATCTAAGGTACTGCCTTGTCGCTGTGTACTGCGTTTCTCGCACAAATCATCTATGGGTATGTTATGTTTCGTATAGAGGCCCTAATATAGACACGTTCATATATGCCATATTTGGTCATAATCGTATATGCCCTATATGGTCATAATCGTATATGCCTATTATAGGCATGATCTTTCACCTACATTAGTTCCCTACAGTACACAACGAACTCTGAGGGTTGAACGTTATCTAGTCTGTGGTTTGAACACTGCAGGGTTTTTCCCGAACACAGGCCTACAATGTACTCATAAATTATGCATGAGCATTCACCAGCTACATCTCCCGCATAATATGTATGTACAAAGTTCACCCCTGACGTCTTCCTCATGTCCAACAAAGACCAATACAAACCATACTAAGGGACGAGACACTTTAGGGTATAAATAGACCACATCTTGCCACGGTAAGACAGAGGGAACCGAGACTTCCATGCCGACACACTGACCAGAGACGCTGAGGCTCCTGCATGCAGTCGCTCCAGCTGACAGCGGTCTAACACAGCCCTTGCGGGGTGTCCAACTCGAGACCAGGACGGGGTCCCACACTCTCTCTATTCAGGTAATGGGGTTTGACTAAATCCTAGAAGGATTCTTGGCTCTTAGGCTTTTAGACCTACACACATGCTAGGTACACTTCGGTACATCTAGTTAGGCATCGTAGGAGTACGCGCACTTTTATAATGCTCTTTATATTCATGTATGTATTCATGGTTATTGCAATATGGTAGAACTGTACTACCCTTTCACTTTTATCGTACTGCTGATAATATATCTCTGCTAATGTCTGCTGGTTGCTGCAGCACATATATTTTACACTAGAATAACAACTGTTCAATAAATACTTATTGAAACACCCAGACTGTTTATTCTGTGTAACTCTCTGAGACAAACCGAATAAGTAAGCACGAGTGACTGAGCGAAAAGTAGTACATTGTTTCCACGATTCTGAGGGATCAGGGTTGTCATGATCTAAGGTTGCCAGAAACTAATCTCTCCCCGATAAGAGGAGATTCTAGTGGCACTGTGAGCTAGCTAATGCAAATCAGGCTAACATACGCGGTGGGGGTGCACAGAGCCAGTCTACCACCAAGCCCACAGTTTATGTTATCCAAACTCGCAGGTCCTGCAGGGGTACTATAGGAACTACACGACAGGTAAAACATACAAAATACATTTAAATGATTATGATAATGAATGTCCGAAGAAGGCACATTAGGTGGGAATAGGCTAAGATTATCTAGGTTCACAGTCTATAGAATATCATTCTCACTGCAGATGAAAGATTATTATTCTACTCTTATTATTTTTTGTTTTTATTCATGTTATTTGTTCTATTTGATAATTATTTAAATTATGACGAGGCAAGCGGAAGATAAGGCCTCAATTTTCAGCTCTACCTTTTCTAAGGTGGCGTCATACACCTGATTTACTTCTTGGTTTGTAACTCCTGCAGCTCCCACTTTCTCAGGTCTCTGCTGTTATTCTTTCCTTACAGCATGTGGTACATTTCTGAGTCTACTTGAGGGAGGCCAAGTCCTTTTCCAGTTTCTTTGTTTCCTTGTACGTGCTCAAACCACGAAAATCAGCCCTGTTAGTCCTGTTTGATTTGTTAACTAACACCTTAGCATGTTGTGGTTAAACTGTCTCCATGAAGTTGAGTTGCTTGATAGCTTTGTGGCTTAGTCAAGTTTACTGCAAAGCCACTGTACTTAACTTTAACTGCATCTGCAGATCTTGTTTTTGCCAATTTGTTGTTTAGGGGGCTTTGTAAAAGTCTGCCTTTACTTGGTGGAGTAGGGAAGAAAAACATATAGAGACTTAAAATAGAAATACATTTAAATATAGTGGACAAAATTATGAATAGGGAGAGCGGTCACATGACTGTTTCTCACAAAGATGCCTTTTGCTTATAATTAACATTAAAACTATTAATATGGAAGTTAAACTTGAAAAATATTTTGAAAGAGTATCTGTGTCTCTATGGGTGTTCTATGAATTTCAGAGTATGAAGTAAGTCCCATAATTACTAAGCCCTTGCGTTGCCATTGTGTCACACAAGGCATCGCAAGGGCTTAAGTAATGTTTACTAAGCCACGCAAAGCCACCTTACATGGCTCTGCGTGGCTTACTAAATCTAGATTAACGCAAGGGAATGCAAATCACTGCCTTGCGTTACTCTGCATTGGGAAGGCGTTCCCTAAGTGGAGTGTGGGCGTTCCAACACATCCACCCATGTATTTTGGTGCATTCCCAGATTTGCTAAGGGTGGTAAACCTGGGAATGAGCCAAAATGCTATACCATCCCCACAGAGGTGTAACGTGGAGAAATATATTTATTTGTCCTGGTTATTTCCTACTATGTGTGCTGAATTCTGCAACACACATAGAAAGAGGAAATGCCTCTGAGGAATGTTTTTGTGCAGTAAGGTGTCCCTTCTTGCACCATAACAATTCTGGCTGTAACGCAGGCACCGTTGCAACAGGGCGCAAGGGTGCTTGCGTTGGCTATAAGCCGCACTCAGTGCGTTAGCACAGAGAGAGAGCAGGAATGTGCCATTTCTTAGTAAATATGGCACATTCTTGCTCTCTCGATTTGACGCAGCGCAGCAAGTTGTCTTTCTGCATTGTGTTGCATCAAATGTTTGTAAATCTGTGTCACTATGTCTTCTGTGTGTCCTTTTAATTGTTCTGGTTATAATAATAACCTTGTTTTTATATCCTGTCCGCATCACTACCAAAAGTTTGCTGAAATGCCTAGAGTGGAGGTGTTAAAATGTAACAGATTGGGCATCTGGGTTGGCTCAAGTACAATGGAGTGGTGCCCTCAGCAGTCAATTATGATGTTACTTGAAGCATTGGTAGTACAATCCTGGGAAATAAGAGTTCTTTCCAATTGTGCACCAGTCGAGCTAATTGGCAGGTCAAAAGCACTGATGCCAGACCTCTCACTTGCTAGAAATGTGTGGTGATGCAATGGGTCGAGTATTGACTCACTGATAAATGGAATCTTTTAATCACTCTGAAATCCTGGTAATTACACTAGGCCCATATAGATGCCTTTCACTTATTTGTTCCATTACAACCAGGTACCTACCATATTTACTACAGCCCGGACTGCTAGGGCAAGACTTTTGTGAACTGGAATAAAAGCAAGGCCATGAATGCAGATAAAAGTTAAGCAATGCCTGTTTCAGCCTTACTAGGCCTCATTAATGTGATACATTTTGAGTAACTATGGCATAGCTAGCTCGAAAACCATGCCACACACTGTGGCTGAAAAACTAGTAGATGGTTCATTTAGTTTATATGTCCTATTTGAGATGGGAACTGTTGCTGTGAGGAAAGAGGGTGTATTAAATGGTGTGGTTGCGCATCCTCACCCTGTAATACACTTACTGACCCCTTTAGGACCCTTAGGTTTTTTCTGTCAAACCCTCAGCTCAACCCTGGGTAGCTGTGGCACTGAGCAGCGAGGCTTAGAGGCTTACACAGAGTAACTAGTGTAAAGCATTTGAACTGCACCAAAACAATTGAAGAAGAAATAGACACAACAATCAAGACATCCATCACCAATTTATACAAATTCGATTCTTTTCTATTCTATTCTAGACACACTTATATAGTTCATGGCTACCTATAGGCCTCCCAGCACTGTCAGTGCAGCTAAAGAGGAGAAATATACAAAAATGCGCTGGAACAGCCAGGTTTTTAATCCCTTGCAGAAGTGAAGTTCCTTATCAAGAACTCGAATAGAGAGGGGGAGGGTGTTCCACAGTTTAGATGTATTGAGTGCAAAAGATTGCCCCCTCCCGCTTTTACTCTCTAAATCAAAGGGATCTTAGCCAGAGAGGCATTAGAGGAGCGCAGCGATCTCCCAGGTTTATAGAAGGAAAGCAATGATCTAGAGATCGCCGGACCTTTGTCAAACATTGCCCTGTGTGCTATGCAGAGGGATTTAAATTTAATCCTCTCCGCTATTGGCAGCCAGTGGAGGAAACGCAGGGCTTGACACGCAGATTGACGTCTTGGTAGATTAAACAGTAAACGTGCTGGGGAGTTTTGTACCACCTGTAGTTTTTTGATTGTGGCTTTGGGCACTCCCACATACGGGGTGTTGCTGTAGTCCAGGTGGGAGGGGATAAGCGCCTGGACCACAATTCTCTTTGCAATGAGAGGAAGCAGGGGTAATATTTTGCGCAACATGCTTAACATCCCATAGCAGGTCGCAGCTAGTTTAACAGCATGGGTATCAAACTTGAAAGACTTATCTAGCAACATCCCTAGACTCTTTATGGTATGTTTAGGGGATGGGATAGAACCTAGACAGCTAGGCCAACTCAAGTGCTAAAGGGAAACGGGGTTATTGCCCAAAAGCATAAGCTCAATTTTTTCTCCGTTCAGTTTGAGACAGGAGCTCCTCATCCACGTAGCGACCTTATCCAGGCAAAGGCCTAAAGTGGGGGCTGCAGAGCGATCTGCCTGAGTAAGTCAATTGCACGTCATCAGCATGTGATATTATTGAAATCCCAAGAGAGAGGACGATCTCTGCAAGAGGTCTCAGGTATACATTGAACAGAGTTGGGCTTAACGACAAGCCCTATGGTACTCCCCATTTTAGCGGAAGACTCTCAGAGATACAGTTTCTCTAAAAAACCTGGAAGGTCCCATCCTCCAGAAAAGGCGCCAACCAGCCAAGAGCAGTTCCCATCATGCCGGCATTTCATAATCTCTCCACAAGGATATTGTGGTCTACGGTGTCAAACGCCGAGCTAAGATCTAGGAGGATGATCACAGCTGCACCTCCCCGATCAAGTAGCCTTTTTGCTTCTTCGATCACTACCAGCAAGGCCATCTCAGTACCGTGGAAAAGACGGAATCCAGTCTGTGATGGCTGAAAGATGTCATACTTTTCCCGAAATTCAGAGAGAGGCCGATTAGTGTGTCTTTCCAGGATTTTGCTGATCCCTGGCAGGAGAGAAATTGGGCGAAAGCTGGCAAGATCCAGTGGGTCCAGATTGGGCTTTTTGAGCAATGCCTTCACCATGGTGTGTTTCCATGCCGTCGGAACAGAGCCAGAGGATAGTGAAGGATTGGCCAGTTCGAGAAGGGTTGGCAAAATTACCTCTTCTGCTTTAGCCAAGATGTGAGGTGGGGCTACATCCTTAGGAGAGCCCGATTTAATTGTACTAAAAATCTCTGAGAGGCTTTCGAGTGTTAAAGCAGGGAAAACACTCATATTAAATGGACTGAGGGCCAACCTTTTTTCAGAGGATCCAACAGCAACCCCATAAGGGTTGGCTTGAAATGTATAATACATTTTTTGAATGTTCATGTGGAAATGGTTTGTCAGGTCATTGTTTCGTGCTGCAGATACTTCTGGAGATGGACCAGTAGCAGGAGGCTCTAGTAGGTGTTTCAGTACCTGAAACATTTCACATTTAGAAGCGGCATTAATTTACTCTTCAAAGTAAGCTGCTTTAGCTTTTTTTTATCTCAGAGTGATAAACGCTGGTGGTGTCCCGATATTTCTGCTTAGCCGAGTCCCCTAAATCTCTTCCCCAGACTGTTCCTCCCCTTTACAAGCTTGCTTGATTTCACAAAGGCTCGGAGAGTACCAAGAAGCTGATTGAATTGTAACTTTTCTCGTGTGAGATTGTATCGGAACCACCACATCCAATGAAGCATCTAGCCACTGAGATATTTTATGATTAGCGTGAGTCAAATCAAACCCTAGAGAATGTTTAGAATTTGTCAAAACTTGTTTCCAAGTTTCCAAATGGAGTTTGGACCAGTCTCTGTCTTTCCGTGAAACAAGAGAAGTCTACAGGGGTGGCCTAATAGAACTAAAAGTAAATGAAAGGAGAAAGCGGTCAGACCCTATAACCAGTCAAAAACCTTCAAAGACTGATCAGAAGAGAAGACCGGGTCAAGTAAATGGCCTTTCTCATGGGTGGGTCCTACCACCCTCTGTACCATTTGAATCACCTTCATGTCCTGTAGCAGACCTAATCCCTTGCCGTTTGCTAATCCTTCGGATGGTGATTAAAATCTCCTAATTCAGTAAAATTAGCTCTAGTACTGGCCAGATGTGCTGTTACTTCTGGTAGAGAGAGGAGAAAATTCCCACTTGGACCAGGAGGTCTATACAACAAAATTCCAGAAAACGGGGTAGTGGGGGAAGGATTTTTAGCAAAAGTAATGCTTGCACAATCTGTAATGGGTGCAGGTTCAGTAAGACATCTCATATACTCCTTCAGGATGATAGCTAGTCCTCAGCCCTTTTAATTTGCACAATTTTTTCTTACGATGTAGTAACCAGGAGGTACAGCTTGAACTAGATCGGGTCCAAACTCTGCATGGATCCAGGTTTCCGTTAAGAAAACTGCCTCTGGTTTCTTATCCTCTATAAGGGTGTAAAGTTCCAGCCCATGAGCAGGGATTGATCTACAGTTTGCGGCCATCATCGGCTGGTTATGGTTACCTTTGTTATAATCCTGGATGTCTGGTTGCTCACAAAAACTCAGGGAGCATTTTTTACAGGCTATATCATCTAAGCATAAGTCAATAGAATACCTGCCTCTTTTATTGGCCACCCCACGTAAAGCATGTAGCCGGAACGCCAAATAGGACTTCATACTTATAATGGAGGGGCCAGGGTTCTTGGCCCCTGGTCCCATTTGGGCGTGGATGGGCGCAGACGGGCTTGCCTTTGGTGTGCCGGTGGCTCACCCACTGCACGATGGTGCACTGCATCTCATTATATCGAGGTGTTCCCCCAAAACACCGGAGCGCTAACAAAAATGGCACCTCCACAAATAGACTGTATTTTTATAAGAATTTAGACACTAGAATGAGAAAGATCCACCAGAGGGTTCCGGAGATATAGATTTTACAAGAATTAATAAATCAAAGCATTTTCACTCAACCACGAAGAAACCTTGGCAAATTCAACAAATTTGACACTTAATTTTTTTTTTTTTGACTTGGTTAATTGTCAATGCAATCGGGTAGAAGTACTTAGGGTGACCAACTCTGGCAGGGAGCATGTCAAGGGGGCCACCAAAGTCCTTAGAAACAGTTACCTTCCCAGAAGGAGCTGTCTTCCACCAGTCTCAGGCACTTTATCTGTGTTGCAATGGATTCCTACAAAGTGGTCCTTATGCAAGGAATGAAGGATGCTAAAGATGCTCCAAGGATGCTGTGGATGGGACGCAGTTGACGGGGGTCTTCCTGCGGAGATTCCTCAGTCCACGAAGATGGTGAGGGGGTCCTGGTTGCAGGGTCAATGTCCCATGAGGTCCTCTCCGGTCTCGCTGAAGTCCAGTTGCCACTGGACTACCAATAGCCCGGTGTCACGGTCACAGCCCAATCCTTTCTGGGTTGTAAACTCACCTTCTGAGGGTCCCAGCAACTCCAGAAACACTTTTGGGCTCACCAAACTCGGGTTCAACTCTGTGTGTCGGGTCTTGGTCCTTGGTGCTGCATGGCGGCTGTGGTGGCAGTTTGAAGACTTTAGTCTACCACTTGCTCCAGCAGACTTCTTCAGCTGTTCTTCCGCTGTTGTGTCCCTGTGCTGCAAACAGGAAGCCAGCTGGTTGGCCCTTGGAGTATCTTGGCTTGACTAGGCTCTGGAGACAGTTTCTCCCTGAGCAGGTGCAGTCTCCGATGTTACAGCTTCTCTTCGCTGGTCCCTCTGTGCAACAGGGCAGTCTTTCCTCATTCCTTCTTTCAAGTCGGTTGAGATCTGAGGTCTGGGTGCCAGAGGTGTCCCTCTTAAGCTCAGAAATGCCCTATGGGCAGGATGCTGTTGGTAGCCAATGGGCTACCAGGTTCCCTCCCTCCTGTTGACCACTTACCGTGGAGTGTGGCATCTGCCTATCCCAGGATGCACCATCCTGCCCACGCCCAAGATAAGACCCATCACTCTGTGTTCAGCGCTCTCTAGCCCACCCCTTGGGTGTGGCTCCCTCAGAGCTATACACCCCTAGGGAAACAAGTTTGGCAATTGGTTTCCCCTCTCTGCTTCCCATGCCAGCCTGTCTGCCTAAACAATGGGGCAACCCTCCTCCCTAGTGTGACACATCTGCACTTCAAAGACGACTTTCCCTTTAAAGCCTGCCTTTTGGGGCTAACACCTAAATAGCTTCTTGAAGGAAGGAGGTAACACCTCCCTGGCCTGCTATCCCTCATTGGTCTCCTTCCTGAGAGTCGGTGGCACATCTCTCCAGGAGAGCGAAAGGCTGTCTAGTGAAACAGGCTCCATGTGTGCCCGGGAAGACACAGTTGTTTTAAAGGCAGCAAAGTGGCAGCTTTGTAAAAGCTGCACACTGCAACAAGTTACATTAATTTCGCCTTGAGATACAAGTTGGGCTTTATGTAACGAGTTGTTTGATACTTTGAAGTGCCCAATTTGGTTGCACTGTTCAGGAGTTAGCACAGCTGAGGAGACAGCCTGTAATCTTGTACTCGTCAATTGGGGGACCAAGTCATTCTATGTAACAACAGTGTTTTGTGTGTTGGCTGTCAAGGCATGTAAACTACACATCCTGTCTATGTCATAAGTTGCCCCCTGCCTTAGGACTCGGTAGGCATGCCAGAGGGGTGAAATACGCAGATGTACAGGGGAAGTACATGGATCCTCGCTTAGTCCGACACTATTCAATGTATATGTGACAGAGTTGGCTACTCTGATTAAAAACTTTGGCTTCTCCCGTACCTCCTATTCTGACGATACACAAATTGTTGTGTCGGCTTTTAACAATGAGGCGAACATTTGCACCCGCTTCCATGACTGCAAGCGTGCTATCATCTCATGGATGAGCAAACACTGTCTGAAGCTTAATTCAGAAAAAAACGAGGTGGTGCAGGTCAGAAGCCTCTTCCCAGCTTGGGCATCTCTTTGGTGGCCAGAGGAATTAGGCTCTCCTCCCACCCGGTAGTCAAAGCCAAGAACCTAGGTGTTCAGATTGACAACAAGATGATCTGTGGCAATCAAGTCAATGCCACTGTCTCCTCCTCCTTCTTTACACTTAGGATGGTCAAAAAGATTCTTCCTTTTCTTCCAGCCAATGCTAAAATCTGTCATAACCGCCTTAATTCTCTCAAAGCTAGACTATTGTAATGGATTCTATGTCAATATGCAGGAACAACACCTAAATATATTACAAACAGTACAGAATGCAGCAGCAAGACTGCTATTAGGGATTCCCAAATTTCATTCTGTCTATAAAGTAATCTACAAGATACACTGGCTTCCTGTTACACGCCAAATTACTTTCAAGGTCCTCTGCATTGCCTACAAGCCCTTGCATAATACTGGTCCAGAATTTCTGAGGCATCTCTTTAATTGGTACGATCCCAACAGACTCCTGCGCTTCTCTGGGGCCAAGAAACTTGTGGTCCCTAATTTCAGTAAAGTGAATTGGGGAGGCAGAAGTTTCATTACGGGGATGACCAGTGTCTGGAACGGTCTTCGTCCTCTTATCAGATCTCTCCCCTCCCTGAGCTCAAAATGTGGCTGTTTAATATTTATGATTCCCCTCCAATCATTTTCGAGTTATGTCAGTGCCAAGACACCTCAGGGTATATGAGCGCTCTACAAATTTTGTTAACATAGCATAACATTTACCATTGCTTTTAATGGTAAAGTCTAGCTAGCAGTCAACAACTGTTCTGCCAGTCTGCAGTGGCAGATTGGGGATATTGTTTTACGTGGGAGACCTCCAATACTGCAAGCCCTGGGGTACCCCTCTCTCTTACATGCCCTGGTTAACAGGGTACCATATACTAAAGACTTACAGGTAAGTTAGACATTTCCAGTTGGGTACAGCCAATTCAACATACACTTTAGGGTCAGGGCACTGGTACTGAGGTCTGGTTAGCATGCTTAGTGCACTCTCAGAGTCAAAAAACCAGCAGCATCAGTCGAAAGACTTGGGGTTGACCATACAAAAAGAGGCGTATCCGTACAGTTCCGTTGCACAACCATGTGAAAACAAGTTTTGTTTCCACTACAGAAAGGATATTTCCATAATGTTTTAGCTTACCTATGCCAAGGCACAGAAGGCCCAGCACTTTGCAAATAAGTCATGATCTCTGCCCCACATGAGATAATCCAGCAAAAAAGCCTACACTGTGTCCCCTCTATTGAAAACACAAGCAACCTCATACAAGTTTTTGCCCCGTTTACTTTGATCTGTCGGCTGCAGCTGAAGTCTTTTTGCGAAGTATGCCCATTTTGTTGTAAAATTATAAAAAAATACTTGTCACCAGTATACCAAGTAACTCACCTCCACAAGGGTATATCTCACTCGAAAAGTTACAGAGTGCACCTGCAGGAGTCTGGTTCAGAGAGAAATTTCCTATTTTGAGGAAAAAGTGTCTCTCTTTAAGACATTTTCTACTCAAACTAGTATCCAGTGGTCAAAAATAAAGCAAAATTTTGCATTAATGGAAAATGCCACTATTGAGCACATTTCGCATTACAGGGAATTTGGGAATTGTGCAAGATTACACCAATCTAATATAAATGTTCTGCAGGCCTAATCTCATCTCTGCGACAGATGAGGTCAGAAAGGTTTATTTCAAGAGAATCAGGACAGCGTCAGAAAGTCCTGAAGCAGTGCCTAATTTGTAAAAGAAAGAGTTCCGGTGCCCAAAACTCTGTTCAGGAACCCCCAGCCGGTGCAATTAAATGTTGGCATACCGGATGCACAGTCTTTAATCCACTTCATGGCTACCCCCTACGACTTGCCAAAGCGGGGGATTGAGAGAGTAGGGCGGCCATGTTGATGTAAGGAGAGTCCACCGCCACCCTCCTCCGCTGCCCGCTGGGTGCCTGGAGATAGCCATCAGTCCTGTTGTCCCTGTACACCTCATTCCCAATCGAATGAACCGGATTTTGAGACGGGACCAACTGCCAGGGCAAATGGACACTGCCTCTACCAACCTCCTACACGCCTGTGACTTACTGGAGCAGAGGATGATGAGAGTGGGGCGGCCATGTTGATGTGAGGAGAGCCCACCGCTGCACACTTTCTGCTATCAGCCTCCCCCAGCCCGCTGCGCTCAACCGGCCCTCTGTGACGAGTACCGATTGCTATGACTCCCTGATGTCTGTGCAATGTCGTGGGACAACCGGGAAGGATAGCCCTCTTGGGGCACGCAGATGACAGCTTGGCTCGCTCCTCCCATGCAGCGCGAGCCTTGCCTGTAGGTCGGTTGCGAGACTGGGGTTGGCTCCTGGAAATCACGGATGCTGCCTCGGTGAGACGCTGCTTCCTTCGAACTCCCGCTGGTGTGCGGCCTGGCTACACTGTCAATCCACACTGATATTCTGGTAGTACACTGTTGTACTGTTGTATGTCTGGGGTACACTATGGTAAACTGGTGTACTGGTAGTCTACACTGGTATTCCATGGCATTCCATTCCATGCTCTTTTGATCTTCTACTCCAACACTGGTTCTACACTGTTATTATATGCCTATTTGTTATGTATGCCTATATGCTTTTTTGCTCTTTTTACGCAAACACTGTTAGCTTCACTTCTTACTGTCCATCATATACTTCTGGTATACACTGTCACCATGTATCTATGTCTCATGTTATGCTATGCCTATCTGCCTGTCTGCTCATTTCACGTCAACACTACTAGCCTGTATGGATACTGGTATCTTAGTCGACACACCCTACCCTAACTTCCTCAGATTTATACCGCTCGCATTTCCTAATGTCCATTGTATTCCTCTGGTATGCATTGTCGCCAGGTATCTATGTGTCATGTTATGCTATGTCTTTATGCTTCTTTTTTTTTGTTGCTCGCGTTACACCAACACTGTTGCCTATACTTACAGCGCTTCCTTAAGTTGGCACATCCTACTGTAACTCCTCAGAACCTTTCGCTCTCATTTCCTGCTGCCCATCGTATACTTCTGATACATACTAATGCAATGTATCTGTGCTTACACCTATGTAATTGTATCCATTTCATATATAACTCATGGAACTGCTAATGTTACTTCTTGTGTACGCAGTTGCTAGGTATTTGTGCTTACCCCAAGTAATCGTATCTACCCCATATGCCAAATATGTAAAGCACTCTGATACCTTCAAATTAAGTTTGCGCTATACAAAACTCTATAAATACATAAATAATTCCCTTTCAGACACTCTCTGCCCCTTTGTCTCACTCTTGCAGGTTCCTGCTTTCTCTCTTTATGACTGTTTTTCTGTGTTTCTCTGCCTGCTTCTTTCTTCTTTGTGTGTTTTACCCCTTCTTGTATCGGTTGACATCTGATTCAGAAAAATAAGTACTGGTCCCCAAAAAATGAGTGCTGGTGGCCCCTACCAGCAACTACCGGCTCAAACTAAGCACTGCCATGAAGTCCATGCAGTGTCGTAGAATATATTTTCTATTTCTAATGCTAGTAATTTGTATATTTGCTACATGGATGTAGGGACCAGCATCAACATGCAATTATTCCATTTACAATGATTTGGCGAAGATGAAGCCTTTGTCAATCTATTTCCTCTATACGCAAATTGTGTCTACTGAAATAGTGATATCTTTATTGCATTTGTTTTCAGAAATCAACTAACATCCTTATTGAAGACTTACAACTGTTATTATGAGGATCAGAAAAACATGCAACTTACTTATGAACAGGTATGAATCCAACCCCTAGGAAAAGGCAATGATTCAGTAATTTTATGACGCAACTTTTAAGGTGGATCACTAGTAAAATAAAATTTCTGTCAACATTTATGAAAAGGCTACGTAATATAGGCCTCAATGTTAGACTGAAAATAGATATTTATCAGTGGTGTACTTTTGAACAGGCTTGATACATTGCACTGCATCATTTATTTACTGTGATTCCATTGGATCCATAAGCAAATGTTTTTGACACATCCAGAGCTCCTATTTTCGTGCTGATCTAGACACATGAACTCACTGTGGTCATCAACCTTAATTTCTGATAGAGACTTCTAGCCACCGATTCCTTATCATTTGAATGTACCCAGGTATCCGGTTGGTTCCGGAAACTTTTCAGCAGTACCCCTCCGTACGAGTAGATGGTGCCATGCAGATTCGTACTGATGCTGTTCCACTCTGGAAATGATGTTTGGGACCTACATAAGCACCACTCCTGTATGCTGATGTCAGTTCCTTTCTTACCACGCTACCGGACACTGATCTGGAACTACCTTTTGTGTCTTTGAGACCCATACCCTCAGCCACAATTTTCAGTGTGAAAGGGAAATGTCACCTCTCAAAATGAGAGGCCATGCTCCAGCTCTTCGGATCCTTGCTAACTCCCTCTGGGAAACCTTCTGGCCCCACGGAGCCGGGAGGCCCTCCATTTGGGATACTGCCAGTGTGTTCAACCTCTGTGCCATTTGGATCCTCTGAGCCCATCACCAGGCCGCCTCCAGCTCTTATTCTGACTCCACCTCTGGCACCATGTCCTTGCCAGTTCCTGGAACTTTGATGCCGAGCTGGAAGACAAGACCCCAAGTCGGCATCAGTTCCACCTCGACCGAGGTTGTGTGCGGCTGCTGTTGAGTTGCCACTTCCTCCACTCAACCTGCCTCCTCCATAACGGAGAACGCATACCCTTCATTCCCTGTTTGGCACAGATTCAGACAATGATTACAAAGTGGATGATGAGATTGGGCAACCAGACCATGAAGAGAATTGGTAAAATGACCTACATGAAATTAGTGGCCTTGATAACTCCCCTGAGTTAGGGCTCCAGTCACCCTCTGGTCCTGCCCCTTAAGGGAGCATTTCCTACGCCATGGTGATATATAGGGCAGCCGGAGTCATCCATCTCCCAACCTTGGAGGTCACATCCAGTGCACTGACAGAAGTCCTCTAGTGGGAGCAAACATCCACTGAGCCCCTCTTGCCATTCAATAAAGCATTTACTAATACCTTGAGGAACGCTTGAGCCAAATTTTCCTCTGACCACCAGTAAACCACCAGATCATAAGACACCACTGCCCTGCCCCGGGCGACACTGCATTTTCATCACAGCACCCCTCCCCTGGTACAAGCCCCTAAAAGCCAGACATACCCAAGAACTTTTCCAACTCCTCCCTGTGAGAAATTGTGTTGTTGTTTGGGGGGCCTTCTCAAGCAACAGCCACAATCCTTGCCAGGATGAACCACAAAAAGTCACTAAATTAACTTGTGCTTAGCCCTCTGGTAGCGTGGCACAAAAGCAGTCAGGTTTAACTTTTACTTAAACAGTAATAAAGTGAAAACAAAAAACAAGAAAAATCTAATACCAATTTAGAAAACGAGGGCAAATTTTAATGAATTATTTGACACCAAAATGACAAAAATCCAATCAATAGAGCCGGAGTAATGAATTTTCCTAGTTTAAAGTGAAAAATAGTGTCTCAAAGATCAAAGGGCCAATCGCTGTTATCTAGTCGCATGGGACCGGGGCAAAGTCAAAAGTTATGACTGCCCACGATGTAGCGCAGTTCGGATACACAAAGGTGATTTGGCCTGGTCTTCGTTTAGCCTTCAGACTCAGAAGAAATTTTGAAGAAAAATGTCTGAGAAGGTAAAGTTTAGTAGGGCAAGGCAGCCAGCGGTGTCCGAGGAGGGGGCGTCGTTGTCGAGAGCTGCTGGACGAAGTCGTGGTGAAGATTTCTACATTCGGACTTAGGGCCTGAATTAGATCTTGGCGGACAGATTTCTCCATCACAAAGGTGACGGATATCCTGTATGCTGAAATATAAATCCCATAGGATATAATGGGATTTATATTTTAGCAGACGGGATATCCATCACCGTTGTGATGGAGTAACCCGTCTGCCAAGATCTAAATCAGGCCCTTAGTCTCTTTTGTGGAAATCAAAACTCTCCAGTGGGATGAAGCTGCAGGCTGCAGCTGCCGAAGGCTTCACGAGGCCAGATACCCCTTCTGCTACAAGCCACTGCACTGGATTTGCTGCTGAGGAGAAGAACGTAGCGGGAGCTGCCGCAAAGTCAGGTTACTACAGATGAACCTTGGGCGGATCAGCAAGCATATAGGTCCCAGTCTCCTCTTGGTTCTCAGAGCACCTTCACAAGTTTTGGATTTGAGATATCTGGGTACCTTCAGCACCACTTCCAAGGGTTCAGGCCTGGAAGGGCACCATTTAGAGGGTTAGGGCTCAGTCAGGCTGCGTTCAGGTGCGGGTTCTAGATGCTTGAAGCCTTTACTGTCCCTGAGGTTCTGATCAGAGGCCAGCCAACTAGCCCTTGGAACTACACTGTAAGTCTCGGATTCAAGCAGGAAAGCAGATCTCAAGCAGAAGGGCAGTCTTCTGAGGGCACACAGAAAGATTCAGGCAGCAGGGCAGTCCTCTTGGTACAGAAGATCAGTCCTCTGAAGTACACAGCAGACCACAAGCAGCAGGGCAGTCCTCTGAGAGTCATTTCGTAGGTCCAGAAGTGAACTGAAAAGTGGGTCTGAGGGTCCTAATTTTATACCTGGTAAAGTGGAAGAAACGTCTTGAGTTCCCCCCGCCGACAGAAGTGTCTGGAATTTCCTGCCTCCCTGTGCTGGTCGCAGGCTGTCTGTAGTCATAATAGGCTAGTGTAAAGTTTTTGTGTGCGCGTTGAAGCAGTGTATTTGAAGTGCAAGTGGGGCTGTGCACAGCTCTGTCCTCACATCTTGCCAGGATGGCGCATCCTGCCAACAACCAGGACTGGATATACAAAGGAAAACTTACTAAGTTTACAGTTGTTTGCTATTAACAAAGGGATTTACGAGTAGTATCTTTACAAATGCAGAGTTTCTGCAAATAAAAAGATATGGCTTCAGTTAGAGATCTTTATGGCTTGCCAAACTAAAAACTCCAAGGAGTTCTGGATTATCATTAAACATTTAAACAGAGAAACTGTATCTGTCAAACTAAATGGAAACAATGTCACGGCTGAAAGTTGGACCATGTACATCAGCACCCGTTACAAATCTAAACCGGATCGTTTCAACTCGCCAACCTGTCACCTCAAACCTAATAAGTCACAGAGAAGACCTGAGACTGCTGAAGCACTAAGTTACCAATATTCATTATCTTTTACGGCCAAAAGAATAGCCTCTGTGATTACGAAAAACAGAGCCAACGGTGCACCCGGACTAAACAGCATCCCATCCTCGGTCTATAAACAAGACATTGAATTTTGGTCCCGATTGATGGAAAAGCTGTTCAGAATCTGCCTCTCCACCAACTTCATTCCCTCCTACCGGCAAGGATCAATATTGCATCCCATCTACAAAAAAGGCTCAATGGCGAGCCCTGAGAGCTATCGCCTTATAATCTCCTGGATGTCGAGGCCAAATTCTTCGCCTCCTTACTACTAGAAGATTTGTATGCATGGGCAAACTCGAAAAAACTGATCTCCTTCAACCAAACGGGCTTTAGGCCCAGGTTGGGCACCACTGACAATCTAGTGGCCATCAAGATGCTGGTGGCAAAGCAGACACGGAAAAAACAGCTCCATTGCTTTGTAGATTACAGCAAGGCCTTTGACCACGTTAATCATCAGCTACTCTGGACAAAACTCAAAGCCTGGGACATTCCTGACCCCTTACTCCAGGGTGTTCAGTTGCTCTATTCCGAAACGTGGGCCAGAGTAAAACTGGGTAACAACTGTTCAGTTTCCAACAAGATAACAATCGAACAAGGCATTAAGCAAGGGTGCATTTTATCCCCAGACCTTTTTAATCTGCTCATGTGCGATCTGGCACCTCCACTGGACTTGATAAATAGTGGTCACCAAAATTTGTGAATTGTCCCATCACTTCCTTGCTCTACACTGACGATGTCACCCTCTAAGACAAACAGCAAGAGGTCTGCAAAGGCTGATTGACTCCTTACAGCAGCACAGCAGTCCAAACAGAATGACGGTGAACTACGAAATGACAAACATCGTAATTTTCGGCCGGTAAAAGAAAAACACAGGCACATGGTACCTAAGTAATCACCATCTAACTCCAGCATCAATTTATGAATATCTGAAATGCTGGCTGGAAGACAAAGGTGGACACTTAACCCATTTAAACTCATTAAAACCCAGAGCTGCTTCACTAAAATTCTCCTTCCACACAATCTACAAATGAACAAAACAGCCCACTTTGGAGCCCCTATTGAAGATGGTCAAAGCCAAACTCGTTCCCATACTTGGTTATGGCCTGGAAGCTTTGCCAGGGAAACTGGACCCCTTTTTAAACAAGTCCTAGAGTTCCGTTTTTAGATCATTGTTTAAGCTCCCTCATCACACATCTGAAGCCCAGATCATGCTGGAATTTATGTTGTGTAATCTATCATTGTAATCACAGAAGGACAGCCTCCTCAAATATCTGCATTCAGCACGTGCAGCAAAAGTAGGCACTCTTAAGAATGTAACCTGGTTGGAAGTTGCATCAGTGAACGACTTAGCACCTTAAAATCCCTGAAATCTTGCCCTTTCTGATGTCCTGGAGCTTAAAAATGCAGCAACCTACTGGAACCAAAACCTTCCTCACCAGCATTGTAAACAAAGCACCCCACAAAGAATGATTTAAGCAGGACCGCCCGACCTTTAAGAGCAGAAAGCATGCGGACCTTGTACTAGGGAGCTACGATGAAAGAGGAGTACAAAAAGACACCACAGATACATTCTACCTGTATTATAAAATGAAATGTTGCTCTATTCGAATGGGCAAATTCTCCTCATTAGACCTTCTTCCCCCATGGACAGCTCACCCCTCCAATAACAAGTGCCGCTTTTGTGGATTGACCCAGGAGCCTGTACCCCATCTGCTCTGCATTTGTCGTGCACCAATCAACGACCGCAGAAGAGTCCTTCGCCATCTACGGATTAAACAAGGGATTCAAACAATACAGGCAGCTGTGAACTTTTTTCTGAATGACGCTCACCCTCAAGGAATCGCTGGAGTGATAACCTTTCTTGACAAAGTGGATAAAAGTTTAAGAAATCTACTCCCACCCCCAACCTTTTCAGGATTGTAGGGCGCTGTTCTTTGAACGTGTTGTAGAATGAACTTGGTCCATGAGCTTGAGTGTGCAATGTTCCTGTTTTTGTTGGTAAATGATATTGCGGGTAGGCTGCTAGGGGAGCTCAGCCTGCATGTTGTAGACACAAACTGCACCTGCCCATCACTTCCTGCTGACTCTGTGCTGCACCTCACCTGTCCTGCCTTTCTGACACTTCTCCTTAGCCCAGTGGCTGACTCGAGCTATGCTACTTGCATTTAGAAATGCTTCTATAGCAATCACATGGCTCTTTTAGACTTTAGCACAAGGCACTTTTCCCGATTCCAGCTCTTCATGCCTAATCCCTGTTTTTTAACTACTCCAGTCTTAATCTTGTGCTAATTGCAAGAATTGTTTACCCACAACCTGCGGCAGACAAAGATCACCCCCCCCCCCCACACACTATTAATAAATACTGCCCTAGGCCAGCTTTAGCATGCGTCACTTTATAAAATGGCCTATCTCTCCCACCCAGTGAACAACATTAACAAATACACATGCACTATGAGGTGCAGCAAGGTAGCAGGCACTTGTTTAGGGCCCAGCACACATGATCCAAATAGGTTGCTTTTCGGACACTGTCGCATCTGACTTGTTACAACAGCTGTGTACTTTTTCAGACATCTATTTGCACTGCCATGTCATATAGTATCCATGGCTTAAGGCCACTTATGAATTGAGTGTGTCATTTATGGGGTTTTTATGCTTTTTTACGCATGTCGCTAAAATAGCTGTGTATTTTGTCAGACATTCATTTATATCCCTAGGTTTCACCCTCCTTATTGCTTAAATCTATTTATGAATTGTCCCTGTCTGCCACAAAGTCTTTTATGCCTCTTTTTATGCATGCTGTTAAAACTGCTGGATATTCGCTTACATCTATCTTAGCATACCCTATTTCTGGCTTAAACATGTTAATGAATTGTGTTACCCATGGAGTACTTATGCCTTTTTATCCATTTTATTAATTTTAATCACAGTTTCATCATGCTGTTCTCACTTTGATGGAATTGTCTAAATAAAGTATTATTAAACTTGCAACTTGATAGGACTTTTATATGTGCGGAGACTCCGCTTTCATAAAGATACTACTTGTAAATCTCTTTGTGACTAGCAAACAATCATAAACTTACACAAAAGTGTATGTTTACCTTTGTGAATCAGGGCCCCTGTCCCTGTATTGTGGGGCTGTCTGGGAGGAATACACAAAGGCCAACTGCCAACTACACCTAGTCATGGGACCCAGGAACAGTCTGCAGGCACCAAATGGCTAGAACAAGAAAATGCAAGTTTTCTCAAATTTAATTTAATAAGGTAATCCAATGTTGCCCGATGGAAGATGTATGCCTGACACTGGTGTTTGGGAGTTTTTCACTACAAGGATATGTAAAACTTAAAAGTAAATGCCCAATGTTTTAAATACAATGCACCCTGCCAAATGGGCTGTTTGCGGCCTACCTTAGGGGTGACTTATGTGTAACAAAAATAGAGTTTTAGGCTTGGTAAGGGGTTTATTTTGCCAAGTCGAGTTGACAGTTTAAAACGGGAAACGTCCTTCAGACCAAAGCCGGAATCCCGCTGTGCATTTACAGCGCCAGCAAAAGAACAAACGCGTCTTTAGTACGCATCCGTTCAGCACGCAAGTCGCTATAACGACTTTCCTTAGGGGGGGCGCATTGGTGGAATGGTGTTGGATTTAAAGTCCAACACCTTCCCTACTGTTGCGCAAACTGGTGTTAGAATAGTAAATGAACCTATTCCAAAATCCAGCGCCCCCTAAGGCAAGTCGTTATAACGACTTGCATGCTGAATGAATGCGTACTAAAGAGGCATTTGTTCTAATGACGGCGCTGTGAAGGCACAGTGTGATTCCAGCTTGCAGAATACCATCACACATTCATTTAAAACTGCATACAGGCAGTGATGGCATGCCTGAGACATGTTTAAAAAGGCTATTTAAATGGATGGCACAATAATTGATGCAGGCTTACTAGTAGAATTTAATTTACAGGCCCTCGGTACTTGTAGCACCACTTTACTAGGTACTTTAATTTAAATAAATTAAATGTGACAGTTGGATGTAAGTCAATTTTACCCTTTTTAAAGGAGCGAGCACAAGCACTTTAGCACTGTTAGCAGTGGTAAAGTGCGCATAGTCCTACGGCCAACAAAAAGGAATTCAGCAAAACAGGAGAGGAGAAGGCACAAGATCTGGCGGTGAGCCTGCAGAGAGGGCTAAGTCCAAAACTCACCCTGATAGGGAGTCAAAACTGGTGGAGATGATTAGAAAAAGACCAGCTTAGCTCCTATATAATTGAATGCCAGCTGACTCATGGGACCATCTTCCCACACCCTTTGGGATTTGGTGGCTCCAGTCCTCCCATGTGTCCCCGAAGATCACTGACCTGTCCTGACCCAGGCTATACAGAACGGTCATGTCGCAGCCAAGTTCACAATTCATTGTGGTTTGGATACCACCGATTCAATCAGGCAGGCCATTGGCACTAGTGTTGCCAATCACCGTCACGCTTGGCTGTGGTCAATCGTTTTTTCAGGCGATCTCCGGTCGTCCCTCATGGACATGCCCTTTGAAGAGACTAGCCTGTTTGGGGACAAGGCAGATTCCGCTCTAGAGCTGTTTAAGCAGAGTAGGGCCATGGCACGCTCCTGGGGCTTATCTGCCCCACCTCGATAACTCTATCAGCCCTATTGCTCCTTTTGTGGCTTCTAACCTCAACAAAGTGGCCAGCAGATTTGTGGTTTAGGCCATGGTGCTCACCATCCCTGTGTTCAAGGTCAATGGGCCGGTCTGTCTGCTCCACCCCTACCTATCAAACCACTTTACCATGCTCTTAGTGGAGCACGGCCACCCGGTGCTAGGCCATAACTTATGATTCTTGCCATGTTGGCAGGCCATAAGATCGGATAGGTGGTTGCTGCAAATTGTTAGGAAGGGGTGCATCCAACCCTACCTGTCCACACCACCCCACCTTCCACTATCGCCCCAAAGACTAACAGAGGACCCTCTGTCTATTTTGCAGCAGGAAGTGCAAGCCCTTTTGGCCGAATGTTACGTTATGTTATGTTAGCATGATTTCTAAAGCGCACGAATACCCGAAGGTGTCTTGGCGCTGGACCTTGATATAGCCTTGACAAAGAGAAGAAAAGAGTTTAAGATGAAGTTAGTTAAACAACCAAGTTTTCAGATTTTTTCTGAAGGAGGTGAGGGAATTGGCCGCTCTTGTACTTGCTGGAAGAGTGTTCCAGAGTTTGGCTGTACAGTAGCTTATACTTCGACCTCCCCAGTTCACCGTTCGAATTCTTGGTACCAGCATCAACCTGGCGATAGTAGACCTTAGACATCTACCAGGATGGTACCAGGAAAAAACATTTTTTAGTGATGCTGGTCCAGTATTGTTCAGTGCTTTATAGGCCAGGCAAAGTACTTTAAACTTAATGCGTTGTGCCACTGGTAACCAATGAAGTTTCCGAATGGCTTCCGAGATGGATTGATATTTTGGTAAATTCAGCAAGAGCCTAGCAGCGGCATTCTGTACCATTTGTAATTTTTCCAGGTGTAGTTTCTGTAACCCAGGGTAGAGGCCGTTACAGTAATCTAATTTTGATAACACTAACATTGTTACCACCGTCCTCCTAAGATTTAGGGGAATGTAGGGTGTTATCTTCTTCAATTTTCTTATCAAGTAGAATGCAGCTGAGACTGTGGCATTGGTTTGCTGAGAATATGTAAGTTTGTTGTCAATCAACACCCCAAGGTTTTTAGCCTTTTCTACTGGCTTTGGAAGTTTTCCCGATTTCCGCCGGCCACCATACGTCGTCCCACATAGGTTGGAGATTGCCAAAAATAACCACCTCGGTTTTATCCGAGTTTAGTTTGAGGCAGTGCCTTCCCATCCAATGACTAATTTCCCTCATACAATTCTGAAATTGTGTGGCAGGCGAGACTCGGTTTTTATGCACCTCTACCACAATCTGAGTATCATCGGCATATGATGTCAAATCGAAGCCGAAATGTTGAACCAAGGGAGCCAGTTCAGACACATAAATGGGCTATCAAGAGGGTGTGTGCACCAGAATTAGACGTAGTTGTGATTTCTGATATTTTCTGGTGCCCAAGAAGGATGGAGGAATTTGTCCTATTTTAGTTTGAAATCTTTTTATTGAGTTATCAACAAACAAGATGCAGTGAGAAATGAGGCCTAGGTCGTAGGCCGGCCCCCGTCGTATTGCTTTGCAGAGCATCAAAATAACACCAAAATAAACTTCCCGCCCCCTCCCTGTCCCCACCCTCTCCTCCCCCTCCCGTCTCCTCCCCGTTTAATATGTCTGGACAGAAAAGCGAAAAGCAGACCCAGCACTCTGTTGCGCCAAATAGTGATGTTTAGTTTACACTTTGGCTCAACTCAGGAAGGCGTAGCAGCCGTAAATATCTAGGGCAGGACAGCTCCCGGAATTCAGTGCACAGCAGAGAGACAAAGGGCCGCCACACATCAGCAAAAGAAGCCCCGTCACCTTGAAGCGAGAAGGAGATGCGTTCCATGCCAAGAACATACCACAATCGGTGTAACCATCCCTGCACTGTTGGTGTTCTGTCTGTGCCCCAGTGTGATAATATATTCTGTAGAGCCGCCCCTAAAGCTATACCTAGTTGCTTACCATTGCGAGACTTGAGGGGAAAGGTAAGCCTATCGGACACTCCCAGGACCACATATGCAGGAAAGCGTAATAGCGTAGTGTCGAAGTGACTATCAATCACGTCCAGCACCTGTGTCCAGTAGGTGGTGAGAGTAGGGCACTCCCACAACAGGTGCAAGAGTGTGCCTTCAGCGTCGCACCCCCTCCAGCAAGTACGGGAACGGTCAGGGTCGCTCTTGTGAAGTCGGGAGGGTGTAAGATACCAATATGTCATGATTTTAATGGGCGTTTCAATGCTAGATATATTACGCGCTGAATGTCGGGCTCTGTAATAAACGTCTGTCCATTCTTTAGGGGTCAAGGTTCGACCGAGCTCGGCCTCCCACCGTCTTTGGCCCGCTGACTTAACCACCTGTTCTGGGGGACGCAGGATGTGGTAGAGTTCTGTGATGAGTCGCTTTGTGGATTGTTTCAAGAGCAACCAGCGCTCATACCGAGTGAGGGACCTCTCTGCTCCCGGGCGGATTTGGGGTTGCATGACCCAGTGTCTTATTTGCAAGTAATGGTAGCGTTCCGTTTCGGGTATGCAAAAGTCAGACTTAAAATCCTCGAAGGATCGAGGGCCTTCGATATCAAAAAAATGCCCTATAGACCTATGCCCAGCTGTATCCCACTGACTAAATACCTCCCAATCAAGACCCGGGGAGAAATCCGGATTTTCCGTAATAGGAGTGAGGGGCGAAGGGAAAGTTGTCAGACCATTACGGAGAGCTGTAGCGTCCCAAGCTTTCAGTGTGGCGCGAGCCACAGGGGAGCCATACAGCCCAGAGGGCCTAGAGGCCTTGCGAAGAAATGTAACCTTCCAGAGAGCCTTTTTTGCTAGCGCACGCTCCATAAAGAGCCAGCACTTCTCAGATTCCGGTTGAGCCCATTCTAATAGAGTCCGCAGCTGCGTCGTTTTATTATAGCCGTCAGGATCGGGGATCCCCAGCCCCCCCTCCTCGTGGGGTCTAAAACCCAGGTCCCTATTTATTCGCTGCCTCCTGTCCGCCCAGACAAAAGGCGTTGAATTCGGATTGTAACTGCTTTAAAACACCCGGGGGAGGTTCTACCGGGAGGGTTTGGAAGAGGTATAGGACTTTGGGGAGTATGCTCATCTTGAGGGCCGCTACTCTGCCCAGCCACGAGAGATTAAACAGCCGCCATCGTTTGAGCTCCTGCCTTGTCTGACGCAGTAGCCGAGAGTAGTTCAGGGATGTCGTCTCAGCGGTGGACAAGGACAGCGTAATACCCAGGTAGGGCATAACCTTTTGATCCCACCGAATAGGGCATGCCTGGGCCAGAACCGTGATGGTGGGCTGCTTCAGTGAGAAGCCCAACGCTTGGGACTTGGCCACATTGACCTTGAATCCAGAAGCTGCTGCAATTGCCTCTAATTCGGCCAAAAACACCGGAACTGAGGTATGGGGGGACTCCAGCGTGGCGACTACATCGTCCGCATAAAGGCTAATGGTATGGCGCTCTCCCCCAAAAAGGATCCCCTGTATCTGCTGGTTCTCCCTGACCCGTTGAGCTAGTGACTCCATGTAGAGAGCAAACAATAAGGGGGAGAGTGGGCAGCCCTGACGCGTTCCCCTGGTGATATTAAAAGGGGCAGAGGTAAAGCCATTTACTCTGACAGTGGATGAAGGGCGGCTGAAGCCGCTAAAAACCCATTGGCGAAAGCGGCGCCCAAACCCGAACCTCTCCAAAACAGTCTCCAAGAAGGGCCAGTGGACCCTGTCAAATGCCTTCTCGGCGTCTATTGATAGGAAGACGCGCTCCTCTGACTGTCGGTGGGACTTGTCCAAGAGATGTAGTAGCCTTCTAGTATTATCGCTACACTGCCTTGTCGCGACGAATCCGGCTTGGTCCGGGTCTATTAATCCCGGAATCATAGGCCCCAGTCTAGTCGCAAGAATCCCTGTGAAGATCTTAAAGTCGATGTTCAAGAGAGATATCGACCTATGAGTGGCACAGTATCTATTGTCTTTGCCGGGTTTGGGCAAGACTGCCACTGATGCCAAAAGCATTGTGGGTGGTAGCCCCCTGGTGTCGTCGATGGCATTGAAAAGTCGTTTCAATATTGGGGCTATGAGTGAACAAAAAGTTTTGTAAAAAAGGGCGGTAAATCCGTCTGGGCTGGGGGATTTAAGGAGTTTAAGTCGAGCTATGGCCGAGATAACTTCTTCGACTCTGATGGGACTATCTAGGGCCGCTTCCTGGTCAGCCATCAGCTTGGACTGTGTTATGCCTTGACAATATCTGGATGGGTTCTGGTCAGGTAAAGACTGTGCGGTATACAACTTTGCATAAAAATCTCGGAAAGTGTTTGCTATATCCTCACCCCGCGTGTTCTCAATGCCTTTGTCAGTTAGAATGAGTGGGACTGTCGCTGCCTGTCTTTGCGCACGCAATTTATAGGCCAATAAGCGGCCACATTTGTCCCCCCCAGTATAAAATGTGTTTTTCAAACGGAGCGCAGCTTATTCCGCCCTGTCGAGATCAAGGCTGGCCAGCTGCGCCTTGCGGCTTTCTGTTTTCTCCAAATTCGAAGGGCCCCCATCCTCTTATGGATCCCTTCTAATTCGAGTACTTGCTTGGAAAGTTCATCCCTCTTCTCTCTGCGCGCCCTATTATCAGCAGCCGATGTAGCTCCGACATCGCCATAGCCATCCCGGACGGATACAAGATCACCCGGAAGGACCGCGTCAACCAGACGGGAGGAGGCATCGCCATCGTACACAAGAACACCATCCGCATCTCGACTAACTCCGACGAGACCTTCACCGCCGCCGAACACCTACACTTCCAGATACACACTGACCCCAAGACCACCCTCCGAGGCACCCTCATCTACAGACCCCCGGGACCACGCACACTATTCAGCGAAGACATCGCAGACTTCATCAGCCCGCACGCCATGCCCTCCGCCGACTACATCCTCCTAGGGGACCTCAACTTCCACCTGGAGAACAACAACGACAGAAACACCACCGCCCTGCTGGACAACCTCGCCAACCTCGGACTCAAGCAACTGGTGAACACGCCCACCCACTACGCCGGCCACACGCTTGACCCCGTCTTCTCTTCCAGCAAGCACATCTCATTCAGCCACGCCACCGGACTCCACTGGACCGACCACAGCTGCGTCCACTTCAGCTTCAGAAAGACTGCGACCCACCACCACCCGCAACAGGCTCCCCGCCGGAGCTGGAGCAAGATCACCGCCGAGCAGCTCACCGCCTCCTCAGCCAGAACACACCCACCAACACAACGGACCCAAACGAAGCAGCCAGCAACCTCGCCAAGTGGCTGACCGCCTGCGCCGACGACCTCGCACCACTAAAAACCCTCCCAGCAGACCCGGAAGCAAGAAAACCCCTTGGTTCACCAACGAACTCAAGGAATCCAAGAAGAACTGCCGCACTCTCGAGAAAGCCTGGCGACTCGACCAGACCACAGACAACAGGACCGCCCTCAAGCACGCCACCCGCAAACACCACCAGCTGATCCGTGCCACCAAGAAGTCGGCACTCAAAGAACGACTGGACAACAACGCCCACGACAGCAAGGAACTTTTCAGCATCGTCAAAGAGTTCTCCAACCCCAGCGCCGGAAACAACGACATCACCCCTCGCAAGACCTCTGCAACTCACTCGCCGCGTTCTTCCACCGCAAGATCACCGACATACATAACAGCTTCGACGCACAGACCACGCACCCTACCGCCGAACCAACGCCCGCCACCACCACCCTCTGCAACTGGACCCCGATCAGCACCGAAGACACCACCCGCACGATGAACTCCATCCACTCCGGATCACCAACCGACCCCTGCCCACACCACGTCTTCAACAAAGCCGACGCCACCATCGCACCCCATCTCCGGGACATCATCAACTCCTCCTTCCACACCGCCACCTTCCCGGAGAGCTGGAAGCACGCCGAGCTTACCGCCCTCCTGAAGAAACCAACGGCGGACCCCACCGACCTCAAGAACTACCGTCCCATCTCGCTCCTTCCGTTTCCGGCCAAAGTCATCGAGAAGACCGTCAACAGACAGCTTGCCGCCTTCCTCGAGACGAATGGATCCCTCGACCCCTCGCAGTCCGGGTTTCGGGCCAACCACAGCACCGAGACCGCCCTTATCGCAGCCACCGACGACATCAGAACCCTAACCGACAACGGGGAAACAGCAGCCCTCATCCTCTTGGACCTCTCCGCGGCGTTCAACACCGTCTGCCACCGCACCCTAGTGAAGCGCCTCAGCAACATCGGAATCCGAGAGAAAGCACTGGAATGGATCATCTCGTTCCTCGCCGGAAGAACCCAGAGAGTCCGCCTCCCCCGTTCAGATCCGAGGCCACCGAAGTCATCTGCGGCGCTCCACAAGGATCTTCACTCAGTCCAACCCTCTTCAACGTCTACATGAGCCCCCTCGCAGCCATCGCATGCCAACACAACCTCAACATCATCTCCTACGCCGACGACACCCAGCTGATCCTCTCCTCACCAACGACCCCACCACCGCCAGAGCCAACCTACACGACGGGATGAGAGACGTCGCCGACTGGATGAGGAACAGCCACCTTAAACTGAACTCAGACAAGACGGAAGTCCTCATCCTGGGCTCATCACCCTCCGCCTGGGACGACTCTTGGTGGCCCCCGGCCCTGGGCACCGCGCCCAAGCCAACGGACCACGCACGCAACCTGGGCTTCATCCTGGACTCCTCCCTGTCGATGACCAGACAAGTCAACGCCGTCTCATCTTCGTGCTTCAACACTCCTGCGCATGCTCCGCAAGATCTTCAGATGGATCCCCACTGAAACCAGGAAGACCGTCACCCAGGCACTCGTCACCAGCCGACTGGACTATGGGAACACCCTCTACGCCGGAACCACAGCCAAACTTCAAAAAGACTCCAGCGCATCCAGAACGCCTCCGCACGACTCATCCTGGACATCCCCCGACACAGCCACATCACCGGACACCTGAAAGACCTGCACTGGCTCCCCGTCAGCAAGAGAATCACGTTCAGACTCCTCACCAACGCACACAAGGCCCTCCACGACCTGGGCCCCAAGTACCTCAACGACCGCATGACCTTCTACACGCCCACCCGCCAGCTACGATCAACCAGCCACGCCTCGCCACCGTACCACGCATCCGCAGAGCCACCGCCGGAGGAAGATCCTTCTCCTACCTGGCAGCCAAGACCTGGAACTCCTCCCCACTCACCTTCGGCGAACCCAGGACCATCTCTCCTTCAGGAAGCAGCTCAAGACCTGGCTGTTCGAGCAGTAACTTACCCCCTCCCCCAGCGCCTTGAGACCCTCCCGGGTGAGTAGCGCGCTCTATAAATGCCGTGATTGATTGATTGATTGATGAAGTCGCCCCGAGCTACTAATTTGAGGGTTTCCCAAAGGGAGACAATTGAGGTGTCTTGCGTGTCATTTATAGCTAAGAAGTCTTCCAATGTCTTTGTGAGGCGGGTGACGACTTCAGGATGGTGGACGAATGTATCCCTAAGTCTCCAGGAGTATGACGGTCTAGGGGTAGGGGGGAACAGCAGAGTCGTGGTCAGGGCCGCATGATCCGAGAGTGCCTGGGGCTCAATGACTGAGGTCTGCGCTACCTGAAGGAGAGAGCGGGTTGTTAGGAAGTAGTCCAGTCGGGCATAAGTCCCCCGGGCATGAGAATATAAAGTGTAATCGAGTGTGTGAGGGTGAAAATGCCGCCACAGATCCACTAGTCCCAGGTCATGCAGCCATTGGCGGTGTGTGTCAGAGAGAGCCCCGTCAGCCCCTGCCTCTGTGCAGAACGATCAAGCTGACCGTCAAACACAATGTTCAGGTCGCCCCCAATAAGGATTTGTCGGTCAGGTGTGGAGGTTAAATCGCCTATCACCTTGTATAAAAAGGTCTCCTGTCCCTCGTTAGTGGCGTATATAGTGGCCAGTGTTAGGGTGTGCCCCCCTATGGTCACCGAGTGCGCCAGGAGCCTCCCTTTAAGCTCTGACACCTTGGCCCCTACCCTCCCAGGAAACGTACGCGCAACCAGGATGGCTACCCCGGCCTTCTTGGTAGGGAGGGAAGAGTAGTACTGTTGCGGGAAAGCCTTAGAGCGCATTCTATGGGTATCGCTGGGCATCAAATGGGTCTCCTGCAGTAGACAGATATGGGCCCCAGAATTTTCCAAATAAGACAGGATAGCCCTACGTTTAATTGGGTTGTTAAGCCCTTTTACGTTTAATGTTAGGATCTTAACACTCATCTACACTAAATGGGGGGACGCCATGCGCTGCAGGTGTCTAAATGCCTGTCGAGCCGTAATTGTCCTAGAGGCGAGGTAGCCCAGGTACGTCGCTGATAACATGCATGGGTTGCTGCCCTGCGTGCACGCAAGGGAGACTCAGCAGGGGGGAGGAGACCCCAACATTGAAAAAAACAAAACCCCATAAAGAACAGAAACAGAAGGTGATGCGAGAAATCGGAGTCAATGTCCAGAGTGTCCTGCTCTTAGAAAAGAGAGAGAAGGGTACTCGTGGCCCGCAGCTCCCCGCTCCCACCAGTTAGGCCTACTAAAATTCATCAACACCATCAGCTAGAGGCGAGGATGCACTTTCAAAGTACCAAAATGCAGATAGTGGAGGTTCCACCTCATTCCGAAGATACCCCTGCGAGGGATGACAGCAGTGCTTGCCGCTCCTTGGCCATAGTGTCCGGATCAGGGCGCGCTGTGGAGCTCGGGGGCTTAATGGTGGTCCAGCCATGGCCGCTTCGGCATCTACAAGGACGTGAGTTCTGGCTTGATTGGTCCGGTGCGGGTTCATCAATGCCCAAGAGTTTATAGGCCGCCGGGAGTGAACGGATTTGCCTTAGCTCCCCCTTGTAGGAGAAAATCAACCTGAATGGGTGCCCCCAGGAGTACTTTATGCCAGAGTCGGAGATTTGTCCTATTTTAGACCTATGCCCTCGCAACTTCTTCCTTCATAAGGAAAGGTTCAGAATGCACATACTGGCCCCTAGTTTGACTGGGCAAAACCAAGGAGACTGGATGGTTTAATTGGACAAACAGGATGCCTTTTTTCAGATACCTGTCCTGCAGGCCCATTGGCGCTACCTGCAGTTTTTGCTGGCACAGGAGCGTTTCCAGTTCATGGTGCTCCCCTTTGACCTCACCAGTGCCCCATAGGTGTTCACAAAGGTGATGGCAGTGGCGGCAGAGCACCTTCAGAGGTCAGAAGTCCCAATCTTTCCCTAACTCGACGACTGGTGTTGAAGGCAAGCTTGTCCCAGGCAGTCATCAGCTGCCTCCAAACAATAGTGAACCTCCTGTCATCTTTGAGATTCACTGTCAATGTGCCCAAGTCACACCTGAGTCCTTCTCAGATATTCCCTTTTTATCTGGACCATTCTGGACACAGTTCGGTTTTGTGCCTTTCCTCGGAAAGGACAGCCCAGGACATTCAGGTGATCCCGATCTTTCAGCCATGGTCCTGGATTTCAGTGAGGTCAACTCTGAGGCTTCTGGATCCGATGGCTTCCTGAATCCTGCTGGTTAAGCACCTCAGGTGGCATGTGTGAGCTCTGCAGTAGAATCTGAGGTCGCTGTGGGCCCACCATCAAGGGGACTTCTCTGACCACATTCAGATTTTGGCAGAGACTGCAAAAGATCTGCAGTGGTGGTCACTGAAACTTATTGGGTCAGTGGAAGATCCTGTCCCCTACCTGACACAAAGCTGACCGTGGAGACTGATGCATCACTTTTTGGTGTGGCTGACCATCTGGGAGAGAAGGAGATAAAAGGACTCTCGTTTTTGGTGGAGTCCCAGCTCCACATCAACCTTCTGGAACTGAGGGCCATCTACTTGTCATTGAAAGTCTTCCTTCTGTCCATTACGGACAGGCTGGTACAAATGCTCACACACAACACCACTGCCATATGCTACTGCAACAAACAGAGCAGGGTGAGGTAGTGTACCTTGTGGCAGAAGGCTCTGCACCTCTGGAAATGTTTGGATCACCGATTAATTTTCCTAGTGGTGAACAACCTGGCAGAATCGTTCATTGCTAGGGCGGATGAGGTCAGCCTTCAGCCCTAGCAGATCACAATTGGCAGTTACAGCTGTAGGTGGCGCAAGGTCTCTTCTGCGAATTGGGGAGAATCTTGGCTCGATCTATTCGCCACTGCCGAGAAGGCTCAATGTCAGCAGTTCTGCTTGTTGGAATTTTTTAGGTGTTTCTTACTCAGAGATGCGTTCTGCCTCGAGTGGAACTCAGGACTCCTGTATGCTTTTCTGCTAATATTGCTCCTGCCCTGAGTTCTCAAGAAGATCAGGGAAGACCGGGCCCAAGTCATCGTAGTGGCTCCGGATTGAGTTCACAGGGTTTGGTATGCAGAACTTCTGGCCATGAACATCTGTCCTCTGCTGAGGTTGCCCTTCTGGGAGGATCTACTGTTGCAGAAACAGGGGAATGTTCTGCACTCCTTCCTTCACAATCTCCACTTTCATGCTTTGATAGTGAGTGGTGACAGATGAACACCTCCGACCACCAGAGATGTTTGATGTCATCTTGGCAGGCAGGCATTCCTTGACAAAAACTGTATACGTCTGTCTTTGGGACAAATTTGTGACTTAGTGCGATGCATGGTAGGTAGACCCCCCTTCTGGCAATATAATCTAATCTTTTGCTCTTAGTTTTGTTCCTAGCCTGTCAAAGCTTTGCTCTGGGCACAGTTAAAGTGTGCATTTCATATCTTTAGGTCTTTCTGCAGCTGCCGGATCAGCCTTCATTGTTTGAGTCTCCAGCTGTTATGCGCTTTTTGAAAGATTTACAGTGTTTGTTTCCTCCCTCTCCCTTTGTCATGCCACAGGGGGACCTTAATTTTGTCCTCACATATCTCATGTGCACTCCCTTTGAGCTGCCTCACAGCTGTACCTTCCAGCTTCTCACCCTCAAGTCAGTGTTCCTCTTCGCCATAACAACGGTGCAGCGAGTGCATGAACTTCAGGCTCTCTGTCAACCTCCTGTACACCACTTTTTTACCAGACAAGGTAGTTTGACGAATGTAAGCAAAAGAGCCATTAGTTGTGTGGCCTGCCCAATAATGGGTCTACATCCGCCGTCCACTGGGAACCAAATACACTATTGTAGAGCTTCACTTTCTCAGGGTAGTAGAGCAGTCTAAGGCCTACTCAACGGTGGTGGTGTGGGCTAATAATCAACATTCGGTGACACACAATAATAACACTCAATAAAAAAATGTCTGTACACACTACTCATTACTATGCAGTAATTTACAAATATACATTAAGCAAATGGAAAATACCATATATGACATTGTGTAATCCCCTCTGACCCCCTAAAGGGTCATACAAACACATCAGGTAAGTATATTGACTTAGTCAAAGGTTCAAGGTCAACAACCCACATGTCAAAAACAACATCATTTTAGGAGTAAATGCAATAATCAATAATAACCATGTGTAAATTCACTTTTTATTGTTTATAGAGCATATGTACTTTGATCAGTAATCACTGTCAATATTATCATTTCAATAAAGCATATAAAAATGACCATGATATGTGTCTGTGTGCTTATTATCATGAAAACGCAATCACAAAAACAACCCCTAGAGAACATCACTTATTGATCACAAACATGCAGCCATAAACATAGCCTCTGAAGAACACTGCATTCTCAGCTGTAGAGCACATGCATCAGCCTGAGGAGTGCTTGAACTAAACCGAAAATACTATACTGAGGTTGTCATTCTTTTCTGGACCCGCCAGACTTAGGGACTTTATTAAATTCCTTTGGGAGGGGGTGATGCTGCACTCCCCACACACTTTCTTGGTGGTGTTGGTGGGGCTCCTGCCATCTCGGGGCCACCACAGTCTCCAGAACTTCGAGCTGTTGGGAAGCCCCGCAGGGCATTATGGGGCGCTGTTTCATTGGAGGCCTGCATACTTTATGAGCATCTGCAGCCGGTTGCTTTGATTGTGCCTTACAGGTCACTTACTCCCTTCTTTGGTTCTGGCCCCTGGGGGTGCCTGGTCCCACCCAGGCACCACCTTATGCCACCAACTGTTGTGGCAGCCCAGGGAGCCCATCTCTGGCTACCCTGCTGGGTCCCGCGTGGCAGCCTCTCTCACGCAGCCGCAGGAGCCCGCAGCTTTGCTTTTGCCTGCCCGCTCCTGCAGGCAGGGCACTGGTGATGGTGGTGGCTGCCCACTCCCCCCAGTCATGGAAATGGAAAGCGGGGCTGGCATCCACCACAGGGAAGAAGGCAAGGGCATTCTCCCTCCCTTCGGTGGCTGTCGGGGGCCTGGAGTTGGGATCTCAGGCCCACCTCTTTTTCTTTCACTTTTGAGAGAGCATGATGGCGCTCCCCCCACCATTGGCAGACATCGGAGGCCTGGAGTTGCGGTCCCAGGCCCTACAATCAATGAACTAGCATGGGGGTTAGGGTCCCCAGACCCCCTGATTTCTTGGGAGGGGGCCCCACGCACACACCCCAGCTTTCAAAAGTGAAAATACACCATGCAGCTGCCCCCGGGCCCTGGTCCCCCCCGGGGGGGTTTTAGCAGGCGGGCGGCAGACCTCTATTCACTCTGTGATAACCGAAGAGGACAAAGGTCAAATCCTTCTGCTGATATGTCAAGCCCCGTTGGGCTCTTTTGCACGCTTTGGGGCTCATTCTGCTCCTGTTTACCAGTCCTATCCACCTGGAATACTTTTCTAAGGCCTTCTGGTCTCGAAGGTGGTGATCTCTACAGGGGGGCTGGTTCCACTGGCTCCCTGCACCAGCCTTCCTGCTCTTTCTCCTTTGGCACCTTGGTCTTTGGTGCAGAAGTCTAGTTCTTTCCCGCAACTAGTCCTTAGGGGATGTAAGGGGGTCAGCTTCCCCAGTCCTGGGGAGAGCCCCACTGGTCTTGGAGTCAACTGCAGTCAGATTCCTTAGCCCAGATGGACATCAGGGGGTTTCTCCTTCCAGTTATCCATGGCTGCTGCTTCCAGTCCCAGTGTCCAGCTTGAAAATCACAACCAAGAGAGAGCTCTTCCCCTTGTGCAAGACCTTTTAAGTGGGGACGGAGGGTTATAAAAGCGAGGCACCTCTGGGCTATCCTAGGGTGCCTCATGGGGTGCCATATCTGCTCTCTGCCCCTGTCCCAACCCTCCTGCACAGTATGCTGGGAAAATTCAAAATATCACTCAGAAGACACTAGTCACATCTGCTCTGGGGACCTTAGCTCCGACCTTCGCTGACATCACTGAAAAAGCCTTTCACATCAAATCTTCAAAGGCAGCCCCTTCCAGCGTTGTCTGCAGAGGTCTAGGATCCCTCCTTTGTTCAGTAGGCTTGGGCTGGTCCATCTCTGGTACAGTGTGACAGCTGATTGATTGATGCAAATCTTTCATCCCCACCCCTTTCCTCCTCGGGTGCTGAGTGAAGCACTGTTGATTGCTCGCTTTGTGCGGGGCGGCCTTTGTTCCTGCTACTGGAGAGAAATGTAATTAACCTGGCACAGCAGGGTGACAAACTGCCTGGCTCTGATCCTGATCTGAGCCAGAGAAAAATTACAATCCTGAATGGCCCATAAGCTATACGGATATCTTCATGGAGACTCTTATATTTGAGTTTTGCATACAGATTCCACCCCAGTTCGATATGGCACTGGTCTCTGTAGGCCTACTAGAAGCGAAGCTGCACTCTAAGGTAGTCTTCTCCATAGGTGTATAATGGGGTGTCACTGCAGACAAGACAGTAAACCACACTGACTTTCCCTATGAGTGTGCACTAATATTATGAGGCCTATCTCAGGTCAGTATCCACACCTGCAGAGTCCCCTCAGTGTCAGGCCACCTGTGCGTAGTTACCGGGCTGCGCACAACAGGAATCTCCCACGTGCAGCATGTAACCAGCCAAGTTCTCCTCACCTTTGCTGCATCTCAGTGGCCTTGTCTTAAAAGGCAGACACTGGCGGTAAACACGTGCAGTCGATTTACTGTGAGTTTATCATGAGTAAGTCACCAGTGGTGGGCCTCACCCACAGTAAAAAGGTCACATACCAGGTAGCCAAAAAGCTAAAACTCTGGGTGGATTTGATGGGCAGAACCCATTGCCTTACAGCAGAGAAGGGCATTGTTTTGCCTAAAGTTGTGACACCGTTCCACGACAGTCAGAACATCACCCTGTTGGTTGTCTGTGCTCTGCCTCACTTCTCTAAGCAAGAGGAGAGACTCCACTGTTTGGACCCCAAGAGAGTTCTATGCTTTTATATTGATCATACTAAAGAACACCAGGTGGATGATCAGCTCTTTCTGGAGTTCTCTGGAGTGAAAGAAAAGGCCAGGCTTTGCAGAGGGGAACCATCTCCCTCTAGATTGTGCTGTACATTAAGTTCTACTAAACATTGGTCAAAAAGCAACTTGCAGAAGGACTGCATGCTTATTCTACCAGGGCTAAAGCTGCAACTACTGTGTTGGCATGCAAAGTCCCTGTCCTGAACATCTACCAGATGGCTACATGGCTGTCCCTCCATATGTTCATGAACCACTATTTCCTTGACACCCAGGTTATTGGAGAGGGGCATTTTGTCTGCTCGGTCCTGCCGAACCTTCTCGTTTGAGTCTATGCACAGACCCACCTCCAAATAGACACTGCTTTTGTATCTCTTCAAAAGGTCAAAAGGAGAAGAATCTGCGGCTAGAAATTTCTTTCAGAAGTAGAAGTCATATCCAGATCAGTTTGTGTAAGACCATGTGGATGTCATGCGCATCAATGCCTTACTATCCTCACCCCTAAACCAATGGACCAGCAGAGCAATTTAACCAAGGCATGGAACAGTACTTACTGACCATGCCCTGGGTGTTGCATTCTTATTCTACAGGTCCTTTGAATGCTGCAGTATATCCTCAAATCCTACAGTAGATCCTCAAATATTGGAATCCTCAAATTATGCAGTGGATCCTCAAATACTGAGGTAGCCTGCCACTCAGATGGGGCATACTGTCACAGCTTTTGGGGTGCAGGCATGTCGAGAACAATGGCGGGCTGGGGAAGGGGGGGACACACCTGGCAGCACATATTCTTGGGTAGCATGACTCCTCTGTCACCAGCGCAGAAAGCATTCTGCGTTGCAGTGCCCTAAGCAAGGGCTGGAAATGGTGGCCAGCAAATCCCAGAACCAGGGGTGGATGGGAGTGGAGGCAGGCACCCGTGGCAAGACATGACAGGTATGGCTTTGCTGGTTGTAACCCCATGACAAATACAGAAGGAAGGGGGTTTTTTTGTGTTGAAATTCAGAAGGAAGAGTTTTAACATGGTGGACTCACTGACAAATAAAATATGAAAACTTTTATATTGTGATCTCTCGGACAAATGCAATAAAAAGGAGCTTTGCATTGGGAACTATGATAAATTCAATAGAAGGGGTGTTCCATTGTTAACTCTCTGACAAGTGCAATAGAAAATGATTTTACATTGTGTACTGCAATAAACAAAATGGAAGGGGTTCTACATTGTTTATTTGCAGTCAACATGGAGCCAAGTAACCTCATTCCCACATGACCATGAACCAGTTTCCACATTCTCCCATGAACTTATGAGGGAGGATGTGCTATTACGGTCAGAGCTGCCGACTTTAGAGCTGGGGAACCAGGTTCGAGTCTCGGCGTCGGCTCAATGTCCTGTGATTCTGGGCGAATCACTTAATTCCCCGTGCCTACCACAAAATGAATGTGTCCTTGTGTAACGCACTGGTGCTCATTTAAAGCACTCTAATACCTTCGGGTCGAGTTCGCGCTATATAAAAAACTGCAATGGAACGTTGTTGTTACTGCCCGCTGCCAGGGACATCTGAAGGATTTTGGGGGGCCCTTTTTCGGAACAGCTTTCAATTTATGATCCAGTTTCAGCTCTTTCTTGCCCTCTTTGGCCAGGTCACTGATAGTGCACAGGCGCACTCGTCCAAATTCTAAATGTGTTTACATCTAATATTCAGGGACCATGTCTGTTTTCAATATTGTTATACAGCTGCGGATCAGTAATATTACTGCAAATAATCTGTGACACCCTCCCATTTCTCATATGTGAGGCCCTGTTTTGATCTAAAAAAACTTTTTTATGGATGTTGCATGAATCAAAAACAAAACATTTATCTGCAAAATGTCTGTAATAGACTCTCACACTTCACCCACATTAAAAATAAATTAAGACATAAGCCTAAATTTGCAAACACTTGACAACCATTGATCGATTACTTCTGCACAATTGAACACGCCAACCTTCAGCCTCCGAAGCTCCGGGCCCTACACCTCTTCGAGGATAACATACTCCCATCCTGCGCGGACGGACTTTGGGGGCTGCCCAGAGATAGCACTTCGAGGGGCATATTATCAAGAACGGCGTTAAAATTATCGCCGCTTTAGCGCCAGAAAACTGCAGCTAAAGCGGCGATAATGGGCTTGATAATATGCCCTTGAGAATTCCAATAGAAGCCCATGTTGACACCAGAACATGGGCTTCTATTGGAATTCTCAAGGGCATATTATCAAGCCCATTATCGCCGCTTTAGCGGCAGTTTTCTGCCGCTAAAGCGGCGATAATTTTAACGCCGTTTCTTGATAATATGCCCCAAAATGTCTCTCACATGGCGCAGGACATCTGCACAGATATGACCTCCCATGGGTCTCCCTTCACCTTTTGGCCCTTCCCTTCACAGGGGTTCTCCTTTTTACTGTGGGACATTTTGCTTCTCCTGTTTTTATCCTACATTGGTGTTTCTCACTTTTCTTTGCATTATTTAACCTTCTCTCATATGTTTAATGCGCTTGATCTTGTATGATATCTTCCCACATGTTAAAGATTTGTGACATGCAACTGTTTCGTTTCTTCGTTTTAGCATATTGCTATCCTTGGGATCCCACTGCTGCGCTCTTTAACAAGTTTGATTTATTTCTTCACTTGCTCTTCCCATTTCTCTCCTCTCCTCTCCTCCTTTCCTTTTCTTTTTTGTTACTGTTCTTCCTTCTTTCTTTTCTTTACACTTGTTGCTGTATTGTTTCCACTTGCATTTTCAATAAAAATAGATTTAAAAGAAAAATAAATTAAGGGAAAACGGTATTTAGAACAATAGTTTTAAGAATTATTGAAGGTCATCAGGGCAAGACTCTGCAGAACAGAGCTGGCTCTATTCAGGGCCCCCTTGGAAGGCTGGGGCCCTGGGCCAGAGCCCACTTTGCCCACGCCTTAAAACTTGTCTGCCCACTGCTCCAGAAGAATCCTGCCCTACTTGTTTGCATGTCTCTAGGGCACCCTGCTGTAGCCACAAGTTCCAGAACCGGCAGTGCTTGCTGCTAAAAAAACAGCAATAGTGTGTAATGTTGCATGTGTCAGCAGAAGCAGGGCCAGTACAATGCAGAACTATACACTATGTATTTCCTACTTCTTAGGTGGCTGATGCACCAAAACGTAATGATGCAACATCACATCGAATAGACTGGTTGGTGGGGTGTGCTGCAGTAAACAAAGAAACCGCCATGACACCATGGTTTGCTTCCTTACCTCGTGCAGTGATGATTGAATGCTGTTTCATTTTGGCCACGGCTTGTTTGTACTATCTCAACTATCTCACATACTAGCAGTCACACACCACTGACAGAACTCTCACACCACTCAAAGACTACCAGTCACACTACTCTTAGCACTTTCACATCCCCCACAAATGAACAGCAACATCACTTGGTCCGGGCTAGTAAGTGAAAGGGCCTCTTCAAGATAGGTGAGTGTGCGCACGTGGATAGGTGATTGATAAATTGAGTCAATGGCTGGATGAATAAATGTATAGTGCAAGGGTGAGTGACTGTGTGCATTGATAGTGACTGCATGGCTGGATGGATGCATGAATGCGTGGATGGAAGCATCCGGCACTCTCTGTTTTAAGCCAGACCTAATGGTTTTGCCAGTGCTTGTGGTGTCAATGACCCAAAATCCAGAAACAGCTAAGGCTGTCTATTTCCAGACCTAAAACCTTGGCTTCTGGGTGCCCAGTAAAGTTGTGTTGTGCATCTCCCCAACTTAAAAAAGTCTGGAGCCCATGCGTCCCTTGGGGACAGGAGCAGCCCTCACCCTCCATTAAGCACCTCAATTCATAGTCATACCTGTGTAAACCACCGAGTACTTGTCATCAAAATTAAATTTGTTTAGCAAATTTAGACTAGAACAACGCATCGAGTCATTTAGTGAGTCCAGTGGTAATTTAATTGTGCTAAAAAAAATCGTAAAATGCAGAAATTGCACATCAACACATTCTTCACATTTAAATTTCGCATTTGTTCCCACCAACCCACAGAGCTGTTACGATTTCAGAGCTACCTTCTATTCTATTATGACATAGTTCACTCCGAATACCCTGATATTGGTAAAATATATTGTTAAAAAAGTTTTTATGGTAACTGTCACCCATATGTGCGTGTGCTTTGGCTGGCATAACGTACCGAGATAAGATTAAACTTTATTTCCATATGCACCACGGCATTTCTAGCAGATCTCGGTGAAATACCCGGTATATCAGTTTAGGCGCACCCATGTTGATATTTACTTTACAGACAAGCTGATTGCTGATAAAATGGGAGCACCAGGCAGAAAGGTAGTTCCCCTTATCATTAAATATGGTGCGAAATTTCAAAAACGAATTTCCCAAAGTAAAAAAGAGATTACGTTAAAAAAAATCAGGAAATAGTACGCCATAAACCTGATTACCCATTGTTCCCAGACCCAATTAAAAATGTGAAACAGCAGCCGGGCTGGCATCAGTGGAAGTAGAGCGAGGATTCTGTGACGCGAATAACGGTTTTCTGGAAAAAGGAACTCCAGTTTTGAAACGCTTTTCCGTTTAAATCCTGTCCGACGCTGTAAACTCACAAGAGAAGTGCCATGCATGACATAAAATATTGATATCGTGATTTTAAACTTGTTTTTATGTTATTGGAGTATATTTCGTGATTGTTAATTCCATGACTTAATCACCACATTGGAAAGACAGAAGATCACTCTGACGTGTATTGTGTTGTATTATGATGATATTTATGTAGCACACGTCTTATCCTTTGCGAGCCTAGTGTACTTTTTGATCCCAAACATGTAGTAAATTGGACTCATGAGAAATTACATGTATCTAATGATCAATGTCAACATCTGATTATTTTCCGGAACCAACTTTTACATTTGCTTAGAGTATTGCTTACATATGCCAAGCATGTTTATAGTAAATTTGTGGAATTTTACTGCTTTTCTGACTATATTGTTCTTCTAATTATATTATTTGTGCATATACTGCTGCCTTTTCTACACCTATTTCAAATAAAGTATACTGATTGGTACTCTACTCCACTTTTTGCTCAACTTACGTCAGATCTCTTTGGATGTAGGTTAGTGCTCTAAAACGTATAGGTGGTGCAAAACTAGCTAATAGTCAGCCGCGGCCTGTGCAGGTAAGAGTGGCGGGGTAGGGATTTCGACAGACGATGAGAAGGGAAAATTATTTATTTATTTAATTTTCCCTCGTCATCGTCTGTCGAACCCCCCACCACCCGGCCCGACCACCCCACCGCTCTTACCTGCACGGGCCGCAGCTGGTGATAGTTAAAGGCCAGCTATATATAGGCCCAGGGGTATGAAGGTTTTGTGTTGCTCTTGCTCTACGGAAAAGGATGCAGTGCGACGCAAAACCTAGAATGAGATTTACCTACCCACGTAAGGCCACCTTGAGTGGCTTGGTAAATATGGAGTAACGCAAGGCAGCGCTAGTCACAGCCTTGTTTTACTCTGCATGGTAATGGCTGCATGGGTGGAGCTTGGGTGTTCCCATGCATCCCCATATGTATTCTGAAGCACTCCCTGGTTTACCAAAACTGGTGGGCCTGGGAGTGCATCAAATTGTACGCTTTCCGCCAGAGGTGCAACGAAGAGAAAAATCTTTGTTTCTCTTTGTTTCCTCTTTCTAAGTGTGCTGCATTCTGCAACACACTTAGAAAGAGGAAAATACCTCAAAGGATTGTTTTTGTGCAGGAAGGTGTTCCTTCCTGTGCAAAAACAATCTTGCCTGTAATACAGGCAGTCTTGCACCGTGGTGCAAGGGTGCCTGCGTTGGCCCTAGGCTGCAGATTGTGCCCCAGCGTAGGTAGAGGACAGGAATATGCCACATCTTTATGTATATGGCACATTCCGGCCCTTTCCCTTCCACACAGCGCAGCAAGTTGTATTGCTGCGTTGCGTGAAAAAGTGTTACATCTGGCCCTCAGTGTTCAGTGCGTGAATATCTAATTTACATTGAATTTTCCTCGCTACTCTGACTCTCAACTTTGGGAAATTCACTCAAATCTTATGTGCACATTAAATGTAAAAGGGTTGTGAACATGAGGCACACATGAATACACTTGTCTGCATTTTTTGGAAATATGTGTGCTTTGATAAGACCTACATTTGTTTTACAGACGTAATCCTGTGAATGTAGTCATTCAGTAATTAAAAACACTAAGGGCCCGATTCCGATGTCGTTCGGAAGGCCTCCGAATCGGATTTGGCTTTACCGGATCCGATTCGTAGCCCTTGTTTACGACCGAATCGTACACAAGTCCGAACGACCAAGTACGATGCGAAGATAGCGTAATCGCCGACCGAATCGTTTCCGGACCCGAACCGCTCCGTACGTCTCGTTTGTAGACGAATCGTGCCGCGCAATGGAGCTGATTTCCGACCGAGCGAGTACGATGCACGATTCGGACAGCCGCTTCGCCTCGGTCTCAGCGAGACAAAACGGATGTTGGAAGCGTACTTCGGGGGCCCGTACCAGGCCCCCCTTCACCCGGGGCCCTCCGAATCTATCACGTGGGGGGTGCCCATGGGCCCCTCCGATCCAAGCATGCACAGCCATTGAGTGCCCGCCACAGGGTGTACGCTTTTCCCCACCCACCCCTTTTCTGCTATGGGAGCCTGTGTACGCGTCTGTACACGGGCTCCCATTGAGTTCAATGGGAGACTGAGCGAACCGAATCCGTAGGCATACAGCAGCATCGTACTCGCTCGTTCGGACTCCCGGAGCACGTCTCGCTCGGCCTCCGGATCCGAGTTGTACAGAGGGCTTTCCTAGCGAGATCGGAATCGGGCCCTAAGTATCCCTAGGAAGTGTGATTGCACTTCTCATAATTCCTTATTTTCTTGCAGTATTTTTACTCCAAATGTTAATTGCAGTTTTTTTGGTGCTGGTCATAGATGTTCACAAAACACTTCAATAACGTGCTCTCGGGAGGCAGGAATTGTAGACCAATGTGAATTCATGATATATAAATAATTTTAAGTACGATGCAAATGTAAGAATGCCAGGAATCCGACTGTCTAAAAATATGTTAGCAAATCCAACGGTAATTAAAAATAATGGCAAAACTGCAATGAAATCTTGCAAGGATCATACCTAGTTTGCCCCAACGTATTTTGTTTGGATACCTAACTGAGCAAGAGATCCTTGTGGACTTAAACATTAATGACAAAAAATATGCCTCACACTAATAGTAAGTAAGTAAGTAAATGTTATTGTTTAGTTAATTAAAACCATAAAAAAAATTCGAGTAAAAAATCGGATAAAATGGCAGTAAAAAGAAGCTTCCATAGTTTTTAAAAACAAAAATGTCATTTTGGTTGTTGTTGTACAGAGCACATTTGACCGGGCGATCAATGGGGTTCCTTTACATCGGAGTGTTCTTGATTTTGCACATATCATGGTCAAATGTCCTTATAGAGCATATAGTAGCTGCAAACACCTATTAGGCTGCGAATTTCAATGCCCGGTCGTGAAGTCTGAGAAACTTAAGCAGCTTACACTAATAGAAAAGTATATAGCTTGCGAGCACACATTTTACTTTTCTAAATTAAACAGACTATAAAAAGTAACGTGTGCATTATGACTATATCATTAGTATAAGAAAGCAATTCGCCTGAAATTGAGTAATCATTGTCAATAAATTATCGAGGAACATAAACATTACACTGTGCCCTGTTTATTAAATATTAATTTGCTAACAGTTGCAATCATTGTTGACTTAACCAGAAATAAATACTGCAGTTGCTTTTCCTTCAGGAACAGGACAGGCAACTTGTTGTTTCTGGCCTCCTTGAGATATTTTGGGGAGTGAAGCGACCCATTCGGTTCAAAATTCAAGATGAGAAGCTCAATTGCTCTTCGCCGATAGAGCTGCCTGAACCACTGGGCTCATCTCGAAGTAAAAGGTACTTTTATTTTGAATTATTTCGGAAAATGAGCTGTCTTACACTAAAACACATGCATTACTTGTATTAAAAAGAAAAATGACTTGAAGCACACTGAAATTTTTTCCATAACCACACAATTTCATATCAGTGGCAAATATTTAAAATTGCATGCATTTAATCTGTTGTTCTAATTGGTATGTTCTGTAGCTTATAGACATTGGAGGGAAGATAACTCTGCGATCTGTTTGACTGTGTGATTGACAAACTAGCTTCCGTCCCACTATGTGAAAGCTTGCACCCATGAGCTTAAGACTGTTAAAAATGAGTAGGTTATGAATGGAGAATTAACCCATTATCGCCACTGATCAGAAAATTGAGAGTGCAATCAAAATAGTTTGAATATCCTGTCCATGAAAACATTACGGTTCTCTTTTTCATTTGTTAGACTTGTCAGCCTTAGGGTGGCCTTCCCCCAAACTTTTCACCTTCACCCCTCCTATTTTTGCTGATCTTGATTTTGTTGGCTTTTGGACTTTGTGCACTTTATCACTGCTTACCAGTGCTAAAGTGCTTGTGCTCTCTCCCCTAAACATGGTAGAATTGGCTTACACCCAATTGGCACATGTACATTTATTTATAAGTCCCTAGAAAAGCAGTAACCAATGTATTAGGACCTGTAAATTAAATGCTACTAGTGGGCCTGCAGCACTGATTGTGTCACCCACTTAAGTAGCCCTGTAAAACATGTATCAGGCCTGCCATTGAAGCTTATGTGTGCAGTTGTAAAATGCCAATTCGACCTAGCAAAATAAACCTTTTGCCAGGCCCAAACCTTCTTTTTTAATACATATAAGTTACCACTAGAGTAAGCCCTAAACAGTCCAGAGGGCTTACTCTATGTTGGACGTGTACTTTTTACATGTCCTGGTAGTGAAAAATTCTTACATTCGTTTTTCACTACTGGAAGGCCTACCTCTCCCAAAGGATCACATTAGGTTAACTTATTGCATTTAATAAGTGATAAAGTTCAATTGGGAGCAGGTGGAATGTTGAGTTTGTTCTCTAAAGAATTGTAATTTAAAGCCCAGTTTAATGTTAAAATCAGATTTTAAGTCACAATTCTGAAAATGCCACTTTCAGAAAGTTGGCATTTTCTAGTCCTAACCATTTGGTGCCTGCAGCCTGCTTCCTGGGTCACATGAATTGGTGTAGCTGGCAGTTGGTCTTTGTGTATAGCTTCTAGACAATAAGACAAAGGGAGGTGAAATGTTGGCAGGATGGGCCACTCTGACTTGACAAGGGGGAGGAGCTGTCACCCCACGTGACTTGTGCAGTACAAAGGCTCTTCCTGAACACACTCAGAAAGGTTTTGATACTAGTCTTTAGTGTCCCCAGACAAGCTGGGGCCAGGGCAGGGGGGAAAGGGTTGATTGACAACTCAGGGGGGGCGGAAGCCTTCAGAAACTTCTCCGACTTCAAAGTGGGCAGCAGGTATAAATATTGGACCCACAGACCCATCTCTTCAGTAGACATATGGACCTGTGGAAGACTCAGAATAAGGACTGCTATGCTGCTTTGCTTCAAGAAGGACTCCCACTCTGATGCCCTGTTGTGCTGCCCTGTTGTGCTGCCCTCCTGAATGAGTGAGAAGGACTGAACCTGCATCTTGAGCCCAAGCCCACCAGAGTAACTCCAAGGACTGGTTGTCTGGCCTCCTGATCAGAGCCTCGGGGACAGAACAGACTCCACCAGTCGGGTACCCAGCACCAGGACTCTGCCAGCTGTTCCTCCCAAGTTGTGCCACCCCAGGCCTGGACCCTTGGAAGTGGGCCTAAAGGTGCCCTGCCAGCACAAATATGGAGCTAGCAGAATGATGCAGAGCAACACATCACCTCCCAGAACTCCGCATCGGAACCACAGCTCAATGCATCACATCACCAAGCTCCGCATTGGAACCACTGCACAACGCATCCCTAATGCAGGGGTCCGCATCGCAGCCTCCCTAGACATGGGATCTCCCATCAAGATGTTGCGCCTCACAAGCGACTGATAAATTAATTGTGATATGTATGTCATTATATATTCTGGCTTCAACTAATCAATTCCCAAAGAGTTTTTCACAAAGATGCCAATGTACCTTCAAGTCAACACATACTACCCTGGGAGAAATGAATCTTCATAAATCAAGTACATTAATTGTTGCTTAGTATGTATTGTTTCCATTCATTAGTAAAATATGCCAGTATTGACCAAAATATTTTTTCTTATGATTTCACAAGTCATTATTGAAAAATATATTTATTGAAAATGTAAAAAGGCCCATCTTACTCCTTAGCCTCTTATCATAAATCAAATTTTTCAGAAAACATATAATATTATTTTCTTTATTCATTCAGTAAAGAAATGTGCTCTATAATCTAATTATCTATTATGATTTAACATTTATCCTTCCTAGTCCTACTTATATGGTGTCTTTTTATATTTTCACTTCTAAAGAAATGCTGGGGTGTGCTCAGCAATTACAATTGGTTTACTGCAAGCATTGCTCAAGCTCATGTCTACAAACAAGTAAATGAAGAAAACCTGATTAGAACATAAGAATGCTGAGAGCTCCCTTGACGACAGTCAAGTGGCTCAGGGCTAAAAATGGCCGGTACAGGCAGTCTGCTCCAACATGCCATTGTTTGTCTTCCTGTTTCTCACTTTTTAACTTGCAACGTTCTACCTTTAGAGGAGGAATGTTCTAATAGCCTTACAGTCCTTCTTCCTCGGGCTATACCAGTTGTTAAAGGCCCTCTCCTTCTTTATGGGTCCTCGCCTGTGGTTTGCGCATATAATTCGGGGTCAGAAACTTTGATAATTGATGTAGCCCTCGGCACCGGGCTATAGTAAAATATACACTTAAATGTGTGCAACAAACAAAATTAATAAATTATTGTCAGGCTAAAGAAAACAGATACAGCAACCAATCAGCTATACAAATGAGAGCATGAGGATGGTATTAATTTGAATGCAAACAGCAAGAAAATATGACTTGCTGGCTATACCACTGAGTGAAGTAATAATGCCTCCTTGTTTGTATTCAAACACTTGTTATTATTGTTTTTCCCCAAGGGGTTTGTTGGAGATTACTTTTTTCTAAACTACTTGCTGGATGAAAAAAAGCATACAAAATTGCTTTTGCCTTGCTATAAAATTGCATATTTCCTACATTCAGAAACCATTTTAGTTTTCAGGCAAATTAGTATGCTCTCCTCTTACATTATTTTATATTATTTGTGCTTAAGCAAGAAGGAAATCTCTCATAGTCTCATCCATATGTAAAATATAGCAATATTGGGTGTTTAGAGGAGTTCTGATACCTTTTTTGACCTGGTGCCACTGCACCTGCTGCACCATTCAAATAATGACCTATTACCTGGAAGATAACTGCACTTGTGACTGCCTGTTTAGTAGTAAAAGATACTAATATCTGGTTATAGTGGAGTTATGACAACTTTTGGCCCCGGTGCCACTGCACCTGCTGCACCATTCAAATCAAGCCCCTTTTAGCTGCAAGGTAAGTGCAGTTGTGACTGCTTGTATAGTAGTAAAATATAGCAACATTAGGTGTTTGGAGGAGTTCTGACAACTTCTGGGCCTTTTGCAACTGCACCTGCTGCAGCATTCAAATCATGACCCTGTTGTTTGCAAGGTAAGTGCAGTTGTGACTGCCTGTTTAGTAGTAAAATATAGCAAATTGTCATTATTTAATGATTGTTTATGTGAAGGCAGGGACACCTTCCTGCACACAAACAATCATTAATGGTGTTTTGCTCTTTTTATGTTTCTGCAGAATGCAGAACACATAGAAAAAAGAAAAACGAGGACAAATAAAAGTATTACTCCTAGTTTTGCCATTTTAATGCCTGCTCTTGCATGGCGTTAGTTTTTGGCGCTGCCTCAGAATTACACATTATCGTAAATCTGGGACAGCATCAAAAAACAATGGGTGTTGCGGTGGAACGCCCTCAGCAACATCCATTGCACGCCCCTTTCATGCTAAGTGATGTGTGTAAAGGGGCCATATTTACAAGGTGTTAGAATAGACCCGAGACTGCTTACGCAGTGCCCTATATAAGTTAGCATTCGCTGCACCATTTTCTGTTTAGACGCCATTTTGCATGACGATTGAAACTAATCCTTTGCCATTTCCGAGAAAAGCCTCTGTTAAGTTTCGTTTCTGAAATGTTGAAGTTTTGCCTCAGTAATGAATAGACTGCTCATATTAACGCATACCTTTCTCACTAGATAGAGGCCCTCTCCCATTTGTCTGGTGGCGGGCGCAGGGTGAAATGACCTTGGATTTTGTCAGGTTGTGTGAGATACAAGAACCGAAACCTATTTTCTTTGTATTTCACTGTCCAGCTGCATTTGCCTAGAAAATTCCACGGTGGGCGTGTTTTTGCCCGGCACTGAAATGTACATAATGTATCTCTATGCTTTTTGATTTCAGTTCCCTCTCTACCACTCTCCGAGACTGTGCAGACGGGGCTCCACTCTGAGTGTATCCAAATAAAACAATTATTGGTATATTCTCCACTGTTCTTCCGACTCTTCATTTGGAATGGAATGCTGAGAGGTGGTCCGAGGAGACCCGGGTGGCCCCAAGCGGGTCACTTCCTTCAAAGGCGGAGTTAAGCCACAAAAATTGGCTTAACGCTACTTTGTAAATATGGAGAAGGGCATAGCGCTACCAGAACGTTCTGGTTGCGCTATCCCCTTGTAAATATACCCCCTTGTTTTTGGTGCACACATTTCTGGCAGTCAATTATCGACGGTTCAGAAACTAAGAATTATATTGTAATTGAAGATTTTATTGATGAAAATGCGATGAACACAAATGAAATAGTATAAGACCTGACTTTTCAGAAATCTTGGTGCTAATGAGAGGTTGTCTGAGAGTTATGAGGCTTTAAGACTATTCTTGATTTAAAATAAATGCAATCATACAGGAATCACTTCGGTATCATAAGAGTGAGTTGGACAGGAGAGTCTTTCAAATAAACTTTGTTATAATTACATCTTTTTTTGTTTCAGTGGAATGATACGCTGGGGAGAATTTGATGATTTATATCGCATAAGTGAGATAGAGGAGACTTCAAGCAATGACGAGGTTGAAATAAGTATTGACAAAGGTAGGTGCGATATATCACCTTAACTTTAATAAAACTAAGTTATTAAACTAGAGTGAGTGTGGCTGCGGTATCGATGTGAGGAGCAGCTCAGATTACACATAGTCAAGACAATCATGTTCCTACTAAGCATCTTTGTGAGGAATCCCAAGTTTACATTGAGTAGATTGGCTCAATTAGAAAGGCCTTCCCTAGAGAAAACTGCATGTGTTACATTAACAGCAATGCCAAAACAACATAACAGTTAAGAAACAGAATATGTGAAATTCCAATTTAGTACATAAGAACAGACTGTAAGGATTAAAATCACATACAAATTAAGTAAATCTGATGTAGGGACCAGGAGTTATTAAAAAAATGAATGGAATTTTCTTCAATTGAAAAGAATTGTTGGAAGTTACAAATGAAGCATACCATGGAGCTGGTAAGGTTCCCAAAACTGACATTAGGCGGCCGCAGTGCATTCACTTTCAACACTTTTAAAAGGAGTTTGCTTTGCTTACCGCAAATATCCTTATTTCAATAGTAGCTGATGAAACAAAAATGTCCAAATCCTTCAAGGTTGGTTCTGTGACTTCTTGATTAGTGCTGGGAAAGTACTCTTGGACACCAGGCCAAGGGTTCAAGTAGGAAAAAGCTTTCTCCCACTTTTCCCATTCCCATAGCCAAAAAGCCAATTACCTAAAGGCCTACTGGTTTTCTTCATGGCAGATGCAACCCTCTCTGTTCTTAGGATCTTCCACAGTTTCCCATGCCCACAGAAAGAGTCTTCAAAATGGCTGCATTCTTCTGCTGGTCAGGTACTCTGACCCTTTGTCCTTGTGGGGTCGGAACAACGCTGCTGCCATTGGCCTTGAGAGAAGCCATTAGTTCCAGATATTCAATAGAAGATAGGAGACACCCCCCTTAGTCCTTCAGCTGGCATGTGCTGGGTTCTGCCAGTGTACATTGGCAGTCTATAATATTTACCAGTGCCAGTGAGCTGTTTTCCTTCAGAGTCCTTAAAGCAGTTTTCTTAGCATGAACCAATCTGTGATTTGTAAAATTCGCTAAGTGAATTCACCTTGATTCCCTATATTCTCCTTACAGACTTTTTTAGCACTGTGGTCCACTTCCTGGTTCCCAAGGCTGACTTACTACGAAGCTGGCCCACAATGCTTTATCTTTTAGTTGTCTAAAATGAGAGAATTGTGTGTGGCTTAGAACTCACTCTGTCTTGTATCTAACCCCTCCTAAAGCCAACCAATTGTAGTCCTTGCCAGATCTCAGCTACCCCTTCCCCACCGTTAATGAGTTGCTAGGTTTGCCGTGGCCTCTCACCTCAATGGAGAGGGCTGTAAGAGAACCTTTGGGCAAGCAGAAGAGATTTATGTGGGACAGGAAAACCTTTATCCATGAAAAGCTTTGGTCAGGGGCAATAGCTCACCTCTCCCGGTAAAGGATGGGGTTGAAAAGATGTAATAATCTTTGAGCCACAAATGCCTTAACAGACGGTAAGGGGTTAGTGCCACCATCACAGACTGGCTTCTTTGAGAACACAAAATGTGAAAACTTGTTACGAAAGGTCTGATTTAGATCTTGGCGGGACTGCTGCTGTGACGTGGCAGTCTCAAGTACACTGTCAAGCTGACGGTGGTCCGCCCACCGTATTTAGATGTTGCGACAATAGACAGGAGAGCATGCAGTGGCGGTCTTCTCTGCTGGCTAACAGTACTGCCTTGTCAGCATGCCGGTGGGATTGCGCCGAGCCGATTTAGATGTTCCCGTTGTGCTGGTGGTGTCCCGGCAGCAGAGTCCTGATGGAGTGAGGCCATGGTGGTGTGGAGACAGGTAAGTACTACTTATTTTGATCTCAATACACATATATTTTGTGAATCTGTCAAAATGTACATGTAGGTAATGTGTACTGACCATTTTTGTTACATATAGCATTGCACACCAACAACATACACACACTATTGAATTTACACCCACACCCATCACAAAAGCTGACTTTAGATTCCAGCGACAACGGGTTAACTGAGCATCATGGTCAAGTACCAGCCGCACAAGAAGGCCCTGGGCATTGGCGTTCACAACAGATTTGTTGGTGAGACCCCCCAAAAAGTTGAGTTTTCACCTCATTCCATCGATTCCACGAACTCACATTTCGAGGTTTCCCCACCACAGTCGCTCGGCTGAAAGGCACATCGTAATCTGGATGGTGGGAATCTTGTCAGGACTCCCTCTGACAGCAGCTTCTGCCTCTGACACTGTCGAAGCGGTGAGAAAGATTCTGGCGGAGGCGGCGGGACTACGGTAGTCGACCCTCCAGTGACCAACCAACATCTAAATTGAGCGGGCAGACAGCCAAGGTGGCAGGCGGGAAGACCACTGAAAAAGCTGCAGCGGTGCCAGTCCCACCAAGATCTAAATCAGGCCCTAATTATTATTTATTTTAGTTAATTAAACATACATGCATTTCGTAACTGGGACTGACAAAAAAGCTTTAGAAAACTTCAGACTTTTAAAAGCTTGTGCAGCTCACATGTAACATAACATTTATGTACAAGTTACCTTTTATAAATGCAAGTGTGTGCACAGCTTACATTTTAGATTTAATCACTATGCAGCATGGCTAAATTTGCATTTTCAACTGATTACACAGTGTTAAAACAAGCATTTTGAATTGAAAAACAGACTATTTTTACTTCTGACATCAACGCCCAGTGTAGAGTCCTACGTGGCTCTTCTTAAGCACCTGCTTAATGACTGGGGTGTGCTCCAGATGTGAGAGGGAAATGCTTTCCCTCCACGGGCGTTTAGAATTTGACATTTAAGCAGTCTGCAATGTTCATGCCATCTTTACTCAGGACTTGCAAAATTGTTAAATATGTCAATCGAATAACAAAAACAGTTTCTATCTTTATGGAAGATCACATGCAATTTGGGACCACCTTAGTAGGACCAAACAGCACAAAGGTCATCAGTATCAGCTATCCAAAGTCCAAAAATCAAAAGATTTCAAGGGAAGCATGGCAAATGGGTGATGCCAATCTTTCGTGTGCCTGCAAATTTGGATCCTGAGAATTTCTGTTAATAGGTTTGAAAATTTTAATACAATTTGCTCAGAGTTCCTTACTGGAAGGGGAGATGATGCATCAATCTCCGGCCAGGCGGCCTCGGTTCTTTACTGCGGGCCGACTTCGATGAAGATACCGCGTTGAGGGATGATGCATCGAAAATCCAGATGCGCTGCATTGATGCGACGGTGGAGAGGCAGATGCTGCGTCAGAGTCAGAGCAGGTGCCACAAATGTCAGTGACATGTGCTCGGGACTTGGGCTGCGTTAATTTTTCATGCTTAAAGCAGGCGCTGCGTCGATTCTTTAGCCACATGGCACGCTGCATCAAGAAAACAGGTGCTGAGAGTCGATGCGTGGAGTTTCTCACCAGGTTACACTTCGCGGGGCCCAGAGCTGGATTTGGCACCACTTGGCAAGCCAGGGCTCTCAGCAGAAGAGCCCAGGCACTGGTAGGTGAAGTCTTTGATGGCCCTGAGACTTCCTAACAGGAGGCAAGCACACATAAGCCCATGGAGGACCTTGGAAGCAGGCTACAGAAAGCAAAGTCCAGTCTTTTTCCTCCCAGTACAGATGCAGTAAGCAGCAGGCCAACACAACAAAGCAACAGGCAGAGTAGCAGTCCCCCTTACATCATGTCTTCTTCCTGGCAGAATGTCTTCAGTCCAGAAGTGTTCTGATTTTGGGGTGTCAGAGATCCAATACTTATACCCCTTTCTGCCTCTGAAGTAGGCAAACTTCAAAGGAAAATCTTTGTAGGGCACAAGACCCTGCCTTTCCCAGACCTGGCTCCAGACACACTACTGGTCGTGGAGACAGCTTTTTGTGAGGACAGGCACAGCTCTATTCAGGTGTCAGTGATAACTCCTCCCACCACTGAAACTCAGGAAGGCCCATCTGCCTGGTAATGGCCCGTCAGGGTATGCAAGGCACACCTCAGCTCCCTTTGTGTAACTGTCTAGAGTGAATGCACAAGAGCCCTACTGTCAGCCAACTCAGATGTTAATTCTACAGACAGGCAGAGTCACAAAATGGTTAAGCATAAAATGCCCACTTTCTAATAGTGGCATTTTCAAACACGCAATTTAAAAACCAATTTCACCAAGAGATGTATTTTAAAATTATGAGTTCAGAGACCCCAAACTCCAATTCTCTATCTGAACCCAATGGGAAATTACACTTAAATTATATTTCAAGGCAATCCACATGTTACCCTAAGAAAGAGATAGTCCTTGCAATAGTGAAAAACGAAATTAGCAGTATTTCACTATTAGGACATGTAAAACCACACCAGTACATGTCCTACCTTTTAAATATACTGCATCCTGCCAATGGGGCTGCCTTGGGCCTAACTAAGGGGTGTTTTACAAGTAGTAAAAGAGAAGGTTTGGGCCTGGCAAGTGGGTTTACTTGCCAGGTCGAAAAGGTAGTTTAAAACTGCACTCACATACACTGCAGTGGCAGGTCTGAGACAGGTTTGCAGGGCTACTCATGTGGGTGGCACAATCAGTGCTGCAGGCCCTGGGCACACCTAGCGCACTTTACTAGGGACTTATTAGTAAATCAAATATGCCAAACATGGATAAACCAACATCACCTATGCAATTTACTCAGGGAGCACTTGCACTTTAGCACTGGTCAGCAGTGCCCAGAGCCCTAAAACCAGCAAAAACGAAGAAAAGAAAAAAACGTGACAGGATTTATGGGGCAGTGTTGCCCCACCCTGAACGAGGCTCTTGGGTCTGCTAATCTATCCCTGGGGTCACAGACCCCATGCAACATCTATTTAACTCTTGTTTGTACCCACTTTCAGGTTCAAAGAAACCCCCCCAAAAATGAATAATTATAAAGTAAATATATAATATAAATCAACAAAGAATGCAAATCTAAAAAATAGCACATAATAATAATAATAACATTTTAAAAAGATGATATGATAATTCCAACAAGGGACCACAGTTCCTTTAGAGTTCATGAAGCCAGACTTACAGTTCGAAAAACTCCCCAAAAATGTTTAAAAAAGGAAAAATATGTATAAGGCTCTTTATTTATGGAGAGTTAGGTGCAGGGCATAGCTGAAGGCTGTGTGCAGCAGAAATCTGACCACCCCGGTAAAGGATTGGGTGTACTGCTGAGGCCACCTGCAGGGGCTTGGGTGCAAGACCTATCTACAGGCCAGGGCCTAACCATTTTCCTATGTGCATGCCATCTGGTGGGGTTAGTTGCAAGCTTTTCAACCAGGCCCTTTGGCCAACCCCCACTCTGTACGGCTAAAAGATGTGGCAGTCGGGTTGGCTGCCCATCGGGACTAGGGACAGAACCTTGTGAAAAATAGGCCCTGTTCACACCAAATCTCAGACCCTGAGGCTAACCCTTGCTGTGCAGAAGGAAAGGCAGTGCGCATTGAGGGTTGGCCCCCCACGGCGTTTGGTGAAGGGCTGGCTGATGGCCAGGCCCTGTGCCCACCCTGAGCTGTACATGGCAGAAACCCATTCACAGCAAGTTGTCCACCCACGGTGCTTGGTCACATTGCCTGGCCTTCAGCCAATCCTTACTACACACAGCTAAAGGACAGGTGCTCCCACCCCACCCACCTGCACTCAGCCATGAACAGTGTGGGTTGGTCAACAGTGAGGGGTTGGGTGCAGGGCCTGTCTCAAAGCCAGGCCCTGCAGACAACTTTCATAGTGCAAGGCCGAAAGCCAACATGTCATGAGGGATGTAAGGGGTGCAAGTTAAAGTTAGTTCAGTGAACTATAACTGATACATTTTCGTGTTTTTTAAACTTTGATTTTTGTTTAAGTCCAACATCTAACTATAACGTCACTTTAACTTTCAGTTTTTTCAGTGAATTTCTGAGGTTTTCTTAATGCATTTTTAGTGCGGTAACATTATTACCATACCTAACTATACCGTCTCTTCAATCTTTGTTTTTTCAGTTAATTCTCCCAGGGTTGTAGGACTTTTTTACATAAGCAATATTTTAATACTATGTTTAACTATGCCAGGCCTTTTGGCCGTGTGCAGCTTAGGGGGTGGCCCTGCACCCAACCTGCTCAAGTGGCCTCCACCACTGCATATCGCCAACTGCCGTACACCCAAACCCCGCTGGTAACCAAACCCTCCTGCCATACACAGCCAAAGGCCTTGCGTGCCATGGGATAGCCGTTGAGTCAACCACCGGTATGCAACTACCCCACCATAGACACTTATGCCACCCTTTTGTTTTTAAATGGTGTTCCAGTCCCCTACACTCTCAAGGGTGTCCCACTGGCTCCTGCAAGAGTCCTGTGGGATTAAAAATTTGGCCCTGGGAGTGGAGTCCCTCTGCAACTCCCTTCCAAAAGGTCCAGGGAGTTAGGGTACCCTTACCCTGCCCTGTTATTTTTTTTCTCATGTTGCAGCAAGCCAATTACACACAATAGAAGCTCCTGCGTGACTCATGGAAGCCTCTCGTAGCTAATCAGGCCACTCTATTATTCAAAGATGCGTACCAGTGGGACTCTCACAAGAGGCCACTAACCCACCTATCCAAGTGCCCTGGGGGCGCAATAGGCATGTGCGCCCGCTTTGCACACCCTGGGGCACTTTGTTATTACAGAAAGGGCCACCGACACTTCTGCAGCCCTTTCTGTAATACAGATAGCGCTGGCGCACATATAGCACCAGCGCTATCCCCAAAGGGCGTTCCTTCAATTGCATGGAGGCGTAGCCCCATGCAAATGAGGGAATTCCTTTGCCTCTGTGCACATGCCAAATTATAGACTCGGGCGCAGAGGCAAAGAAGCTGTCAGGAGATACACTGACAATGCGCCACCTAAACGGTGGTACACTATCATTGCACCCCATGATGGCAGCCCTCTTGAAGCGGGAGAGGAAGTTCTATGGACCCCCAGACATCCCCCTTGCAGGCAGGTGCAGTCACTCACTGCACCCGCCTGCAAGGGGATCTCTAATCCCCTTTAAAAGTGCAGGCGGGTTGCAACCTGCACAGTGAAACATGGAGCGGCTGGTTTAAAGCCGCTCCACATTTCACTTGAATTCGCTGCCCGCAGGGCAGCACGAGTTTGCTGCTGCCCTGGTGGCAGTGCATTCAATGTAATATGGTGCAGTCTGCTTGATAGCACCGCATTCCATAATACGGCCTTAGATATATATACATTTTTTGCTTTAATTTCTCAAAAACTAGTGAACGAATTCACACCAAATCATAAAAAGCACACTTTCTGTGTAAAGGTCCATCTTTTTGCCAAATTTGGTGTTAATTCCATTCAACTGCTCAAAAGTCCCTATGGAAATTGCATGGAAAAATTGTGTTTTTGGACTCCCTTTTTTCTCTTGACGGATCACCCTGAAACTTTCAAGGAAGGAGCTGAGGTAGATGAATTTTTTGGGAAAGTTTTGTGAAGATTCGTCAAACGGCTCTATAGTTATTACCAAACCAAAAAATGCTCTTTGTAAGGTCACTAGGCTCTAACTATACACTGCCCTGTGTAATATAAATATATATTCAATAAAAAAAACTAAGGATAAACCTTTGTTATAGTTAGGAAAATTGTATTTCTTCTTTCTATACAAACCAAACTTAAACTACATACATACATACATTCGAAATTCTAAAGTTGTAGTTAAACCTTAAATTAATAATTTATGCACCACCTTCAAATTATTATAACTCACACACTTCCAAGCACAGTGTAGTGAACATAGTGGCCAACCTAAATTAACTATAAATCAGCGCTGTACCACGCACTGTGTTCTCACAAATGATGTGATTTGTGATGTCATAAGTGTTGTTGTGAATGAAGGATTTGAGATGGTATAAGTGATGTAATATAAAAGGGTATAAGCAGTGCATGGAGAAGATAGGAGGTATAGCTAATGTAATGCGGCTACCGAGTGGGGTACAATGGAGTACCGTAGAGTGGAGTGGTAAAGAGTAGAGTGGTGAACAGTAGAATACCATAGAGTGGAGTTGCATAGAGTGGAGTAGAGTACAGTTGATTAGGGTATAGTGGAGTGGCATACAGTGGATTAGCGTGTAATAGAGTGGATTGTCGTAGAGTGGAGTGGACTGCTAATTACCCCACCTATTACATCACTCATGACATGATCTACAACATCACTGATAACATCACTGCAACATCTGAAATTACATCATTAATGAAAACACTGTGCATGGCGGGGGCGCGAGTTATAGTTACTTCAGGGCAAGAGTAAAGTTCCTTGAGATACCTATAACTGGTGTATTTTCAGTGTTTTTGTTTGTTTAAAACGGCCTGTTTTAACAGACATTTTCACCTAACTATACTATTATTTAACCTTTTTTATCTGTAAACAAAAACATTATATATATATATATATATATATATATATATATATATATATATATATTACCTACTGGCGGATGCCAGTAGGTAGTTATAGTTAGGACCTAGATTCTATAGGAAAAGCGTTTTTTGTTTTCTCAATATCTTTGGCGCCGGTTGACGAATCTTCGCGATAGTTTCAAAACTAGTGGCCCGCTCCAGTCAGCTCCTGTCTTGAAAGTTTCGGGGTGATTCGACAAGCGGGGGCTGAAAAAAAAGGGGGGTCTCAAAACGTGTTTTCCCCATGTAATTTTCCATAGGAAACTTTAGACACAGCTACAGCCCGAACTGCTGAACGGAATTACACCAAATTTGGCAAAAAGGTAGGTCTTGTTTCAGAAAGAGCCCTTTTTGGTAAATGGTGTAAATCCGTTCAGTAGTTCCTGAGAAATTTGAAAAAGAAAAAGTTTTGATATCTAGGGACGCGGTGGATTCGCGAACCCTCCCGGGCACGAGCTTCATTCTCATTGGCTGTCAACACTCCAAACTGGGAACTGTTGGCAGCCATTTTGTGACTCGGTAGAACCGAGTCACAAGAAAGCAGTAAAATAAATGTTTAAAAACAAGAAAAGGGGGCAGGGTAGAAACACTCTGACCCCTTAGGCCTGTTCAGGGGGTCCCACAAGGACCCCCAAGGCCAAAAAAAGTATTTTATTTTTTATAATTTCGGCAGAATGCGCGATGGGGTTGCGAATCCCGCCGAAATTGTTTTAAAAAAATGAAGCCCGCGCTTGATTTAAATGAGGCCCTTGGGTGGGCCAGGTCCCGGGGGCATTGTCCTATTCATGAGTGATGTCACTGACCATGTCATGAGTGATGTAATATGTGACGTCATCAGCAGTGCATTGCGGGCGCGCGAGTTATAGTTAGCTGAACTAACTATAACGGGGGAATTTCTATGGTTTTGTACGATGGAAATGTCCAACTAACTATAACGCCCCTGAAACCTATGGTTTTTTCAGTGAATTTCTAAGGTTTTTTAAATGCTAATTTCTAACTATAACGTGCCTGAAACCTATGGTTTTTTCAGTGAATTTCTAAGGTTTTTTAAATGCTAATTTCTAACTATAACGTGCCTGAAACCTATGGTTTTTTCAGTGAATATATATATATTTATTATACTATGTATACATGTGAAAATGTCTCGGTCCCCTGTTTGCCTCGGTGGCATGAAAAAAATGGGTGGAACTGACGTCAGCACGCCGACGAGGTCCTCTTATGGCTCCGATGACGTCATACGGTGTCGCGAGCGGAGCCGTGCTCGTTGACGTGGGAGAGCTAGGAAAGAATTTCTGTGGAATGCTGGTGCAGGGGATATTCACCTAAGTGTTCAGGCTAATCCTTTGGGAGCAACTGTTTATGTTGCCACTCCAGAAACCGAAACCAGTGATCCGAGGGCAGAGGCCCTGCAGATGGCACACGAGGTGGGGTGCCCAGCCGTGTGCACCGGCGGGGCAGCGAAGTGACAAGCACCACAACCCACAAAAAAGGCAACGAGGGCACTGAATAACACAGGATCTTCTCTTTGTATCTGGCAGGAACAACGAAGTTAAAATGCCCTAGTACCAAAATGTAGAATTAGATGCCGCTTCTGCCTCCCGTACCCTGGAGGCGGCACATGGGTCACGCGGTACGGTCATACTGCGGTGGGGCGCACACTCGTTGACCTCTCATGGCACTGCTCCACACTTCAGGGAGGACGCTTTCCATTATCTATGTTTTCTGATGACATGTCGCGCCGGCCCTGTCCAACAACAGAACTCCTTTAGATCCAAACAGACTCTTCCACTCTCTCACCGGAAGTGAAACCAGGCCACGCGGACACTTTCACAATACAACAGCCGGGAATGCACTTTTCGGTAAAAAAACCACATTCCTTCCTCCTAATTAATCAAATAAACGTCTCACTGAAGAACAGGGGCCAGCTTCGATCGATAAACAGCCGTTACAACAACTTTTTTACTTTACGATACCATTACAACGCATGCATTACCACGCATGCGTTGTACATCACGAAGTCATTTTTTTAGAACGCATGGTCATTTACCACGCATGCCTTTACAACGAATTTTGTTGTAAAGGTATGTATGGTAAATGACCATGTGTTCTAAAAACATGTAGATCGATCCATGTCGTTGTAAGGAAACAGAGGCTGTTCCGTTTCCTCACAACGACGTGCACCGCCCCTCAGAGATGACGTGAAGCAGGAACCATGAGGAGAGAGGAACCATGAGGAGTGAGAGGTAAGGGGGATTGGGCATGGGGTGGGGGTTTCTTTTCTAGGGTTTAGGGTAGTGCAGTGGTGTTTGGGTGGTGTAGGGGTCGTGCTGGGGGTAGTGTTTTAGGGTTTAGGGTAGTGCAGTGGTGTTTGGGTAGTGTAGGGGGTCGTGCTGGGGTAGTGTTTTAGGGTTTAGGGTAGTGCAGTAGTGTAGGGGGTCATGCTGGGGGTAGTGTTTTAGGGTTTAGGGTAGTGCAGTGGTGTATGGGTAGTGTAGGGGGTCGTGCTGGGGTAGTGTTTTAGGGTTTAGGGTAGTGCAGTGGTGTTTGAGTAGTGTAGGGGGTCATGCTGGTGGTAGTGTTAGGGTTTAGGGTAGTGCAGTGGTGTTTGTGTAGTGTAGGGGTCATGCTGGGGGTAGTGTTTTATGGTTTAGGGTAGTGCAGTGGTGTCTGGGTAGTGTAGGGGTCATGCTGGGGGTAGATTTAGGGTTTAGGGTAGTGCAGTGGTGTTTGGGTAGTGTAGGGAGTCGTGCTGGGGGTAGTGTTTTAGGGTTTAGGGTCGTGCAGTGGTGTTTGTGTAGGGCCGGGGGGTGTGCTGGGGGTAGTGTTTTAGGGTTTATGTTAGTGCAGTGGTGTTTGGGTAGTGTAGGGGTAGTGCTAGGGTAGTGTTTTAGGGTTTAGGGCAGTGCAGTGGTGTTTTTGTAGTGAAGGGGGTCATGCTGTGGGTAGTGTTTTAGGGTTTAGGGTAGTGGAGTCGTGTTTGTGTAGTGTAGGGGGTCGTGTTTTAGGGTATAGGGTAGTGCAGTGGTGTTTGGGTAGTGTAGGGGGTCGTGCAGGGGGTAGTGTTTTTGGGTTTAGGGTAGTGCAGTAGTGTAGGGGGTCATGCTGGGGGTAGTGTTTTAGGGTTTAGGGTAGTGCAGTGGTGTATGGATAGTGTAGGGGGTCGTGCTGGGGTAGTGTTTTAGGGTTTAGGGTAGTGCAGTGGTGTTTGAGTAGTGTAGGGGGTCATGCTCGTGGTAGTGTTTTAGGGTTTAGGGTAGTGCAGTGGTGTTTGTGTAGTGTAGGGGGTCATGCTGGGGGTAGTGTTTTATGGTTTAGGGTAGTGCAGTGGTGTTTGGGTAGTGTAGGGGTCATGCTGGGGGTAGATTTAGGGTTTTGGGTAGTGCAGTGGTGTTTGGGTAGTGCAGGGAGTCGTGCTGGGTGTAGTGTTTTAGGGTTTAGGGTAGTGCAGTGGTGTTTGGGTAGTGTAGGGGGTCGTGCTGGGGTAGTGTTTTAGGGTTTAGGGTAGTGCAGTAGTGTAGGGGGTCATGCTGGGGGTAGTGTTTTAGGGTTTAGGGTAGTGCAGTGGTGTATGGGTTGTGTAGGGGGTCGTGCTGGGGTAGTGTTTTAGGGTTTAGGGTAGTGGTGTTTGAGTAGTGTAGGGGGTCATGCTGGTGGTAGTGTTTTAGGGTAGTGCAGTTGCGTTTGTGTAGTGTAGGGGGTCATGCTGGGGGTAGTGTTTTATGGTTTAGGGTAGTGCAGTGGTGTTTGGTGTTTGGGTAGTGTAGGGGTCGTGCTGGGGGTAGATTTAGGGTTTAGGGTAGTGCAGTGGTGTTGGGTAGTGTACGGAGTTGTGCTGGGGATAGTGTTTTAGGGTTTAGGGTAGTGCAGTGGTGTTTGTGTAGTGTAGGGGGTCATGCTGGGAGTAGTGTTTTATAGTTTAGGGTAGTGCAGTGGTGTTTGGGTAGTGTAGGGGTCGTGCTGGGGGTAGATTTAGGGTTTAGGGTAGTGCAGTGGTGTTGGGTAGTGTAGGGAGTCGTGCTGGGGGTAGTGTTTTAGGGTTTATGTTAGTGCAGTGGTGTTTATGTAGTGAAGGGGTCATGCTGTGGGTAGTGTTTTAGGGTTTAGGGTAGTGCAGTCGTGTTTGTGTAGTGTAGGGGGTCGTGTTTTAGGGTATAGGGTAGTGCAGTGGTGTTTGGGTAGTGTAGGGGGTCATGCTGGGGTTAGTGTTTTAGGGTTTAGGGTAGTGCAGTGGTGTTTGGGTAGTGTAGGGGTCGTGCTGGGGGTAGTGTTTTAGGGTTTAGGGTAGTGCAGTGGTGTTTGTGTAGTGTGGGAGGTCATGCTGGGGGTATATTTAGGGTTTAGTGTAGTGCTTTGGTGTTTGGGTAGTGTAGGGAGTCGTGCTGATGGTAGTGTTTTAGGGTTTAGGGTAGTGCAGTTATGTTTGGGTAGTGTAGGGTGTCATGCTGGGGGTAGTGTTTTAGCACACATTTTTCTTTCTACAGCACTAACCATAATTTCTATGACAAAATGAACCCCCTCATTTTGTTCCTTTTTAAATTAAATGTTTTAAGAGTTACCAGTTTATTCCAATCAAGATGGCTTCAGGTGTGCCATAATTTTGTCATAAGTAAGGCTGTTAGCACTCTAGTTGTTCTTTAGAACACTCTGGGAAGCTGCAGTAGAACACAAAGGCATCAACTGACAGGCTGCTCCTGTTGAAATATAACAGGAAGATATTTGAGATCTCACTTAAAACATGTCCTAATTTTTCTTTCTACAGCACTAACCATAATTTCTATGACAAAATGAACCACATCATTTTGTTCCTTTTTAAATTAAATGTTTTAAGTGGTACCAGTTTATTCCAATCAAGATGGCTTCAGGTGTGCCATACTTTTGTCATAAGTAAGGCTGTTAGCACTCTAGTTGTTCTTTAGAACACTCTGGGAAGCTGCAGTAGAACACAAAGGCATCAACTGACAGGCTGCTCCTGTTGAAATATAACAGGAAGATATTTGAGATTACACTTGAAACAAGTCCTAATTTTTCTTTCTACAGCACTAACCATAATTTCTATGACAAAATGAACCCCCTCATTTTGTTCCTTTTTAAATTAAATGTTTTAAGTGTTACCAGTTTATTCCAATCAAGATGGCTTCAGGTGTGCCATACTTTTGTCAAAAGTAAGGCTGTTAGCACTCTAGTTGTTCTTTAGAACACTCTGGGAAGCTGCAATAGAACACAAAGGAATCAACTGACAGTCTCTGCCCTTGTTGGATGTACATGTTTTACTGAGAATGTCAGACTTCATTCTCACATGACTGAGAAAGATAATGTGAATTTACAGAAAATATGCTCTCATTTTAGCTTCTGGAGCACCTTCCAAAACTGTATGGGACAAGCATGTGAAAATAGTTTTCTCTCAAACATGATTCATGATATCCCAGCAGAAGGTTTTTCACAGGGTAAAATCACCTTAGAACACACCACAATTCCTGAAATTAGTATGGTACCATCAAAAAATGAATTCTAATGTAACTAAAGTCTGTTATCACCCTTTATAGTTCTCCTTTTGGTAACCCTCAAAATCTTTGATTCACTACAATGCATTTCAATGGGGTACTATCATTTATATTTGTTCCAAGATGGCTGCCAGCAATTCCAGGATGAAGTGCTGACAGCCAATCAGATCTCACGATGACATGTGTGGTTAGGCTCCGCCCAGATATATATGTGTTTTCTTTTTCAAATTTCTCAGAAACTACTGAACGGATTTACACCATTTAAGCAAAAGGCACGACACTGAACCAAGGGCTACCTCTTTGCCAAATTTGGTGTAATTCCGTTCAGCAGTTCGGGCTGTAGCTGCGATGAAAGGTCCCTATGGAAAAATGAATGGGGAAAACACGTTTTGGGACCCTCCTTTTTTCTTGGCCCCCGCTTGACGAATCACCCCGAGACTTTCAGGATAGGAGCGGACCGGAGCGCCCCAACAAGTTGGAAACTTTCGCGAAGATTCGTCAACCGGCGCCAACGTTATTGCAAATAGAATGTTGCGGATTTCCTATGGAAAATAGGTCCTAACTATAACTATCTACTGGCGACCGCCAGTAGATAATATATACATATTTATATACATATTATCTACTGGCGGTCGCCAGTAGATAGTTATAGTTAGGACCTGTAGCCATAGGAAATCCGCAACATTCTATTTGAAATAACTCTTGCGCCGGTTGACGAATCTTCGCGAAAGCTTACAACTTGTTGGGGCGCTCCGCTCCGCTCATACCCTGAAAGTCTCGGGTTGATTCGTCAAGCGGGGGCCGAGAAAAAAGGGGGGTCCCAAACCGCGTTTTCTCCATGTTAATTCCCATAGGAAATTTTCGCCACGGCTACAGCCCGAACTGCTGATCGGAATTACACCAAATTTTGCAAAAAGGTAGCGCTTGGTTCAGAAAGCGACCTTTTTTTTAAATGGTGTAAATCCGTTCAGTAGTTGCGGAGAAATTCAAAAAATACGAGTGAAAAAATCGATTTCCCATAGGAAACTTTATACAAGGCTACAGCAAAAACTACTGAACGGAATTACACCAAATTTGGCAAAAAGGTAGTGCTTGGTTCAGAAAGCACCCTTTTTAAAAATGGTGTAAATCCGTTCAGTAGTTGCTGAGAAAATCCAAAATAAAAGTTTCGATATTTAGAGGCACGGAGGATCCGCGCACCCTCGCGACCACGAGCTGCATGCTAATTGGCTGTCAACACTCCAAATCAGGAAGTGTTGGCAGCTATCTTGTTCCTCGGTAGAACCGAGGAACAAGAAAGCAGTAAAAAAAGTGCGCAATACGCAAAAAGGGGGCAGGGTTTTTTTTTTTTTTTAAATCGACAGGATGCGCTTAGGGTGCGCGGATCCTGCCGATTAAAAAAAAAAATGAAGCGCGGGCTCCCGCGCTTCTTTGGTAATTGGCCCCCGGGTGGGCCAAGTCCCGGGGGCATGCGGGGGTTAAGTTTTATGTGTGGGGGGCCTCTAAGGCCCCCCAAGCCCCGGGGACCGCCACCCCCCGGGGCTTTAATAAAAAAAATGATGCGGGAGGGCTCTCGGCCCTCCCGCAGCCCCGGGGACCGCCACCCCCCGGGGCTTCTTTTTATTTTTTTTAAATTACCTATGTGGGGGGGCTTGAGCCCCCCCACACGCCCCGGGGACCGCCACCTCCCCGGGGCACTAAATATTTTAATGTGGGGGTCCGTTACGGACCCCCAGAGCCCCGGGGACCACCACCTCCCCGGGGCTGTGCAATTCAAGGGAGGGGGGCCGCGCGGCCCCCCTCCTGGAGCCCTTGATGGCCCTGGGGACCGCCACCCCCCAGGGCCGGCTCCTGCAGTGTCCCGGGGTGCCTACCCTCGGGACACTGTAGTTTGCTATGACAGGACGGGAGCCTCGCGGCTCCCGTCCTGTCATAGCAAACTGCTTTGGATATGAGCGAGAGCAGGAAACCTGCTCTCGCCTCCAATATCCAAGCAAATTAGCTTTCCACATGGGGAGCTGCATCTTAGCAGCTCCCCATGTGGAAAAGCAATGCCGGCTCCCGAGGGACGCGGGGAGCCGGCGGGACCGTGGGGGGATTGGGGACCCCCCCACAGTCCCCAACGGAGAGGGCCAGCCCCGGGGGATGGGGTCCCCGGGGCAAGTAGTGGCCCGGGAGGGGGGCCACGCGGCCCCCTTCCCCAAAAGTTTGAAAAAAATAAAATAAACCAAAGGCCAGCCCCGGGGGATGGGGTCCCCAGGGGCCATAAGTGGCCTGAGGAGGGGGGCAACGCAGCCCCCCTCAAAAACAATAAAAAAAAATTAAAAATGCCATGCCCCGGGGGATGGGGTCCCCGGGGCCGATTAAGGCCTCGGGAGCGGGCCACGCGGCACCCTTCCAAATTGTTTTTTGGAATAAACTACCCCAATCCTTTCTTCTTTCACTGCCCTGTCTATTGAACAGACTTCCAAAATTATTGGTGCAATTAAATCAGGCCCCCCTCAGATCCCTGTCCCCCAAAAACTTTGCATATGTTTCCAGAAATCATATCTATCCCCCTCACAGCGATTTTTAACACCATGTTCAAAACAGGGCGCTTTCCACTGGAGTAGAAGAAAACCTATATACTTCCGTTATTAAAGAAATCTAATCTGGATGCCAAGGAGACTCTCAATTATAGACCTAGATCGACAAAGCTATTAACATCGAACTGTCTTCCTTCATCAATAATAATGCTATTTTGGATTCCTCCCAATTTGGATTTCGTGCTTACCGTAGCACAGAACTGGCCCTTATTTCAGCTACTGAGAAGCTCAGGCAGACTTTAGACGTTGGGGGAGTGCTGCCCTGATCCTTTTGGACCTATCAGCAGCTTTTGATAGGTCAATCATGAGCTGCTGCGGGTCCAGCTAGCTTCCATCGGAATCAGGGATTAGGCGCTCTCCCTGCTGGGCTCCTTCCTGTTCGAATGGGCTCAGGAAGTTGGGTTGAGGAACTATGTTTCACCTTCCTTCTCGCTGTCATGTGGAGTTCCTCAGGGATCATGCCTGAGCCTAACGCTTTTTAATCTTTATGTCACACCTCTTGCCAGACTAGTAAAAAATTATGGTTTTGCCCTTGTGTCCTACGCAGGCGATGCACAGATTATTGTCTCTGTGAGCAGTCCATCCAGCCTTGCAGCCATCAGTTTTCATGACTGTATGAGCCATATAGCCAATTGGATGACAGACAATTGCTTGAAGCTGAATTCATCCAAGAGTGAGGTTTTGGTGTTGGGGAACAATCCCTCATTTTGGACAGATAGCTGGTGGCCGGTCTAACTTGGTCCTTTACCTAAACCAGTGCCCAAAGTTAAAAACTTAGGAGTCATCTTTGATACTAAGTTGTCCTTTGAAGCGCAAACCAATTCGGTCAACTCGGCTTGCTTTTTTATCCAAAAAATGTTAAGGAATATTCTTCCCGCTATACCTATGAACTTAAGGAAAACTGTGGTATCTGTGCTGATATACTCAAGATTGAATTATTGCAATGCCCTCTTTACCAGTGCCCCAAAGCGCAGCATTCAAAAGCTACAGACTGCCCAGAATGCAGCAGCAAGCGTACTTCTAGGTATCTCTAAATTCGACTTCGTCTCTAAAGCTCTGCTTCATCTTCACTGGTTGACGGTAGCCAAGCGGATCCAGTTTAAATCACTCTGCATTGCCTTTAAATCAGTTAACAACTTGGGGCCTACGCAGCTGGTGAATTTTATTAAGCCATATATTCCAGCAAGATCCCTTAGATCTGCCGAACTTGGAAACCTTATAGTTCCTAGAGTTAGCAGGGCTAGGTGGGGTGGCAAGAGTTTCACTGCTACAACAACTAAACTGGGGAACTCTTTGCCAATCTAGCTTAAAAAAGAGACTATCCTGCTAAAATTTAGAAAGGGCTTAAAAACCTGGTTTTTTAAGGCTTAATTTTCATGCTCAGTCCAGTCTGTTCTGTATGTGTTAAGGGCAGCGCTTAGACACCCCAGGGTATTTGTTGCGCTTTATAAATTCATCATCATCATCATCATCAGTCCCACCCCTCAAGCCAACTATCCACAAAATGGCAGTGCTCAGGAAGACTAATAAGCAGCTCCATGCTAACAAGTGCCTCTTGGAAGTTCTAATGGTAGCCCTGACTGCATCCTCCTCATTTCAGTGTCTGAGTCTCCTCCCTCCAGCCAAAGGAATACAGGCAATATTGTGTGAGAGCACAGAATTTACCCTCCATCTTCTTCTATGCCAGGCCAAAGGCTTCAAAATGGATACCTCTGACCCTCATTCTCAGGCTCACTAATGCGTACAGCTTATCACCACATGTTACATGCACTACACATGTGACATACACACGGAGTGCCAGCACAAGGCTCTGGGCATACATATCATAGAAGAACTTTACACAGTGGTCCAATAAGCCTCACTACCAGTGACACAAACAAAAAGATCTGGTCACACCACTTATTCTTCTAAAAACTCACACTGTTGCCGCCACGCTTTCTGTGCTACACCGGAACAGCAATCCTCTGCCCACAATGAGGGCATGCTTGGCACGGCCCTCCAGGTCCTGGACTTCACACAGTCAGGGACAGGCCTAGGCCTATATGTACATGCTTGATTAGCACACTATCAGACGAAAATATAAGTCAGGATAGCAGATATAAATGCAGTTAGGCAATCAGAGGTGGGTAATACACTTGTATACCATGCTGGGGACATCTCCGTCCTAGCGCGTCCGTGCACACACACACACAGACACATGTATAGATGGATTGACAGATAGATAGACAGGCAGGCATACTGACGGACAGAGATAGATAGATAGATCGATAGATAGATATTCAATTTTTCTTTGCCTCTAATGAACTGATAGCTACTGTGAGAATCTGCTAAAATCAGGTTTCCTGTACATGAAAAGATCTCATATATTACCTGTTCTCTTTGCAGAATTTTCCTGCTATGATACCTTAAGGCCAAAGGTCAGCGAGATGCCTGAATCACCCTCACTTTACAGAACTATGAGCGATGCAGCTCTGGTGACGAAAAGAGTGAAGTCTCCTGCGGCTGAGAGGCACAACTTGCAGCATCATAGGTTCTCCATTAATGGACATTTCTACAACTACAAGGTAGGACTGCGTCACCATTTTCCCTTTTTGATGGGTAAAAATCGGTGGTTAATTGAATGAATAGCTTTTTGTCCTCACAATGATTTATATAAGATTTTATCATGCATAGTTGACAAAATTCATTGTGATCCGCATTTGTAAGGTTTCTGGAAAAAGAACAAAAACACTCACATTAATACAAATGTTGATTTAAAAAAGTCTCAACGTTAAGTGACATGCTAACAGCGAATATAGAAAGGCATTCTTTCGATTTATGCATGGATTGATGCCAGTTCTCCTATCAAACTTAATTTCAGATTTTATAGACCTCACAAATGTTTTCTCCATCACTCATTAGAAACTTTTCTTTACTTATAAACATGAACCAACTCTACTGACCTACAAAGTGGGTAGTGAGGAGAACAAATATGTCTATATTCGTCCACAATTAGAGTGGAATACATATGGTTACCCATAGAACTGATGGATGTCCTATCCACCCTCCTCTCTGAACCATTGCCCATTTAGACGGTGGCTATTCCCAGTATTCCTGATGAGGGAGTTGCCTCATTCTTCAGGAATATCCATTTAAAACGCCATGTGCTGATTTTGTAGGTGCTCCTCAGCGAGGGTGGGCCAATTCTAATGTCATTCACACCAAGGTTCCTGCGGACTAGGACCACTACTGAAATCATGGCAGTCCCAACGGAAACATTTTGTAATGTTCCTCGCGCACTGAGATACAACTCCCAGGCCACAGGGGGCATTGACTGTGAGAGTCCTAGAAATAGGCCCTCACTTTCAGATTCTATTTTGGTCTTATGGCATAGAAGACCTGCACCACCGGTCTTTCATGCAGGTGATGTGTGTGTGTGTGTGTCACATTGATCAAGAATGGCACATTTATTCATTTAGTGACATATAGCACGACCATGATGATAAGAAATAGGGTTCATTTATGGTTTGGCAGAACTAATGAATCGCCACAAACTGGTGGTTCTTTTACTTTGCCTTGGTGAAACGGTCCGTATTTGTTTCCTAGGAAACCCCTCAAAGCTGTGGTTTGTTCTTGAAAACGCAAAGCCCAATTTCCATTATGGGCTGGCAGTTTTCTCCAGTTCATGGGAAAGGGGCATTTTCTGTTTTTTTCCTGTCCTTTCACAGACAGGAAAAAATAAATTCTAATATGGCATTAAAAATCTCACCCACATACAGGGGAGTTTCTGGTGCCTAAAAAAGGCAGCGTGGCACTGTGCTCTGAGGGCAATTCTGATGGCAGACAAAGCAGTAACTCTGCCATCTTGTACACAGTGCCTCCCACAACTTTTATTGATCCAGAGGAAGTGTAAACTGTGGAGATAAACCTACATTAATTGTTGCTGCATGCCCCATTACTATCCTCTTTGAATGGCCTCTTTAACGTTGCTCAACTGCAAATCAAAGACCAGCTTGTTAAGGATTTTTCCAAATAGATCACTTCTTACCAAGGACTTCACAGGACCTGTTATACCTTTCCATATAACAGTGCTAACATCTCATCCACAGCAATTCTGGAGCACCCGGCAATTTCATCTATATGTCGACAAAGCTGATATGGAGTGAGCCTCTCTGCATAATTTTCGGTGGTCCTATATAAGCAGATTCTGACTACTACATGGGAATAACATTTGCTTTTGATAACACTGGAAGTTTGCATATGTTTACTGGCAGTTGTGAGGGTCTACTGATCAATCCTGCAGGAAGGTTGAGTTCTTTGAATAAGATTGTGCGGTGGCGGAGAGAATGTAAAGCCTGTAGGTACAAGATTTAGCACATATATGCATGAAAAAAGAAAGAGTACAACATTTGTAGATCTGGTGTTTGCTCCAGATTTATAAGTGCCACATTATTTTACCAGCAAAGCCATTTCAACATAAGCAAATGAGAAGTAGATCCTAGCCAGCTATCTGACTGATGGTGCGCACACCACTTGCTTCTGAGACTCTGCCCAGATCTTTTCAGGGGGGGAGCTGACTAGACTGCCTTATTGGCATGAGTACATTTGAAGCTCAGACTGGTTGGATCTTCATTAACTTTTGCCAGTGCCTAATTCTTAACATAAACACATTCAGCCCGCAAGCGGAACAATACAGAACACAGCCATAGAAATTAACACTTGGCCCGAATGGAATCCGGGGGTTTGTCCCATTCAAATCCATTTGCATCTTTCACAGTCTTATTGGACTACGTCGGCAGCTACTCCATGACTGCGTCATCTTCAAGTTAGTGTTTCTTATTTAAAGTAATGATCAACTTCCAGTTTTTACAGAAGATCTTTGTGTGACCAGTGCAATAGAAACAGCCAGGTCATCACCATAATGGAAGTGAAGAAGCACCAAAAGAAAATAGTAATAGCACGTAGGCCATCTCCAGCTATGTGTCCAGAATGTGGAACAACACCCTGCATATACCGTTGCACTTGGAAGCAGAAGATGCAAAACTCTATTCTAAGCTGCCAAATACAATGTTAGCTTTCCACCAGACACAACCATTCCTGATTCTGTAGGTAAATGCAGTGCCATCTTCACATGCCTCACAGAAAAAAAGATTTTATCAGATAACCTATTCATCTCATCAATCAAATTGTCAACACGGCTCCTGTGTCACCATGCGCAAACTCAAATGTTCCACCAATAAGCTATTTTCTGCCACAGGGCTCAGAGACACACTCATGCTCTTGAAGCAACCACAAATGTAGGTGATATCCTTTCCTTACCCATCCTGAAATTGGATGAATCACTCAAACCACCTCACTATATAGTCAAAGCCTCTCCCACGCTCTGCATTTTCCTGGGCACTCTCAAAACAGATGAGATCTTCCCAATAGCAAAGCAAACCACACTACACTATAAAATGTTTTTAAATCCTAGACTTTTACTGACCCTCACCCACTCCCACTCCCATTCATTGTACAACTGATGGAAGTGCCTTATTCATCCAACTATAGGAGAAGACTTACACCAACCGCTCCTGCATGCCTATGATTCAGTTTCCAGACAGCAGTTCAGGACAAACAGTGATGTTATCCATGTTGTGATCATGCAATCCTGCTCTCAGACAAGACTGACCCCATCTCTTTGTACCACTTGTTCTTTCAGCAGTCTATGATGCTATTGACAGTTAAGCCTTCATCAACATCATCTTGGTGCACATGGGATTCACTAACACTATACTTGGTTGTTTGTGATCCTACCTTTCTGACTGTTTCCATTTTGTCCATATGGACAATTCTTTCTCCCAGTGGGTTCCAGGAACCCACATGGCACTGAAAGAATGATTCATCTGTCCTTGATCTTCAACCTGTACATGGAACTGCTCTAAGTTTTTGCAAACCATGGAATAAAGATCTATCAATAGGTTGAAGAATCCCAAATGTTTCTAAAAGTCTCCTCTTTCATGGGCATTGACTGCCTCAAAAATGCTTCTCCTTCATCCAAATATGTGTTTATCTGAAGCTGATGACAACCAAGACTGGAATTCCACTTCAAACCCAGTAGCACTATGCAGGTCTAGATTCGGGACTCCTTTCTAGCATGAAATTGCATCATTTGTAACCATGAATTCAAAATGACCTCACCATCGACCCTAAACTCTCCTTTAAAGCTCATATTGTTAAGAATACACAGATGGCTACTTACCAACTATTACACTGTGAGGCATGATCAGTTATTATCAGGCAATATCTGCTTGAAATGCTACATTTACCACTGATGGTATTTTCTTTGGCCTGTTAGATTTCACAGTCTGATGGGTGATTAGTCAAGGGTTAATCCACCATGCAACAGATGGAGTGCAACTAAGATAGTATAATATACATGTAATTCCTCTGAATAAATGAATTGCCCAGTCAGAGCTATAGCTTTAGAAAAGATTTCCTTCCTGACCTTAAGGAAGAGCACCTCCATGCAACTGCACAGAACTCACAACATTCCCACATCTTTCTGGCACATAATGGACCTCCCCAGACTTTCATAATTTTCAAAACATGCTGTATTGCTTACAAGGCAGTGACCATCTGTGCCCCTCCCCACACGGCAGAAAAAGAGAACATTTGGTGGGCAAACGAGGAGTCATAGCACTGGCAGTTGGAACAGTTATGTGAGCAATGTTTACAAAAATATAAACACTGTTTTAAGCCTTGTTCCTTGAACTCACAGTGTGGAACACCATCACTGCACCATCTCACACCAGATCCTATTGGAGAGACTTCAGGACATTGGAGTACAGGGGCTTGCACTGAAGTGGATGAAGGACTTCCTTACTGATAGAACCCAGACTGTCACTCTGGGAACCTTTAGATCTAAAACCACCAAAGTCACCAAGGGGGTACCGCAGGGCTCTTGTTTGAGCCCCACTCTTTTTAACATCTATGTTACCCCCTTGGCTAAACTTAAGAGGAATTTAGGGTTTAATCACATCTCATACGCGGACGACACCCAGCTCCTCCTCACCTTTGATAAAAACATGCCTGATATACAACTCATCTTTTCTGAAGGCATGAAGACTATTGCTGCCTGGATGAGGACCAACTTCCTCCAATTGAATGCCGAGAAATCGGAGATCATGTTGTTTGGAGGAGCAGCTATAAGCTGGACCCCCAGATGGTGGCCAGAGGAGCTGGGTAATCCCCCGTCCCCTAAGGAAGTGGTCAAAAATTTAGGAATTAGGATCGACCAAAACCTCACTCTTGACGCACACGCCACTACTACTGCTGGCACCTGCTTCTACACACTCAGTTTACTTAGAAGAATCTTCCCCCTGCTACCTTCCCCCACCAAAAAAACATTGATGCAAGCTCTAGTACTAAGTCGACTAGACTATTGTAACGCACTGTTAGCATCAGCCAACGAAGCCTCCTTAACCAAGCTACAAGTTGTGCAGAACACGGCGGCCTGTCTGGTAGCTAACGCCCCACCTAGAACAGCTTCCATTCCCCTCCTCAAAAAACTTCACTGGCTCCCTGTGAGAAAGCGGGTGAAATTTAAGATAGGTTGCACTGTTTTTAAAGCCCTTAATGAACAGGGGCCTTCCTACCTATCTGCTAAACTTATCAAGTATACCCCCTCACGGCCTCTGAGATCGGGCTCCAAGCTCCTCCTCTGCACCCCCAGAATAAAAAAAGCACGCAATGGTGGCAAAGCTTTCTCACACCTTGCCCCTGCTTTCTGGAATGAGCTGCCTCTCCAGCTTCGCAGCTGCCAGAGCCTCTCTCAGTTCAGGAAGGTTCTAAAAACTCATCTCTTTTGATCCCCTCGGATCTTGCTACAGCACTTCGCCCTAAGCGCAGAGATACTCCTTTGGGGTGATTCAGCGCTATATAAATTAATAATAATAATAATTGTGAGAAGTTGGCCTGGCATATGCTGTCCACTAATTATAGTGGGCACCTTGCACCAGTCCAAACAACCCCTTATTGGAGATAGGTTAAAGACAACCTTATTGAAAGCTATCCTAGTGGTAGCTATGGAGAGCAGCCTTCAGGCTAAGTCTTGAAGGAATGTAAAGCAGCTTGTTTTACCAGTCTATAATCTCTTGAGTGATCAAATGAAAGAGCACCACACCAGGTATATATTCAAAATATATGTATTTATTGCTAAACACACCCCTCTAGTCTCTTTATGAGGCTAGAGTTCGAAGTACATAAGTTAGAAGTTATTTAAACACAGTAATAGCACAAATACACGTTTGGGCCCTAGGGGCGTACCAAACCATATACCAATAAAGTGGTATGCGAACCACGACTGAACTAGACACTAGGCCTAGAGCCTCTAGAAGTGCTTGGACCACAAGGAACCACCCAAGGTAGTGACACAGGGGACCCACGGGAGACGCGTGCAGTGTAAATACACAACCGCGATACGCCGTTGACTTCTATGGAGAAAGTCGGGATCGGGAAATTAGAGAAAAGGGACACTTAAAAGAGGACTTGGACAAAACCCTTTGAGATCTAGGACTTTGAAGAGTCTCTACCCACGGGAGCACCGGAGTACTCGTGTTACCTCACCCAGGGAAGCCGGGTGCATATGTGCCTTTCGGGGTCGGGTTTCGTCGTCGATTCGAATGGCGATCTGCTGCAAAGTGCTGCTGGCGACCAAGAGAAAAGTGTCCGGGTGGATCCAAGAGTGGATCGGAGTTCTGAAGAACCTGAAAGCAGAGGGGACAGAGTCTGGGTCACTAGCCAGTGACCAGGAAGGCAATGGACAGATGCCCACCGATGTCGAGTGCTTCAGGTGCGTTGACGGTTGTCTTGACTCTTCAGCCACGAGGTCCAGGAGGCGTTGTCGGCGACCAGGAGCAGGATTCGGGCTGGTACACGATGTCTGTCGAGTGCTGAGGTGTCGGCGACCGGATTGGACCCAACAAGCCTTGGCAAGGGCAAGTCTCAGTGAAGATGTAGATCGTCGATGGTGCAGACCAGCAAGGTCTGTGGAACTCACCCAGCGAGGGTAAGTGAGGGCAGGCCTGGAGCAACCAGGATGCCAAGTTAGAAAAGGATTGGCCTTCGTTAAGGGCTACTAGCCAACGGGCTAGCGACCACGAAGGAGCCTCGTGACGCCGCACGTGGATCTGGCTTACAGGACACTCGTGGAGTGGGGGCCAGTGATCTTCGGTGCAGGTGGTGCTGGAGGCTAGGGCTACTCGGAGGCCAAAGCACGACTTCTTGGAAGACCCAGAAGAGGATGCACTTGCAAATGTGCTGAGTGTCCAGGGGTCACGGTCTCAAGTCACCCACGATAGCCACGGGCCTCAGCTTTGCTGGGGACTCAGGGTAGCCTCGGGGAAGTCTGAGAATCCACCTCTGGTGATGCGATGACTTCGGCGTCCGATGGGAGCTTCAGAAATGCGAACCGGACAGATGCTTCTTTGGTGCCTGCCAAGCAGGGGAGTCACTCCTTGACCCCAAGGGAGATTCTTCTGTCCTCTAATCGTGAGTAGAGCGTCGAAGGTCCAGGATTCTGTTTCAGAGTTTCGTCCAGGGATAATCTAAAGTCCTAAGGACTGGGTTCCTACCTTTATACTAAAGATAGGGGTTGGACTACTCTGTGGCCCCACCTATGGGTGGGTCAGGGCAGAGGGGTGGCTACACCCCTTTCCCTTTGTCCAGTTCGCGCCAAAGCAGGGGCTGCAAGCCCCTGATCCGGTTTGAACTGGGGTATGCACAGGGACACCAAATGTGCCCCCAGTGCAGGACTTCAAAGCACCCGAAAGTGCTCCCGCCCAGCCCCAATACACATTATCCTGTCTGGGGAGGTGGTCACACCTCCCTGGGACAGGAAACCTATTGTCCAGGCCTCCCCTGCCGGAGTTTCGTCCAGCAGCAGGAGGCCAGACTCGTGTCTGTGGCAGCAGCATCCATTTTGTGATGCCAGGGCTCTGGAAAGAAGTTACCGGACTAGTCAGAGTTAACATGTCTTTCCTCTAGAAGGGTGGAATGCTACCCCCGCCGCCAGGATTGGCGGGGGGTAGTATTCCAAGATGTTTGACACCAAACACGACATGTTTAGGTGCAGCCATTCCAAAGTTAGCATTTTACCGCGAGGATATAATGCGCTTAAGAGTATATGGTCAGGCTGCACTACAAACAGCATCAGAGATGGTCTCCGAACGCTGCAGAGGGGCCCTGCTCATGCAGGGGCACCCTCTCACATAGGAACCATGCACTCTGCCTTTAGGATTGATAAGGCCTGCCTTAGGAGTGACTTATAGGTTTATATGTGTGTATGCATTTAGTGATATAGGTAACCTATATCACAGTAAGGGGTGCATGCACCACCTTACCCAGGCTGCAGTAGCAGACCTGTGGTGTCAGTTTGGATGGCCTTCCAGGGGTGGCATAATACATGCTGCAGCCCCTGGCAGGCCTCTGAGGTACCTATGCCCTTGGTACATAGTATACCATATACTAGGGACTTATAAGGGCACTCCAGATCCCAATCAGTGATGTGCCTAAGGCACATGGAAACCATTTTAGAGAGGAAGCAGCTAGGCTGGGGTTCTGATTAGCAGGGCCCCAGCCAGACTAATGTCGAAAAACAGTGAAGCATCAGCAAAAAGTGGGGGTACCCATGTGAAGCAGATCCTACTCTCCTACACAACCCCCCCAAATGTAGGGACATTAAACTAACCTTGCCCAGTTAAGTCTTCATGTTCTAAGTGGAAATACCTAGAGAGTCCATCTGCATTCGCATGGTTACTCCCAGGCCTATGTTCCACTGTAAAGTCCATCCCCTGTAGGGAAATGGACCACCTAAGCAGTTTGGGGTTTTCACCCTTCATTTGTTTTAGCCATAAGAGGGGCTTATGGTCTGTCTGAACCAGGAAGTGTGTACCAAACAAGTATGGCCTCAACTTCTTCAGAGCCCAGACCACAGCAAAGGCCTCCTCTCTATGGCTGACCAACGTTTCTCTCTAGGGGTCAGCCTTCTGCTAATGAAAGCTACTGGCTGATCCTGACCTTCTTCATTCAATTGTGACAGTACAGCCCCTACCCCCAATTCAGATGCATCAGTTTGAACAATGAACTTCTTGGAGTAATCAGGACTCTGCAGAATTGGAGCAGTGCACATGGCCTGCTTCAGGTCATCAAATGCCTTTTGACAGCTAACTGTCCACTGAACCTTTTGGGCATTTTCTTAGAAGTTAAGTCATTCAGGGGTGTCACTATTGATCCATACCCCTTGACAAATCTCCTATAGTACCCAGTCAGGCCTAAGAAGGCTCTCACCTGAGTCTGGGTAGTGGGAGCAGTCCAGTCCAGGATGGTCTGGATCTTGCTCTGCAAAGGTTGAACCTGGCCTCCACCCACAAGGTGGCCCAGGTACACAACCTGACTCTGCCCTATCTGGCACTTAGTGGCCTTGATAGTCAGGCCTGCCTTTTGCAGGGCCTGTAAAACATTCCTGAGGTGGACCAGGTGATCCTCCCAGGTGGAGCTAAAGACAGCAATATCATCTAGATATGCTGCACTATAGGCTTCCAGTCCTGTGAGAACTGTATTCACCAACCTCTGGAAAGTGGCAGGTGCATTCTTCAGACCAAAGGGCATTACCACAAATTGATAATGCCCACTAGGGGTTGAGAATGCTGTTTTGGGCTTTGCAGTATCAGCTAGTCTGATCTGCCAGTAGCCAGCTGTTAGGTCAAATGTGCTGAGATATTTGGCAGAGGCCAAAGTATCTATGAGCTCATCTGCCCTGGGTATTGGATGGGCATCAGTCCTAGTGACTGCATTGAGACCCCTGTAGTCCACACAAAACCTCATCTCTCTTTTTCCACCACTGGTGTGAGGTTTTGGTACAAGGACCACTGGACTAGCCCAAGGGCTATCTGAGGGTTCAATAACTCCCAATTCCAACATTTTCTGGACTTCAGTCCTGATACAGTCCCTGACATGGTCAGGTTGCCTATAAATCTTGTTTTTAATAGGCAGATTGTCCCCAGTGTCCACTTCATGAGTGCACCAGGTGGTCTGACTGGGTGTCAGTGAAAACATATGTCTAAACTGATTGAGGACTTGCCTGCAATCAGTTTGTTGCTGGGTAGTGAGGCTGCCTGCCAAGGCTACACCATCAACTGACCCATCGTCAGGGTTCTGTGAGAGCAGGTCAGGGAGTGGGTCACTCTCTTCCTCCTGCCCTTCATCAGTAGCCATGAGCAAGCCCATGTCTGCCCTGTCCACATATGGTTTTAACCTGTTGACATGGAGAACCCTGTGGGGACTCCTGGGTGTTCCTAGGTCTACTAAATAAGTGACCTCACCCTTCTGCTCAACAATAGTGTGGGGTCCACTCCATTTATCTTGGAGAGCTGCTGGGGCCACTGGCTCCAACACCCACACCTTCTGTCCTGGCTGGTAAACAGTCAGAACAGCTCTTTGGTCATGCCAGGCCTTTTGAAGTTCCTGGCTAGCCTCAAGGTTTTTAGTTGCCTTTTTCATGTACTCAGCCATCCTGGAGCGGAGACCAAGTACATAGTCCACTATATCTTGCTTTGGGGGCTTGAGAGGTAACTCCCATCCTTCCTTCACCAAGCACAGTGGACCCCTCACAGGGTGGCCAAACAGAAGTTCAAAAGGGCTGTAACCAACCCCCTTCTGAGGCACCTCCCTATATGCGAATAAAAGGCAGGGCAAGAGTATGTCCCATCTACGCCTAAGCTTTTCTGGGAGCCCTTTAATCATGCCCTTCAAAGTTTTGTTGAATCTCTCAACTAAACCATTGCATTGTGGGTGATAGGGTGTGGTGAACTTATAAGTCACTCCACACTTCTTCCACATTGCTTTTAAGTACCCAGACATGAAGTTAGCACCCCTGTCTGAGACTACCTCCTTAGGAAAGCCCACTCTTGAGAAGATTCCCAGGAGGGCCCTTGCCACCACAGGTGCTGTAGTGGTCCTGAGGGGAATAGCTTCTGGGTACCTGGTGGCATGATCCACTACCACCAGGATAAACCTGTGCCCAGAGGCTGTTTGGGGATCCATGGGACCAACAATGTCAATCCCTACCCTTTCAAAGGGCACCCCCACCACAGGTAGTGGTATCAGGGGGCCTTTGTAGTGCCACCTGCCTTGCCACTGGCTTGGCAGGTTACACAGGAGCGACAAAACTCCTTGCTGTCTTCAGACATGTGGGGCCAGTGAAAGTGAGGGACAATTCTGTCCCAAGTCTTGTTCTGGCCCAGGTGACCTGCTAAGGGAATATCATGGGCTAGGGTCAATAGGAAGCCCCTGAACTTCAGAGGTATAACCAACCTCCTGGTAGCACCAGGCTTGGGGTCTCTACTCTCTGAGTACAGGAGTCCATCATCCCAATACACTGTATGGGGACCACTAGCTTTCCCAGCAGCCTCAGCAGCAGCTTGCTAGTCTGAGGGGTTCAAGGGAGGGGCAGCTCTGCTGCTCCTGGCTCAGATCTGCCCTAGAAGGTCCCCCTGTCCCCAAGAACTCAACCTGGTCAGGTTCAAGTTCCTCTGGGACAGTTCCTTCTTCAGGGCTGAGATCATCCCCCTCAAGGGACTGATCTTCCTCCTGAGCCAAGGGGGAAGGCACTGCCTTAACCCTACTACTCCTCCTCTTGGAAGGCACTTGGTCCATTCTTCCAGAATCCAAGGCCTGTTCAGTTTTAGAAATTTTGGCTTGTGACCTGGTCACAGCAAACACATCTGCAGGGATCCCCAGCATTTCTGCATGGGTCCTGAGCTCCACTTCTGCCCAAGCAGAAGTCTCTAAGTCATTGCCAAGCAAGCATTCGACTGGTAGGTTTGCACTTACCACAACCTTCTTAAGGCCAGTTACCCCTCCCCAGGAGAAGTTAACAACTGCCAGAGTATGGTCTGTTCTGACATTGCTAGCATTGGTCACTTGGTACATCTCACCAAGCATAACTTGCCCAGGATGCACAAGGTCTTGTGTCACCATTGTGACACTTGCCCCTGTGTCCCTAAATGCCAAAGCCTCACGTCCATTAATTAAAGGCTGTTGTCTGTACTTGCCCAGATTACTGGGACTCACAGAGGAGGTCACATCCATGCCTCCATCACAGACTAACACAGCCTGAGTCAGTTCTCTGACTAGGTCAGAGCCCAACTCAGTACCCAGGGTGAACCCTACTAAACCCTTGGCTGGAGCACTCCCACCAACTGTACTAGGGGGAACAGGTGCCTTAGGGGCATTGGTGGGTGCTGGACTGGAGTCTTTGGACTTGGTGCAATCACTGGTCCAGTGGGTCTTTTGCTTACAGACCTTGCACCATGGTTTTCTTTGGCCTTTCCCTTTGGTAGACTGTGAATCCCCACCAGAAGAAAATTTTTGGGGGCCTGATGAAGACTTTTGATCTTTACCCTTCTCCCCACCCTTGTCAGAGTTCTTAGCATCTTGCTTCTTGGTTTCCCCACCTTGGTTCTGTACCTTCTGCTTCACCCTGGTTCTGACCCATTTGTCTGCCTTCTTTCCCAATTCTTGGGGAGAGGTCAGATCAGAGTCTACCAGGTATTGATGCAACAGCTGATTTTGACAGTTATTAAGAATCTGCTCCCTCATTATCAGATTGTACAATCCTGAGAAGTCACACACCTTACTGCCCATCAACCAGCCTTCCAGAGCCTTGGCAGAACAATCCACATAGTCTACCCAGTCTTGAGTCTGTGCTTTTGGGTATCTCTGAACTTCAACCTGTACTGTTCAGTGGTTAGGCCAAACCCATCAATAAGAGCACTCTTCAAGACCTTGTAATTATCAGCATCCTCCTCTCTAACAGTGAGGAGCTTATCTCTACCTTTGTCAGCAAAGGAGAGCCACAAGATTGCTGCCCACTGCTCCTGAGGGACCTTCTGTACCTTACAGGCCCTCTCTAGAGCAGTTATCCACTTGTGGATGTCATCCCCATTCTGATAGGGAGGGACAATCTTGCTCAGGTTCCTATGGTCATAGGACCTTTCCCTATCTCTAGGGATATGGCTGCCACCATCGGACTCTAGTCCCAATTTTCTTCTCTCCCTAAGGAGATCCAGGGATTCCCTATCTAAAGCCAATTGCTTCTTTCTGAGTTCCAGCTGAGTTTCCTCATACTGGACCAGCCTGTCTCTCCTCTCATGAGAGGATTCCCTCTTGTGAGAGGAGATAGAGCTCCCTATTAAGGTGCCAGAGTGGTTAGACTCCTGAGAAGGAGATCTAGACCTTCTGGGCACACTCACAATCCTTCCTGGGGGGGGGCAAAGGGGGCATCATTTTGATCCTCCTCTTCCTCCTCCTCAGGAGGGGTTGGATTATCCAGGTCAGGGCCATTGTCGCCCTCCTGGCCAGTTTCAGAGGGGGGGCTAGGGGTACTGGTACCCCTGGTCCCTTCCTCATCTCCTGCCCCACCCTCAGCTCCTACCCCTTCAGTCCCCAAGGGCTTACTAAGGTCATAAGCCACCAACAACTCCTTGAGGTGTTGGGTGGTGGGGCTTTGGCCTGTCCTTAATTTCCTCAAGTTACATAAAGCTCTCAATTCCAAGAATGGGAGTGTATCATACTTGGAGAGTGGAAGCTCAATGGCTTCCTGCAAGGATTCTTTGGATCCTGCCCTTAAAGACATTACTAGTGTGGTGTGGTGTATGCACTACCTACTCTAGTGTGGCCTACTAAACTCTCTTGAGTTGTAGAAAGGGTTGTGCTATCCCTTAACACACAACTCTAAGTTCAGTAGAACTTACTGTATTCTAAGCTTATTATATGTACCTTAGGTACCTTTAGTGGTTTTCAGTTGATCAATTCAATTGAGATTATCTGGTAAAACAATAGCAAGCTGGAATCCCACACGCTGCACACCAATGTGAGAAGTTGGCCTGGCATATGCTGTCCACTAATTATAGTGGGCACCTTGCACCAGTCCAAACAACCCCTTATTGGAGATAGGTTAAAGACAACCTTATTGAAAGCTATCCTAGTGGTAGCTATGGAGAGCAGCCTTCAGGCTAAGTCTTGAAGGAATGTAAAGCAGCTTGTTTTACCAGTCTATAATCTCTTGAGTGATCAAATGAAAGAGCACCACACCAGGTATATATTCAAAATATATGTATTTATTGCTAAACACACCCCTCTAGTCTCTTTATGAGGCTAGAGTTCGAAGTACATAAGTTAGAAGTTATTTAAACACAGTAATAGCACAAATACACGTTTGGGCCCTAGGGGCGTACCAAACCATATACCAATAAAGTGGTATGCGAACCACGACTGAACTAGACACTAGGCCTAGAGCCTCTAGAAGTGCTTGGACCACAAGGAACCACCCAAGGTAGTGACACAGGGGACCCACGGGAGACGCGTGCAGTGTAAATACACAACCGCGATACGCCGTTGACTTCTATGGAGAAAGTCGGGATCGGGAAATTAGAGAAAAGGGACACTTAAAAGAGGACTTGGACAAAACCCTTTGAGATCTAGGACTTTGAAGAGTCTCTACCCACGGGAGCACCGGAGTACTCGTGTTACCTCACCCAGGGAAGCCGGGTGCATAGGTGCCTTTCGGGGTCGGGTTTCATCGTCGATTCGAATGGCGATCTGCTGCAAAGTGCTGCTGGCGACCAAGTGAAAAGTGTCCGGGTGGATCCAAGAGTGGATCGGAGTTCTGAAGAACCTGAAAGCAGAGGGGACAGAGTCTGGGTCACTAGCCAGTGACCAGGAAGGCGATGGACAGATGCCCACCGATGTCGAGTGCTTCAGGTGCGTTGACGGTCATCTTGACTCTTCAGCTACGAGGTCCAGGAGGCGTTGTCGGCAACCAGGAGCAGGATTCGGGCTGGTACACGATGTCTGTCGAGTGCTGAGGTGTCGGCGACCGGATTGGACCCAACAAGCCTTGGCAACGGCAAGTCTCGGTGAAGATGTAGATCGTCGATGGTGCAGACCAGCAAGGTCTGTGGAACTCACCCAGCGAGGGTAAGTGAGGGCAGGCCTGGAGCAACCAGGATGCCAAGTTAGAAAAAGATTGGCCTTCGTTAAGGGCTACTAGCCAACGGGCTAGCGACCGCGAAGGAGCCTCATGATGCCGCACGTGGATCTGGCTTACAGGACACTCGTGGAGTGAGGGCCAGTGATCTTTGGTGCAGGTGGTGCTGGAGGCTAGGGCTACTCGGAGCCCAAAGCACGACTTCTTGGGAGACCCAGAAGAGGATGCACTTGCAAATGTGCTCGGTGTCCAGGGGTCACGGTCTCAAGTCACCCACGATAGCCACGGGCCTCAGCTTTGCTGGGGACTCAGGGTAGCCTCGGGGAAGTCTGAGAATCCACCTCTGGTGATGCGATGACTTCGGCGTCCGACGGGAGCTTCAGAAATGCGAACCGGACAGATGCTTCTTTGGTGCCTGCCAAGCAGGGGAGTCACTCCTTGACCCCAAGGGGGATTCTTCTGTCCTCTAATCGTGAGTAGAGCGTCGAAGGTCCAGGATTCTGTTTCAGAGTTTCGTCCAGGGATAATCTAAAGTCCTAAGGACTGGGTTCCTACCTTTATACTAAAGATAAGGGTTGGACTACTCTGTGGCCCCACCTATGGGTGGGTCAGGGCAGAGGGGTGGCTACACCCCTTTCCCTTTGTCCAGTTCGTGCCAAAGCAGGGGCTGCAAGCCCCTGATCCGGTTTGAACTGGGGTATGCACAGGGACACCAAATGTGCCCCCAGTGCAGGACTTCAAAGCACCCGAAAGTGCTCCCGCCCAGCCCCAATACACATTATCCTGTCTGGGGAGGTGGTCACACCTATCTGGGACAGGAAACCTATTGTCCAGGCCTCCCCTGCCGGAGTTTCGTCCAGCAGCAGGAGGCCAGACTCGTGTCTGTGGCAGCAGCATCCATTTTGTGATGCCAGGGCTCTGGAAAGAAGTTACCGGACTAGTCAGAGTTAACATGTCTTTCCCTCTAGAAGGGTGGAATGCTACCCCCGCCGCCAGGATTGGCGGGGGGTAGTATTCCAAGATGTTTGACACCAAACACGACATGTTTAGGTGCAGCCATTCCAAAGTTAGCATTTTACCGCGAGGATATAATGCGCTTAAGAGTATATGGTCAGGCTGCACTACAAACAGCATCAGAGATGGTCTCCGAACGCTGCAGAGGGGCCCTGCTCATGCAGGGGCACCCTCTCACATAGGAAACATGCACTCTGCCTTTAGGATTGATAAGGCCTGCCTTAGGAGTGACTTATAGGTTTATATGTGTGTATGCATTTAGTGATATAGGTAACCTATATCACAGTAAGGGGTGCATGCACCACCTTACCCAGGCTGCAGTAGCAGACCTGTGGTGTCAGTTTGGATGGCCTTCCAGGGGTGGCATAATACATGCTGCAGCCCCTGGCAGGCCTCTGAGGTACCTATGCCCTTGGTACATAGTATACCATATACTAGGGACTTATAAGGGCACTCCAGATCCCAATCAGTGATGTGCCTAAGGCACATGGAAACCATTTTAGAGAGGAAGCAGCTAGGCTGGGGTTCTGATTAGCAGGGCCCCAGCCAGACTAATGTCGAAAAACAGTGAAGCATCAGCAAAAAGTGGGGGTACCCATGTGAAGCAGATCCTACTCTCCTACAATAATAATTTTAGCAATGACCAGAAGATATATCTCTTAAAGGAACACTTATCTACTCCCTACAGTGGGCTTCCCAGCTCCACCCATCAGTGATTCATAGACTGTTTACAGGTGGGGGTGTAAACAGGCTTCACAGACTCGCCCAAGCAGGCAGTGTGAGCAAGTCTGAAGTCTTCAAAGAGAGTAGGGGAAGTGCTCTGTGTAGGACCATTTTGGAAAACAAAGCCATACACATTCCCTCATGTTTCACTTTCAGTCTTGCAGGGATCCATACTGTGGCCTAAGGACCGCGACTTTCATCTCTTTTTAATCAATTGCATCTCATGCCTTCTCTATAACGTCATCCTGCTGACATCTAGAAATGCAGGCTTTCACAACCAACCTATGGATATTGGATTTTCTTTCTGCCAATCTGGTGTTTCCTTTTCAGTGGTTTGTTTAGAGAGCTCTACTAGCAGTGTTCTGCCGCCTGTTCCCATCACTGGGGACGCACAACAGGAAGACTCATAAACTTAAGAACCTCAGTTCAGAAAACAGAAGCAGGTCCATAAACCCCTCACTGGTGTTATGTCATGACATGTCAGGAAAACCAAGGGACCAAATGACGGTCATATAGTACAGTTTTCAAATATATCTGCTACAAAGCCAGGAGTCTTAAATGTAGCCATGAAATAGTCCACTAATTGTATGGTGTGCCAATAGTATCTGATCCTTAACAGAGTTAATGGAAAGAAATTAAATTAACTAACCTAAAACAAACCTTTGAAAACATTGCAAAACCAATCATTTTTTTAAAACATGGCAAAATCAATCATTTTTTGTATAATAGTTCTACAAATTGCCCATAAAGCAACAGACTTCAAAGACAGTTCAAATAGTTTTAATTGGCTGCAACTTGACATGACCTCCTCCTAGTTTTCAAAATAAATATAGCATCTTCCTTTACCTCCAACTTCCTCTTCCATTTGACTCCCCTTTTTTCCCCTTCAAGTTGATTCTCAGTTATGTTTTATGATTTAGAATCTGCTTGGAGTCAGGGAAGGAAATATAAAATACACACCCTCAGGCCATAGACAGAAACCACATCCATCAGGTTGAACAGACCTCAAATGCTTAGACATTAGATTTACTGCTTATGATACAGAGACCGCACAGAAGAGACATATATCTTAGGTTACACCAGTCATATAGACTCAGTTTACAGACTGTATTAATGATGCTGTATAAAATGAAATAGTATGACATGCCAGTCACTGGTGAAAGTGTTGGCTAATACCATGAAGATAACATTAACAAGGGGCCCTATGCTATCATGAATTATCCCTCAAGCATCAACTTTAAATGTTTTATGGGAATGTTGTCATTGTTCCTCAAACATCACCTCGTAATTTTCTTAAAATGCACACATAATGGCCCCAAGAACTAGCCCTCCATTTCCCCCCTTAAGCACCATCTGAATGGAGCTGTAAGGCCTAGCTGTTGTTTTTTGCCTGTTGCTGATCTAGTTGTACGGCCTGGACAAGCTATTGATGATTTTGTGTCAGCTTCTGAAGAATTTCTTCATTTGCTGTTGACTTCAAAATGTATCCTACTTCTGACACCACGTGTCAGTACAGACCACTCTAGACATGGGTTGTAGATGCAGTAGAACCTTTTATTATACTGGTGCAGACGATGTAGAGAGCATTACTTTTCCCACATATGATTTATTACTATTTCTGTATGATTGTATACTTTCCAAATGTTTTGGGTCACAACCACAAATAACTTGGTGTCCTGGAATTGTACAGTTTTATCATTTGCCTTAAATTAAAAAAGCAGGGTTTCAGAGTTAATCCCGGCCTTGTGCCCAGTTAAACCAGGAGATTTGTCTTTGTCACTGTGATATTAGCTATGATATTACCACGGTTTTTAATTGCAGTAAATTGGAAGACAAGCTCACCTCCATATGTTCCACAGTGGATAATTAAGTTGAACAAAATTTGTTAACATGAGTATAACTCCTTTGAGAAAATTAACACTTTAAAAGAGTTTGTGAAGAAATGTGGCCAGATTTAAGTTTCTCTGGACGCACCCACATTAAGTTTACTAAAGAATTAAGATTACCCCAATGGGTAGCTAACATGGACTGGTGTATGCGACCAGAGGAGCAGATTTACAGAGCCCGGGCCTGCCCCCCAAAACTTGTCAAAATATGGGGTCCTTGGAGAAAACTGGAGGGTTGAGTGTCACATGGCGTAGACGTCACGCCCAGTATCTTGACTGCCAGCTGAGGGCGGTGCTAAGATACACCAGTCATGAAAGGTTAACTCGGACACTTACAAATGATTTGGAGAAACATTCCCGCTACCATGGAGATGAAGTCATGAGTGGGATATATGGTGGGGAGATTTTCCTGTTCGGAGGGTTGATCATGTATGCTGACAGGGGGATGGGAGAGGGTTTTGTTTTACTATTATGTGCTGTATTAATGAGGAAAAAAGACTTTATAAAAAAAGAATTAATATTACCAAAGAATTCAAGTTCTCTGATATTGTTTGAAATCTGTACTTAATCAAATTATTTTAGTTTGTATATGGCTATGTTTTGTATGTTGAAACTCAATTTTGGAAGCGATGTAAGATGCCTGCTTTGATGTCTGCATAAGATACTGTAAATGATGACCATGGTGCAAGGGTGCCTGTGCTGTAGGCGAAATTGTTTTTGTGCAGGAAGGGGCATGCACCTTCCTCAGAAACACAATCCATAGTGGCATACTCCACTTTCTATGTGTGCTGCATTCTGCAGCGCACATAGAAAGAGGAAAAAACGAGGAGAAATAAAGGTATTTCTCTTCGTTACGCCTCACCTGGGGAGGCATATTTTTTTGGCGCATTCCCTTGTTTACCAGGTTTGGTAAACCTGGTAATGCATCACATACCATGGGATTTACGTGGGAACAACCACCGGAATGCCTAAGGAAAGCCTCCCTCGCGCACAGCCTTGCATGTACCACTTTGTGTGGTGCAAATGAGACACAAGGCTCTCATAAAGATGCCCCTAAATTTTGGTTAAGTTACTTACGTTCATCTTAATTCACAGGGCTGTGTTTGTTTCACTTCACTCGGGAGTTGGTTTGCATCTATAAGGCGGTATTGCTTTCCTGTGCTGTGGCTACGCAACCCCATAAGCTACGTAATGCAAACAACTTCACAACCACACGTACTAATAGTGTAGCATGTCAGCTTGGTTTTGAGGGTGTGACAGCTTTAGCAAAGGTTTGCCATTAACAAAAAAGCTCAAATTCAACTCTGGTCATTCTTCATCGACGCTCTTTTAAATAGAAGTGTTCAGACTTGAAGCTTATTTTCAGTATTTAGCATTAATGTGGCGTGTAGATTGCAAGCAACCAAGGGAAAGTAGGTAGTCGTCGTACACAGTAAAGTTTATCATCTGTGAATGAGAGGTCAATGGAAAATGCCACTAATAAAATGCACTATTTATCAGTTCAATTCAAAATTATGCTCGCTCATCAATATTCCTTTCTTCAGACATCCATTTTTACTCCAGCATTTGGATCACAAACTAAAGTCTGTGTGAACAGCCTCATGAAAACGGAAGAAGTAATCGAGCAGCTTCTGCATAAATTCAAGGTATTTTATACACTATGGAGACTAACGTTTGCATGTTTGTAGGTTTTGTGACACGTACAGACACAGTTGCTCAAAGGGGAGAACAGATCCAGCACCCATGTAACTTGTATTACTGAATTTAAACTCAGACTAGGCTTCCTGAATGAAGCAGCCAGTTTTGCATTGTTTCTAATGCAAGATATAGACGCCAATTACCCATTAGGCGGATTAAGGTGCAGGGACACAGTGGGGCTAGAAATAACATTCAGCCCACCAAATTTATAGGTTTTGTGACACTGGGTTGAGGTATAACATGAAGATGTAGAATCCTCTGCTCTGAGCTTTAGGAGCTGGTGTGCCTGTAGTGTAGAGTCTGTTGAGAGGAGAGGAATGGTAGTAGGCAGGGGTAACTGGAATAGCCAGGGGGATGGGAGCGTTGGATGCCCTCCATTCTGCAGGAGGGGTCAGGCGTGGGCCGGACTGCATTTGTGCATGCAGCCCCTGCCTCCTTTAACTTTACCAGCTTTATTTTCAGCTAGTAAACTAAGGGACATATTTACAAGAAAATGTCGGAGCGTGAAGCTGCGCCAAATTTGGCAGCGCAACGCTCCGACATTTTCAAAACGCTGGGATGCACCGTATTCACAAGATTATGGTGCACTCCTGTGTTTTCCCTAGCGCTGGTGCTTAATTTAGCTGCCTAGTGCCAATGCAGGCACCCTTGCGCCATAGTGCAAGGGTGCCTGCGTTGCAGGGAATGGTGTCCTTTCCTGCACATAAGCAATCACTAATGGCGATCTGTTTCTTCTATGTGTGCTTCAACAGAGTGGAACATCCACAGCAACATCCATTGCATGCCCCTTTCACGCTAAGTGGTCGGTATAAAGGGGCCTTATTTACAAGGCGTGTTAAGCCACAAAAAGTGGCTTAACGCCACTTTGTAAATATGGAGAAGGGCATATCGCCACCAGAACGTCGCTATAAGTGACGTTCCGGTGGCAATATCCCCTGGTAAATATGCCCCACAGTCCTGGTGTTCCCATGACTGGAAACTCCTGGTGTGGGAACACTGCATCAGTCGTGATGTTCCTCGGAGATGCCACTCCAGGTAATTTGTAATTAGGCCCATGGAGAATGTTTCGTTGAAATGTGGGGTGGATAAGACCCAGTTCATTCTACAGGCCTTTAGCATTTTGATGGATTCATCAGGCACATTTCTAGTACTAAAGGCCTCTAATGGTATCCTAACTGACCAAATTAGCCATCCCCCTCAACCCCCCACAATTATATTAATTTACATTACCGGAAGCAACATGCACCTCTCCCACTAGTGAGATCAGAACAAGTGGCATCACAGGAGGTGATCCAAAAACACAATACAGGTTCCTATTCTGCACTCCCATTAGTCATCCCAAATTAAAAAGACGTTCAATCCAGGAGTATCTTCTGTCCAATACCACATTTCAAAATTAGATATTGTGCTGCCATACTGATAAAGAGCCCGGTATCAGATCTCTATCACGTACCATCAAATAATATGTTTGTTAGGAGCGCCATGTTAAGACCATCTGGTGGGACAGAATAGAGATCTGACACCAGGCTCTGCATGAGAAAACGATCATTCAGTCATCACCCAAAATTTCTGGTTCGCAGTAGGTGGTACGCTGACTTGACACTATTATGACATCCGTTTCATATTGTATAAAAGCATCATGAAATTTTGACATTCACAAAAGCTCAAATCTCTATATTCGTAACCATCATATAAATGGTTTGACATTGAAAGTTTCAGAATACATCAATATAGAGGGGTTATGTATGTGCTTTGGCCCAACACACTAGATCATTTCTTTTTTAAACAGATATTTTGTTGTAGAAATCACAAGAGCCTGATGATTTTTGTGTTAGGACATATTCCACTACCTGACGGAGTATTTGTACCGAGGTGACATGTTATTTAAGAATATCTTTATAGTCTATCATATAAGGCAGGTTTTTATTCGTCAAACTGCATATACGTAATATTTTGTGTGCATCCTCTTTTGCCCTTTTTATGAATGCATAAACATACATTGATATATTAATCTATAGCGATGTGAGTCATATGGAAATTACTGTATGATGGAATTCCGCATGCATTTTTCATGCATGCCCTAGGGGCTCTGGGCCAGATGTACGACCCGTTTTTGCATGCGCAAACGGGTTTGGGAACCTATTTGCACGTGCAAAAACATATTGGGCCATGTACATAGCCCATTTAGCGAGATGCAATTTTTTTGCGACTCGCTAAATATGTTTTGCGACTCGCTATTTGGAAGGGGCGTTCCCTTTCAAATTGCGAGTCTCAAAACAATGTACTAATGTTTTGCGACCGCAATTGCGGTCGCAAAACACTCGCAATTACCACCTACTTCAAGTAGGTGGTAATGCACTTGCAAAGGGGAAGGGGTCCCCAGGGGACCCCTTCCCCTTTGCAAATGCATGCGAAATAATTTTTAAGGGCAGGCAGTGGTCCCAGGGACCACTGCCTGCCCTTAAAAAATGAAACGAAAATGTTTCATTTTTTTTTTTTCTTAAATGCATCCCGTCTTCCTTTAAGGAAAACGGGCTGCATTTAAAAAAAAAATGCTGCTTTATTAAAAAGCAGTCCCAGACATGGTGGTCTGCTGAGCCCAGCAGCCCACCATCCCTGGGAGGGCTGGCATTCACAATGGGCTCGCAAATTGCGAGAGGCTCATTATTATTAATGAGCCTCGCAGTTTGCGACCCCATTGGGAATCGCAAAACAGTGTAAACACACTGTTGTACATTTCATTTAGCGCCTCGCAATTTGCGCCTCGCAATGTGTTGCAAATTGCGAGGCGCTAAATGAAAGGGTCGTACATCTAGCCCTCTGTCATTTGAACGAATGCGTCTTTCGCATGAATTTGTTCTGTACGCAAGTTGTTTTAATGACTTGCCTTAAGGGGGCGCTGGATATTGGAATAGTTTAATTTATTATTCCAACTCCAGACTGCGCAACAGTAGGGAAGGTGTTGGACTTAAATTCCAACACCATGCCACCATTGCGTCCCCCTAAAGAAAGTCGTCGTAATGACTTGCATGCAGAACGATTACGTGCTAAAGACACATTCGTTCTGTTGCCGCCACTGTGAAGGCACAGAGTGATTCCGGCTTCGTCCTAAAGGACGTTTCCCATGGAAATATCCCTCATATGACGGAACCATAGGTCCAAAATGCATTGGGGTTGACGTGAATTTCTGTGAAATACTTATCATGAACTATATGTATCCAGTCATGATTTAATAACTTTCATTTAGGAATTAATTTATCATGACAATACAACAAAAAAGACAAATATTCCACATCTCCTTAAAACAGATACAAAAAATAAACCCATTATTTGTGATGAAATGAATGACTGCAGGGATTTAGACACAGATGTACGACCATTCCATTTTGCATGTCTCTAGTTGCGATTTTTTGAGTCTCGCAATTAGGGACTTGCAAGATGGGATGTACTAATGTGTCTGAGACACATTTAGCGATTCCCAGTGGATCGCAAATGACCTACCTCATCAATTTGTGACCCATTGGGAACGGCCTGTAATCACAGGGATGTTGGCCTGCTGGGATCAGCAGACCACCATGTCTGTGATTGCTTTTTAATTAAAGATTTTTTTTTTCTGCAATGCAGACCCTTTTCCTTAAAGGTAACCGGGATGCATTTAAAAAAGAAAAATGAAAAGTGTACTTTTCATTTTTTAAGAGTAGGCAGTGTTCCATGCGACCACTGACTGTTCTTAAAAAATGTTGGCGCCCACATTCACAGAGAGGAAAGGGTCCCTTGGGTCCCCTTCCCATTTGCGAATGTGTTACCACCTCCTTCACGGAGTCGGTAAAAAATATGAATGTTTGCGACTGCATCCCAGTCGCAAAACATTCATACATGCCCCTACGACTCACTATTAGGAAGGGACGCCCTTAAAACACCCCTTCCTAATACCAACTCGCAAACCCTATTTTGTGAGTCAGTAATAGCTTACCGACTTGGATGTGAGTCCATATGATGATCTCAATAAACCTTCCTGTTATAATCCAGTGGGTCTGTATTCATATATCTTTCCAGCTATAGATCACATTTGAAAAGGCAAAAACTTGAAATCTTTCAAATCCCAAATTCAAGTTAGCAAAATCAGATGTTCAGGGGTTTTCAATACCTTAACCGCGCTTTCTGTGATGCAAAATTACCAAGAATGGTAGATTTTCCTTCACAGTCAGTTTAAATTTAGGAATGATAGCATGAGAATTCTCAGAGAAAAGGTAAGAGTTGGCTATTAAGGGTGGTTCGGAACATCCACAAATCTATGTGACTCTTCAGACTTCCTCAATGGTTTTACCCCCATTGTGTGCAATTAGGATCTTAAGTGTTCCCATACCATGCTGTGAATGGCTTTGGATTTGCTTAGGATAACTCCTCCATAAAAAGAGGCCAAGCCTTTACTCTCCTTTCTCATGGGATGGGTGATTGCTGTGGGTCGTGTTTCCTTCTCTTCTGGCAGTCCATTGTTCTAGCAGCCTTTGAGGCCCATCATTTGAAACACAGTTGCTAAAAGGGGAGATTAGGTGTGAATTGCGATACTGAAGTGCGAGAGACAGTGAGTTCAGTTTGGGAAAAGAGGATTAGCCTTTTGCCAGCACACAAATAGATTAGATAAAATTTCCATTGATTTTATTATGCTTTATTATACTTTTATTATACTTAATTTTCTTCATGCCTCAAACTTGAATATGTGGCATTCTTATTAAAAAAAGTCATACAATAGAATTTGTTCTAGTTGTTACACTTTTAGGGCTAGATGTACGGAATCACGGGTTTGTGATTTCCTAATAGCAAATTTTAGCAATTCGCTATTAGGAAATCGCAAACTGCGATGTACTACAGTGTGTTTAACACTGTTTGCAATTCCCAAATGGGTAGCAAGGAACCTGCCTCATCAATATTCATGAGGCAGGTAGCAATTTGCGACCTGTTTGGAATGGTCTGCACTCACAGGGATGGTGGCCTGCTGGGCTCAGCAGACCACCATGTCTGTGATTGCTTTTTAAATAAAGCAAATTTTTATTTTGCAATGCAGCCAGTTTTCCTTAAAGGAAAACGGGATGCATTTCAAAAATAAAAATGAAAAGCTAACTCTTCATTTTTTAAGATAGGCAGTGGTCCGTGGGATGTTGGCGCCCACATTCGCAAAGGGGTCCCTTAGGGACCGCTTCCTGTTTGCGAACAGGTTACCACCTCCTTCACGGAATCGGTAAAATATGAATGTTTTTCAACTGCATTCCGGTCGCAAAACATTCAGACATGCCCCTGCGACTCACTATTAGGAAGGGACGCCCTTGAAATGTCCCTTCTTAATACTGACTCGCAAACACTATTTTGTGAGTCGGTAATAGTTTACCGACTCGCAAAATAGGGTTAGTACATGCCAAATTACTCTTTAGCGGTCGCAAACTGCCGATTTCTCTGTTTGCAAATGCTAAAACGTGTCGTACATCTAGCCCTAAAACACAAGATCCCGTACCCTCTGGCGCAAATATGTGTCAGCCGAGAAAACATCTCCTTTTGGCATGCATACCAAATTTGAAATTTGTGAAACTCTGTAAAACCTTTGTGCATAATTACAGCTGGCTTACTAAAGTGTCAAAAAGACAGTTTAAACACAAAAATGTTTTTAAAGGAGGCCCAGCCACACCAGAGTTCAAATACCAGATGCCCAGCGTCCAAAAATCCTCCCCAAAACAATAGTGGCATCTGACAAAAATATGGATTTCTTTTTCACGACCCCCCAGTGCAAAGCCAACTGGAACTTACCTTTCTACATGGGAGATTCCAACGCTGAAGTGATAGAACATAGAAAATCAACCAAATTTTATGTAGCACTAATAATGTCTTTGTTTCCACATTCCTAAGAATCTTCTACTGGGCCCCGTGCAAATTTTTTTTTAATATACAGTTATAAAACTATCAGTAACCTATTCGAATGAAAAGTTAAGTAGAAGAATAGTGTTCCAATTCTAACATAATATCTAAGTCTAAACTTCACCATTACGTATAGCTACTCTGTGATGTCATATAGCACCCTCAATAATGCAATTAATTATCTGTTTTCTCTGTATTTCACTATTACACAGATTGAAAACCACCCTCATGAGTTTGCACTTTACATCATACATGCATCAGGAGGTAAGGACATTTTGTGTTTGTGGTTTTTACTCTGGCATATATAATATGTTTACTTGCAAAACAGTAAATGATCTATAGCCGGATATCCTTCAGTTTTTTTGGCTGTAGCCTGTGCCATAGAAATGCACACCTTTTACAGAATCAATCCTTCATATCTAAACCTGCTGATTTTATTAGGACAATGCCATTTTATCTCATCTTTCTGTCTTTATTTACTTTATTGCAGTCATAGACCATAAAAGCAATATCCTTGATAATACAGTACAAATACAAATAAATTACTTCAATCCTTTCTAGGAGCAATACATAAAAGAAGCATAAGAACAGCATAGCAATAATAAAAACACTGGTCTAATCTATAAAATCATACAGCACCATTCTGAAGATACAGTTAACTAATCTCTACTGATGCACTGGGCTTTAGTGAGGAGCTAGAAGATGTTAAAACTTTAAACCAAATGGGCCAGATGCTTTCTAAAAATTTAGCAATTGAAAAAACTATAACTGGGGACGAATCGGCTCTACAGATTCTCTCTGCTACCCTGTAGTGGCGGACGCCAAGAAAACAGCACAGGAGAACTATCCAGCGCCTTCTCGGCTTAAGAGTATTTTAAACAAAATAACAATATATGTTCAGTCGTTTCCTCGGCTTCTCCGCATGCAAGACAGGAATTGGTACCCCCGTGATTTACAAGTAACAGATGCTAAAGGTAAGGTGCCCAACCTAAATCTGATATATAGTGATTTTGTGAATGGGGGGGTCAATTTCATCCATGCAGTTCTTGAAGTGAGAGAATGGCTTAAATTCTAAAAAGGACCAGTGTGTTTCCCCAGGCCTGGCCGGCTAATTAATTCAGACCCCACCTGATCCCAGAACATTGCCTTCAGGTTTTTTATTTCGTTAGAGGAGATTGATTGTGGATCTGTCCAATACTCTTCTAGGCCTAGTGAGTAACATGTCTGTTTCACAAAGGCTAGCCACGGGAGCTTTCTCCCACCCTGAGCCCTATCTAATATGTATTGGAGGCCCTCTCTATAGTTAACCAATTCGGGGATCGACTTCACTCGGAACCAATATAAAATTGGCCTGAGTCGAGTTAGGTGGATGATGAGCCGAATGCTATGTCAAGTTTGAAGACTAGAGGAATGCTTTGGGGAATTTTGAGTACCATTCTCAAGAATTGTTCTCTACCACTTCAAGTGCATCTAGGTTAACGTGACCCCACAATTCCGCACCATAGATACCAGCAGCTACAGCTTGGGCCTTCCAGGCTTCAAGAATCAGAGAGACTGGGTAGATAGAGGAATTATTTGTGTATTTTAATAATGCTGCTGCCCTGTATTTTAGGATAAGAGTGCTTTTTGTGACTTGATTTACCCAGGAGTTAGTACTGGATAGACAGATACCAAGATAGTCAAATTCATTCACTCTCTGTATCCGTTTCCCCTCAAGCAATTTTGTTCCTTTAAAACCTCTGTGTGTGTGTATGGCCATGAATTTAGTTTAGCTTTCATTTATCACTAGGCCATGATCTGAGCAAAAGAGACTAAACTTGCTCAAGAGGGTCTCTAGGACCTTAGGAGTCTTTGATATCAACAGCATGTCGTCAACAAACAACAAAGCTGGGATCTTAGTCCCCCAAGATCTGGGGAATCGTTGTCACAGGCCAGCAAGTAGTCAATGCATCTGTTAATGAGCAGCAAGAATAGTGTGGGTGCAAGTACACAGCCCTGCTGAACTCCTTTATCGACCCCAAATGGGCCAGTTGATTCCCTGTTGGGACCCCATTGGACCTGAGCAAAGTTATCGCAGTATAGACGTGTAATGATGGTAAGGAGGGGGTCATTAATCCCCATTTCACTAAGGGTTCTCTACAATCTGTCCCTGGGGACCATGTCAAATGTCGCTTTGAGATATACAAAAGCGGCATATAGACTACCATCACACAGAGCCACCTCTTTCCTCCTTATCAGCTGAAACCTGAAGACCTGGTCGACTGTGCTGGTCTTAGGCCGAAAACCAGCCTGAAATTGGGCCAGAATTTTACTTTCTTCGATCCAGGACAGCAACTGATCCAGGATAATCGTACAACATTTCTTTTCCTACAGTCGATAAGGCTGATTGGCCGGTAATTCGCTGGATCCGATTTTGATCCTTTTTTGTGGATATGGATAATCTCTGCCCCCTTCCATGACTTGGAACTATCCGCGCCTGTCAGTATTGTATTAAAAATGCAGATGAGATATGGAACCAAATAGTTTGCTCTGAAATAAAGAGGTCCACTGGAATTCGGTCGAACTCTGGGGCCTTCCCTGGATTCTGGGAAATTATGACAGATTTGACCTCAGTGTTACTAGAGTAAAGCCCGGCCTCATAGAAAGAATCTGTTTTTGAAAGGGGTGGTCACACGCTAGTGGCTTGTAGTTGGCCAGATCGGTTTAGGGACTCACAGTTTGTAGATGGGAGAGGACAACTATATAAGGTTTTAAAATGGGTCACCCAATCATGTAGTAGAATATGGGATTCTGGTTTCATCTTGGCGAACTTTGCGCCGTGAGAAATGACATGCCAAAAGTCCTTTTGGTTCCCCTTTCGCACAGCTGCTAATAGGTCACTCCAGATAGCTGTGTCCCAATCAGTTTTTGGAATTTTGTGGGCTTGCTTGTAATCAGATCTGGTGATCTTAACTTTGTGGTAAGAACCCCCCTTGAGGGCACCTAGGAGATGGGTTTTTGCCACTCTACAGTTCCTGTTATACCATGTAGCGTCTCCTGACCCAGAGGAATTCTTTATGATTAAGGGCTTGGTAAAAAAAACTGCATTTTTAGCTCCCCAAACCATTTGGTATGGACTCCCATAATCTCTTCAGGGGCTAACTCTGGACCAGCTAGGAATGTCATTGTGGAGATCAAATTATGATATATATGGACGGAGAAGCTTCATTGTCCACTATGCTCCTCCACTTGACCGTTTTAAGGTTGTTATTCACTGTCAGGGCCCCAAGCGGTATACTCAGTTCCCTTTCGAACCTACTTGCTATGCCACTGAAGGTTAGAAAAAGGGGAAAATGATTGCTTTCCATCCTAGGAAAAACGTCTATGTTTTTGATGTTCACCCAATATTGGAGGGACACAAAGAAATATTCAATACGACTTGTGTACTTATTTCTAGTGAATGTCGGGTGTCTCTTTAGGTGTGATTTGGTTCTGCCATTGCAAGCTCTTAGTTGATTGCGCATACTAAAATCAGTTAGTTGCAAGGCTACTCTAGGAATTGTTTTAATACATAGGCCCAGGATTTGGGGGATTTCCCAATGGTGGTCTTCTTCGTTGGCCAATTCCCTTTACAGCGTGTTCTGTTCGAAGCACACATTAAAATCCCCACCTATGATTATGGCACTCTCTCCTTTAGAGTTGGTATTAATGAAATCATTCAGATTGTGGATTACAGGGAAGTCAGCTGATCTGGGAATGCTCCTGCAATAAAGATTAAACAAATGGAATTTGTCATTCCTGTTGAGTACGGAGATTTCGAGACCAATGATATCTGGAGAGGCAATAGATAGCTGTTTAACCTGACACCCCATAGAGACCCTAACCCATGGAGTGAGTCCAACTGATAGTCTACCTGATTTAGACTTGCAAGCTGGCACATGGTAGGTCGTAAAGCCCTGCCTGTGGGTGGGGATGATTTCTCATGTTTCCTGGAGCATGACTATATCTGTCTTGTCTATAAAAGCCCCCCATTCCCTCTGGGCTAGCTTACTCCCCAAGCCAGCGATCTTCCATGAAATCAAGATGGAAGAATTTGGCAAGTTGGAAGTGAGTAGAATTTGGACCTCCTGGTGGCTTGAGGGCATGACACAGGATCGTGCCATGGTTGAAGGATTACTAGGGGGTTTGAAAAATTGTTCAGTGGCAAGACGGCAAGTGTGACTAGAATCCATCAATAGCGTGTTCAGGACGTGAGAGTGGGGAGAGGGGAAGGGCAGCTTAGGTGGTGGTTTGCTACTAATACTCATGGTCACTGAGCTTTCTTATGTTTTGTGTACTGTTTAAATGAAGACAATACTGAAAAACAGAAGACAAAGGTGATGTAATAGAACATATGGAGAAATTCTTCAGAACTGCAATATCTCTCAATGCCATTTTGTTTCCACTATTCGAATTATGTTACTCAACTAAACCTTACCACCTTCTGTGAAGGTACTCCCATCACATCATCACATGGCCATCTTCCAGTTTAACGTGGCTTATCATGCTCTGGTTTACATTTGCAAGAAATGACGTAACCCAGACTAACACAGTCTCTCTAGGTTTTGCATACTCAACGCTGCTTTGCACACCTAACGCTTATCATTGTGTACTTTTCTTGTCAACCTTTTATTTGGTCTCCTCTTTCCAACTGCAACATAAATCTCTGGTATGTATGCATTGTTGAAGAAAGTCGCCCGCTGCGTTCAGTCTGAGAAAATGCAGTTTTTTCTCTCCTGTGTCACGCTGGGTTTCCCAGTTTTAAGATATCTTCCTAAACACTTTTGCTACATGTTGTTTTTGAATGGTGTTATAAATATAGCTCTTCAGTGTTTGCACTGCTTCTTGGAGCAGCAGCTTTTTTCCCTCAGAATATAGGACTTTCTTTCTGCTTGTTTCTCTTAAAATTCTTTTGTCGTCCTTGACGTTGGTCACTCAGAATATTTTATGACTCACATTTGACTCAATCAAAAATGGTTAATAATTGACATGCATTCATCTGATAGATTCAGACTTTTTTTTTTTTTAGTATTGCAACATACACCAGTCAGTATTCGAAATTATGATAGACACTTAGATTAATAAATACCAGGACAAGAGGGACATTGATTTAAGATTAGTTTATTTCTAAATGATATAGGTAGGCACAGTTCTAACTGTTGCTTATTACATGGAAAGTTCCATTGATTTAACCTGGACTTTCTCATAAATGAGCCACAGTGCTATCATATACCGACCTTGTTCTCATGAATATGATAAGTGTGCAGCTAGAACAGTTATATATAATTGTGCATTGAGGCGTTGTGTTTTGAAGGATGTCCCAATTTATCAGTCTGATATTATCCCAATGTCTTATGTTGTACTTGTTCCTCAGAGGATTTTCTTAATCTGCTAACTGGAGCAATGTATTTAAATCAGAACACTTATAGGAAGCGCAAGCAATACTAGGTACAAAGCATATCAACGGGATGGAGAGGTTGAGTAGGAAGACCGAATAGAATTATCCAGAATGAGCATCACCAAAATGGATTTCTGTCGTTAACATGGTTTAGTATAATATGGTTACAAAGATGGTCAGATTAAAAGAATGCTGAGATTCATGTTGGTGACCTTTTTTTTTTTTTATAGATTTCAGCCCTTTTAAAATCTCTAGTAAAGGCCTTGTTCTTCATTTCAGAAAAGAAGCGAATAAGGAATACAGACAGCCCACTGTGGGAGAGGCTCTTGCAAGGTCCATCTGGGCAGGTAGCCAGGATGTTTCTCATGGACAGAGATGCAGAAGAAGTCACAAGTGACGTAAGAGTAATTTCAAACAGGCTTATCATTTATATCCAAGTGTCTTCCTGCATTAAATACTACTAAAATAACACAATATCTGCATACTTTAATTCCCCATAACAGGTAGCTCAATACATCAAATTTAATGTTCAACTGTTGGAATCAATTCTTGGTAAGCTAAATGAAGAAGAGGACCGAGAGATTCAGAGGACCGTTGAAAGGTAATTTAGAAAATGTACATATGTTTGTTTGTTTATTTATTGATTGATTTATTTATCTAAGTGCTACATGTCTCATTTTGGTGTACTTCTGAGTGCCTGAGAGAGGGACAAAAGTGTGCAACAGGTTTGTTGGAAGGTGATTAAGGTTTGAAGCCAGGTCTGATGTGTGACTGATGGTGTTCGGAATGTTTTGATTGTGCCCACTGTTCTTGTTGAGTTTAGTTTTAGTATACCTGGCTGATGAGCCCTAACTAGAGTGAAACCTGTCCTAGGTTGCTTGTGTTCCGGTTCAGGGAGGACCTGGCCTGGCAGTTTGGGCTGGCTGTTCCCATTGGAGTAGGGCGAAGGATAATTTGCATTTGGCTGGGTCCGAACTGAAGTGGCAAGATGTGCAAAATAATGGACTGGGATGCGGCCCGAATAATTGGCTGAGATTAATTCAAGCATTCCATACATCATTTTACTTCAGTTTTCTGACGTTTCCTGAAGTGCATATTATTGGATTCAGATGACAAGTCAGGGTGAAGGGTATTCAAGAGTTTTGATCTTTAGACGCCCAGCACTGGTATCAACTCTGGCACTGAAGTCCACCTCCTTTCAAGCAGATAAGCACATGTGATCAGCAAAATGCCATCACTCACAGAGCAACGCAGCCAATGGCTGAAGTGGGCCGACCTGTTGCTCCTTCTGGATGCTGTTCAGCAGGAAAGCAAAATGTGAATGACAGTTCGACAGACCAATGCATGACGAGATCTAACTCATAGCCTCCCTTTGTATGTAGTATGCATTTTTATTTATGATATTTTTTAAGTTCATGACATGAGGCAGGTGAAACAGATAAAGCTGCCTCTCTGCAAGATCTAATAAACATATTCACTACATTTGCAAATCCAGGAAGTAGTTAAGCAGGCGAGGAAGATGAATGGCAAGAGGAAGAAAGGAAGGTGAGTGAAGGCAATGAAGATTTGTCAATGAAGGATCCAGTATGAGATGGTGCCATTGAGAGAAGGTCATGCATCCATATAAAGAAATATTTTCCACATAGTGATGAATAATAAAATGTTATATACACCAGTACATATTTTGTTGTGCTTGACAGACAATTTGCAGGATTAAGTACAGGGGAGTAGAAGTATGTATGTAAATATACAATGGGCTTATATTTCCATGGAAAATCCTGAGTATATTTGTGATTTTCTTCTGTTTAGTTGCATTTTCTGTGTAAACACTATCAATGATTCTTGTATGTTTTCCATGTATAGTCCGATATATGATGGATGTAGTCACATGTTCAAAGTTCAATCTCTAAAAATTATATAAGTTTCTCTCTATTAGTACAAAATAAAACAGTTGTTAAAAATGAGAGAAAATGAATTTTAAGATGAAAATTGACATCTACTATTACTGTGCATTTGCTAGATAATAGCTATATGCCTATCACACATGTATTACTATAATCTGATCCTATGCTTTTCTGTGATTAGGTACATGACAGAGAAGTCCAAACTATTACAACATCTTCGCAGCAAAGTAGAAATGACGGAAACTACAGTATGATGTAGGTGACCATCAGAATATTTCAGATGACAACGTATGGTTGATCTGTATGTCAAGAGGAAGATGGAAAAAATAGAGATGTTTTTGGACCACATGCCGTCATCCAACTGTACCAAGACTTAAGGATTTCCATAGACTGAATATTGCTTCGTAGCGCAGAATAAGACTCAATAAATGATGCCTTAACAGGCAACAGAAGACAAACTACTGTTGAAATCATACCTTTTTAGTTGGATCAGTCAATTGTCTAGTGACAGTTTTAAAGGTGACTTTGCTCCTAATCTGATGGCCGTGCATCAGGTTTATGACATCATTGAATGGATTATAGAACATGGTTTTCTTAAGTAAGCTAAGACAAACCAGGTGGAAGCTTGCGTGGTCTCAGAGTTTAGCCTGTGATTGCCTGGAGGCATGGACAGAAATGCATGCATAATGCGTTCCTATAGTAACAGTAATAAATAAATGCTGGCAAATGCCAGTCGACAAAATATGCTAAGAAAGCTGTGACGATGATGATGGCCCAGAAGTCAAAGGACCTTTGGCAAAACTCCACTTATTACTACAGGGATCATAGCTACTGTTGATATTTGTGTTACTCTGTACTTTAACTTCAGTTGTTTAGGAAATAATCTGAAATAAGTGTATGTCCTGGATTGTGCGTTTTGGCTGTTTGAAAGTCTAACAGATATCATTTAGAAAAAATTGATTTTCCTATTCTTTAGAAGATAATCAAAATCATTTAATGTCATGGGTTGTGCCTTAACCATTTGAGAGACTACCAGATATAATTTAGAAAAAAATAATTTCCTGTTGATCATTCACAAGTCAAAATTTGCTTCTCGTTTTGTGTAATGAAGTTGCTTCACAATATTATGGTTTTGTTTGGGCGGGGGGGCAGACAAAGTGTTTTATTTTGCATGGATTTCCCTTTTATTTCAGTTCATTAATTACTGAGGAGTCCTGTATTTTAATGAATTGATCTGTCGAACACAACTCAGCTCAATGGTACAGTAGTAAACTGATACATGCCACAAAAGGACGTTAATAAAAAGAAATCAGTGGTCAGTTGTTTGTTTCCTGCATAAGGTGATGACTTAGAAGAATAAACCAACGGGAGCCAAAGAGATGATATGGCTTTCAAAACTGATTTTTTAAATCATGAAATTCTTTGAGATATTTTTATAGATGTCAACAAGCAGATTACAGATGTACCCTAGATCATCAAAACTTCAGCTTTCCAACACAAGGTCAAAATATCTTCCTCTGGTGGACAAGTAATACCATTAGATAAAATTCTTATATTATCAAGTTATTTTTTGTTCACCGATTGACCCTTTCATTCAAAAGGAGTTTGGGGGAGTTGTGGCAATCAGAAGCAAAAAGAATAATAAGTTTGTGAAATACAGCATCATAATGGGTCAGAGTTCAACCTACCTTATCAGTATTCATGAGGTAAGTTGCAAATTGCGAGCCACTACAATTGGCCACAATTACAGGGGTTGAGCCCTGCTGAGGTCACCAGACCACCATGTTTATTTTAAATAAAGCATTTTTTTTAAATGCAGTCCATTTTCTTTAAATGAAAATGGGATGCATTTAAAAAAAAAAATTAAAAAAAATGACACAGGCATGTTTTAAGAGTAGGCAGTGGTCTTCTCCTAAAAAACGTTTTAGTCAACAAACATAAAGGAGAAGGGTCCCGTGGGAACCCCTTCCCAGTTTTGAATGGTTTACCAACTTTTTTGAGTTAGTGATAAAATATTAATGTGTTGCGACTTGGTTTCGGTCACAAAACATTAATACATTCCTGAAGGAATCAGTATTTGGAAGGGGCGCCCTAAACACGCCCTTCCAAAAAACGATTTCTTATTATAGCCTAACCCCATTTAACGGATCGTTAATTAGGTTTAGTGTATTTCAAAAAATGTTTAGAGGTCACAGACCTGATTTACCAAATCTGAGGGTTTGTGACTGTTAAAACAATTCGTACATGAGGTCCAATGTTTGCAAAACCCCCTAATCCCCTCTTTCATGACCTTTTTAGATCCCTTTATCCCCCTCTTGGGCACAACGACCCACCCTGATCAAAACCAAGGGATCTTGGGTGGTTTAAACATTTTACAGATCACATTCACAGCATCAGCGTACAACACAAACTATACCCCCTCTAGGAAAATTGGACTCTTCCTCTCCTTCCTTAAGTCATACAGTCATCCCAAATGCCTCGCTTATCCCACAGTCATTCAACTTTTATCTAATCATAGGTCACAAGATTTTGAAAGGAGTCCACCCTACAGTGTCCAGGAGAGGCCTGCAAGCTTTAAGGCATAGTTAGGGAAGTGAATGGCATACGGGATCAAATAGCAATGGCAAGTCAGTGCTATTGCTTTAAAAAGAATAGGCCATGTTTTGTAGATAGTTAGAGTATGTCAATAGGAACTGATCACAGAAGACCCTATCACCTTCGGGTGCTGAGATGTAACGTCAAACAGCATTATCTTGCTGACAAGACAACATTAGTGTCTATTGATAATATGTTTCTGTCAACCAGAGACTACAAGTCCTCAGAATTCTCTAGATGCATTTGAGTCTCAGTTTCTGTCGTGTGCAATGCTTCTTAATTGCTCTTGGTAGCAGACAAGATGTGAATTGTGTATCAAGTGTTTCATGATATGTATGCCATTTGTCTTTAAAGGAGGTTCAGCCCAATGGCATTGTGCTCAGGTGGATGAGAACTTGATGAAAATCTCAAAACCCAAGAATAACCAGGAATCCCCAGCCAAAGAGATGATTGATCCTGATTTGAAAGTCAAACTATTCTATTGTCCAGTTAATGGGCCCATCAGAGATGTGATGACCAGGAACAGGGCCAGTGGATATGGTTCAGAGGGATTAGTTACAAAATAACCCGGTCCTAAAAGTCTGTTATCTAGCATGGGAGGAACTAGAGCTCTGAATGGACTTAGCTGTCTGTACCTCCCTTTAGAAACCTGTACAATATAGTTGGACTTGGCCCTTTCTGCAGGGTCATCCCCAAACCTTTTGCTTTTGCCCTCCACGTTTTGCTGAATTTGTTTTTCTTGGCTCTAGCGCTCTGCGCACTTTACCACTGCTAACAAGTGCTAAAGTGATTGTGTTCTTCCCTTAAAACTTGGTAAGTTTGGCTTATACCCAATTGGCAGATTTAATTTACTTATAAGTCCTGAGTAAAAAGGCATTACCTATGCCCAGGACCTGTAAATTAAATGCAACTAGTGGCCCTGCAGCACTGATTGTGCCACCCACTTAGGTAGCATTTAAAACATGTCTCAGGCCGGACATTGCAGCCTGTTTGTGCAGTTTTTAAACTGCCATTTTGACATGGAAAAATAAACCTTTTGCCAGGCCCAAACCTCCCTTTTAAAACATACAAGTCACCCCTATGGTAAGCCGTGGACAGGCCAGAGGGTAGGGCGCAATGCATTTAAAAAGTAGGACATGTACTTTTACATTTTTCAATACTGCAAGGCCTACCTCTCAAATAGGATAACATTTGAGTTATCATATTACATTTTATAGGTGCAATTTCCAAATGGGAACAGGTAACCAATTCATGTTTGGTGTCCCTGAAATCACAATTTAAAATCCTAACTTATGGTGAAGTCAGATTTTAAATTGCAATTCTGAAAATGCCCCTTTTAGACATTTGTGGCCCAGAGAAGCGAACATGACATAAGATGATGAAACAGCAGAACCACTTTTAGAATTGTCTATCCCCACTTCAGAGCTGTGAGCTACTGACACTTCCAAATGGTTTTCTTGCTTTTTGGTTTTGCCTAGGAGAAGAAGAAAATACTTGCCCAGAGTGCAACTTCTTCAAATTCTTCGTATTCACATGCCACTTACACAAATAGGGCCCGTGCCTGAGAGTTTGATGGCAGCAAGACAAGCCGAGGAAATACTGCTCACAAGCCCACACACACTAGTCGAAGGCCTACAGAGTATCCTGTACCCCAGTGCCACTGGGGCCAATAAGGCACTAAATGACCTGCTTTGGCTATACCACCCCTCAACTGGGGCTCTGGCAAGATGGAAGATGGAGCCCCTGGGGAAACATGCCGTAGAAAGAGCGGTAAAAAGTGGAGTGTGCGGACCCTCCGTAGGTGCTTGCGGCACCGGCCTAATGCCGGCTGTTTGCGCACCTATACTGAATGAACCATGGTCCCTAGGGCCTCACCTCCACTCTGTTGCGACCAAATGAGCCGTTCCACACTGCTCGGAACCAGGCGCTACTCCACTCTACCCCACTTGACTTGGAGCAGCCAGAAGAGGCCAAGAAGTGAGGCCCGGGCAGAAACTGAAGGCCAAAGCTTATGGCCACTACCCGGGAGCCAGGATCCACGTCAGCAGCACCTCACCGGAGTTCAGGGCGTGTGACATCAGCATAAGTGTCAGCGGAATGCTCTTTGCATTGTCAAATAGAGGGCAAATGGGGCAGCAGGACAACGGGTGTCAGTCGGGATAGACTGAGCACTCACCCTTGCAATCACTATGCTCTCTGACATGCCCTCCACGGTGTCCTCCTGCAGCACCTCCGCTCGCTTCCATTGGAACGCAGCACCCAGGTATGGCCCAGAATGTGGGAGGCTCGCTAACTCTCACTGTGGCTCTCTCCCGTCAGATGGCACGCCGCGATTATTAATTGCTGGAAGCCTCTCCGCACCCCAGGTGACTCACCGCACCTCTCTGTGCTTCATTGCGGCTACTAAATCCTGGGAGTGTGCTGCCGACTTACTAATATGGGTATCGGGTAGGCCTGGGCGGAGTTCGCAGAGTTCCGCTATGCGGAACTCCGCTAAGTGACAAAAAAACTCAGCCGCAATACACGGATTTCGCAAGCGGTGGAGTGCTTTAGGGTCATGCTGTTCGTGGTGATTTTCAGCGCCGGGTGTTTGTCCCATGCTGTAAAATCATCGCGAATGGCACCATGTGCAGAACAAGAGGGTGCAGCTTCCTTTCTGCCGCTCGAGTAGATTTTGTACTCAAGCAGCAGCTTTTTCAATGTGAGCGGAAGGTTTCTCAACACGAGCGGTCGCGACCTGCCGTGACCACTCGCATTGAAAAATCCGACGGCCCGTGTTGCAAAATCTCGCCAGGAGGTTGATTTTCCTCGCTCACACTCACCAACTTGACATTGACGAGCATGAGCGAGGAAAGTTTTTGGGAACTCCGCGTGGTCCGCTGAGTACGGAAAACTCCTCAAACTCCGCAAGCGGAGCGGAGTCACCGCTCAGGCCTAGTATTGGGACCGTTAGCTGTGGCGCTCCTGCTCCTCCAACAGCAGCCCTCGTCCTCTGCCATGCCCCTTTCTCAACAATCGATTCTGTGCTCTGTCTCAGCTGAGACCAGGTGAAAGTGACTAGGGTCCGAGTCACTGCTCTGAGGGACACCGGGACTAACCAGACCATGATAGTGAATAGGCTAGTTTCCCCAGAGCAGTACCCCAGCCAAGTGTGTAGGGCAACTCAGGCCCATGGGCAAGACATTTTCCGCACTATGGCCCTGGTATCCCTTGAGTGCAGTGGGGAGGTGACCCAGAGGAGGATCACAGTTAGTCCCCAGATGCCCTGGTTGTTAAGTTTTTTGGGAGTACCACTCTCAATCAGAGGGTACGGGAGCCTAGATGGAGGGGCATGGTGAAGGAGGACTCATCTCTGTACCCTGTTCAGCCTCAGGGTACAGACCCTGGGCTGATTGGCAAGTCTCAGGATACTACCCCTAAGCTAGTTTGAGGTAGAGTGGAAAACACCCAGGCCTACTTCCCCCCACTCTGAGAAATCTCAGAGGTCAGAGATGCCTGGATGGCTTGGGGCCTGGTTCTTGGCAGTGACAGCTGTCAGTGGCCTCTGTTGGTTACTGTCCTTATGGGCAGAGTTTTCTCGGTCACATGACTGGGTGTAGCTGTCAGTTGAGCTTTATGTATTCTTCCTAGACAGCCACACACAGTAAGGAACTTAGGTGTGCCTGAATGGGCCATCAGTGGCAGGGTGGGGGGGCTGTGCACACTCCCACTTACACTCAAAAAGTCTGTGTCTTGTCTCCACAAAAAGGCCTGCATACCCTCTGTAGTTAGTCTGGAGCCAGGACAGGGGAGGCAGGATACCTGGGGACTTCAAAGGGAAACCTCCAGAAGCTTCTCCTCTGCTTTAAAGGCACAACTGTGTATGAATGCTGGACTGCACAGCTCCTCGGAACTGGTGCATCGCTCCGACTGCGCGTTGCATCCTCGATGCTGGACTTTGCATCACAAGCCCCGTCGACAGGATCCTCAAAGACAATGCAGGCCCTTGCATTGCAGTCTCGCCACATCTCCTAAACGATGCATCGCCTCTGCTGTGCGGCGCATCTTTAACACGGATCCTCGCAATGCTCCTCAAACCAGGATTTAAGGTACTGTCTTCAGCAGACCTAACAGGGTCCTGTAGCTGGCCCGCAATCCACTGCAGTTGGCCTGAGCTTGTGACTTTGTCCCGGTCCGGTGAGACCAGATATTTACAGTTGCCGCTTTGTGTTATTTGGCACTATTTTTCACTAAGATCTTTAAAATGGAATATCTCCGGTTCTACTAATTGGAGTTTTGTCATTTTGGTCTCTTTTTATTTATTAAAGAAAGTTTTATTTTTCTAACTTGGTGTGGGATCCTTTTTGTGTGGTGTCTCCACTTTATTACTATTTGACGTGCTGCACACATATTTTACACATTGCCTCTAAGTTAAGCCTGACTGCTCTATGCCAAGCTACAAGTGGGTTGAGCATAGGTTAATTTAGGGTTGGCTCATGCCTCCCCCTGACAAGGATTGTGGGTGCTGCTTGACAAGGGCTCATACACCAGTCAAACAATGTAGGAAGGTGGAGAATTATGTGGTGATGCTGGTTAGGCTTCACCATGCAATACTGTCACAAACCCCAAAGGTGGTCCTCGGATTCACACTCATAAATCCTTAGGTCAGTCCTGGTTATGTGGCAAAGAGCAGTCAGGCTTTACTAGAGGAGCACACATTAAGCATTTCAGAGTACCAACATGGGCGATAAGTAATTGACAAAGCTCGAGAGAAATCTGACACCAAATTATAAAAAAAATTGTATTCTTATCTACATTTAGACACCAAAACAAACGGAATGGCATACATATAACCAGAGTTATAGATTCTAGAAGCAGTATAAAATCAGTGTAAAATAATACAGTGAAAATTTAACATTGCAGTCAATGGGAAAAACCACTAGTGACAATCGGTCACTTGCAGGTCGAGTTGCGTGGTAGCCTTGCGGAGTAATGTTGATGTGGGGCCAGGACCAGGTCACGACAGTCAGTTGAATTTTGCCTGGCCCATAGAGGTCGTGAGGAGAGTTGTCCTGGCTGTCCCTGGTGCTGAACTGGAGCCGTGGGAGCTTTTACTGCTTACATGGTGCTACGGGAAACAAGATGCAAAAACACAACGATGGGGTGGTTGCTTACATCGGTCGAAGGTTGGATGGAGTTCCCTCTAGGTGCAGCGTTGAGTGAAGGGGTTGGTTGCCGGACTGGCGACTAACAAGTCTTGTCATTGGTAATCCTTGGAAAAAGGTACTTCGACATCCGGTGGTCCCGGGGAACACGGTAGCTGCCTGTAACTTTGTGGAAGGCAGGACTACAGTTCCCACAATGCACTAGACCATCTGGATTTGGGCGAGCCCACGGAGGGCCCAATGGCCAGCGATTCTTCGGATCAGGAGCTTTCTTTTACCTGCAGTTTGAGGGGACTAGTGCAACTAGTCTAGGGGAGTCTGAGGGTGCTTCAGGCTTCCACAGGGGCCCCTCTGTCTGGGGAACAGAGAGTTAACCTAGGACAAGTCTTGAGCAGGCAGGTCCAGGAGCGTTGCCACATGTGCAGAGTATCTCTTTTTTGCCTTGTGCAAGTCCTGTTGTTGCAGACATTGGTCTCTTCTTTTGTCCTCTTTGATGTAGATTGTTCAGAACTGAGGTCATGGTGTCAGGGGTAGCTCTTAAATTTTAGATAAAGGAGCATTAGGGGTTTGGGTGCAAGTGGCCAATGGGCTGCTTGCCCCAGCAACAAACCACCACTGAGATGACCACATCCGGTGGTGTGGTTCACCTTTTCTACCAAGAACCCTCTATTCTATCCTAACTTCTACAAATGGCAGTACCTTTCTTATAGTATACAGATCAGGCTTCCCACCCTGGAGGTGTGGCCAACTGTCTTGGGTTGTACACCTCCTTGCCTACCTAATTTCCTGCCTGCCCGGGTGAAAATTTGCTGGGCAGGAGGAGGGCTGTTTCCTCCTCCGGGAGTCAGCCCTGATGCATATCAGAAGGGGTGCAGCCTTTGAAACTCATCGCCTTGATGTGCCACTTCACTAGACTTCCTCAGAAGTAGGCGATATGACCTCTTTCCTGCCCAGGCCTTTGTTCCTGACTCCTGGAAATGATCACACTGCCTGGCTGGAGTTCAGAATCCTGTCTTGGTGGCAAGTGGCATGGTCTGCCAGCCAAAGCACAGATAAGCTGTGGCAACTGGGTGGACAACCGCCAAGGTAGCAACCTGGGTGCATGCAACATCGCCCTCGACACAAGAGTCATGTCAGGGGTGAGAAGCCATGTTGTTTGATACCAAACACGACATATTTAGGCGGTACCATAATAGAGCTGCCAGCCTCTGGTTTGCCCAGGTGCCACCCCATATTATCCAATGAACTGTCTATCACTTATAGTGTCCTTTAATGGCAAAGGGCACTATAGGGGTATATAAGCTTGCACTTACATGTCCACACCTCTAATATATTGCACACTGTCTCCTGGGCTTTAGTAGGCCTTCCTTAGGGGTGACTGATATTTAGTAAAGGTAGTGCATTGATTCTACCACACATGGTGAGGGTAGAGTCGAGTTCAAGCTGTTTGTACTGCTCCTGCAGTCTGCAATGGCAGGCCTGCTGTCAGTAGATTACATGGGCCACTCAAGTGGCACAAACAGTGCTGCAGGCCCTAGAGACCCCTTTACCACCCATGCCCTGGGTAGGCCTGGTACCATATACTTGGGACTTATAGGGGAGTAAACTCCTCGCCAATTGGGGATTCCAATTTGCACATAACAGTTTTAGGGAGAAAGCACTGGCACTGAGATTTGGGCAGCAGACTCCAGTGCACTATCGGAGTCATAACCATCAGCATTGGAGCGGAAAGTGTGTGGGGGGGTCGATACAAAAAGGGCACTTTCTTACAACCGACAAACTCATTTCTCTTAAATAGCAACGCAAACCCTGTTCAAAATCTCTGTTGGCAGCCAGCACAAAATAAGAGGGTGAAATGCCCATACTCTTCTCTGAACAAACTACAGCCAATCGTGCCCACCCACCTGAAAACAAGGATGTCTTCTTTTTGTTCCTCTTGGGGTCTAGAAGGGCGCTAGATTTTTTCTGCATACTATCTGCATTAACACTCCGTCCACATCCACAAACTGACTTTATTCACATACCAATCATCATCACTGAGAGCAAACAAACAGAATCCAACTTTTGAAGTCATTGATAAATCTTTTTTTAAATGTTCTCTATACTTCATCATCGGGAGATCTCTGCCCCAGTGGCGATCTAGACTTTCTACTAACTTTACACTCTGATTTTGTGAATAGCCCAAAGTAGTAAAGTTTCTACGAAGAGTAATGGTAAACGTACACATTGTTACTCAGGGAGTGTAAGTAAATAGCGCCCATGTGCATGCAAATTGTTGGGTCTCACAACTTCATCAAAAGATTTTTAAACTTAGAAACTTTTGCAAACTGCAAAGCATGTGAAGTTTGAGAAAACGGGCAGGAAAAACGGACTAACCAGCAGCTGAGCACAATACAAGCAAAATGTTCCTTTTATCACTTAGGACTGCAAACAGTAGCAAAAAAGCACTTCTGCTCAGCAGCCATGCAATGGTGGTACCTTGCCAATGGATGTCCTACCCTTTCAAAGGCAGGGACATCCACGGTCATGGAATCATTAGTGGTGGTCTTCTGATCAGGACGGCTTATTCACAAACTGAATTTGGTAGTACTTTATTAGTGCAGCAATAGTGCTAGAAATGCTATTCCCAAACATATGAGTGTAAATCTCCAACTCCATTTCTCCTATCTGTTTTATGGGAAGATCCTCACACATACGTTTACTACTAAGGCCCTGATTACAAGTGCAGGGCTAAATTCGATCACATTCCCAGTTTACCCTTGATAGATTCCAACAGGTCAAACTTGCTGACATTTTTCAAGGGAAAAGGGCAGTAAAAATAAAAAACATGTGGAATTTGGTGTGCTAAATACTGATTCAGCAAGTTATGCCTCATTTACATTTAAAAACAAATAATAAGAGGTAATTACCACCTGTGGTAAATACCCCACCCAAGGAGTAGTAGTATTTGCAACGTGTGGTAAATACCTCACCCTGTTCTGCCTAACTTGCTATAAGGGCCTAAATAGTACATGTGGGAGGAACTAGGGGGTGATTGAAAAATAGGACGTACCTACTACACAATAGGTGGGGTTTAGGGAAGGGTGTTAGCGGAGGACATGCACCCCCCCCCCACAAAAGAACAAGTCAATTCCTATTCAAAAACTGCATTTCTAAGGTTACTACAGCCAAAAAGGAGTCACAATGTTGTAAATGTACTCCAGCTCAGCATTGCCACTGCAATATCATCCAATAGAAAATCCTGAAGGCAGGGACTTAAGATAAAACCCCAAAGCAAATAATGTTACATTAAATCAAATCATTTAAAATAGTAAAAAATATAAATACATTTAAATTACTATTTAATACATCTAAAAAAATAGTTTTAATTTTTTAATAAGCTTTTTGAATTTAAAATGTATTATAACATTATTTTTTAGTAAAATATAATTAATTTACTTCTAAATCATTCTGTACATCACTTTTTATAATTATGAATACATAATAAATATATACTTTTTTACTTCAATTGTGAATTTTGTTTTTAATGTAAATTTCAGCAAAAATTATTTTAATTTCATATATTTAAAATAATTTCATTTCAAATTTAAAATAAGTTATTAATGCAGAAATATTTGTATTTTGTTCTACATTAAAATATCAAAAAATAACATTAATATTTAACATACACTTCAAAAAATTCCACCTAAAACTTTTATATTTATTTATTATGTATTAAAAAGTACTAAAAGAAATGTATAAAACTATTTTGAATTCATTAAATTATTATTAAATTTACATCAAGTAATAGTGTTGAAATAATGTAATTAACATTATTTTCTACTGTTTTATTTTAGGTCCCTGCCTTCATTATTTTCAATGGGAAGGTGTTGCAGTATCAATGGTTGACCATGTTAATTCTTCGTTCTGAGCTGTGGCCTGTGAATATGGTTACCTGCGATCTTCCCAGGCGCGCTGAAGGGAGAAAGTTGCCAGAGTTATAAATAACACAAAAAGCCACCGGAAGGGGAACCTCAAAATGGAAACCTCAAAATGGAAACAAAGTATTACTATGCCGGTCAGAGTTGCCTCAGACCGACACCGTCTCGGTGTGTGAACCGCGCAACTATAGGTCAGCGGTTCCGCACACCGTATTTGGATGCGACCGCACATGGTGCAGTCGCAAACTCCCATTTGTCTATGGGAGCTTGTGTGGCAGGCGGACACAGCCCGCAGCACAAGCTCCCATTGAGAAATGGGAGTTTTTGAAAATCCCTGCACCGTGTGGTAGGCACCTCATTGTGCCTGCCACATGGTGCAGGAATTTTCAGGGGGACACCATAGGTGCCTCCCAGGCCCAGATGCGGAGATCTAGGGGGGGGTAGGGGGCCCTGCTAGGGGACCCTAGTGTCGCTTTCCGACAGCAAATCCATGCAAGGCCGACATGTATTTGCTGTCAGAAACCGACATCATAATCCCGTCCGTAAGGGATTATGTGCAGTTTCCGACTGGCTAACGGGCTCCTTGAGCCCATCGGAAGCCAGTCAGTTCCCCCTGCCGGTTTACATCCCGACCACCAACGTAATTTGGCGGTCAGAATGGAAACCTTCCATGTCAGTCTGAGGCTTTCCGACCGACATCAAAATGAGGCCCTCTGTGTATTGCCTCCAAAACATCACATTACGCATCACAAATGCCCACATTCATATTTGTAAAAGTAAAGGTTTCCAGTAATGAGAACTGGACGATTATCATAAAAGGAATTCTAGTGTAAATGGTGTGTACCCTTACATTATTGATTAAGCTGTTCCTAGCTGTTAGTGAGTGAGTGTGAGTGAGCTGCAACTATACTCCACTATAGCAGTGAGAACAGGGAAATTTGGCCAAAGGGTATACCCCCTTTCCAGGAAACATAGCCTTTTCTTGTGCTCTGCTGGGTGAGCAGATACACAATGCAGTACATCTCTCGTGGACCCCTAGTCGTTGTTGTAATCAATTTGGGGAAAATGAAGAGTATTTCATAAAGCAATTTAAGAATGGCTTTTGCTAAGATAGGGCATACCAGAACTACTATTTATCAAGAGACTCCCTTCCATTTAATCGTAAACGTCTTCCTAAAAGTTCATGAACAGCCCCATAGGTCATCCCATCTATGTTTTGTTCAAGAGATAATTAGCGCTCCAATGAGCCAAGACCCTTAGGCAGAATTTTTGAGCTACCACTGCTCTTGCCCTACAACCATATAACAGCTGCATTACCAAGCTAGACCACGGAAAAATCTGGTTCTTTGATTCACTTGGCTCCATGCACCCAGTCTCTTAAAACAATGCAGTCCTCTCAGAAGTCTACCCATAAAATGGATTCATTACATACTGCCATAAGACTTCCAGAAAGGTGGGTGCCTTGTGTGGCATTGGAGGTGCAGGATCCTCCACTCTTGGGATGTAGGCACCCTTTTCTGGCTTTCTCATTCTCTGGGTCTCCAGCAACATACCATTGGGTAGAGCTGTTAGAGACATCAGCATTTGTGCTGGAGAGTCTACACATAACCCAGAGTTTTCTCTTTGTTATAGGGTTTTGAGATTTTGCTTCTCAGTATTTTTACAGCCAGCCAGTGTAAATGGATTGTGTGGAACACAGTAATTCCAACAAACTTTATTTAGTAATCTGGCCAGAGATTCTGCAGAACGCAAAAAGTGATCAAGGCAGCCAAAGTTTCAGAAGCACAAGATACTCAGCTCCGAATTATACAGGATAAAATTGAGGATTTGGAGAATCGCCAACGGCGAAATAATCTTCAACTTTTTGGGGTTCCTGAAGGAGTTGAAGGTACGGACTCCCGGCTTTATGTTGTCCACCTTTTTCAGAAAATTTTCCCAGATTTGGCGGACTGGGACTGGGATAGCCAAATCCAACGAGCACATAGACTACCATTGGTTTCTAATAAAGCTGTGGGACGTTTTTCTAGGCCTTTTCTTATTCATTTCGGTAATTTCTTACTTAGACAGGCAGTCTCAATTAAGGCAAGATCGACTTCTCCTATTCGGCTGGATTCTTTTTCGGTGTTTGTGAGATCGGACTTCTGCAAAACTACAATGGATAGAAGATGGAAGCTCCGCCAGTGTATTAACCCTTTAAAAGCTGAAGGGGTGCAGGTTTTTCTGCAAGAACCAGGACGCTTAAAGATTATTAGAGATGGCCAAACGCAACTGGTTTATACAGAAACGGAGGCTCAAGCAGTTTTGAGCAGATGGCGGCAGGGGGTCTCTAAATAACTGTAGTTTATAACTCTTTTTTCTTTCCTCTCCTATGTGCGTATTCTTGTTTTAGGTAATGGTGGTCCCCAGGCTTTCTTTCTTTTTGGTTTATAGTGATCTTCTATCTTCTGCTCTGTACTTTTCTCTCCTTCTTTTCTTTTCTGTCTTGATTAGGCTAGATAAACGGCTGGGCTGCACTCTGTGTGTGATCTTCCTCTGGGGCTGTCTATTTTCGACAGCAATGAGGGGGGTGATTCCTTTCTGTAGACACAGGGTGGGGGTTGGATGGGTGGGGGGTGGGGAGGGGCGGTGTTAGGGGGGATGGTGCAGGGTAAGTGCAAGGGGGTACTAATTTGATATATCTAGATTTTGAGTGAAGGATGTTAATTGGTGCTGTTGTTGGAGAATTTTCTGGTAATTATATATTTTTGCCATACCATGGGTGTAATTAAATGTTTATGCTGGAATGTATCTGGGCTAAATGCTGGACGTAAACGCCAACTTGTGTGTGAGGAGTTAAAAATGTATCGACCTCATCTTGTATTTCTAACCGAAACTCACCTAGCATATAAAGATCGGGCATTGCTAAAACAGCTTGGATATAACATAGTAGTGTGCTCTTCTCAGGGAGTATCGATTAGGGGCGTTGCTATTCTAGCCAGTAAGATACTCATATATAAAACCTGTCAAGTTTTAGCAGATCCTAGGGGGAGATGGGCTTTGCTCAACTTGAGATTTTTGGAATTAAATATGTTCTAGTTGTTGTTTATGGGCCTAATGTGGATGATCCAGAGATGTTTAATTCACTTCTGCTAACCCTACTTGAATGGCAAGGGTGCTTGATCATTATGGGTGATTTTAACTGCATCATGAATCAGGCTATTGACTCTACTACCCGGCGGTCAATTTTATGAATGCCGAAAGTACGGGCATCAATTTTGGAGTTAGCGCGGCTACATAATGTCCGGGATGCATGGAGGATTTTACATCCAAATCTTTCAGGGTTTACATATTATTCACATCCACATCGACAGGTCTCAAGGATAGATATGGCCTGGGTTAATGATATTGTATTGTGCACTGCTAAGATGGAGATATGTCCCAAAATTACGTCAGATCATAATCCCATTCTGCTATCTATTCAAATGTTACCAGTTATTAATTCAAGGCGCTCTTTTCCATTTCCGCGCTATTTGCTGGCGGATAATGAGTACATTTTGCATATGGGGAAACTGTTGGCAGAATTCATACATTTTAATATCAATACTACTTCATTCTGTATGGTTTGGGATTCCATGAAGGCTTTTATTAGGGGCATTACACAACAATATATATTAGCCAAAAATAAAACTAGAGAGGCTTCTATCAAAGCGGCATGTATAGTTTTAACTAATTTAGAGCAATCTCATGCGATGGCTATTAGGCAACAGAGCGATGGTCAGCTCCAAGTTTATATTAAGCTGATTGAAGCAAGAGAGTCAGCAGCAGGGATACTTAAGGAAAGAGTGGCTGTTGCTTACAACAAATATTGATCTACTCAATATGAGTACAGCGAACAAGTGGGCAAGATATTAGCTTATAAATTAGCCGATAATAATGCAAAAAGTCTAATTACTGCAATTAAAGGAGCAGACAATATCCTTTATATGACAACTCACACGATACTGTCACAATTTGTATCTTTTTATGAAGATCTTTACGCTCCATCAGATCCTATAATAACAGAAGAGGTTTCCCTTTACTTAGCCAGAGCAGAACTTCCTTCATTAGTAAACGAAGATGTTGTCCATCTCTGCTCAGAGATTTCTTCAGAAGATATTTTGATGGCCTTAGCTTCACTTCCTAGTGGCAAAGCCTCGGGTGAAGATCAGATACCTGTTGAATTATATAAAATATTTAGGAATATAATAACTCCACTATTTGCTAAAGTCATTTCAGAGATAGGTGATTCGGGCAGCGTACCATCAACTTGGGATACTACCAATATAATTTTCTTCTTGAAAAAGGGCAAACCACCTGAAGACTGTGGGTCTTATCGCCCGATATCGCTTATTAACGCTGCCGCTAAAATATATGCTAAAATCTTGGCAAATCGTCTTGCTCACTTGATGTCTAAATTGGTTTCTAGCCAACAGCATGGATTTGTAGCGGGCCGAGATACTTCCGCTCATACTAACACTGCTATAATGGCATTTGACCTAGCTCAACAAACTGGCGTTAATCTGTGTATGATACTGTTAGACGCAGAAAAAGCTTTTGATCACGTGGCATGGAGTTGTCTTTGGCTTACCCTTACTGCGTTTGGCATGACTGGTCGGTATTTAACATGGATAAAAGCGCTTTTTCGGGCACCACAGGCTAAATTAAGTTATGCTGGCTCACAGTCTAAGCTTTTTTGTATAAATAGAGGTACGCGCCAGGGATGCCCTCTTGCCCCATTATTGTTCGCTTTATTTCTTGAACCTTTCATCCGGGTTTTACTTGCTAATAAGAATATTTTAGCACTTTCTCCAGGATCCCATGAATTAAAAGTTAATGCTTACGCAGATGATATTGCGGTCTTTACGACAGAGCCGGGCCAATCTCTAGAACTAATCATTCAGGAAACGGAAAAATTTGGGCCTTTTTCTGGATATAAATTGAATACTAATAAAACTCAGGTGTTACTGAATTATATACCGGATAATCCCATCATGAGAACATGCTCTGAAGCTACTTATTTAGGTATTCGTATTACATCTCAGATTGGAAATATAGTTAAATTAAATTATGATGCTTTACTTTATGATGTTATTAAAAAACTCAAGAACCGGCATAGACTACCTATAAGTATATTAGGTAGGTGTAATATTATTAAGATGACTATTCTCCCAAAATTCTTATACTTATTCCGTTCAATCCCTTTAAGAGTTTCTAATTTATTCTTTAAGAAATTAGATGGGGCAGTGAGCAGCTTTGTGTGGGGATATAAGCGGGCTCGGCGAGCAGTTAAACTTCTAAAATTTCCATTTAGTCAAGGGGGCCTTTTGCTCCCTGATTTCAAATCATATTTCTGGGCTTCTTTTACTAACCGACTATGTAGCCTTCTTTCCAATAGGGGCCAGGATTTCAATCATAAACTTTTGCTAGGTCAGGACAGTTGTAGATTTCTTTACCGGATACATGACCCAAATTACTTTAAAAGAGTACGCTTTAAGACTCTTAGGGATCTAGTCTATATCTGGCGAGAAATAGTTGCTAGGTATTCTCTACCGGTATATTTCAATAAATTTCCTTTGTGGGATAATCCACTCCTCCCAGGCATTTTTCAGGATGGGGTAGCGAAACAGTGGGCTAGAAATGGTGTGGATAAACTGGAAGATCTCTATGACTGTGATGACTTTTGTACTTTTCAAAAACTTCAAGATATCTTTCTGATTCCACGACAGTATTATTATAAATATCTACAATTCAGAGATTTTTTCTTGAGATCACTGAGTCTAAAATCGGTAGAGAGCCAAGATCTATTGATATTACTACATGAACCTCCTCAGAGGAAGGTAATATGTGCGGCATATAAACTTTTTTGTCAGGACAGACCTGACCCTTGTATACAGCTAGCTCCAAAATGGAGCTCAATTCTTGCGACTGAAATTACTCCTACAATGTTGAGTGAGGCACGCTAAAGGATGCTGTGTGGTCTACCAATTTGAGACTACAACAATTTAAGACAATATGTATGCTCTATCTTACCCCCGAGAAAATAGCTAGGTGGGGGCAATCAAGAATTAAATATTCAAGAGATAAGATGAACTGCCCTAAGTGTGGTGAATATGGGGCTAATATTGTTCATATGTTTGCCACATGCCCACAGCTAGGGGTCTTTTGGCAGGGGGTAATACTGGTTTGTAAAAGTCGCCTTGGATTAGATCTGACTTTCTCTAATGAAGAGATTATGTTGGGCTACAAGGAGGATGTCAACCAGGCACGCCGCACATTACTATCAATTATTTTAGTCTCTGCTAGACTAGCTATTGCTAGAGCTTGGATTTCCCCTAGACCTTGTAATGCAATAGAGTGGTGGGCTATTGTTATGGAGGTTTTTGAGAGGGAGAAGGCCTTAGCTAAAGTAAGAGGCTTAAATTCTATGCGGAGATTTAATGCTGTGTGGCATGGAATGAGGCAAGATTGATTGTAAAAGGGAAGGGGAAGGAAGGAGGAAAGGGGAAGGAGGAAAGGGAAAGGAGAAAAAAGGGGGATAAAAAGGACAAAGAGGAATTTTCTTTTTTTTAAATATATTTTCCCCAATGATATGATTTGTATTTGTATTCATATTTGTACTGAAGGCTGAATGTTATTATGTATGTATGTTTGCTTTACCGCCCTTGCAACAACAAAAAAAACAGTAAAAAATATTGGGAAAAAAAAAGAACGCAAAAGGCCTCAGAAACCCTTGGCCCTCAACTCAACTCAATATGAAAAATACCCTTCAGTCAGACTTTGATCAATGAGTATGTCTTGCGTTGTCATTGTTTAAGTGCATGAGCAAATCACAAATGAGGGGAAATAAAAAGCTTAGTAGCACTTCATAATACAGTTGCTTATAATATCTAATGAGGATAACAAAATATCTAGTAAGAGAGCAATGTGTGGCTACGCTATACATATTGTGCAGCACAGGCATCGAATATTTGATAACCAGCAAGAAAATTGTGATAGGAGTGCTATTGCAAAATGTAGTTATCCAGTAGTGTATAAATAATGTTATTGTATTCTTTCTGAATTGGCAAAAGATTTCTAGTGTTAACGTTTCTTAAAAGTGAAGGATTAGATCCCGATTTAGAGTTTGCTGGAGTAGGTACTCCGTTGCAACGGAGACGGAGTTCCCTCTCTGCCAAACTGAAGGTCCTCCCCACTCATTTAGAGTCGGCGGACCTTTAGTATGTTTATGGCAGAGACTACTTCTTCTCCGCCGATGACCTACACCTCCATCGGCCAGACAGATAAATGTGCATCTGAGGTTCTGCCATTTGTCCTTCTGTTCTATTTAGAGTGGGCGGATAAAGGGCATGGTTTTACTGAACGCCACCTCCAGGTAAAACCTGGCGGTATGGGCCAGTGAAAACTGCTAAATGGCTCCCACAACTTGGGAGAAAACTCCCATTATGAGGTGGTCATTGCTTTTTTTTATTTTTGAAAACAAAATCCCACTTTGGGATTTATTTTTTTTAAGTTAAAATTTGATGTTCGGCTCTGCCACATTGATGGAGCCGTCCATCAAACTTTCAATGCATTTACAGGAACCTATGTGACTACAGTTCTTGAAAATGCAAAAGATGCCTGCTGGGCCAGCGGACATCTCTATATTTTGCAGGCGGAGTTCTCTCACGATGGTGGGAGTAAATTACAGTACATAAACCAACCGACAAACTATAAATCAGGCCCTTAGATACTTATCATGGCATTAACATTGAAAGTTTTTTTTTATGTATGTTGTTATTCGCATTAAAAGGTTGTCAAATATTTCTCAGAAATTGGATTGCTGGTTGACTACGGTGCGAGCCCTGGCCAAGCAGTATCCGCAATCCTGGTCAGGTCAAGCCTAAATTAACCTGTGCTCAACCCTGTGGTTGCTTGGCACAGAGCAGTGAGGCTTAACATGGAGGTAATGTGTAAAGTATTTATGCAACACTTCAAAGAGTAATAGGGTGAAAACACCACACAAAAAGGATCCCACACCAAGTTAGAAAAATAGTACTTTCTTTGATAAATAAAAAATGACCAAAGCAACAAAAATCCAACTAGTAGAACCGGAGAAATTCCATTTGAAAGATTGGGTAAAAATAGCGCCAGAAAGCATAAAGCACCAACTGACCAACTGTAGATATCTGGTGACACTGGACCGGAACAAAGTCACAAGTTCAGGCCACTGTGATGGAGCATTGGGTTGGTTACAGGGACCCAGTTAGGCCCGCTGAACAAAGTCCCTCAAATCCTAGCATATGGAATGTCACAAGGATGCGTTGCGCAGCCAAAGCGATGCGTCGATGCCGAGAAGCAGCGGGACTGAGATGCAGGGGCCTGCGTTGATGTCGAGGATCCCGTTGACAGGGCTTGCCATTTGCAGTCTGGCGTTGAGGATGCATCGCACATTCAGGGCAATGCGTCAATTCCAAAGAGCTGCAAGGCTGCAATGCAGAAGCCGGCTTTGTAATCTAGGTTGCCATCTACGGAGATGCGAGGGCCTGCGCCAAGGATGCGTTGTGCAGTCGGGGCGATGCAGCGGTTCTGAAGAGCTGCAATGAGACGTGGGTCTTTGCGATGGGTCCAATCTACGCAGCAGCTGCGATGCGTCGGTTCTGCTCGGGTTTGAACCACACACAGCTGAGAAGATGCTTTGGTTCCGCTGGATCCACAGAGACTGGCAGAGCACCTTAAGCCCACTTCCAAGGGCCCAGGACTGGGGTGGCACCACTTGTCAGGGTATACTCACAGATGGCAGAGACCAGGTGCAGTTTCAAGGTTGTGGGATGCCTGTTGTGTCCCTGAGGCTTCAGATCATGAGGCAAGCCAACTAGCCCTTAGAGTCACTCTGGTTTCTGGGTTCAAGAGATGCAGATACAGTCCTTCTTACCCAGGTAAGAGGCAACACGTCAGCACAGCAGGGCAGCAGTTCCTTCAGAGCTTCAGTCCAGCAGAGTTGCAGTTCTTGTAGCAGCACAGCAGTCCTTCCTGGCAGAGTATCCAGAGGTCCAAAAGTGTACTGAAGTGGTGGTGCCTTTGAAGTGGGGAGAAGCTTTTGGAGGCTTGCCTTTGAAATGCACAGGTGCCCTGCCTTCCTGGACCTGGCTCCAGACTAACTACAAGGGGTATGCAGCCCTTTGTGTGGAGACAGGGTACAGCCTATTCAAGTGTAAATGGGGCTGGGCCCTGCTCCTTCCTCCCATTCTGCCAATTATGGCCCCTCCAGTCACACCTAAGCTCCCCATTGTGTGTACCTGTCTAGGAGAAATACCCAAGGCACAACTGTCACACCAGTAATGACCCAGAGACAGGCTGCAGGCACCAAATGGCTAAGGCAAGTAGATGTCAACGTTCTAAAAGTGGCATTTTCAAAATTGTAATTTAAAATACGACTTCATCATAAGTTAGGATATTAAATTGCGATTCCAGAGATACCAAACATGAAGGAGTTGCCTATTGCCATTTGGAAATGACACATAAAATTGAATAAGGTAATTCCAATGTTATCCTATGGGAGAGGTAGGCCTTGCAGTAGTGAAAAATGAATTGAAGAGTTTTTTAGTGCCAGAACATGTAAAACATAAATGTGCATTTCCAACTTTTTAAATACACTGCACCCTGCCCTTGGGGCTGTCCAGGGCTTACCTTATGGGTGACTTATATGGATTAAAAAGGAAGGTTTGGGCCTGGCAAAAGATGTATTTTGTCAGGTCGAATTGGCAGTTTAAAAGTGCACACACAAGCTCTGCAATGGCAGGCCTGAGACATGTTTAGGGTGCTACTTAAGTGGGTGGCACAATCAATGCTGCAAATCCACTAGAAGCATGCATTCAATTTACAGGCCCTGGGCACAGGTAGTTCCACTTTACTAGGGCCTTACAAGTAAATTAAAGATGCCAAGTGGAAATAAGCCGTTGTGACCATGTTTTTGGGAAAGAGCACAAGCACTTTAGCAGTGGTAATGTGTGCAGAGTCCTTAGGCCAGCAAAAAAAAAGTCAGCAAAAACAAGAGTTCTGAAGGCAAAACGTTATGGAACACCCACACCAAGGATGCCAGGTCTAACAATATTTATAAATCATAGACCCATTCAGTGGCATTATGACCTATATGAAAATCATAAGAAAAATGGATTGTGTGCAGCTTTTGCAATTGTTTTTTTAATTGTCTGCCAGCAGGGGACCACACCAAAATTATGGTGAAGTGTTGGGAGGTAATATTCCTCGACCTGATCTCTTTTTTGGCTTGAAATCAATGACCCTGTGCTTATTGACTCATCGTTATGCTACTGACATCATTCAGTCATTGGGGACTGATGGTGCGTGATCTGGGTATGCGCACCCTTCATGTTCAATTTGTGGTTGGAAATAGGAGGGGAGGTTGTAGCCCTCCTACATTTTCCACCATCTTATAATGTGTTTGTAAAGCACACATTCACCTAATTCTTGGGTCTCTTGGCACTGAAATAACGGATGTTTGTTGTTACCCAAATCAGTGTTACTCATTTTATCAATCTCAGAAGGATAAAATGCTGAGTAGCCCCGCCCAGTTTCGAACCTGTGACCATGAAGTCCAAAAAGCTTCTTGGAAAGGGCGCATTAGTACACTGAGCAACTGACCCAGGTTATTGATTGCTGCCGCAGATCCCTATAGGAAGCCTTCACAGTGTAAGATAAATCCCTTTCTGGCGCTTTAGGAAAATGACTGTCTGCAGGAGTAAGGTAGTCTGTCTTTCTACTACATACAATTTAGATACTTGGTAGGTCCTTCAGTACAGTGTCAAATATGTGCACAAGGGGAACACAGTCTTTGCCCACAGTGTGTTCACCAGCCTCTGCATGCTGGAAACTGGCAAATGTGTGAACATTAGTTTAAGTTTATTATTATTATGCATGATTAATAAAAACCGTTGCATACACGTGCCATTAACGATTTCAATTACATGATACAAAAAGTTAAAACCATCATACAAAATACACCGAAATACAATTCAGGTTGGGCCTTATACAGTGCGTCAGGTTTAAGGTGCCTGTGCTTCAAGAGGTAGACTAACAAGAGCCTTTTCAATTAAGCAGCAATAGAAAAACAGTAAAATAACAAGCCCAGCTATGTTGTTAAGTATCCACTTCCGATGGGGGTTTAAGTCTCTCTGCCACTGTATCAAAATTTTTTGTGATACTGCAGTTTAGCGGTGTTTCCGATGGATTAAAACACAGTTTTACTGCCTGCCTGCAGGTCCTAATACCACACCGATTAAACATTGGGCGGAGTAAGGTGCATCTTATGTCCTTTAGGTTAGGGCAAATACAAATGACATGCACAAGGTCTTTGTTCCCTTTCCCGCAGAGGCGGCAAGTCTGCTCTCCTGGTCTCTTTTTCCAGGGCGGCAGGTGCGGAAGGAATGGTAAAATGCCGATGCGGAGCTTTAGGAACTTTTCTTTTGTTCTCATTTTAACTCCTGTTTTTAAATATAATTGAGATTTGAGGACTTTGTAGTCGCTGACCACTATCCAGCCATGAGCCCTTTTAGTTAGTGTTTCCTTATCTTCTATGATAGATACCTTTTTTGTTGCTTTTGTTATGATTTTATTAAAACTCTGGTGATCTGTAGAGGTTGCCCAAAGGTTTGTCAGTCCAAGTCGATTTAGAGAGTCAAGCAAGTACTCCCTGTCTGGTGATTTTCTACGACATGACAATTCGTCCCAGACGTGTGAGTTTAGGGAGCCTATTTCGGCGCCTCTGATCTTGTGCCAGCTTTTAATATAAGCGCCCCTTCTTTCCACTGATAGTTTTTGTAGGCCAAATTCTAGACGTATTTGAGCAGGCGACACATAATTTGGCAGATGGAAGATTGCTCTATAGGAGTTGGCGATTATTTTGTCCAGGGCCACTGCATCTTTCCCTTGCATTGATTCGCTCCCATACGTTAACGTTGGTTGTAGTTTTGCTCGAATCACCTGTAGTAAGGGATCGAGGGTTAAATCTGGTAGCACTTTCCTCAGAGGTTTCATTGCTAAATGGATTGTAGTGCCCTTCTTCCATAGGGGCCTCCAGTTGCAATTTATATGAGCCTCTACCATCCAACAAGACTCTGAGGTATTTGTAGGTTTTAACCTCGTCTAAATGGTGCCCATCCAAATACCAGTTGAGCCTTTTCCTCTTATGATAGTTTACTGTCATGGTTTTTGTTTTCTTTAAGTTTATGTTTAGGGCATTGCGTTGAGATAAACTATTGATAGCATTCAAGAGATGTTGCAGGCCAATGGGAGTCCGACTTAACAGTACCAGATTGTCTGCATATACTAAATTGGACAGTGGCATTTTTCCCAGTTTCGGTGCGTGTGGTGTACTCATTTCCAGTTCCTCGGGAAGGTCGGCAAGGAAAAGATTGAAAAGCAAGGGTGCTAGAATGCACCCCTGCTTTAGCCCTTTAGAGGTGTTGATTCGCCTTGAGAGGTGCGACCCTGCTCCTAATTTAATCTTGACCCAGGTGTCAGTGTGAAGCAGTATTAGCTGATTTAAAAGGGGTGTCGGTAATCCCCAATTCTCCAATTTCTTCCATAGTTTAGCACGGTGTACGCGATCGAAAGTTGTGATATAGTCTATAAAGCATATGAATAGTGGGTACTTTGCCACTTTAGCCGCATCCCTCAACAGAGCTAGCACCATTATATTAGTAGTGGTTCCCTGTGCTCGACAGAACCCAGTTTGGTTTGTGGGGATGATCGAGTTTGCCGATGCCCAGGCTGTTAGTTCTTCAAGGATTATTCCAGCATAATACTTAGCTTCTATGTCGATTAGGGCCACCAGTCGGTAATTATTTGGGGTATTCCTGTCGCCCTGTTTGAAGATTGGACTGATCGTCAATCCTTTCCATGATTCTGGAATTACTTATGAGTCCTGTATGACCTTGAAGACTGGGTCCACTACTTTGCTCCAAAATTCTATGTCCTGCTTGTATAGCATTGGCGGGATTCCGTTTGGGCCAGGAGCTCCTTCTAGCCTCCTGTTAGAAATGGGGGTCTCTAGGTGGCAGAGGTAGGTACCTTTGTTCAAATAGGGACCCTTGTTTCTAGTCAGGGTAAGGGGGATACACACTTTAGAGAACCTCTGCTCACCCCCTTGGTAGCTTGGCACGAGCAGACAGGCTTATCCCAAAGGCAATGTGTAAAGTATTTGTACCAACACTCACAGTAACACAGTGATAACAACACAAATGGACACCATACCGGTTTAGAAAAATAAAGTATCTTTATCTAAACTTAACAAGACCAAAACGACAAAAGTCCAACATACAAGTATTAAGAAAAATGACTTTCAAAAGGTTTTAGCAACTGAGTCCATAGAAAACTATGGATGCGTGATTTCTTGCAAAGTACCTGTTGTTGCGACAAAATTCACCAAGCCAAACAGCCGCATTGATGAGAAGCGTCAAAAAACATAGAGCTGCGTCGTTCCTGAGACCTTCGTGGATGCGATGCGACAGTTCCGCTGTACACAGGGGAGCGATGCGTCGGGTCCGGTCTGTAGGGGTAAGCGATGCGTTGATTCTGAGACGACTCCGGTCCGCGGGTGATGCGTCGGGGAAAACCTGCCGCACAGGGACGATGCGTGGAAATCGGGGATGCGTCGGCAAACGATGTGGCGGCGGCGAGCGGCGCTGCGTCGACCTTTTCAGCCGCGATCCCTCGATGCGTCGATTCTTGCAGCGGCGACAGGTGCTGCGTCGGTTTCAGCAGCGGTGCAGGGAGATTCTTCTCGCACCACGGCGTTGCGTCGGAAAAACTGTCGCAAGAAGAGCGATGCATCGATTTCCTTGGTGTTGCGTTGCTTTCCAGCTCCCAGCAGCAGAACCAACCTCCAGAGGCCCCACACAGTCACAGGCACTCCTGGCAGGTCAGAACTCACAGCAAGGAAGTTCAGGGGAGCTGGGGGTGAAGTCTTTGTGTTCCTGAGACTTCAATACAGGAGGCAAGCTTTACTCAAGCACTTGGAGACTTTCCTGAAGCAGGGGACACAGCACACAGCAAAGTCCTTCTCCTTTCTTTGGCAGAAACAGCAACTGCAGGCCAACCCCAGACACACAGCAAGGGCAGTACTTCTCCTCAGCAAAGGTTCCTCTTGATTCCAGAAGTAGTCTAAAGTTCAGGGGTTTTAGGTCTAATACTTATACCCCAAAATGTCTTTGTTCTCTTTGTGCAAGGGGCTCTGAGCCCAGTTCAAACCAGTTCTGGGGGGCACTCTGCAAGTGCACAACAACATCCATTGTCAGTGTGAGCCTTGGCTCCAGACACACCACAGGGGGGCGGAGCCAGCATTGTGGAAGGCAGGCACAGCCCTATTCAGGTACAGGTGCTACTCCTCCCACCACTCCAAATGCAGTTCAGGCCTATTCAACCTAGTGCTGACTCATCCAGACTCCTGGAGCCACTGCACCTCCCCAGCCCCTGTCACTCCAAAGCCAGACAGTCAATCCACAAACAGGCAGAGGCACACAGGATGGTTGAACAAGAAAATAGCCACTTTCTAAAAGTGGTATTTTCAAACTCAGAATGTAAGAATCACCTTTCCTAAAAGATGCATCTTTAGATTCTGAGTTCAGGCATACTAAACTTTATTTTCCTATCTGGTCCCAATGGTAAGTTATGTTTATAAGATGTTATAAATTAACTCCCATTCTTTCCTATGGGGACAGATAGCCTTACAATAGTGAAAAACGAAATTGGCAGTATTTCACTATCAGGACATGTCACACACATCAGGGCATGTCCTACCTTTCACATACACCCCACCCTCCCCACAGAGGTACCTTGGGTCTACCATAGGGGAGCCTTATATGTGGGGAAAAGGGATGGTTAGGGCCTTCAAGTGGGTGCACTTGCCAAGTCGACATGGCAGTTAACAACTGCGCACAGACACTGCAGTGGCAGGTCTGAGTTACCTTTTCAGAGCTACTCATGTGGGTGGCACAATCAGTGCTGCAGGCCCACTAGTAGCATTTGATTTACCAGCCCTGGCACAGTTAGTGCACTTTACTAGGGACTGACCAGTAAGTCAAATATGCCAATCATGGATAACCATACATGTTCACAATTTACACAGAGAGCATATGCACTTTAGCACTGATTAGCAGTGGTAAAGTGCCCAGAGTCCTAAAAGCAACAACAACAGGTCAGGAAAAAATAGGAGGAAGAAGCAAAAAGTTTGGGGATAACCCTGCAAAAAGGGCCAAGTCCAACACAACCCCCTTCCAGCCTAAAGCCAGGGTAGACCAATCCATACCTTGATGGGCTTCCCTGCTTGGGGCGATAGAGCATGGAACCTGGCCCGCAACAGCAGGTGTTTATTCCCGTTTTACGCCTTCCTGAATCTAGTTGGATCCCTCTATCCATACTCTCAGGGCCCACTAAGCTAACCCATGGGGAACCCTTCTCCTCACCTGTGGACCCCATCTGTGCAGCGCCTAAACTTACTTTGCTCACAGATGTGTCCCAACAGGCAGACAGTACCCACATGGCCAACACAGTGGTGTGGCCCAGTCCACCCCCAGGGTGTGACTCCTGTCCCCCTCCCAGGAGCAACTCTGTCCACCAGGACAGCAAGCCACAGTGGCCACTGACAACTGTCAGTGATGAGAGCCAGGCCTCATGCCTTTCAGGCCTCTCTAACCTCTGTGGCATCAGAAAGTGGGGGGCGGTAGCCCCGGGTGCCTGGCACCTTTTGTCCACTCTCCCTCCTGCCAAGTCAGGTATGGCATCCTCACACCGGCCCACCAGCCCAGGGTCTGTACCCTGCGGCTGGATAGGAGACAGGGGTGGGCTCTCCCACACCCTGTTCCCCTCCCCGAAGCTCTGCATCCCCCACTGGGAGCTGTCCCCTTCGATTCCAGAACTGTCAGGGCACCTGTGGCAGGTGTTCTGCACAATTCTCCCACCAGTTCAGGGGTGCTATCCTACAACTGGTGCACCAGCCCAGGGTCTGTACCCTGCAGCTGGGCACAGGACTGGGGTGGGCTCTCCCACACCCGGTCTTCCTCCCTGAGGCTCTGCACCCTCCCTCCTGACGCGGTACCCCCAGAAGACAAACTGGTAGGGGCACTGTTAGCAGTCGTCCCTTCCTCCAGGTCAGGGGGGACACCCTGAACCTGGTCCTCCAACCCAGGGTCTGTACCCTTAGGCTGGACCTGTGCCTGGCAACCCAGGACTTCCGGGGGAGTACACCAACCCCCCAAGGGAAACACACTCCTCATGAGTTGTGCGAGAGTCCGCCTGGCGCAGGTCTCCAGCCTCCTGTCCATCTGACAGAGCATGAAGGACCCCAGGCCAGAAGTGGCCTCACCAGGGTCAGTCCTGGGGTGCTCTGACCTCAGAGCTGGCAACCCCTGACCCACTGGTCCTTCCACAGGGGACTTCGTCCCCCCCTCACCCTTTTCTCTGGACTCATGAACCCTCCCCACTGGAGGGGTGCTGCCAGACACTAGAACTGGTGGGATGCTTGTTACAGCAGTCCCCCCCAGTTCACCTGACACTTTGGGATCTCCCTCAGGGGATGGTCTCTCGGCACAGACTAGGCCCCCCTGCTGGTGTTCACTCCATGAACCAACCAGGCCCTGGGACTGAGTTTCAGGCACCTTGGAGCAAAGCCCACTCCCACTCCTTCTCCTCTGAGACAGGACGTGGGACCCTACACCCCTCCCACTACACTGGGACCTATCTGGGCTACCACCAACCTCCCTTACCTCACTTGGTTGGGGAAAACCTGAGCCACCCCCTTCCGGATCACTCCCAAAAGCTCCTTCAGACTCTCTGGAATCCGCCAAAAGGTCTGCCTCCAGTGCAAGCTCCCTGGGGTCAGAGAACTCACACTCCACCAGCTGTTGGCATAGCTCTGGAAAACAGGGACTTAAAATATGCTCTCCAACAATTGAATCACACAGCCCCACACAAGTGTTGACCAAGCTACTCTTTGCCTCACCATCGGGCTGGACTGTTCCCATGAGGCACAGGGTCAGACTGATTTGCATATGGCCATGTCTGAACTGGGGTGGTGGAGTGAGCTAAAGAATGATGATGGATTAAACCCAGATCAGTTGACTGGGGGTGAGTGTTTGATTGGCTCAAGCGTTCCGTCCATCGTCCCCTTTTGTATCGCTTTGTTCGCCCTAAGTTGGCGGGGGTATGCCCAGACGTGGGTCCCTTGTTCACTTTGCCACTGGATTCAAGCAAGCCTGGCTGATGACGGCTGGAATGCCAGAAACCGGTCCTAGGATGCTTGTTTCCGGTCCAGGGAAGACATGGCTTGGCAGTTCGGGCTGGACTGTTCCCATGAGGCACAGGGTCAGACTGATTTGCATATGGCCATGTCTGAACTGGGGTGGTAGAGTGAGCTAAAGAATGATGATGGATTAAACCCAGATCAGTTGACTGGGGGTGAGTGTTTGATTGGCTCAAGCGTTCCGTCCATCGTCCCCTTTTGTATCGTTTTGTTCGCCCTAAGTTGGCGGGGGTATGCCCAGACGTGGGTCCCTTGCTCACTTTGCCACTGGATTCAAGCAAGCCTGGCTGATGACGGCTGGAATGCCAGAAACCGGTCCTAGGATGCTTGTTTCCGGTCCAGGGAAGACATGGCTTGGCAGTTCGGGCTGGACTGTTCCCATGAGGCACAGGGTCAGACTGATTTGCATATGGCCATGTCTGAACTGGGGTGGTGGAGTGAGCTAAAGAATGATGATGGATTAAACCCAGATCAGTTGACTGGGGGTGAGTGTTTGATTGGCTCAAGCGTTCCGTCCATCGTCCCCTTTTGTATCGCTTTGTTCGCCCTAAGTTGGCGGGGGTATGCCCAGACGTGGGTCCCTTGCTCACTTTGCCACTGGATTCAAGCAAGCCTGGCTGATGACGGCTGGAATGCCAGAAACCGGTCCTAGGATGCTTGTTTCCGGTCCAGGGAAGACATGGCTTGGCAGTTCGGGCTGGACTGTTCCCATGAGGCACAGGGTCAGACTGATTTGCATATGGCCATGTCTGAACTGGGGTGGTGGAGTGGGCTAAAGAATGATGATGGATTAAACCCAGTTCAGTTGACTGGGGGTGAGTGTTTGATTGGCTCAAGCGTTCCGTCCATCGTCCCCTTTTGTATCACCATCCAGTGCCTCACATAAGTACCTCACATCACCCTCCTGAGACTGGCAAAACAGTGTCTGACTGTTTCTGTCACCCAGCCCACACTCTTCTGGGCGTTCTCCATACTCACATACCAAGGCTTCTACCATGCACCTCATCTAGAGTCAGTAGAGTGTCCCTCCCACCACTAGGAATATGAACCCCTGTGCCAGTTCCCCAACCCACCTTTGGGACACTGTGCACCACTGGAGCTACCTCATAACCCTGAACCCCTTGGTGTATGTCAACCCACTCCTTCAAGTCAGGCGCCACATCTCTGGGTGTGTGTACTACTCTCTCAGCACTAGATACTACATTTTTGCTGCCACCATCTGAGCTGGACTCCACCTCCAACCCAGCCAAGCTCACTTCATGAGCTAAACACTTTTCCTTTTTCTTGGCTAAGACACTCATGGCCTCAAGCCTCTCAAGCTCCAAATCAAGCTCTCTCATTCTCAATTCATGTGCCAAAAGCAACTTTCTTTCTTCCAAGGCACGAGCGTTCTTGCTCTCCTCTGCCTTTAGTCTCATGACCTCCAATTCATGATCCCTGGCCCTTTGCCTTTCCTCCAAATCCTCTGGAGAAAAATTCCTGGAAGAATGTTTGCTGTCAGCCCTAGAGGCTGCTCTCCCAACAGGCCAATCCTGGGATCTGAAATGGCCTTCTGGCACACCCCCATCCACATCTGCATCATCTGTCTCCCCAGCTTCTCTGGCCTCCCACCAGGCCCCTGAGCCCTTCTGTAGCTCCTCTTTCCTAGAGGTGCTCCTCATGGGACATCCAAAGCTCCTGCAGAACTGCTTGAGTTGCTCTACTTTGTAACTAATTAACATTTCAATGTCAAACTCCAATTCTGCAGCCTCACTTGCTGGTTTACTACTCAGAGACATGGTGCGTGGCTACTCATGGGTCAGATCAAAAATAGAACAAAAATAAACAGTATGCGGTTGCGTAGTGGTATGCGCTAAACTAGTGATACTGTCAGGAGCAGTTAACCAATTTCTGGGAAATTTTGACGGCAGCAAGTGGTGCTGAGGATGGGGAACACTCAGATCAGGAGTGCTCACTGCCACTTGCTCTAGTGCTTTGAACACCACTCCGAGCCATGACACCGTCTTGTTGACTATGGCCCTATAGGTTAGGCTCAATCATCTTTCAGACACTCCTTCTGCACTGTGCCTGATCGTAACCCTAATGTGTTCTTGTAACCATTGTCATGACACCCTAGCGTCTGCGCATTTCCTATTTCAAATGGGTAGCATTTGGGGCTACATCGAGTGTACTGTGTAATGAACAGAACTGTGTATTCCGTGTCTATGCTCTTATTCGCCTTACCTTGTTGTTTCCACTTCTGCCTCCCCTACCCCCCCTCCTTCCTATGCTTTCCTCCCTTTTCCCCGATGGATGCTATTGCTGTGCTGTTTTGTATTGACAAATGGCAATACAAATATCTATTTTTAAAAAACATGTTTCTTCACTGGAGTGGCTATATCCACATGGCAGGAGTCACTTCCAGAGAAAAAGCGAGAAATATATTGCCGTTTGTCAGTGCTGGTGGATATTACGTCGGTGCATTTGTGCACTGGCAATCTAACCCCAAAGTGAGGGTACACAGATAGTGCCTCTATAGTAGTCTCCCCATCTTGCATGGGATGAATCCAGTCATATTAATGTCACTTAATTTACCTTTTTTTGAATGTCCACTATGTTTTCCATGGTGGGCTTTGATGCAAATATTGTCGATCAACATTGCAGTGGGCCTTTCTCGCTGGGCAGAGAGGCTGTTTCACGAAAGCTAACAGAGTAAATATTGCACTTTAGTGGAGCTGATGGTAGGCTGTAAGTCACCCATTCCTCCACCATATGTTATACCTAAGGGTTTGATCCAGATCCAACTACAATTGGTAAATTTAGGCTATGGATATCCACACTCTGATTACGAGTGGCCTGTTCAAATCTCTGTTATTTTCCAATCCGGAACTACCATTACTGAGTGGTCCCATTAAATCTAGAGGTGAGAAATTAGTAGGGATGACATATTTTTGGGGAAAAAGATGTGGGAACTGGTGTTTATCCACTGACTCCTGCATGTTTTCCCTGGGTTTCACAAGGCACTATCACCTGTGTTCATCAGCCACAATCTCCATGTGAAAAATAACTCCGATGGGCCGGTAACTTCCGTTACATATCCCACTGGCATAGCAAAGCTTTGCAAAAGGTAAACTTGCAAGGACAAATGTTCCACTTGTACTTCCTATGTTTTCCTGAATCTGGAGGCCAAAAATAATTTAAAGCTTGTGTGGATTATAGGCACAATAGACTAGCTGCACTTTCAGAATGCTGTCCTGTCCAGTCCATGAGGTACAAGCAGGTTTATTACCCACTGTCAGATTCCCAAAGATGGAATGCAAAACTGAAATGTTCACCTTAGTTCGTGGAGTGTTTTTATCAAATGAACGTAGGGCTGTGGTATACATAATCTCCAAAGGAAATGTAGGGTAAAAGATTGATTAGATACCAATGAATGCCATCACTCCTAGGCGGAATAATGCAAGTATGGTACCTTTGCTCAGGAGAAAAGGAACACATTGCCGGATTCAACTGGTAGAGCACAACGCATAGGGTCTTTCACTAGTGTTTGCTTACCTAAATTTACCTATAGAGCCCACAAAATGACATTTGATATGGTAATCCTGTTCCTGATGTAAGATTTTTCCCTGGTGAATGGGACTTGCTCAAATAGAATTTTTCAGGTGTGGTGGGATTTCCGTGTAGGTAAATCTGCTCGCAGGAGCCATGTTCTAGTCAATCCTGGGTGAATTGACCTGTGCAAGTTTGTGGGAACGGATCAGCTTTTTGCAGTTAGGTTCCCACCTTGAAATGGTACCAATGGTACACATTCGAGTGGATATCTTAGACTTATGAATATGGACAGAGAATGTTCAAGCTACAGTAGCCAATATCTGACTTTTTCCCTGTGGGTGATGTGAGTGGAGTCTCTAGTTTGTTTAGGTGAGTCACAAGAAAACGATAAATGCATCTAAATGACCCATTGGCATTTTTTTACGTAATAGCTGTGGTGCCTGGGAGTTCACGCATTCCAAAGGTGAATAGGTTCATTTATCAATGTGGCAAGAAATTATAAGGTTTTATTAAAAAATCTTTGGTAAGTAGGAAATTGAATTTTTTTTTTTAAGTGGTAAATTGCATATGCAAGACCAAGTAGATGATTTTCTACTTTATTATTTGGAGCAAAATAAATAAAAGCTGGGCTTCTCTGAAAAAGCCCTATGTCTTCTTGATGATGTTGCTTTTGTCTGCAGCACAAGCGAGGATGATTATTCAATACCACAAGAAAGAATGGGGTAAATGCGATGACTTGGCCCACAGTCACAGCTTCGCTTCCTCTCTGAAATGTAAAACAGGAAACATTAAAATTTGAAATATAATTAATTTCATTTACAAGCTCTGAAATTAAATTTAAAAACTTGTTGTTGCTCTGGGACTCTCTCCATGCATGATTGGTACTATATAAAGTTTTGCATTATAGAGGCAGAATCCCTGTCATTCAACTTGAATATCCAGTCTAATATCCAGATAATGTATAATCTTTAATTGCAACTGGACTGTCAGTCTAGCCATGTGTACCCTTTCTAAATCTTGGGGCCCTTGCTTGGTCTCCAGGCCATATCCTTTCATGTGGCTCCATTTGTAATGAGCCACCGAAGTAATTCGTGAACCTTTATTACATGGAAGGATGTCACGCTTATGACAGTAGTTATTCAAAACATTGCAATTCCCATGGGACGAATAGGCAATAACAGTAAAAAATAATGAATAAAATAGAATATTCATGCAATTTCGAAATGGAAAGGAATGTGACCAACCAGTTTATTAGCTGCATGCAGCAAGATGAATAGAACTTAGATATAGTCATTCATTATTACCATCACACACTTTTCATTGTGTTTTGCATTGCTTGCTAATAATACCTATAACGTCTAATTTAATTTAAACATGTAATTTAACTTTCACATTAACATGTTTGTAATGCAGGAAATACAAATTTTCATGCATGTCACTTCATTTTTTTTGTTGCTTTTTATGGGTATGAATAGTCAATGTTTCTGACCACTTGGTACAGTGGCGCTGGAACTAGGGGTGCGGGAGGTTCTGTAGCAGCCCCATAAAACTCAAAATAGTTTAGATGGAGAATGAACAATAAAGGGGGTGTAAGAAATTGGGTTACTGGTTAAGGGGGTGAAACCCTACTCAAGTAGCAAACACAATCCTTGTCATGGAGAAGTCAGTAGCAAATCCCAAATTAGCCTGTGCTTAACCTTCTGGTAGCTCAGCACAAAGGCAGTCAGGCTTAACTTAGAGGCAATGTGTAAAATACATATGCAGCATTTCAAAAATCCCACACTAATTTTCGAAAAATTAGAGTAATTGTAAGAAATAATTTGAGATCAAAGTGGCCAATATCCAGTCAGTAGAATTGGAGATATGCAATTTAAAAGATATAAGCAAAAATAGAGCAAAAAAGCACAAAGCGCCAACCGTGGTTAGCTGGTCGCACCAGACCGAGGCAAAGTCATAAGTCCAGGCCAACCGCGAAGCAGTTTGAGCCGACTACATAGACCAAGTTAGGCCCGCTGAACAAGAGTATGTTAAATCCTGGTTGTGGAGCATTGCAAGATCCAGCGTCGAGGGTGCGTTGCGCAGCCTGGCGATGCAAGGTCCCGGAGAAGAGATGTGTCACGCAGCGGTGGTTCTGGGAGGATTCGAGGCTGTGATGCAAGGTCCTCGTCAAGGATGCCATTGACGAGGGGCTTGTGGTGCAACAAAGATGTATTGCGGACCAGCGGTTCTGAGGAGCCTCCAGGCTGCGATGCAAAGTCCTGCGTCGGGATACGCTGCACAGCCATTTCGATGCAGAGTTTGGTAGGGCGATGCACTATGCAGTAGCTCTGATACAGAGTTTCTGGGATGTGACACATCGGTTCTGCTAGCACCACAGTTGAGCTGGCAGAGCACCTTCATGCCCACTTCTAAGGGTCCAGGACTGGGGTGGCACCACTTGGGGGGTAGGACTCATAGCAGAAAGAATCCTGGTGTGGGCTCAAGATAGTTGGAGCCTTCTGTCACTGAGGCTGTGGTCAGGAGGCCAGCCAACTAGCTCATAGAGACTAAGGATCCTCCCTCAGCCGCACTCTCTTTAACATCTACATGGCCCCCCTCGCAAACATTGTCAGAGAGCACGGACTCAGTGTAGTATCCTACGCCGATGACACTCAGCTCATCCTCTCCCTCACCAAGGAACCCGGCATTACCGGGCACAACTTCCAGGAAGGAATAAAGGACGTCGCAACCTGGATGAGCAGTAGCTGCCTTAAGCTCAACTCGGAGAAAACGGAAGTCTTCATCCTCGGATCCACCCCCTCAGCGTGGGACGACACATGGTTGCCCCCTGCCCTAGGGAATCCTCCAACTCCCACGGACCACACCCCCAACCTCGGCATCATACTCGACTCCTCCCTCACCATGAACTGACAGATCAACGCTGCATCCTCCACATGCTTCAACACCCTCCGCTTACTCAGTAAGACATTCAAATGGATCCCCCAAATCCAGAAATACCGTCACCCACGCACTCATCACCAGCAGGCTGGACTAGAGGAATGCCCTCTATGCCAGAATCAACAAATCTTTACTCTACAAACTCCTGACCGTCCAGAACGCCGCAGCCAGACTCATCCTCAGCATCCCACGACAAGACCACATCACCCAGCACCTACGAGACCGCCACCGGCTCCCAGTCGAAAAAAGAGTGACCTTCAAGCTGCTCACACACGCCTTCAAAGCCCTCCACAACACCAGATACCAATACCTCAACAAAAGAATCTCCTTCTACGCCCCCAAAAGAAACCTCCGCTCCGCTGACCTAACCTTGGCCGAAATACCCCGCATCCACAGAGCCGGATCCTTCTCCTACATCGCGGCAAAGACCTGGAACAAACTCCCCCTCAGCATCAGACGAAGCCCCACACTGCAAGCATTCATCAAGAACCTCAAGACCTGGGCTTTTGGATGACCGGAGCAGCCTGAATCCCCCCCCCCAGCGCCTTGAGACCCTCACTGGTGGGTAGTGCGCTCTATAAATTCCTGAATGATTGATTGACTCTGGTGGTCCTGGGTTCAAGATACAGGTCCAGTCCTTCTCACTTAGACAGGAGGGCAGCAGGGCAGCAGAGTGGCAGTCCTTCTTGAAGCAAACCAGCACAGCAGTCCCTCTTCTGGTTCTTCCACAGGTCCAGGAGCTTCCTGAAGAGGTGGGGGTCGGAGGTCCAATATTAACACCAGAAGCACACTTTGAAGTGAAGACATTTTTAGAGTCTTCCACTCGCCTGAGGTGTCAAGCTTCCCCTTCCTCCTTGCCCTGGCCCCAGCTTGTCTGGGGACACAAAAGACTAGTGACAAACCCTTTGTGAGATTTCTCAGGCAGAGCCTTTGTAATGTGCAAGTGTAGTAGGTGACTGCTCCTCCTCTTCATCAAACCACGCATAGCCTTTTGTCTCACTGTCTGGGAGCAACACACAAAGACCAACTGCCAGCTACACCTGATCATGTGACCCAGGGAGAGGCTGCAGGCACCAAATAGTTAGGACAAGAAAATGCCAACTTTCTAAAAGTGTCACTTTCAGAAATGTTACTAAAAATCCTGCTTTACAATTAAAAAGGGATTTTAATTACAATTCTTTAGGCACCAAACTTGATCTGTCTACCTGCTGCCAATTGAAAGTCATCACTTAATAAATGTAATAAGTTCACCCAATGTGATCCTATGGGAGAGGTAGTGCTTGCAGTAGTGAAAAACGAATTTAGGAGTTTTTTACTAATAGGACATGTAACACTTAATGGTAACTGTCCAACATTTTAACTACATTGCACTCTGGGCTGCTCGAGGCGTACCCTTGGGGTGATGTATATGTATGTAAAAGGAAAGTTTGGGCCTGGCAAAAGGTTTATTTTGCCAGGTCAAAGTGGCAGTTTAAAACTGCACACACAGGCTGCAATGGCAGGCCTGAGACATGTTTAAAGAGCGCCTGGCACAATAAGTGCTGCAGGGCCACTAGTAGCATTTAATTTTCATGCCCCGGGTACATGCAGTACCACTTTGCTAGGGGCTTACAAGTAAATTAAATGTTCCACTTGGGTATAAATCAATCTGCCATGTTTAGAATAAAGAGCATATGGATAAAGTTGATATCTTCTGAAACAAGGAATTTGCATCAGGTGCTCTCTTCCGGTGACATCATTGGTGTGTGGAGAGTGCACTGAGTAGTGAGGATCGAAGGGACACCGGGACAAGGCAAGGAGAGACAGCCTGCCGCAATACTGCAATATCATGGCTGAAAACTGAAGCCTGAAACCTGTGGCTGCAAAAGCCACACGCCACGAGCGCCACAATGGTTGGAGGATCTCGCTGGTGGCGGTCGCAGCAGTCGCGGGCAGTCCCAGAGAACCCATGCAAGCGGCCTGGGTGCACATGCCATGATCACTGCAGCGTCCTCACCGCCTCCTCCTTCACTCTAGCTGCCGGTGCTGCGCTGTGCTCCCCCCACCCACTGAACCATCTGCAGAGCTCTCCTCTCACGTTGTGGAGGTGAGGTGAGTTGGGTGGGGTGTTGCTGCATTGTGTGGGGGGTCGGGAGAGAGCAGTTGGGTGAGCAGCATGCGCCACACAGTTGTATGGTGAGGGGGTTGAAGAGGCTGGAGGTTGAGTTCTGCTGAGGCTGCTCGGCTGGCAGCCTGGGTGTGGCTTATGGGCAGAAGTTTGGTGCCCAAAGACTTATTAAAAAAGCCATCTTGGGGCGTGGCCGGGCAAGATGGCCGATCGGACGTAGCCCGTCTCGGCTCCCGGTCCGCGCACTGTTCCGGAGCAGACAGCAGCGGTCTTACCGCATCCCGCACGCTGCAAACCACTTCTGTACATAGCGGAGGATGTGAGGCACGGCGGGGGAGCCTTCATCTGCCTCCATCGCCGCAGGAACTGACCCGGCGAGGTCTGTCGTGACACCAGCAGGCGCCTCCCAAAATGGCGGCTTTCCGACTGGGCTGAGAGATTCCGGCCGAAGCGGAGCGAGAAACCCCTGCCTACGAGTCTGCTTCTCACCGTCGCAGTGAGCTTCACGGTAGGCGCGGCCATGGGGAATACTCCAGGGAAATTGCCCGGACTACAGCTTCTCCCGCGGACCACCGCAATGCCTGACCTTAAAATGGCGCCTAGGATGTGATTCAATGCCATATCACATCTTTGGTCCCTGTGGCCCCTGGGCCTGCTCCCTACCGAGCGCCGCCTCAGCGGGCATCACCGCCTCCTGCCTTTCTTCGCCCTGACTGCTGAGCGACTGATGCTCCACGGATGCCTTTACCACCGTGGGTGCCCTTTTCTTGCCGGTACCTGCATCCCCAAAATGGCGCCCGCTCCAGATCGTGAAGGGCTGTGATTGCGAGCTGGGAGCTGGGGTCGGTGGTTGCGGCAGGACTCGAGTGAAACAACAAGCTGTGGCACTGATCCCTGGGTGAGACCTTCGCTGTGACTGGACTCCCTGCTACTAAGCTTTCGGAGGGGGGTGCGCTTCCACCTAGAGGCCCCAACTATACCGTAAGCCGCCTGGAGCAGCGAGCGGGGGACCGACCGGCGTTGCGGTGCTACCTGCTGACGGTGCCTCGGCTTGCGCCACTGGTCTGGCGGCGACCCCTTGAGGTGGAGGTTCCCGCGTCCTGACTCCCGAGTCTCCTTCCACAGGCATCGCCGTTGTGGGGATCCTCCCAGGCCAGTCCGCATGCCGCCTAAGAGAGGGACGAACAAGACATCCAACAAGGTTTCGGACTTCTTTGGCCCATCAGATAAACGCCTGACGCTGCGCGGCGACGCTGAAGCTGCAGACATGGCCCTTTTAAAGGCAGATCTCCTGTCCACGCTAAAGGATTTCAAAACTGAGCTGTGCAATGACCTCGCCCAGGACATTAAAACATCCATAGAGCAGCTGAGGTCGGACCTTACAGGGAGACTGACCTCCCTACAACAAGATGCCGACTCGGTGGGCACCAGAGTGCTCAATTTGGAGACGCACCAGCAGGACCAGGAGAAGCTCTCCACCGAACTGCGTGAAGATGTTCGGGCCCTCCAAGACCAACTCCACCAGACGCAGCTCAAGTCGGAAGATCTCGAGAATAGGGCACGGAGGGAGAACCTACCCGTCCGGGACCTGGCGGAGGGTGCGGCCTTCCTGGAGGGGCTTTTTGCGGAAGTCTTGGGTCCACAAACCCTCACAATAAAGCTGGAAAGGGTCCATCGTGTGGGAGTCCTGCAGCCCGGCGAGAGGAGACGTCCCCGCGACATACTGGCGAAATTCCATTCATACAAAGTCAAAGAGGCGGTGCTCCTAGCGGCCAGGTCCAAAGGGACTGCCACCTTTCAAAACCACTCGTGCTCTATCTACCAAGATTTATCACCGGCCACCCTGGCACGGAGGCAGATGTTCCGACCCATCACCGCTAAACTACGAGATGATAAAATCAGATACAGGTGGACCTACCCGTTCGGACTAAGTTTTGAGCTCAACAACAAACAGCGCCATGTCACCGACTTAAGAGAGGGCCTGGAACTCCTGGGTCTCCCGTCGATTGAGACTGGCTCCGATCATGATAGCTCCCGAGAGGCTCTGCAGGGGCCCTCACAGACGACGGCATGGCTTATGGGCACACGTGGAGGCCGCAGATAAACTATCAGCGAATATTTTCTAGACACGTACTGCTATGTTTCTCGACCTCCTGAGGAATTGCTACTAACGAAAGCTCACACCGAATCTTACCACACCTGATTGTGCTATATGCTTGAGGGAGATGTTGAGAGTGGCCCGGTGGATTTACGGGTGATCTACTCCCAGCTACTTCCTACGACCTGGAACCCACCATAGCCCTGGGGTGTGGTCCCATGCCACTGCCTGTACTTTGGGACTGCAGAACTATGGTCCACCTCTATACTTCCGAGCAGGGACTTTACTCCTTTCCCGCACGCAGATCCGATGTGACAGTTACGTCATGACCGCTTAAGATGACTTCTATGATTTTTCTTCGGACGGTGCGGATGGGGTCCTCGGACTCTTGGTCCCCCTAGTCCCTGTTGGGCAGGTTGCCCGCGTCCAGGGACCAGTTAGCGGCATTTTTGCCGCACTTTTTGTTACTGTTTGTTATGTTGTTTTTGAGGGTTGAGGGGAGGGTAGGGAGGGTTATGGTGGCAGCTTTTTCATTTTATTCGCTAGGGGTTTCTTTGTTTATTTCTGTCTCCACATGCGAGGTGCTAACATGGGGGATGGACACGCCTGAGGTGGTCTCGCCCACGTATCCGGCTAGGTCGGCTAAAGGTGTCTCCGAGTTGTTCTCCTCTACTTTAGTGCAATGACGATCACTATCGGTTCCTGGAACGTTAAGGGGCTTAACTCCCCCCAGAAACGCCACAAAGTGTGGAAATATATTATAGACCATCACCTTGATATAGTGGCCCTCCAAGAGACACATCTGGCTAGATCAGAGGACTCACGCCTCCGTCACAAGCGCTACCCCCTAATATACAAAGCATCTGCCCTAACGAAACATAGGGGAGTGGCACTCCGGATTCATTCCTCCACTAAATTTCAACCTTTGGACTTCCGTTCTGATAAAGATGGCCGATGGGTTATGGTCAAGGGTCGTTTGATGGGCAAGCTCTGCACCTTTGTAGCATTGTATGCACCAAACACGGGGCAAGCAGCATTTTTAAACACTCTGGCGGGGAAGATTCTGGACTTCGGAGAAGGGCCATTAGTAATCCTGGGCGATTTTAATCTGACCTGGCAAAGAGATCTCAACAGTACTCACACACACCGCTCTGACCTGGGCTCCTTTACCCCCACCACTAAACAACACTTTCACGATCTAGGTCTGATAGACGCTTGGCGGACACTCCATCCTCACTCCCGGGACTACACTTTGTACTCCCACGTCCTCCACACATACTCCCGACTGGACTACATTTTTGTTAGCCAATCCCTGTTGGGCGCTCTCCAGGCGGCTAAGATATTTCCTCTTTCCGTGTCGGACCACAGTCTCCTTTCCATTTGCGTTGCCTGGCACGGCAATGTCTCTACCACTCCTCGCTGGTTTTTCCCACCATCTCTCACACGCGATAAAGAATCCCGCACTAAATTGAGAGAAAGCATCACTGACTTTTTTGATCTTAATAAGCCTGAAGATACCTCAGAGTACACTAACTGGGACACGTTTAAAGCGGTCATCCGAGGGAAATGTATCGCCCTCAACTCAGCACTGAACGCCCAGCGAACTAGAGAGCGGGAGGCATTGGAAACTGAAGTGGCTTCTGTCGAGCGCACGTGTAAAGCAAACCCCACTCGAGATAATCTTCGCAAACTGACGGCTCTGAGGGGCAAACTTAGAGCTATATATAATAACAGGGCAGAATTCACGCTTCTCAAGCTCCGACACCTCTCTTACTCCCAGGGGAACAAGGTGGGTAGGCATTTGGCTAGACAGCTCAGGGGAAAACGAGAACGGGAATATATAGGAGGTATTCTTGAGCCCAGTGGGGAGTCTACTTACAAGGACGAAGAAAAGTCAGAACTCTTTGGCTCTTTCTATAAGACCCTATATACAGGGGACCAATTAGATCCTGAAGCCCAATGTGAATATTTACGGACACTGTGCCTCCCCCAGGTTTCGCCTGACTGGAATGAAACTCTTGCTGCTCCCATCACCTCCGAAGAGGTGAACGCTGCCATACAAGCACTTAGGCCCCGTAAGGCCCCGGGTCCAGACGGTTACACCGCTCTGTTCTACAAAACTTTTGCCTCCGATATCATCCCGCACCTCACGCGCTTGTTTAATAGGATGGCGACAGAGGGAGAGACTACTGGATCATTATCTGAGGCTGTGATCTCTGTTATACCAAAACCCGGGAAGGACCCTCACTTATGCGCCTCCTACCGCCCCATCGCCCTACTAAACCTCGACGCGAAACTTTATTCCTCTATTTTGGCTAAACGTCTGAATGACCTCATGCCAGACCTCATACACCTGGACCAATCAGGGTTTATTAAGGGCCGGCAAACGCACGACAACACCCGCTGCATAGTTCACCTTATAGAGAAAGCTAGCAAACAACATATTCCCGCAGTACTGGTAGGACTAGATGCCGAAAAGGCTTTCGATCGGGTCGATTGGGCGTTTCTATTTACTACCCTCACGAGCTTTGGGTTCGCTCCTAAATTTCTCACTATGCTTCGGGCCAATTACGTTCAACCTCGCTCCCGGGTGCAGGTAAATGGCATATCCTCATCCACCTTTTCTCATTCTAGAGGTACTCGACAGGGATGCCCCCTCTCACCCATCCTCTTTGCCCTGAGCATCGAACCCCTAGCAGTGGCTATTAGAGCCAACCCCGACATTCATGGCATCCCCTTTAGCGGGGACTCTCATAAGGTTTCCCTTTTCGCGGACGATGTCCTCTTGTCGCTCTCCGAGCCTGAGCACTCTCTTCCTCACTTACAAAAGGAGCTGGAGCGCTTTGAAGAGGTAGCAGGCTTTAAAATAAACATGGGCAAGTCATATATTCTTAACCTTACACTTCCGCCGGCGGAGGTGCAAGGCTCCAGCCCCTCACTCCCTTACAATGGGCAGCCTCATCCATACAATACCTGGGAATTCAGTTAACACCCAGGGTGGAAGGTTTATATGCTGCTAACTTCCCCCCCAGTCTCGCACGAATTCAAGAGGAACTCGCGCGGTGGAAGCCACTCTTTCTTTCTTGGCTTGGCCGCATACATGCTGTCAAGATGACACTCCTCCCTAAACTTCTCTACCTGTTCCAAGCCTTACCGATAGAACCAGAAAGGGACTTCTTCCGCCGAATTAAATCTATGCTCCTACAGTTTATATGGCAAAAAGGACGTGCCCGCTTATCGTTCGCTTTGTTGCGTCGCTCCTGAGCGGAGGGAGGAGTGGGACTCCCCGACATTCACTTATATTATAAAGCGGCGCAACTGAGAGTGTTAATTGAGTGGTCCAAACCGGAATCAGATAAACATTGGTTACATATGGACCGTAGTGTCGCAGGGCAGACTATATGGGACCTTGCTTGGCGCCCCAAACAAGACAGAACCAAGAACGCGTACTGTAGCACCCCCACGCGAACCACCCTGCGAGTGTGGGACTCTGTAGCGGGGGATGATAGATGGACTACTTTCCCCTCGCCATTTACACCGCTGCACTTCAATCCTGCCTCCCCCCCCGGCATGCACGAGGGGCCTTTTGATGCTTGGCAAGGGGGGGGGGGGTTGTCTTGCCTTGACACACCTATTTCACAATTATGACCCCTTGACCTTTGACAACTGTAGACGGGACTATGATTTGGATGACACGGAACGGTTCCACCATGCCCAGCTGCTTCACTGGGCTCTCACCCCAAAGGTTCGGGATGCGGCCACCCACTAAATTCGAATCCTTCCTCTCCAAGTCCACCACAATGAAAGGGGTGATATCGTTCATCTATAACTTTTTACTTACCACCGCCACTTCACCGCGCCCGCGATACATGGCTATGTGGGAGGGGATATTACAGCGCGATGTGTCGGAGAGAAACTGGTCCCATTTGTGGTCCGACATTTTTAGATTTAATCACTCCGTGGACCTCCGAGAAGCCCACCTAAAGACCATGATGGATTGGTATCTCCACCCTTCTAGGCTTAAACAGATCTTCCCTAACACTTCTGACTGCTGCTGGAGAGGCTGCGGCCTCTTGGGTGATTTTCAACACATTTGGTGGGACTGTCCGACGATACGCCCCTTTTGGACAGAAATATTAGCACATATTAAAGACATTCTGGGGTACCCCATTCCAACTACTATGGCAGAGGTCCTTCTGGGGCTTCGAGACCCTACTTTAGAATACCAGACCCGTGCGGATAAGGCCATCATGTGGCTGTGTATAGGAGCGGCTAAGGTGACTTTGGCGGCCGCCTGGAAACAGAGGGAAGCCCCGGTGATCTCCCTTTGGCACTCACGGCTATGGCGGCTTCTTAGCCTGGAAAGAATGTCTGATATCTTTCAAGATAATTATACGAACTTTGAATTCAAGTGGGGACCACTAGTTGCCTTCCTTTCCAAGGGGCTCCCGTCAGCTGTCTGTCCCACTACGGTCCGCGCATTACACCTCTTTCAATACTGATTACATTGTCACTACCTCCAGTTGATATTTTAGCTTTGGTTTTGCTGCCACCACTGTTTGGGAGGGGGGATGGGGGGGGGTTGGGTTCTTGGGCTCGGGGAGTTGGTTTCTAAATGCCTCGAGTACGCCTTACTAGATTCCCTCAGCTGGAAGGATGTGTTTAGATGTCGTTCCAGACACACGTTGAGACGCCCAATTACGGTGCTTCGTACGGCTGATGCCACAGGGGACTGCCCGCACCCCCGTCTTGAAAGCCACTGTATCTTCCATTAGCATTTATTTTGGAATCGGGGCTGGGCGCCTCTTGGGTAATGTGTAATGCTTCATCATTTGTGTCTTATCGACAAGTTGTTGCTCACTGCGCTGAGCGGAATGATATCGATATCTTAGGATATACTTGGAAAAATCTAATAAACATATGTTTGGGAAAAAAAAAAAGCCATCTTCTGCCTTGCAACAGTACTGGTATCTTTTTTTGTCCAAGAAGCGACCAAAGAGCTAGTTCTAAGCAAGACTCAATTGTGAGACAAGACAGGGCCCAGCGACTGAGGGTGCTCGTGCTCCTGGTGAGAAGATCTAAGTGTTTGAAGTATCCCAACCAGTAAAGGCAGCCCGGATAAAACCAGCCAAAATGTCAAATATTAAATCTCAAAACAGTTAATAGTGAGTTGTAGACACAACCTTGAAAAATGTCAAGAGTAACAAGGAGCAAGAGGCAGAACAAGCAGCTGCAATCTTCAAGGCATCCATTTAGCTTAAATAAATCTACCGGGGGCATCCTTGAGTGTGCTCTGGAAGATAACATGGATAAAATAGCTGCTTACACACCTGAAGTTTTTGCTTCTAACCAGCAGATGCCATAGAAGAAACTATAGAAGAAATAATAGAAGTAAAATGGGTCTGATGTTACACCTGCCTCAAAGGAAATATCTGATTCCACTACTTAAAGATCCTTTTCATTCCATGGCATTGAAGAATTACTGCCGGTACCAATACACCTCATGAATAGACATGTATTTCCACTGACCCTGCTCAGCCGCACACTTTTGTGACTGCGTCAGTTGATTCTGACCCATCCAGCAGCAGATTAAATCCCTTCTTAAAGGCATGGGAGCAGTCATCAATGCCATCAATGCCCACTGGGGTGCAGCGAAACACAATCACAAATTATTTGATGAATGCACCAACCAATGAGCAGTCACTAGTGAAGGCAATTGAGGAGCGTGCAACATCTAATGAAAAAATTGAGTTTGTCATATAACGAGCGCTAGTTTGTAAATTACCCCCCTAAAACAATTAGAAACTGTGCAGAAAAGTAACTGCAGAAGAAGGCTTTGGTAGCACAGACAGGTTCTCCTTCAACTTTGACTGACTGTGTTCTGTGTAAGCACCAGATCATAACTGTAGCAGCCTTCCATAAAGAATATAATACTGAGGAAACCAAAAGCCAGGAGCCAGTGCTCAGTATATTGAATAGTCCATCTGTAAAAAATGGAACAACCGAGAATGGTAGGCAATATCCATCTACCCCCTTCCTTGGCTTGTCCAAATTAGTTATCTCTGTTACTAGTGGGGTGTCGGACTTCTCGTTCGAGTTGGATGAAGAAGTTTGGGCCTGGTAGATACATACTATGGTGCACTTAGCTCTGCCCAAACAGCACCATGAAATCAGCATCACTGGACTCTGACTTACCAAAGCATAGTGGTATTAATGCTACAGATTATATTCTTCTGGACCAGCAGCCAGAGCAACCACTTCTCGCCAATATGCACACTATGTGTAGAACATTGGATCTCATGGTAAATAACCTAGCAGTGCGCAGGAGACCCAGAGAACGTTGGTAGATCATGAAGACAGAGTGGACAAAGGGCCAAATGATTGCTCTAACCACAGTGTTTTATCTATAAGATCTGGTCATTCTTTAGAATTGCACACAAAAAAGGCAAATTCCTAAGCAATCTCATAAGCAACGATTGTACAAAATCTTTAAAAAACCACAGAAGCAAAATAGTAGAAAGACCAGTCTGCTAGACGCAAGAACTGGAAAGACAGAAAAATCTTCTTGCAAGGTTGAGAAAGCACCAAAATTTGATGAATATAAGGATCATTGTACAGTCTTCCAAGCCAGAGATACCATAGTATTGAGGGAACAGACATTGCCTGTTTAAAACCAATGAAGTCCCCTTGGCCCAATGGATCTTCCCTACAAATGTTATAAAGTTTTCTGCCTGAATTTAGCTCCTTTGCTCACACGTCTTTACAATTCTTTTGGTGACACGGCCTCCCTCACAGACTCCATGCTAGAAGCTGCTATCTCTGTTATCCTGAAGCCCAGTTAAGACCCAACAATCTGCAGGTCGTATAGACCTATCTCTCTCCTGAACATAGATGCGAAATTGTTCACAAGCATTTTGGCCCATCGCCTAAACCCCCTAATGCCTGGCCTGATAAAGCCAGATCAAGCAGGCTTCATTCCCACCCACCAGTGTGACGATAATGCCAAACGCCTCCTGCATCTTTTCGATAAGATCACGGAGAGAATCCTTACTTCTCTCCATTGATGCCGAAAAGGCATTTGATTGTGTCCACTGGCCCTAACTGTTTGAAACGTTATGATGATTTGGCCTTGGTTACAAAATTTGCAGATGGGTCCGCTGCATCTACAGCACCCGTTTAGGCTTCAGTGAGAGTCAATGGGGCGATGTCCCTGCCCATCTCTAGCCAACGGATTATACAACAAGGGTGTCCCTACTTCTTTTTGCCTTATACATGGAGCCCCAAGCTCAAAGGCTGAAGGATAATCCATCTGTTTCTGGGATTCCTTTTGGCAGAGACCACCACCTTATCACCCTTTATGCTGATGATGTAATTTTGTTCATCACTGACCCGATGCCCTTGCTCCTTGCATTCGTAACAGAGCTCCAGGCTTTTGGGGGGTCTCAGGATTTAAAGTGAACATGCAGAAGTCCCAGATCCTGAATCCCTCAGTTACTCCTCCTCACGAGGCTCATCTACGCTCCATGTTCCCTTTTGAATGGGCAGCTGACTCCATACCATACCTCGGTATAAAACTAGCCGTAGCTACCAATTATGCCACTTTCTACTTATTTCAGGCCCTCCCGTTGACTCTGTCACACCACACTTTCCGTTCCCTCCAATTGGAAATTAACAAATTTATATGGGATAGTAAGAAACCCCACCTTCCTAAACATCTATTCTACTGCCCGACGCAAGAGGGAGGGATGGCAGTACCCATTCTACTATGCTACTACCATATTCTACTATGCTACTACCAAGCCTCCCAACTCAAATTCTTGGTAAAATTGGAATCGACCGCTTTCTGAAAAGCACTTCCTTTACTGACCAAACCGGAGCAGGCTCCAACATATGGAAGGAAGTCTGGCTTCCCGGAAAGCATAGAGCTTGGGGCCTCTACTTCTCATCGGTGAGTAACTCCACATTCAAAGTATGGGACTCTATAGCAATTAGAGCAGACTTGACAACCTTTCCCTCCCCATGACTCCAATATTAACTAACCCAGACTTCCCCCAAGGGATGCAGCAGGAAGGGTTACAGCATTGGCGGGATGGTGGATGTAAACGCATAGGATGCTTCTTTGATATCCAAGGGATCATCCCCTTTGAACAGTTGAAATCTGATTATTCCCTGGTAGAATTAAACCTCATACAGTTCCGCCAGATATGACACTGGGTGATGCAACGCTAAATTAGGCTGCACGCGGGAAGGCCTCTGACTTCATTTGAGAAATGGGTACTCCCTTAAGACTGATGATAAACGCCTTATTACAGAACTTTATGCCGTACTGGGTAAAGAGTTATCACTGACTAAAGGGCAGTTATGGTGGGAGCACGAGCTGAGTAGAAGAACTCTTTCTTCCGAAGAGTGGGAAGATATCTACTACAGAACACGACACACAGCACATAATATAGCAAGCACCGGGACTGTATACATAGTAGAGTCATATTGGTATCTGACTCCAACGAGGCTCCAGGCATGGAACACTGGGCGTTCGAAGGAATGTTGGCAGGGGTGCGGGGACACGGGAACATTACGCCACCTCTTATGGCACTGCCCGAAATCAACTTGTTATTGGGGTCAAATTCTGAATGGCATTGACCTCGCCTTCAACACCTCTTCCCGAGGTTCCCTGCCTACACCTTACTCAGGATTCCTAATCCTCTGACCTACCCGCTGGGCTCTATTAGAGGGAGGCAAATGGCGTTGGCCCTGGGGGCAGTCCATCAGGTGATCCTTTCCCTATGGGGTACTGACAGGACTCCGAATTATACCACTTGGCTACACAAGCTGTGGTTTACGCAAGGTATGGAGAAATCAACCTTATCAATTCACCCAAAAACACAACTACTACCCCAACTTTTGGGCACCTTTCATTCATATTCTCTCCTCTGAATTCAATGCACTGACATGCTCGACCTACCTGAGGCTGCGCGCTTGAGCCCTGAAACTGCCCCTACGGATAGATAGGCCCTAACCTGATGTTACGAACCACTATATATACCTAAAACTATGCTGCGTTGAGATGCCAACATCACTGACCACCTAACTACTTCAACAGAAGGAGAAAGGAGGGAGGGGGTTGTTTGTTTGCTTATTTCTTGTTTAACTCTTACATTGCTAAAGCAAAGCTGCTAGCCCCAGGGTTGTAGGAGGAAAGCTGTGATATGTAGGATTCAACTGCTTCTCTGAACGCTGCCGGCCACCTGGGTTGTAGACGACTAGCTGTGTATGTCACTGATACTGCTGTAATAAACATATTTGACCCTTAAAAGGTTGTGAGATTTCTCACCCACCTTAAATCAGTTTAAGCTTTGTGGTTGTAATCTCCTGTGCTAGTTTGGCTCCCTACAGATATCAATAATTACTTTCTTTCACATCATTTCCGTGGCTGCTCGCGGCCTACTCAAGAAAATCACAGATTGTTACTGCCTTCCCCCTTGGCAACCTCCTGACATTGAAAGTTTGACCCTTTTCTATAATCAGCTACCACCAAGGAGTATTCTTCATTTATTGACAGCTAGGAGTTAAAAACAAATCACAATAGATGGCCTTCTTTTAACTCTGAGGTCTCATAGACTACCAGGAGACTTACTTCACAGGATCTGGAAGGCAGGGAGGGAGAAGGTAGGGTGCTTAGAAGGGCATATTTATCTTTGTTCACAGAAGACTGGAAGGCTGGAGGCAGGAAAAGAGAATCTGAGACAAGATTATATATTCAATCAAAGGAGGGGGGTCATACTGGTGAAGAAAAAGATGAGACAATGTGAGAATTTCTGATTACTTAATTTAGCCAGTCAATCCAGAGTCAATATTATAAAACCCAGGCTCCTCCCACTATAAATTAGCGTGCTACTTGGAAATGAAAAGACATTAAGAAGACTGCTTGTTTGGAAGAATCTCTGTCAGCCTGGTGAAGCACTGAGAAATGGTACTGCTGCTCCCCTCTGATACTCTGACACTGAAAAGCTAATTCAAGGGACAGGTGAGGTGATCTTTTGCAGGAATAAAAGACTAAGAGAGCCCAGGATCTCTTTAAAAGAAGTGGGCCTACTATGAGTTTTTCTTTTTTGAGAAAATGAGTGAGGAAAATTCAGTGCTTAATTTGAGCCAGTGGTTTCCGGTGCTCAGCACCACACTTAATTGCTGGGACGGCACTTAATTGCCGGAACCTGCACTTATGACAGCTGACATATGGTGGCGCTGTTTGTGGATTTAAAGATGAACCGAAAAACAGATGATTGTTAACTCAATATACATTAAAAACAATTAATATCTGTCACCCAAGCCATTCTTAAAGCTTTGGCAGGCTCGAACAGTCTGAATTGTCACACTTGTAGCAGTGTGATGGTTACAAGTTGTGTAAGTAAGTACAGTGGCCATGTGCGGTGTAAACTGACGATGGCCCCGGCACTTATTGTTTTACAAATTAACCACTGGAATAATTCAAGGAACAGTCAGAACGACTAGTTCGAACTGGATTTTCCCAGTGTTTAGTATCCAGGAGGCAATCTATGAACGTTTGTAGGACGCCAGGAGCACCAGAGAAGAATCTGTATAAATGAGTATTGCAGACTGATATTCAGAGAACCATCTGAAATTCTGGACATTTATTCATTCATCAGCATGTGTTTGAAGCTGTGTTTTCAAAGGACTGCATTCGTCAGTCCATAAACAATGCAATGTTACCCTCTGGTGGCCAGTTGGTGTTTTCTTGGGAAAAATAACCCATTGGTGTGATGATTTTCACAAGAAAATTACCAGGATTTAAAAAAACAAATGAATATGTCTTGATTAGATTTACTTCATGTATTGGGTCAGCTTCATCATTAAATTGTTTCTTTAGCTCATTTGGTATAGGAATTTAAATGTATTTCTTCAATGTAAAGTTGTTTAAGGCGTTGCTGAGGAATGCCTTTCTGCCTGTGCCAAGCGACCAAGAGAAACTTCATGTTTTCTTACCGAAAGTTGTTTTGATTTTTATGTGCTGGTTTAATTGACAGAACAGGAGCTTAACCACAGCTCAGGTCACCACTGAGGCCCCACCCTCATTCTAGCAAGGTGGCTTCAAAAAATAATAAATTAATATAAGTTCCATGTGTATAGACGTTGAAGAGGGCAGCACATACTGCCACTGCAGGATTAGTGCATCTCTTTCATTTAAATTGTCAGGTTTTCCTATTTTGCATCTGTTTGCAATAGGCCTACATCCCTCCTTCAGTTTCTTCATTTCGCTTTATTTATTTTAGTGGTCTGAGGCTGCTGTTGGCGCATCCTCCCTTTTCCCCTGTGCATATTCTGAAGGATATTTTAACAAGCCAAGACACTCCAAAAGCTTGCTTCAGATATGTTGCTTTTGCACTGCACACCTCATGGATAACATCTCAGATTTCAATTAGTGGTTCATTTTTATTTTCATTGCACTTTGCAACCTCACAACATCCCCAACTGACCCTCCAATATAAAGTCAGAGCAATAAAATATGAAAGGACGGCACTTTCCCCTCTGTTTCTACAGCGTAGCATTGTTATGCTCATCTAAGTAAAACATAGGCGTATGTAGTGTTGTGAGACTATGTGTGCTATGACCCTTGCGGTTCTGGACTGACTGAATAAGGAATTATGTAACTTGCTGGGAGGTGTTAAGGTGTGGTTATTAACGGTTATGAGGTAATGAGAGTGCAGTGTGAGATTGTATGCCGAGGAACAAAAACGTACAATCCAGAGCTCCGTGTGTGGCGTATTTACTTTGCATGCTCCTGGGCTGGGGAGGACGCTACAACTGGCGATGAGGATGGGATCTGTGCCCCGAAGAAACGAGCCTGCTCTCCCTGAGAGTATGCAACACTACAGCAAACTGTTTGTGCTTGCCACGTGTGCCCAAATCGTTGAGAAATAGTTCGAAGTTGGCGTGTGTGGAATTGGAGCCCCACTCCAGTCCATATACAGCCCTTGAAGAAGCTGAAGGACCTGTGGAGGAGGGCATTCGAAAACCCACTGGTAAGGCCAAAAGAGATATTGCCCCACATCATAATACAAAGTCATCATTGATAAAAAGCGAAACGCTAAAGTCAGTGAAAACCAGGAATGAAAGTGCAAGCTGACATACCAGCAAGAGCGAGGGAAGTGCCACAAGACCTCGAATCGGGTCTAATGACCACGCCTGTTTGAGCCGCCAATGCATGCACAGCGGCAAGCAGCATCCGGTGCACTGAAAGGCCTTCAGGATAGAGACATTTTTCAATGGCTGCAGAAAGGAGTGGGAAGTACGGTACAGATGCATTACTGAAACCACCACCGCCATTTGACACAATGAGGAAGCAGAGTATAGGCACCAGGTGGACTGCATGGTATGAGACGTTCGATGATTTCATAGACGCACTGGAAGCAGCAGACAATGGGAAAACAAGTACTTAAAGAACCTTGCTGGTGATGGAGTGAAAGAAGTGATAAATAAAATATCACAAGCTGATGCAGTATCATATTGTCAAATCAAGGAAGCGTTAGAAGTCAAGTTCAATCCGCTGCCGAATGGCGAATAGGAAAGGTACATTTTTAATCAAGCATGACAGCAAGCTAGTGAAATGATGGATGAGTTTGTTGAGACACTTGATGTGCTTATCAAACGTTGAAAGTTTAGTGAATTTAATGATGAAGAAGCCATATGTCCCCAAGTCACCGATTGCTGTCTTTCAGACTCTTTCAGAAGACGCATGTTGAGGGAGACGTTCAACTTAGAGAAAGTACTAAGGGCTGCAAGGGCAGAGGAAAGAGTGGATTGCAGGTAGATGCATACTAGTCAGCATCTTCAAAGAAGAAAAAGCTGTGTTTTCAATATGGGGTTTCATTTCCCCATGAAGGCAAATGTCCAGCCATAGGACAAACATGCAAAAGTTGCAATGAAGAACCCCACTTCATAATGGTTTGCAAAGCGAAAAAGAAACTAACTACATCAAAGCGAGAAGAGAAAATGGATGCCAGAAGTTTTCAGAAGCATTCTCGCCATGCCCACAAAGCCAAAAAGCGACATCAGGTACGACAAGTAGAAACCAAACAAGGTCGATCATCGTCACGTTCATCCTACAAAGGCTCGTCAAAGTTATTATAGAGTGCCAGTGAAGAAGATGGATGTGCGATGATAGCATCAACCAAGGAGCGACAGGTACATGTAGGTTTAGTTGCTTGCAAAACGCAACAAAAGACAAAGGCAACCCACCACACAAAACAACAGATTTCATTTGGACATTGCCTGCCTACTCAGTTTTGTCACTGCTACTGACATGGGACTGATATCTCTCAGTTACAACCACCACTCTCATTCTGAAGTTCTGAATAAGTTTCTATCGTTATTTCATGGCCTAGGCAGGCTCAAGACAATGAAAGTGTGACTTCACATCAATGAGGCCCTGTTGCACAGCATCACCGTAGAGTCGCTTTCCACTTGCAAGCAGCTGTTGAGAAAGAACTAGAAATGTTGTTGAAAAATGACTTCATTCAGCACTCCACCGGTCCTACGTCATGGGTTTCGCCCATAGTGGTGGCCAAAAAAGGACAGTAGTGGTGCCGTGCGCATCTGTGGTGATATGCACCAGGCCAACATAGCAATCGAGAGAGAAGACATCCTGGTCCACACATAGCGGACATGATCATGCAACTTAATGGTCCAAAGTCTTTTCCCGTCTTGACCTGAACAAAGGATATCATCAGCTCGAGTTGGAAGAAAACTGCAGGTACATCATTACTTTTTGGACTCATGTTGGTTTGTTAAAATACAAGAGGTTGAGTTTTGGAGTGTTGTCAGCTGTGGAAATATTTCAGGATTTTATACGTCAAATAATTCAACCTGCCACGCATGCTTTTAATTAAAGTGATGACATGCTGGTATTTTGGGCGACGCAAAAGGAGCATAACAAAGCTCTTCCACAAGTGTGCCAGTTACTTGCTGATGCAGGTCTTACTCTAAGTGCAGCAAAGTGTTAGTTTTACAAGACCAAACTCAAATTCTTTGAGCACATATTCTGTGATGGGGAATGACTCCTGACCCAGATAAAGTGCAAGCCCCCATAAGATGTCGCCAGGCTGAGACCCTTTTTAGGCACAGCCAGTTATTGTTCAAGGTACATTTGTGACTTTGCTACGGTGAATGCCCCATTGAGAGACTTGACAAAATGAGATATCCCTTTCCAGTGGTCTGCTGAATGTAATCAAAGTTTCAAAACAATAAAACATGAGATTGAAAATACAGTCGAGATGGCCTATTTTGACCTCAAGCTACATACTGAGATCACAGTCGATGTGAGCCCAGTGGTGCTGGGGGAAATCCTTGCTCAACACAATGGTCATCCGAATGCTCAGAGACACATTGTGGCCTATTCCAATCAAAGCCTGTCTGGCACAGAATGTGCCTATTCGCAGCCAGAGAAGGAGAGTCTGGCTGTAGTGTGGGCCTGTGAACATTTTCATGTGTTTCTATACAGAAATGTTTCACTATCATTACATACCACCAAGCGCTGCTCACTATTTTTGGAAACCCGAAAGCCAAGATGCCTCTTTGCATTGAGAGGTGGGACTAGCAACTGCAAAAGTATGACTATGCAACTGTGCACAAGCCGGGTAAAAATCAGAACCCTACTGATTACGTTTTACGAGGACCATTGCACTGGAACAGGTCGACAGCCAAAATGGCTGAGGAGTACATTAACTTCGTCGTGAGGTCTAGCATGCCAGCAGCTCTATCCATTGAACAGATCATTGCTGCTACTAATGTTGATAAGAGCATGCTTATCCTCAAAAACATAATTTCAACTCAAACGTGGAAGAAGCATACTCAGCCTTTTGCTGATGAAGTTGAATTTCAAAGTTTCAAAAATGTACAGGATGAACTCTCCATTACCAAGGAAGGTGCTGTATTGAGAGGCTCAACAATCGTAATACCTGAGACCTTAAGACAGCAAGTCTTTGAATTAGCTCACGAAGAACATTGTGGCATTGCAGCCACCAAGAGAGCCCTAAGAGACCGGGCGTGGTGTCCACGCCTAGATGAGCGAGTGGAGAGGGAACTAAAGGAGTGCCATCTTTGCAACGGCCTGTCCCCCAAAGTGACGCAGCACCCATTGACAATGTCTGACCTTCCTGCGAAAGAAAGAGTTGCAGTTGATTTCTTTGGGCCTCTAGAAAACGGACATCATCTCATGGTTGTCATTGATGAGTATTCCCATTTTAATTAAGTAGAGGTGTTGTTGTCAACTACCCATGACAAGTTCATCGAGCAGCTGGATGACATTTTTGCAGCATGTGATATCCCCGACATTCTCAAATCTGACAATGGTCTGCTATTCAAAAGGAAAGAATTCAAGGACTTTCAAGTCAGACTAAATGTAAAGCATCAAAAGAGCACACCTCTGTGGCCTCAAGCTAATGGTGTTATGGAATGATTCATGGATACCCTCAAACTAGTAATTCAACGAGAATCGATGGAGGGAATCAAGCTAAACCAGGCCATGGGCCAAGCTCTCCGTGTCTATCATTCAACTCTACACTACAAAACTGGTGAGAGTCCTGAGACCTTGCTATTTGGGAGTGCTATCGAAACTAAACAGTCCCAGTGGACCGTAGACCAATCCTTGAATGCGGACAAGGTTTTTGTCATGGACACTTCTTGGAAGTGCCAGATGAAAACATATGCTGATCGTCATGAAGAGCTCAGGAAACAGTCTTCGGTGAAGGTGACCAGGTCCTGGTGAAGCAGAAACTGAAGCAGAAAACAGACACTCCATTTGCTGTAAATCCTTTGAGGGTTGTGACATGCAAAGGACAAATGGTGGCGGTGCATCATCCCGGAAAGCTCATCACACGCTACTCATCACACTTAAAGCACCTACGGTCATCAGCTCCTACAATCATGAATGAGGCGACCCAGCCTGACAGTCTAGAACAAGCATCAGAACCTGTGTCATCGGTGCACAATCAGAGTACACCTCATACCACTTGATCTGGCCATTTAGTGCGAGTGTTTTGATGCCTTATTGAAGAAATATGTGACTATTGTTTGTACTTTTTATTTAACAAGGGGGGAGATGTAGTGTTGTGAGACTATGTGCGCTAGGACCCTTGCGGTTCTGGGCGGACTCAATAAGAAATTACATAACTTGCTGGGCGGTGTTAAGGTGTAGTTATTAACAGTTATGACGTAATGAGAGTGCAGTCTGTGACTGTGTGCTGAAGGATAAAGACATACAATCCAGAGCTCCATGCTTGGCATGTTTACTTTGCATGCTCCAGGGCAGGGGAGGACGCTACAATGGGTATATGTGATTTACTGAAATGGAAATTGTGCCACTGCATTGGAATTTTCATATGAGCAAATCTGGATTTGGGGGTGGAGTTTCCAGGGTCGCCTACCTGTTTTAATAAACTACAAACTCAGAGGATTGTACACATTTAATACCTTTATGCATCTAGCTACTCACCAATAAGAGTCAGAACACCTAAGAATGTATAGTAGTGTAGGGGAAACCATTTCTCTATAGCGAAACAGTGTTCGATGAAGGTGACTGGGTCCTGGTCAAGCAGAAACTAAAGCAAAAAACAGACACTCAATTTACTGTCAATCCTTTGAGGGTTGTGATGTGCAAAGGACATATGGTGATGGTGCACCATCCCGGAAATTCCATCACACTTGACTTGTCACACTTTAGGTACCTACCGCCACTGTCATCAGCTCCTACATTCATGAATGAGGTGACCCCGCCTGACATTCCAGATCAAGCATCAGGACCGGTGCCGTCAGAGCACAATCAGAGTGCGTCTAAACCATCTCATACCACTTGATCTTGCCGACTAGTGCAAGCTTCTCAACACCTTATTGACGAAATATGATGTGACTATTGTGTGCACTTTTTATTTAACAAGGGGGAGATGTAATGTCATGAGACTATGTGCGCTAGGACCCTTGCGGTTCTGGGCAGACTCAATAAGGAATTAGGTAACTTACTGGTAGGTGTTAAGGTGTGGTTATTAAAGGTTACAACATAATGAGAGTGCAGTGTGTGACTGTATTCTGAAGAATACAGATGTACAATCCAGAGCTCCATGTGTGCCGTATTTACTTTGCATGCTCCCAGTCTGGGGAGGACGTTACAGTGGACAAATGTGATTTATTGAAATTGAAATTGTGCCACCGCAGTGGAATATTCATATGAGCACATCTGTATTTAGGGGCTTGGATTTTCCCAGGTCACCCATCTATGTTAGTAAACAACTACAAACTCAGAGGATTGTGAACATTTAATACCTTTAAGCATCTAGCTACTAACGAATAGGAGGCAGAACACCTAAGAATGTATAATAGTGTAGGCAAAACCGTTTTTCTATAGAGCACATTTTCCTATGCAGATACAAGAGAAATTATTTGAAATTGCAAATGCACTTTTGTGTTCCATTTCCATTTGTGAAAATACAGCCCTGTTACAGATCCATGTGCATAAACTATTATGTTTGTGAGTCTTCCTGAGAATCTACAACTGTCACTGATTCCTTAGAGAACTTCTTAAATTCTTTCTGAATTCCATAAAAGTTAAAAGTGTGCTCAAGCCTGTTTGTTAGCCTACAGGGTTTAGTTTCCACGTTTTAGGCTGAGACATTTGTGAATCGGCCTTTGATAGTGTAATTCCTTGGCTGTGCCACTGGAGTTTTACTCTCAGAATAAAGATGTAGCAATGTGATCAACTTAGCCAGAAGTTGGTGGAATTTTCTTCTGCAGCAAGAGAAGGTGAGACATAAGGGATCTATCTAGAGATGGTCTATAAGCAATATCACCGAGTATATGTATTATTGTGAATCACAAAGACCTTAGTGATGTGATTCATGCACATGCCATCAGGGATTCCAAGTGCAATTGAAAGCTTTTATCTCTCTTCATCCACAAAATCCAGAAATAACTATTTGTGTAAGAATGTATTCTAGATTCTCATCTTTGTGAAAACCTCAGTATTGAAAACTATGTCCTTGGTATCCTAATTCCTCTTCAAATAAAACACTGAGAAACAGACTTGGCTAGTTCTTCTCCAAGTATTTAGAGATCATCTCCGACCCTCTGTTTTCTGAAATGCTAATGGGTACCAAATAAAGCAATACAGCTCAATATTCTGATTCATGTCCCACATCAAGGTTACATTTTAGTAAGCTGTCAAGCTTTTTGAGAAACCAGATGTTTCTGACCTTCTTAACTAAATGTTTGAGTGCCCCATGTCCTTGCAGTATATCCAGTGTGAATTGTTCATACTTAAAACGAAGAGAAATAGGGAAAATGTATTTCACAAATCGTCTGGAGTATTGTTTATGCTTCTTTGTCGGATAGAGCTTGAAATGCGAATGCAGTACCTCATTAATTGAATCAAAATAAAAGTATTTTCAGTCAACCTGAAAAAACTGTAAATGTGCCTGCCATGCTTTGAACTTTTCTTTGCCCCTGGGTGTTTGATGCTCCCCATAGCCATTTTGTGGTTGGCTTTCCACTAACTCCAAGTAGGATTTATAATAGGACATCTTTTTCTGACTCACAATCCGCTAGGATGCAGTCAGTTAATAAACCTAGAAGAGGGTAATAATCCAATGTATCCGATGTTTATTTTTCTTACTGTTATAATTTGGAGCTCCTAGAAACAACAATGGCACTCTTCAAACATTTGATTTAATATAAGTGTGTTACTGGGTTGGTGCTCTTTAGTAGTTGTTCTAATAAAAGAGTTCATGGCATTCCTAAAATATATTCTCCTTAGAGAGCTCTAGAAGAAAGAAAACATATTCATGCCTCATTTACTGCAACTATGGGGCTGATTATGATGTCGGTCACGAAGCCTCCGACCGACAGTCGGAATCTCCTAGATAGTGCCGGAACCCATCCGCCCGACTCGGTCAGAAACATTTCCGACCGACTGATTACGATGCTCGCGGTTGGAAGGGGAACTGTTTGGTCATTCCGAATGGGTTCCGACCGGCATTAAAGAAGAATTTGAGTCGGTCGGAGCCGATTCATACAGCTCAATGGACAACATTTCCAACTGACCGATTACGTTGTCGGATTCTGACAGCCTTTCCGACTCGGTCTGTCCGACACGAAAAGGCTGTCAGAAACTGACTTTGGGGGCCCCTAGCAGGCCCTCCTTCATCCTGAGTCTTCCAGTTTGGGGCTGAGTGGGTACCCAAGGGACCCCCCTGTAAAACCATGTACAGTTTGGCAGGCACCATGGGGTGCCAGCCACATGGTGCAAGGTTTTCCGTAGGCACCCATTTTCCCCATAGGAGCATGTGTTGTCGGTCGGAACACAGGCTCCCGTTGGAGTCAATGTGAGTCCTTCCGAACGGTGTTCAGAAGCATCATAATCGGTCGGGAGGAACCACTGACCGCGAGTCTGTCGGAACTGAATCCGACAAGGAGTCGGGTGTTTTAGCATCCGACCGACATCGTTATCAGGCCCTATGTGCTGTAGTATGTCTTTGGTTCAATGAGCCCATGACAACAGGCCTTAGAAATTTATCCACACCACAATTAATGATTTGACTGCAAAAACCTTATTCTCTGTTGCTTAACCCACTTGCCAAAAAAAGGCTGGGTTAAAATACAGCCAATGTTGATAGTTCCATCTCGGGGGCTTGCACATTTGGAGATGTGACCATTAAAGCTTCCTCGCTGTAGAAACGTTTCAAGGTCTCACAGGTCCGATAGCTTTTCTAATCATGCAATTTAAAAATATTATTGGCCAGATTCATGAAAACAGAAGTAGCGTGCAACAGGAGTAAGTTACAACAGCGCATCGTAGTAAATTATTCCACTTTGTTTAATTGGCAGGACTTTTCATTCACGTATGTTTCACTTATGCAAGTCGTAGTCACGAGACATAAGTGACTGGAATTCACAAAAAACTATGTTCACATCTGGTTTGCTAACCCTACCTGTATGTACTTTATGTATTGCATACGTGAAAACTGGGTAAATGTTTAAAACACTTTCTCCTGTGTCCTTCAGGTATAACTTAAATGTAGGCAATGTATCAACAAATATTTATGAGTCATTGCTAACTTCAGACTTAGATACTATCTGTACAATATAATACACAGAACATACATAATGGCAAAGAAAATTGGACATATATATCTAGGAGCCAACCACTACTGCCCTAGGTGTGGAAAGACGATTTGTACTAAATGGCATGGGCAGGCCCACAACTGTCCAAGTAAAGGAGGGACATTTATTTTATTTAAACAAAAGGTTATTGTTTTCATATAACAAAAAAAGAAAAGACATTGGTTGTCAGGACTTTGTACACCAGACAATGATCTAAGCACCATGGTAGTACAGAGCAACACGTGACCAGGACATAGCACATCAGAAACATACAATGATCTATACGTTTTAGTACAGAATAAAGCAAGAGAAAGATGTGCACATCTTTCAAACTTGTGCAGCCCAAATGCATAACATATTTCTTCAGCTAGCAACTAGCAAACAACAACACCCCCACCTTTAGTTACCCCTTACCAAGCTGTCATTTATAGAGTTCCATAATACTCTGCAAAGCTGAGCTCCCCACTGTAGTTCCAAATCCCACCTAAAGCCTCCCTTGCAAACTCAATTACGTCCACCCTCTGAATCCTTTTGCGAAAGCTGGGCGCTGTCTGAAGTATCTGAGCCCACATCCAGAGCCCATAAGTTATCTACTAAATGCTCCAATAAAGTTATGGAGGGACATGGCTTAATTATTGGAGGCAGTTACTGGGAAAAAATAGAATGCCCCCGAAAAGATGCCCGTTCAGCCTCACAGATGGATCTAGTCGAATGACAGTAAGCACATATTTACCCATCTACGCTTGTACTAGCAATAGGAAACACAGCTACAACTTGGAATTCAACATATCCACCTAGAGTAGAGGTAGGGAAAACCACCTGAAATATTTGGAGGATATGATACTAGCAGTGGAGAGCAGGAAGAGAAATGTGAACAGATAGGTATCACAGAGGTGTGAAAAATGGTAATGGGGCTGGAAAATAGAAACAATAAGAGACTGCTCTCTAGATATGTACTCTATAATAATCCTGTTCAGTTGCATGTAATCACTATACAAAACTGACTCCAACATCAGGCAAATCTGACTCATGAACAAGGACAGAAAGCCAGAGCCACAAATATCATATAAGATGCAAACGTTCTCAGTTCGCCCTCTTTCCACCACTGATAATATGAACACCTGCAGTTTCATCACACACAGCAAAAAACTGTAGGTAAATATTTACTCCCTTCCACAGAATGGAAGAAATGTAATGAATGTTCACAGCTGCTGTGACTCAAATTCAATCGTATGGGGCCTATTTACAAACTGCATTTCGTGTTATGTTTAGTAGTACTAAAATAGCACTGCTAAAGTTCTTCAAAATGCTGTTCACAAACCTAGAAGTGTAATTATCCACCGCTCCTATCATTTTTATGGGGAAACACTCAGACATGTAAGTTTACGACTTTGTAGTTAATCTGTGAGGGACCATGGGGAGTAGCTTGAAAAGGGGGCTTACTACTAAATGGTAGGGGTTTATGGAGGGACATGAACTTACCCACAAAAGAGTGAGCCAGTTGCTATTCACAAACTTCACTTCTAAAGTTGCTACAGCCAAAAATGACCCAAAACGGTAGTAAATGTACTCCAGCTTAGAGCTAGAATAACTCCAGCACCACAGTTGCCAACCGCTGATACTGTAACACCCTTGCATAGAAAATAATGGAGGTTGTGACTTCAAATAAAACCCCTTTAGAACTAATGTTAATTTAAATTCACTTATTTTGCATAGTTAAAAATATTAACAACTTGAATGTTTAGAAAGTATCTAAAAATAAAATGTAACATATTTAAATAACCTTTTTGAATCTAAGCATTAAAGTAACATTATCTGTTTATTAATTATTAAAATATAATCAAATCACTTTTAATTAATTCCCTACATCACACTTAATAATTATTAATGCATAAATAATATAATTGTTTTACTCTAGGTGATTTTTTAAAAATTGAAACTTCAGAAAATAATTGTAATTTAACTTTCTCAAGATCAATAAACTTTTTACGTTCTCCTATAATTTACGATAGGGAGATTTCCACCACTGCAGTGGAGATCTCCCAATGTGGAGATCTCCCTATGGTAAAGTATAGATAAAATGTTGAAAGTTTATTACATGTGAAAAAAAAGCTAACAATATGATTATGTTAAGTATTCTTGTAAATTAATTGAATATAATAAAAATGCTACACTATCATTAACTACATTTTGAATTAATTATTTAATTAATTTAATTTAATTAATTAACACAAAACCCACCTAAAGTAAAAATGTTATTATGTATTACAGTTTCAAAAATGTTATGTATAGTACTAATTTAAATGATTTACTTATTTTGTTACAAATTAAATTAAAACTTTTTAAAAACTTAAAACGGTTATTCAAATATTTAATCTTAAAATAATATTTTTATATACATCTAATTAATGTTTTTTTAAAGAGTTTTATATAGCACTGGCAAGCCCCAAGGGTATCAGAGCGCTTTACATTAACAAGATAATACACACATTGAATGAAGTATGAGGACAGCTAAATCAAATTAAGTCAGCACCAATGGTTGTCCAAGGGGAGGTAAAGTAACAATGGGTAGGTACAGGGAGGGACCTGGGAGCAGTGACCCTGCTTTAATAGGGCGATTGATGTCCTGCTAGGTGGGTTGTTGGTTGAGGAGGAGATACTTTAGCTGTCTCTTGAAGCTCAAGAAGGTGGGGTTTATCCTGATGTATACTTGTATGGAGTACCCGATTTTAGGGGCACTACTTGAGAAGGAACATGGCAGGGTTTTTTGTTTGTTGGCTTTAGGTGTAATGAGTAGTAGGGTGTTAGAGCTTTTTAGGTTTCTCTTCTGACCTGCCTTTTTGTGTTTTGAGGTAAGATAAGCTGGTTTTCTGGTGTAAAGGGCTTTGTGCAAGACACGCAGTTCTGAACCTGCAGCGAGCATTAATTGGGAGCCACTTTTCAGGGCAGGGGAGTGATAGGGCAATATTATATATGTATTTAAAAAGTTGAAATAACTTAATTTAATTTTGAAATATTTCCTATGGGATTTTATTTTAAGGCCCTGCTTCCATTATTTTGTATGGGAGGGTGTTCTGGTATCAGTGGGTGGCTATGTGTGGTACTGGACTTATTACTGATCCTTTCCTGCAGTTGTAACTTACACTCATAAATTAGACTCCACTCCCTATTTCAGGGTGTGGAGAAGTGTAAGTTTATACTTTTGAATAACTTTATCCTCTGATTTTGTGAATAGCCCTATATAGTAAACTTATTCAATAGTGTGTGTGAAATAACACTTGCAAATTACTCACAAGTGTAAGTTGCCTTTTTCAAATAGCCCCGTTAGTTTGTCTCCTGGTAAACACATTCAGAAGTGATATTTAACCCTCGTTCACATGCACCAATTTCTTTCCTTGCATTAACCTTGCCCCTTTTTTATCCTCGGTGTTTCTCACTGTTGTGTTGTTCGGACAATGCTAGCTCTCTTGGCTGCCCATTATCATCGTTCAGTGAACTGGCAGCACCTTCATCAGCTGGATTAAAAGTCTGGATTGGAAGTCGGAACAAATCTTTCACGGCTGCCCTTGAAATTGATACATGGGTAAAACGATCACTGTGGCAACAATGTAAGTAAAGAGATAAATAGACTCTTTCTCACCCTTCCTGGCACTGGTGGCAGTGATATTTATGAGAAGGGGCCAGCAGTGTATGAACCACACCTTTATCGCCAAACAAACCCTGACAACAAACAGCTCATACTGCAACGACTACAGCAAAAGGAAAGGGAGTCACTGGACAGTTGCCATGCACAACTCATACAATTAGCCAGCATGTGCACAGGTGATGACCTGGGTAAAGAGACGAGGGATCAAATGATCAAAAGTTGCAGATTATTTGCCCTCTGTAGACTATTCTACATGAGCCATGCATGAGCCCCAAGGCCATCCTCACTCTACTATTACAGACATGTGCCTTCAAGAGGAAGATGTCGCTGACCCAATCACCATTTGAAACAGAGCTCGCCAATGTCACGAGTGCCCATGTGGAGAGCATTGACGAGACAGGAGAATGAGAGATCTCAAAAAGTGATTCAAAAAGAAGTGAAAGGGAATTGGCTTCACCAAGATTGTGTTGAATGCACAAATGAGGACCATCCTCAGGAGATGTGCCTTACTGAAAAAGCAGTGCTATGGCTGTAGAAGGCCAAACCACTTCACTTAAGCGTGTTGCAGCACAATGTATGAATGGACAGGCCCAAGGTGTTTCACCTCCACCTAAAAGGTGCATGATGCAACTACTAAAAACAACCAGAGTTTCCAAACTCCATGGCAATCCGTATTCTCTCTCGATAAGGAGAAAGAAGAAGAAATATTTGTGCTCAGGAACCTAAAACAAAATAACTCCCTACCCAAATGCAAAGCAAGGGTCCAGCGGTTCAACAGTGTCATCTTAAAAACATATTGGTTTGGGGAAATGTAATGAGACACAAACAGTTCCTGCAAATTACAATCCTCTGCAAGCTTGTGCAATAATGAGGAGTCAAAATTTACATCCTAGCCAGATAATTCTAAATAACCATAACACATGAGAGTGACAGAGTCAAGATAAAGTTTAGTACCTAGCCAGGAAGAAGGTCCATTTCTACTCTGAGTGCTACAGTTAGGCAAAGCTTGATTACAATGCAAATCCCACTTAACACACCTAAACTATAATAAGGTTAGGTTAACAGTACATGAAAGACATCCCAGCGCAACACCTTATTAGAATGCAAAATAGCAATGATCTTGCATTTTGAGGAGGCGTGTTTGGATTCAATGCTAATCTAATTCTGAGTGGTGATCCCTCTCCTCCTACTGACATTGTGATAAAAAATATAGTTTAAACCATCTTTGAGGGTCAGAACTAGTCTCCTTTGAATAAACAACATTCGGATTTGTCCCTGTGACCTTAAGTCACCCCAAAATGATTTACATTTGGTACTTTTCTGTAGTCTGTATGCCCAGGAAAGAAAGAAATTTATTATTCCAATTTTAAAGAGCCACCACTTTCGCTTATGTCGGGTTGCGTTATACTTTTTAAAATCATTACCCAACCCGGTGGTTTGTTTTGCTGTGGCATCCTTCTTGTGGGAATGCATACGGAAAAGGAAATTCGTGGCTTATGAATGCATTTTGGGGATCCTCTCACTGCTTGTGGTTTCTTTTAAAACTTTTTAGTAACTTTCTTTATAATCCATTGTATCTTTTATGACCTTAAGTGCGTAGTAACGGGGGCTTGGGTTTATGAACTTGATTAGGTCAGCCTTTTTAGGATATGAATTGTGTTTAGTTGTGATTTTATACAGTGGTTTTATGTATTTTTTATGTACTTTTATGATCTGATTCAATGAAAGATCGAATAAAGTTTTCTAAAGAAAGAAAGAATAAAGAACATACCTATGAAAATGAGCCCTTCCACCTTGGAGGTCAGAGTTATTTCCTTGCATAATCAGCTGTAAACTTCTTACGAAAGGTAATAATTTTTCGACTTTTGGGAGCCTATCACCCAACATATGGCCCAGATGCTTTGCCAGGGACAATTGCCAAAGAACAAGATAGCAAGGGAGACACAGTAAAATAAACTATTCATGCATCCATGCAGAACTCAAAACATTTTTAATTATTAAGAGAACTTTACCTTTAGTCCACTATGCAGCCTCTTGAACTGAACCTTTACTTTCAAAAATACGTTGACACATCTCTATCAGTTTAGGTTCCTGGAAATGGTAGATAAAAGTTGTGAGAAGAAGAGTCCTTCATAAAAATGTTTATTTTCGAAGATTAACTTGATATTGTAGTCCCATAGGAATTAGTCAGGTGTCCAACCAGCTATGACCAAGCAATACAATTTTCACGAAAGACGATACGCATAGGTAGGCCTACACTCTGTACTTAGAACATAGAATGCAAAGTGACTATCCTACTCTGCCCCCTGTCACCCTTCACCCCTCCCACCCACACTCACAGCAACTTAGAATTGCAGCACCTGTCCCTAGCCACAGGGACAACGTAGGTGCAAAACACAATGGTAGCAATCCAATTTCTATACATTCTTCAAAGCGAGTAAAGATGTGCAGGTGCAAGACCCACTTTAGCTCACAAAATATGACATGCTCAGGCATTAAGGTATCAAATAAGAATTGGCTCACTGGTAATTTGATTTAACATTTATGAACCCATTTATATACATGCGCAAACTAAATAGTTTTGTGACACCTGTACAACCAGAAACAAACACACAATGGAGAAAAGGAAATAAAACATTTCTGCGATAAGGAATTGTGGAGAGAAAGCGTCTTGGAGTCTGTTAAGTGCAGTGGTAATCAATGAAGGTTTAACCACTTTGAGATGGTATTGTGGCAAAGCAACACTCAGCAGCACGAGCCAATCTGCGCTGTTTTAAAGTTACACAAGACAATAGTGTCTTTGTCTATTATAGGCTAGTATGCAAAACCAACAGCCGGCTGCTGACACCACTATTCTACCCATGCTCTCCAGTGAACAATTTTAGGTCTATCTTGACAGTGCAGCTGTTTGCAAGACATACTGCTACCAATTCTTTAAAATACACACACCACCCACAGGAGTTTCACTCCTTCATCTCATGCTGTTGGCTCTTTGGTATATCAATCAACCTTCCAGAAAGTCCTTCCATTGGAATGTGTGAGGGACTGTTTTACATCTGAAAAGTACACTCAATCATCACCCTGTTTGTTGCATGCAGTTCATTATCTTCCATGTGCATTCTATACAGGAACCCATAGTTTTTTTCTACTTCTTACCCACCATTGGCAAACCCATAGACCAGACTTTAATGTGATAAATAGCATTAGTACATACAATGCAGGTTAAAAGCCTTTGTGAATGTCTGAGTGTAAGAAATGGGGTTGCTGGTTGAGTGGGGCGAAACCCTACTCAAGCAGGAACCACAATCCTTGCCAGGGTGAAGTCACAAGCTAACCCCAAACCTCTGGTAGCTTGACACAGAGCAGTCAGGCTTAACTTAGAGGCAATGTGAAAAGTATTTGTGCAACACTTCAAACAACAATAAAGTAAAAACACAATACCAGAACAATCCCACACCAGATTAGAATAATAGAGTAAATTTAACATATAAAATAAGACCAAGATGACAAAAATCCAATCAATAGAACCAAATATATGACATTTTCAGTGAAAATTAATGCCAAAAAGAACAAAGCGCCAACTGTGGTTATCTGGTTGCGCTGGACCGGGACAAAGTCACAAGTTCAGGCCAAACGCTATGGAGCACAGGCCAGCTACAGGGACCCACTTAGGCCTGCTGAACACAGTACTTAATCCTGGTTGCGGAGAGATGCAGAGTGCAGTGCTGAGGATGTGTTGCGATGCAATTCCAGGTCAGAGATGCATCGCACAACGTCGGTTCATGGGCGATGTGCGGCTGTGATGCCAGGTCCTGCTGCATCATCAAGGAGGCTGTCGATGAGGGGGCTTGAGATGCATATTCCTACGTCAAAGATGCATTGTGCACCAGCTGGTTCCAAAGAAGCTGCAGGGCTTGCGATGCAAAGCCATGCATCATCATCAAGGCTGCCATCGACGGGGTCTTGTAATGCAAAGGCGTGCATCAAAGATGTGTCGTGCAGCGACGGGTCCAATGAGAGTGCGGGCTGCAATGCAAAGTCCTGCAGCTGGGAAAGTGCATGCAGGAGAGGCAATGAGTAATTCTGCTCAAGGGTTACACCACACAGCAGATTAGAAGTGTTGGTTCCGCAGATGGCTGGTAGAGCACCTTCAGGCCCACTTCCAAGGGTCCAGGACTGGGTTGACACCACTTGACAGGATAGGACTTACAGTTGTAGAGTCCAGGTGCTGGTTACAAGAAACTAGCCCTTGCAGTCACTCTGGTGGTCCTGGGTACAGGTTGCAGGTCCTTCTCACCCAGGCAAGAGGGCAGCAGTGCGGCAGGTCAGCCAGCACAGCAGGCAGCAATCCTTTAGGGCAGCAGCCCAGCAGAGTAGCAGTCCTTTCAGCATCACAGCATTCCTTCTTCCTGGCAGAGTCTTTGACATGTTCAGAAGTGTACTCAAGAGTTGTTGTCTGAGGTCTAATATTTATACCTGGTGCCTTCTTAGAAGTGGGAGAACATTCTAGAGGATTCCTTTTGAAGTGCTCAGGTTTCCTGCATTCTCTGCCTCCAGACTAACTACAGGGGTATGCAATCCTTTGTATAAAGGAAGGACACAGCTTATTCAGGTGTAAATAGGACTTTTCCCAGCTCCGCCCTCCTATCCTATCAGTGATGGCCCATCCAGGCACACCTAAGCTCTCAATTATGTGTGGTTGCCTAGGAGAAATACACAAAGACCAACTGTAAACTACACCTAGTCATATGACCCAGAGACAGGCTGCAAGCATTAAATGGTGAAGGCAGTAAAATGCAAACTTTCTAAAAGTGGCATTTTAAAAATTGTAATTCAAAATCTGCCTTTACCATAAAAGAGGGTTTTCCATCACAATTCCAAAGACACCAAACATGAACTGTTTACCTGCTCCCATTTCGAAGAGAGCCTTATTAAATGTAATAAGGTAATTCCAATATTATCCATTGGAAAAGACAAGCCTTGCAATAGCAAAAAACAAATTTAGGAATTTTTCACTATCAGGACATGTAAAACTTAAAAATGTGGGCTGTTTAGGGCCTACCCTGGGGTGACTTATGTGTTTTAAAAAGGAAAGTTTAGGCCTGGTGAAAGATCTATTTGCCAGGTTGAAACAGCAGTTTAAAAATACACATATAGGCTGTAATGGCAGTCCTGAAACATGTTGAAAAGTGCTACTTAAGTAGGTGGCACAATCAATGCTGCAGGCCCACTAGTAGCATTTAATTTACAGGCCCTAGGTACATGTAGTACCACTTTCCTAGGAACTTATAAGTATATTAAATATGCCAACTGGGTGTAAGCCATTTTGACCATGTTTAAAGGAGAGAGCATACTCACTTTAACACTGGTTAGCAGTAGTAAAGTGTACAGAGTCCTAAAAGCCAAGAGGATGAAGGCAAAATGTTTGGGAATGACCCTGACGAAAGGGCCAAGTCTAACACTGTGTTTACATGGTTTGGCAAATTAAAACCAGGTCTATTGGATTTGCCATTGCTTGTTTGGTAAGACAAAGTCCAAAATCACTGGCTTTTCAGAAATGGTGGAATTGTCATATTCCTACTAGTGGGTCCACTGAGCAGCTAAGCAGTGTAATGGATATAAACCTGCAAATTATCATTCACATAGTGTAGCAGATAGGTGCTGTGCTTTATTTACCTCAACCAGGAAACATTCATCTTTATCATCTGCTTTGCAACACTTGTCCATCATGGACAGAAACGCAGCAATGATTGGGTTTCTTTTATAATCTTCTATGTCGAGCTTCAGCTTTACCAACTGAACAAGGAATCTGCAGTGAAAACAGAATTATGGGAAAAGAAATGATAAAAGATAAAATTAGCTTTAATTTCTAGCTCTGGAACATGAATACATATTAACATTTACCTGAGAATGTTTAGACTGAAGAGCTTTCTTTCAATAGGATATGGTAAGGTTTTTGGGGGGAATGGTGGTGAAGGATAGAGAGAAGAATGAAAGATCGTCTACCTTTATGGAAATAACTTATGATTTCACCTAAACCCTTAAGCTCTCTTGATCTCTCTCTAGATCCTCCATTATTGCCTATCTACCCGTTGCGGCCCAGATTTACTAAGATTTTGCGTTGGGGTTGTGTTATTTTTGTGGCACAGCCCTGACGCCAAATCCTTTTTGGCATTTGCTAAGCCACACAAAGCTACTCTGCGTGGGTTTCGAGGTTTAGTAAATACAAAGCAATGCATCTAAGTGGATAGCACAGTCTTGTGGGACTTTGCATCGGGTAGGTGTTACATAGGTGGGGCATGGGCATTCCCGTGCACCCACCCATGAAATTTGACACAAACGCAGGTTTACAAATACATGTAAACCTGGGTTTGCGTCAAAATGGTGCACCTACCCGACAGAGACATAACGAAGAGAAATATCTTTATTTCTCCTTTGTACTTTCTCTTTCCATGTGAGCTGAATAGGCCTCTAATGATTGCTTTTGTTCAGGAAGGCATCCCTTTCTTCACAAAAGCAATTCCACCCGTAACACAGGTGCAAGGGTGACTGCGCTGGCATTAGGCAGCATCAAGTGTGCCAGCACAGGGATAGAGCTCCATATCTTAGTAGATGACGCTGTTCAGCTCTCTCCCATTCACACAACACAGCACAGCAACTTTGCTTGCTGCCCAGCAATGTGAGAACTTTTAATAAATGTGCCCCTTCATCTTTTTGTTTCTACTATCTCAGTATATGTGGCCGTGCAAAATGTGGCCACTTTTTCCCAAAGGTTTATGTTTACATTTCCTCTCAGAACACTTTGGGAAAACGTTTTGAATCTGTTAGTCTATATCTTCTCCATATTCTCTTTGTCTTTTACCTCATTTCCCATTTCTCCATGATTTTCAAAGATGAACTTACACTTTTGTGTGTTTATTCTTTTTTGTGATGCACAAACTCCGAGTTATTAGTAAGTTTACAACTGCAGTGACTCCACAGTCGAGACGGAGAACTCCATGCATAAAAAAATAGCACAGGCCTATCGATTATGGAACACCTTTCCTCTTTTGCTTAGAAGTGAACCAGTACTATTTAAATTTATGAAATCCTTGGAGGCCTATCTATTTTCTGTGTTTTGACACTTCTGGTTGCCTTTTAAGTAGTCTTAGACCCCCCTCAGTGCCATAATAATCATGGTGAACGTGCATTTAATTTAAAAAAAACTGTAAATAAACAAATTAATTAATACATACATAAATACATAATTTCCAACTAGTATATCAGTAAATCTAGTCACATATAAAAAGGGTAACACAGCCAATGCAGAGGAAACACCAAGCACGACAACTTATTACATGCCTCTGGATAAACTCGAAACGGGGAAGGGATAAGGGCTGAAACATGGGACTTAATGATCTGGTTAGTCAGTTGATGGTCAAAGCCCCAGCCTCTGAGTTACTAGCAATAATAAGAACACAGAGCAGATGGATTGGAAGCCTGAAAAAAGAAAAGGCAGGGATCATGAGAATCCTGGATGAATCAAGCGAGAAGGAATAGACAAGGATGACAAACATAGCCTGAACCCAAACTATCATCAACACCACTATTATTCCTTCATAGGCTTCCAAAAGGGCAGTTTGGAACCTTTGCAGCAAAACCTCTCTGACCTGCATGGCTTGACCGGGCCATTAAATAAAAATTAAAAAGATCCAACCAAGTAAGGTGAGCTAAGTAATAAGGTATGCTCTCACCTGCCGCAAGACACAGAAATGGGCTGGTGTCAAGGTGCAAAATAGAATTCAGTGACTTCCCAATCTCCAGCAAGGTTAGCTAAATATGACTTGAAGTCCAAGACTGAATTGCTACAATCATGGATAACAGGATTTGCTCCCTTGTTGAAGATGAGAGAAATCTTGTAAATATAAACAATATCCAAAAGCTTAAAGTAGGAGCTGAGGGATTCTTTACTAACTGTCATGGCTTAGGGACAAAGCAGGTTACAGCAACGTGTGGTCACAGGAACTCACATACGTGAGGAAGTCAAAGATATCTGAATGGAGCCCAAATGCAGACTGCATCATCAAAGGATGTCAACAGAGTAAGCTGTGAATATTATTAAGACGAGGCAAAACCTGTATAGGGCAGTCTGATCTCTAAAAACTTCTAAGTATGTCTGACCTGGGACTCTTCGCGAACACACCTAAATCGTTCACCATGGTCTGCGGTCGTCCTTGAAGTAGGTTAGCCCCTTTTCACATTAACTGCACCGTACTTAAATGCGTCCCTTCTTTTACTTACTTGGGGGTCTCCATTGACAACAAGTTCACTTGGCAGCACCTGAGGCATGTAACAACAACAGAATTTGATCAAGCCTTGGCTGCTTTTTTAAAATTTGCAGCCAAACTGGGGTCCATGCCCTTGGATGCGACCATCACTATATACAAAGCCAGTCTCATCCCGATCGCCGTCTGTGCAAACCAGCGAAAATAGATTTCTTCGCAGGCTATTGTCATTTCCTAATTCCGTCCCATCCTTACTAATACATGAAGAACTAGGCCTGCAACATCTGAGGGACACACTGAGGCTGGAATCCACACTATGTTATGGCTATCAAAAAGCCAACAAACTCAAATGGTTCACACACATTAGAGAAGATCTTTATGCTATTGGTAGGAGGGATCTCTTTGATAACCCGCCAACAACTAATCGATCAGACAAAGCCACAGTTAAAGGTGAACTATTAAGACTCATAATAGACAAGAGAATGGAGATCGACCTACAGAAACAGTCAGTCATGGAATGTCTACGCTTGAATACCACACCAACCATTGAATCATACTTGCTTCGGGTATCGCTCAACCAGAGGTTCTACGGGACCAGGATTAGGCTTGGATTGCCTAATTTTCTGGTGTCCTACCCATCGAATGCATTCACCAGTAAAGATGTGCTCCAATGTCCATGCATTTCATTAGCCCAACAATTCCAACTTCATTTGTTTTTCTTTTGTGAACTATATGCTGTTCAGTGCATATGCATACTCAAAAATTTACTGCAGATACTTTTCATACCTTCGCCCGGTCAGGAATTCTACCTTTGGATCTCTTTTTTTATGTTGCTCAAGAAACTCCAGTGGGGTAAGCCTGAAGCTGTATCCAACAAAGTCTCTTTGAAAGCGAACACCTTTGCCACGAAGTCTCACTGAAGCTGGAGGTTTTGGAAGTCCAAAAACCTTTAAGTCCCAACTTTAAAATTTTTTGGAGCAGCTCCTCTTGGTCACTTCTAAGGACCCAGGATCTCAGGGACAACACTTAGGGACCAGGACTTGCTCCCGCAGGGTCCAGTTACTACAGGTTAGCTGGGCACTTCAGGAAGAAGCCCTCTTGAAGCATTTTGTGTCTCTGTATCCATATAGGAGCTCTGCCAGCTATGTCTTGGAGTCCACTTCTTAGTCCTGGGGACAAGTGGGAGCAGGTAGAGCCCTTCAGATCTCCACACAAGTCTCAAACAGAATGTCCAGTCTTCTGTTCTTCCACAGTTCCAGGGGGTCTTGTGCTTAGCTGTAGATGAGGTGCCATTTTTGTAGGGATTTAGTAGACAGTTGGTGAGGAGAATCATAGAGACTCCTTAACCAATGAGAAAAAAAGTTCCCTGAGGTAACCCTTCCCACTTTTTCAGCACATCTTGCTTGCTTCCCTGCAAACTATCCAAGAGCACACTATTCTAAGTAAAATTCAAGATGGCACAATCCTTACACCCTTGGAGGTGGCTGGGGAATCGAGCCATGGGTGTGTTTAGAGAAATGAGCAGTCCCATCCTTCTCAGCTATACCAAACCAGTTCTCAGACCAGGTCCCCTTTTCACTGGGTTGGTACTAAGCTCGCTACAGAAGCCCAGGAAGCAAACAACTTCTGTTCCTCAGGGCTTTCATTGGACTTACCTATAAATGAGCAGCCATCAAGCTGGTCCCTTACAAGTTACTGAAGTCCCTGAACCCTCCCCAAGTCCCCTTCCCCAGCTGATATGAGCAGATACTTCACACACAGGTCTTCCTGCCAAAATGCCTAAGCTATTTTTCTGCTCTGTGAACAGTTTTCACACCTGATTAGAGGAAGCACTAGCAGGGTCATCTGCCAGGAGGCTAATGCTAATTAGCCTACTGGAGGTTCAGGAATGGACAATCTAACTTTTTTTAAAGTCACTTGTCCTAAATATTTATTAGAAATCTGACTTCACCACTGCACTGAATTTTAATAAACATTAAAAATAGTGTTGGAATTATTTGCAAAGCTTGTCCCAAACCAGAGATAGCAGAGTTCTGCTCGTATTCTAAACTTTGATCTTTCTCATAGGAAAGTTACAGCACTTGATGGTGAAAATTGCTTCTGGGGGTAGTCACTGTAGATACACGCCAACATTAAAATCTTGCATGTACTACTTTTGAATACTAGTCACCATACCTTGTAAGCTACAAGGCCTACTTAAGGTTGACTTATTTAATATTAAAAAGTAGGGTCCTTTCATGTAAAAAGGGTTGATTTGACAGATTTGTCTGTAAGTTAAAAAGCTGCATTGCCAGGCTACAAAGGTATGGCTGAAGCCATGACTTCTTTGTCAGTCTAGTGGATGCCACATGTGCTACAGTCCACGGATGACATTTAACTTTTCCTTGTCATTGAACTATATACTATGGCCTTACTGGGAAGTCAAATATGCCAGTTAGTAGTTAGACAAACGTACCATATTTGAAGGTTCAGAATACTTACACTCAGGACTTGACAGCAGTGCCCCAGTGTGCAGAGTTAAAAAACCAGCAGCATCAATCCAACAAAAAGGGGGCAGGGGGGTGACCATAAAAAATGTATAGTATTCATTACTAGGAAAATATGTTTAGTGTTCTTCAACGGCATGGTAGATCCACCCATCTTTTGCAATATTGGACTGGAATATTGTGTTTTAAAATCATCAAACTATGTCATACATTGCGAAGGTAAGTACAATATATATATATATATATGAAAAAACCATAGGTTTCAGGCACGTTATAGTTAGAAATCAGCATTTAAAAAACCTTAGAAATTCACTGAAAAAACCATAGGTTTCAGGGGCGTTATAGTTAGTTGGACATTTCACTCGTACAAAACCATAGAAATTCCCCCGTTATAGTTAGTTCAGCTAACTATAACTCGCGCGCCCGCAATGCACTGCTGATGACGTCACATATTACATCACTCATGACATGGTCAGTGACATCACTGATGACATCACTGATGACATCTCAAATGACATCACTGATGACATCACTGATGACATCATCCTTGTGATAGAGTGGCAGACCTCCTCTCACCCTAATATAACCTTTGATACACACACTCAAAAATACAAACTAACATTTTCAAAACAATGGACATACCAATACCAGTTACAACACACCTATTCAGTAATTCCAAGATCTACACACACATCCACTCATTCACCAACAGTCCCTATACAGTCACTCATACATGTACTCACTCATCATATGTACTCATACACCTATACATCCTGTTACACACCACCACTCATCCATAGAGTTACTCACACACATAGTCACACATGCAAACAAAGTATCAAACATCCATTTACTTGCATATACAGTTATACACACACTACCACACTTACTTCTACAGAAACTTACACATACTTACTCTCTTAAACAATCACTTATAGAAACACCTACTTATTTGTACAGGAACTCTTCCAATCTCTCACTCTCACATATACTCACTTATATACACCAATACTCACATATACTAGTTTAAAACATATGTAGTTACTCATAAAGACACTATTGAGACAGTCATTCACTCACTAACACACCCATACACATACTCATCCACCTATACAGTCCTGCACACATGCTGTCTTCAACACATACAAACAGTGAGTCATTCATTCATGCATCTATGCACTAAGTAATACCCCCCACCGAACCATACAGACACTCAGACACTCATACTGATACTCAAAAACCAACTAATAACCCATATAGACACTCATGTAGCTACTCACCAACCCATGCAGCCACTTATACACAAAGTGAGAGACTGATACAGATATTTTCATATTTAAACATTACTCACTAACCCATGTATTCACTAAGATACACTTAGTCAGTTATACAATCAATTTTACAAAACAAAATCATCCATTTAGACACTTATATACCCATTTATTCTTCCATCGACCTTGAGATATACATATATAAAACATATTTAATTTTCAGAAAAACACACATTCACTGGATGATGTCATCAGTGATGTCATCAGTGATGTCATGTGAGATGTCATCAGTGATGTCATGAGTGATGTCACTGACCATGTCATGAGTGAAGTAATATGTGACGTCATCAGCAGTGCATTACGGACGCGCGAGTTATAGTTAGCTGAACTAACTATAACGGGGAATTTCTATGGTTTTGTACGAGTGAAATGTCCAACTAACTATAACGCCCCTGAAACCTATGGTTTTTTCAGTGAATTTCTAAGGTTTTTTAAATGCTAATTTCTAACTATAACGTGCCTGAAACTTATGGTTTTTTCAGTGAATTTCTAAGGTTTTTTAAATGCTAATTTCTAACTATAACGTGCCTGAAACCTATGGTTTTTTCAGTGAATATATATATATTTATTATACTATGTATACATGTGAAAATGTCTCGGTCCCCTGTTTGCCTCGGTGGCACGGAAAAATGGGTGGAACTGACGTCAGCACGCCAACGAGGTTCTCTTATGGCTCCGATGACGTCATACGGTGTCGCGAGCGGAGCCGTGCTATTATGACGTCCTCGTTGACGTGGGAGAGCTAGGAAAGAATTTCCGTGGAATGCTGGTGCAGGGGATATTCACCTAAGTGTTCAGGCTAGTCCTTTGGGAGCAACTGTTTATGTTGCCACTCCAGAAACGGAAACCAGTGATCCGAGGGCAGAGGCCCTGCAGATGGCACACGAGGTGGGGTGCCCAGTCGTGTGCACCGGCGGGGCAGCGAAGTGACAAGCACCACAACCCACAAAAAAGGTAACGAGGGCACTGAATAACACAGGATCTTCTCTTTGTATCTGGCAGGAACAACAAAGTTAAAATGCCCTAGTACCAAAATGTAGAATTAGTGCTACAACGGTCTTCAAGAGGACCTGCGATGCCGCTTCTGCCTCCCGTACCCTGGAGGTGGCGGTACGGTCATACTGCGGTGGGACGCACACTCGTTGACCTCTCATGGCACTGCTCCACACTTCAGAGAGGATGCTTTCCATTAGCTATGTTTTCTGATGACATGTCGCGCCGGCCCCGTCCAACAACAGAACTCCTTTAGATCCAAACAGACTCTTCCACTCTCTCACCGGAAGTGAAACCAGGCCACGCGGACACTATCACAATACAACAGCCGGGAATGCACTTTTCGGTAAAAAAAACACATTCCTTCCTCCTAATTAATCAAATAAACGTCTCACTGAAGAACAGGGGCCAGCTTCGATCGGTAAACAGCCGTTACAACGACTTTTTTACTTTGCGATACCATTACAACGCATGCATTACCACGCATGCGCTGTACATCACGAAGTCATTACTACGCATTTTTTTAGAACGCATGGTCATTTACCACGCATGCCTTTACAACGAATTTTGTTGTAAAGGTATGTATGGTAAATGACCATGCGTTCTAAAAGACATGTAGACGATCCATGTCGTTGTAAGGAAACAGAGGCTGTTCCGTTTCCTCACAACGACGTGCACCGCCCCTCAGAGACGACGTGAAGCAGGAACCACGAGGAGAGAGGAACCACGAGGAGTGAGAGGTAAGGGGGATTGGGCATGGGGTGGGGGTTTCTTTTCTAGGGTTTAGGGTAGTGCAGTGGTGTTTGGGTGGTGTAGGGGGTCGTGCTGGGGGTAGTGTTTTAGGGTTTAGGGTAGTGCAGTGGTGTTTGGGTAGTGTAGGCGGTCGTGCTGGGGGTAGTGTTTTAGGGTTTAGGGTAGTGCAGTAGTGTAGGGGGTCGTGCTGGGGGTAGTGTTTTAGGCTTTAGGGTAGTGCAGTGGTGTATGGGTAGTGTAGGGGTCATGCTGGGTTAGTGTTTTAGGGTTAGGGTAGTGCACTGGTGTTTGAGTAGTGTAGGGGTCATGCTGGTGGTAGTGTTTTAGGGTTTAGGGTAGTGCAGTGGTGTTTGGGTAGTGTAGGGGGTCGTGCTGGGGGTCGATTTAGGGTTTAGGGTAGTGCAGTGATGTTTGTGTTGTGAGGGGGTTGTGCTGGGGGTAGTGTTTTAGGGTCTAAAGTAATGCAGTGGTGTTTGTATAGTGTAGGGGGTTTAGGGTAGTGCAGTGGTGTTTGTGTAGTGTAGGGGTCATGCTGGGGGTTGTGTTTTAGGGTGTAGGGTAGGGCAGTGGTGTTTGTGTAGTGTAGGGGATAGTGTTTTAGGGTTTAGGGTAGTGCAGTGGTGTTTGTGTAGTGTAGGGGGTCATGCTGTGGGTAGTGTTTTAGGGTAGTGCAGTGGTGTTTGGGTAGTGTAGGGGGTCATGCTGGGGTTAATGTTTTAGGGTTTAGGATAGTGCAGTGGTGTTTGGGTAGTGTAGGGGGTCGTGCTGGGGGTAGTGTTTTAGGGTTTAGGGTAGTGCAGTGGTGTTTGTGTAGTGTGGGAGGTCATGCTGGGGGTAGATTTAGGGTTTAGTGTAGTGCAGTGGTGTTTAGGTAGTGTAGGGAGTCGTGCTGGGGTAGTGTTTTAGGGTTTAGGGTAGTCCAGTGGTGTTTGTGTAGTGTAGGGAGTTGTGCTGGGGGTAGTGTTTTAGGGTTTAGGGTAGTGCAGTGGTGTTTGGGTAGTGTAGGGGTCGTGCTGGGGTAGTGTTTTAGGGTTTAGGGTAGTGCACTGGTGTTTGTGTAGTGTAGGGGGTCATGCTGGGGGTAGTGTTTTAGGGTTTAGGGTAGTGCAATGGTATTTGTGTAGTGTAGGGGGTAGTGTTTTAGGGTTTAGGGTAGTGCAGTGGTGTTTGTGTACTGTAGGGGGTCGTGCTGGGTTCTAGTGTTTTAGGGTTTAGGGTAGTGCAGTGGTATTTGTGTAGTGTAGGGGGTAGATTTAGGGTTTAGGGTAGTGCAGTGGTGTTTGGGTAGTGTAGGGGGTCGTGCGGGGGGTAGTGTTTTTGAGTTTAGGGTAGTGTAGTTGTGTTTGGGTAATGAAGGGGGTCGTGCTGGGGGTAGTGTTTTAGGGTGTAGGATAGTGCAGTGGTGTTTGGGTAGTGTAGGGGTCAACCAACATGAATTTGTCCTTGTGTGATGTAACCAATGCTCATGTAAAGCACTCCAATACCTGACCAGTCTGCACTATATAAAACTGCAAAAAAACAAAAAATAAAAAGTGTTTTGCACACTTCTGTCATTGGGCTATACGTGGGCTACCTCTGGGTGATATTTGTGCTACATTTGGGCTCTTTTTTTCTCTGGTGGCCATCTTGGGAGACTTATTTGTTATGAAGTTTCCTAATTTCCTCATTTACTACAGTCTCCTCAGTAGGAAATGCTTTCAGTTTTTTACTTTGATTCCATCAAGAAGGCATTCAGATGTGTCACACATTTGCCATAAATTCAGAATGTTAGCACTCTAGTTGTTCATTAGATCACTGTAGTAAAGCTACTGCTCACCAAGGAGTTAACTGGAAGTCTACTGCTGGTATTGAAAGTGATTGTTTCAGTCTGCATATCAGAATTTTCTAATGAAATAGAAGAGGATTTGAGATCTCACTTAAAACATGCCCTAAATTTTCTTTTTGCAGCACTAACCATAATTTCTATGGCAAAATGAACCCCCTCATTTTGTTCCTTTTTAAATTAAATGTTTTAAGTGTTACCAGTTTATTCCAATCAAGATGGCTTCAGGTGTGCCATACTTTTGTCATAAGTAAGGCTGTTAGCACTCTAGTTGTTCTTTAGAACACTCTGGGAAGCTGCAGTAGAACACAAAGGCATCAACTGACAGGCTGCTCCTGTTGAAATATAACAGGAAGATATTTGAGATCTCACTTAAAACATGTCCTAATTTTTCTTTCTACAGCACTAACCATAATTTCTATGGCAAAATGAACCCCTCATTTTGTTCCTTTTTAAATTAAATGTTTTAAGTGTTACCAGTTTATTCCAATCAAGATGGCTTCAGGTGTGCCATACTTTTGTCATAAGTAAGACTGTTAGCGGTCTAGTTGTTCTTTAGAACACTCTGGGAAGCTGCAGTAGAACACAAAGGAATCAACTGACAGTCTCTGCCATTGTTGGATGTACATGTTTTACTGAGAATGTCAGACTTCATTCTCACATGACTGAGAAAGATAATGTGAATTTACAGAAAATATGCTCTCATTTTAGCTTCTGGAGCACCTTCCAAAACTGTATGGGAATAGCATGTGAAAATAGTTTTCTCTCAAACATGATTCATGATATCCCAGCCGAAGGATTTTCACAGGGTAAAATCATCTTAGAACACACCACAATTCCTGAAATTAGTATGGTACCATCAACAAATGAATTCTAATGTAACTAAAGTCTGTTATCACCCTTTATAGTTCTCCTTTTGGTAACCCTCAAAATCTTCGATTCACTACAATGCATTTCAATGGGGTACTATAATTTATATTGGTCCCAAGATGGCTGCCAGCAATTCCAGGACGAAGTGCTGACAGCCAATCAGATCTCACGATGACATGTGTGGTTAGGCTCCACCCAGATATATATGTGTTTTTACTTTTGATTTTCTCAGCAACTACTGAACGGATTTACACCATTTAACAAAAGGGTTCTTTCTGAACCAAGAACTACCTCTTTGCCAAATTTGGTGTAATTCCGTTCAGCAGTTCGGGCTGTAGCCCTGCATAAAGTTTCCTATGGGAAATTGATTTTTTTACTCTTATTTTTTAATTTCTCCGCAACTACTGAACGGATTTACACCATTTAACAAAAGGGTTCTTTCTGAACCAAGAACTACCTCTCTGCCAAATTTGGTGTAATTCCGTTCAGCAGTTCGGGCTGTAGCCCTGCATAAAGTTTCCTATGGGGAAAACACGTTTTGGGCCCCCCCTTTTTTCTCGGCCCCCGCTTGACGAATCACCCCGAAACTTTCAGGGTAGGAGCGGACCAGAGCGGGCCATAAAGTTTGAAAATTTCGCGAAGATTCGTCAACCGACGCAAGAGTTATTTCAAATAGAATGTTGCGGATTTCCTATGGAAAATAGGTCCTAACTATAACTATCTACTGGCGACCACCAGTAGATAATATATATATATATATATATATATATATATATAGATATATACACACACACATATATATATATATACACACACACAATGTAAGATAAATAGGTGACAAGGTCATTAAGTGGCCAACATGCACTCCAATGGGGAGCCAAGGCTTCCGAAATTAAATTGTGAAATTCCCTGAGCACCAAAATACAAAGTCCAATAGTCCAGTATATTCAGTGAAGCTGTATTCTGTATACTCCATAGGTATCCACCAATCTTGATAACCTTTGTACCAAACACATGTTTCGTCAATATGGTATATCCACCATCAACTTCATCAGGACTACTGATAAACAAAATAAAACCATATGACTCTTGAGTCACTACTGTGTTTTTTTCTTCATTTTTATATAGGATGCAATACTCAAACTTTATCCTTTGGTTGCACTGTCTTGCCTTGGTTGCACGGTTCCTAATTCTTTTAAAAGTTCCTCTTACTATGACACAGATGTTTTTGCACTAGGAATTTGGTGGTTGTATACTACATAAGAATTCGACTATATAGTCATGTATAGTTTTATTTTGTTTACCTGTAGCCCTGATGAAGTCAATGGTGGATATACCATATTGACACCCCTGGGGATGGGATCCCAAGCACTTGGGTGCCACAGTTGGAGGTCCATGGCCCTGTAGCTCTATCAGCTCCCCATCCAAGACCCATCACAGGTGCTGGTGTGAGCCAGCTTCACTATTTTGCTCCCGCCCAGCTAGGCAGCTTTTCTTTTGCTCCTGCCAGGTGAGACAATCTAGTGTTTGCTCCAGCCCAGCAGGCAGCAGCTTTTCTTTCTGCTCCTGCCAGGCGGAAGCAATCTAGAGTGTCTATTGTATAAGTCATAGTCATATTTCACCTTCACAATGTGAAATATAACTATAACCTATTTTAGCAGGACGTTATTAAAACACAAAATTCCAGTAGAATATTGCAAATACCACACCATGAAAGAATACCAAAAAAGAATCTTAAAAATGAGAGAATGTAAATAAAACTTACAGGCAGCTTTCGGGCAGCAGACTTCCTTCATTGTTTGGTTAAATTGTCATTCATGTTTTGTTTCCACCTACCACAGGATACAGCATGCCCCACGCAAACAGCAGAGGTCAATTGGTCATGTCACTTTTTCCATTGGCTCCCTTCACTTTGAGTGACTGCACATAGCCTGTTCACAAAATACTAAAATAGTTCCTTTCTCTTCAGTGACATGGGGGTTCAAAATGTGTTTTTGATCTATTTATTAGCTTTAAGTACTATTTTGTTTGCCTGCACTTCGGTTGCCCAGTTATATGGTGATCTATTTTCTGATTCCTTTTTAAAGTTGTTGGTATAGAGCGTTTAAGGGATTTTTTAACATTGCGGCTGCCTCCGATTTTACTGCCTTTTTAGGAGGTGATTTCTTCTTGTTTCCTTCACAAATAATAATAATAAAATGCCTTGTGCAAATGAACACGTGTTATTTCAAAAAATCACCAGTTAACCTGTAAAATCTGATTTTTTTTAAATGAAACATTTTATTGCAAGCATATAATGGGGACGTTTACGTGAGAGCATGTTCTTCTTTCTTTTTGTGGCACATGCTTGCATAAAATACAGGGGCTTATTTACAAGAAACTGACGCATCTGTGTAGATGCGTCAGTTTCCCTGCGCCTGCGTGCAAAACCCTTGCGTCACCATGGATGCGCCGTATACGGCGCACCATGGCGCAAGGATTGACAAAAGCGCCAGACATTTTGACGCATCTGTCAGCGCAAGAATCACACATTGCTAGAGTCGTGTCGCAAGCATGACGCAACTCCAGCAATGCATGGGGAGGCCTATTCCTGATACACTGCGTCACTCCTTATGCCTGCTCCAAGCAGGTGTGGGGTTTCGACCCAGTGGCGTCCTAGAAGTGGCACAGTGAAATCTTGTAGATTTCACTGCATCATTTCTACGAGGCTTTCCTGCGTGGGAATGCCAACCCTGAATACATTATACCTGACGCAGGTATAATGTGGCGCAAGGCTGCACAAAAAGTGATGCAACAACGGCGCAAAAGTGTCGCAAGGAGCTTGTAAATCTGCCCCACAAAATTTAACCATCTCACTAGATTGCTAAGGCCAGATCCTTTTCCATGGCCAGTGGCTTTCATATTCTATGCTCCCTCTCACTCACTCACACACACACCTGCACCTACACCTGTCTTCAGCCTTCCATCTACCTTTTACCCAACTACTGATATGCAACAGCTACTTTTTCCACCTCTTCATTTTCATAAAATAATAACATTTTCACATGCCCCTATACAAATTTGAGCCTCCACTCCTTTTGAACTCCGTCAATTTACGTTTTGTAACCAGGCTGAAATATCACTTACGTTTGTTTTTTGTTCTTGAGATCCTTTGGAGAAGAAATGATACATGAATCTGCTTTGAGCTTGAAGAAGTCAGGAGAGAATGATGGTGGGGTGTAGTTGTCATCCATTTCCAGTTCATTGAAGCATTGCCTCCGTTTGGTGTAAGGAACTCTGCAGCAGTGAGCTACCGTCGCATTCAGAAAAGAGCTTTCTTGCATTTGGCAAATGTCTCCAAGTACCACATCAGCCTACATAAAGGAAAAAAAGGAGAAAATAGACCTCAGGTCTTTATAATTGCAAATAAAGCAAGGTGATGCTTTGCATCCATTTTTGGTCACGTCAGCGCCTACCCAAAATCTTAGAAAGTAACCCCAGCAATGTGTAAAATATTTCTGAATTAGCTCTGGTAGCAACAAAGAAACAAATCTTAAGACCTAAAGTTTCAAACAAAACAGCACATGTACAGTGCAATGTTGTGATACAAAATGGCCTTATTTACAGATTTATGGCAATGGCATGTTAAAACAAAAATAGGAGATCGTGTTTCTATATATTTTTGGCATAAGCTCTATTTAAGTTTCTGTTACCACTTTTCCTGCATGTCCTTGCCACCAGCTTCTTGCTAGTGGCGACAGAAAGCACAAGAATTAGCACATCTGCTGTAAATAATTTACTGCATAGTTTTGCGCACATCTCTAAATTCTGATGAAACCTAGAGGTAATGCCCTTAAGTGAAGTTGTTAATTTTGTCATACCCTCTAAATGAGGACAAGTAAAGTAGGTACAAAAGACAGATCATTTTCTAATACCAGCTGAAATATTTAGGTCAGAAATAATTAACGTTGCATGGTTCGGCTCTTAAATTATTTAATGGGGTTTAGTAAAAATTGGAAACATGACAATTTATGCCTAATAGAGAATATTTGCACAATATAAATTATCTGCAATATATGGTTTGATTACATTTTAAATTTTATACGAAAACAATGGTCCTTACAAGAAACAATAATGATGTGATAAATATAGACTTGAATCAGTGCTATATTGATGATGTCCAGCCGGACAATCAATTTAATGAATTATAAATGCAAGAACAAATAGGAGCACAACAATACAGTGGGACACAATCCTGCATCCTACACATACACAAAACAATTACATTTGGACAGAAACATTTCAGGCAAGACAAAGGTAGCTTGTGGAAAATACGGATAATTAGGGCAAGCTTGGAAAAAACAGTTAATGCACTTGTTTTATCACATTGGATTAATGTGCATGCTGTTTAAATAAGTCAACGACGTTTGATTATATTTTAAGGCAATTTGTGAAATACCACATTACGCTGGATCTATCTAGCTGTGTTTTACAATAAATTAATTGTAAAGCAGCAACCATTGATTGGAGTGCTACCTATGGTCAATTGGCTTTAGGTTTGACAGCACAAAAGAACAGTGGAAATAAGATACACCATTGAAACCCATAAAAATCAAATTATCTTCCATCGCAATGCTAACAATTGCTTCACCGTAGTAACAAGTTGATTATTATCCTCCAATTTATTGGGGTCAATGCCGAGATGTTCGCTGGCTTATGCCCACAACTATAGTGGCAGGGTCAGGTGGCAATGGGTATCCCAGCACCTCTTAATGCGACTCAGAATTTCCTTCTAAAACGTTATCAGACTAGGGCAGGTCCAATACATGTGTACACAATCCCCCTGTTGGCCGCACCACCTCCAACACAGCCTGTCCGATGCTGTGTAAATTTGTTGCAACTTCATAAGTGTGCTGTACCAGAGTGTTGTGACCTTATACATTGTTTCCCTATTCTACACGCTCTTGCAAAGTTAGGTGATTTCATTCCATAGCCTCTCCTAGGATTCCCGGAGGATGGGACAGCCTAAAATCTGCATACACTGTCTCATATAGGGCTAGTCCGTGTCAGCATAGGGTTTGGTAAGAACAACATAAAACACAGAAATTAGGCATTAGGGCCACTGTTAGTGGGGAACAGCTTTTCCCAGGGTGATAGTTGCCAAGTGGCAGCCAATTTGTTAGCTGGGTGAAGTACCCAATGTTTCAGTTGTAAGTATCTCATGTGCTTTGTTTCCTGCAGGGGAAACTCTTGTTTGCACATCAAGAAGTCTTTAACACTCCCAACCCTTGGTAGGTCCCAAGCATCCTGCATCCCCTACTGTCCCAGTGCGCAAACACCCCTGTCCCTGGGAAGAACTCTGCATTACCGAACAGAGGTGTATATGGGGATGGGAAAGTTGTTAGCCCGTTACCCCTAGTAAGTCTATCCTGTATGTTGAAGGGAGTCTTAAACATTTCTGAGTAGTAGCATACCGCTGGTCTAACGGTCTTTGGAAACCAGGAGACTGCCCAACGGGTCCTTCCCATGACTGCTACATCCACACGCACCCAATGGAGCTTAGTCTTATACAAGGACCTTTCGAAGAAGACATGCAGCTGGGCCACCTGTTAGTATTTACGAAGGTCCGGTAGGCCGAGGCCACCAGACCCTCTAGAGGATCTCATAATAATCTTAGAGACCCTCGCCTTCTTCCCATTCCAAATGAAGTTATCTATGTCTTGTTGCAGAAGCTGCATGTCCCTCTCTGGAAGGGGGACAGGCAATGCTTGAAATAAATAAAGTAGGCAGGGTAGTACGATCTGTTTTATGACTGCCACCCTGCCAAGCCAGGAGACATAGAGGCTCTGCCATCTGTGGAGGTCTGTTTGGATGGCGTTAAGCATGTGTGGATAGTTAGCTGTGTATAATAAGCAATGCCGTAGAATAAGCTACCCTTCCAGGTATTTCAGTTTTTTCCCTGGTGCCCAATGATACTGGGTCAAAGTTGTCAGCTTGCTCTTCATCTCCCGCAAGAGCCCTACTCTCAACATCTCCAACTTGGCCAGGTTCACCATAAAGCTGGGCACTTTACTAAATTGTTCCAGCAACTCCAGCACCCTGGGCATTGAATGTAAAGGGTCCATCAGGGTCAGGTGGATATTCTCTTCAAATAAGCTTATGATGTGTTATTCCCCAGTGAAGAAAATCCCCCATATTCCCAAGTGTCCCCAAATGGTGGCTGCGAGGGGTTCGATAATGGTGAGAACGGGCTGCCCTGTATGGTCCCTCACAGGAGGGGGATCTCCTCCAATCTCTCCCCATTAACTAGGATCCGAGCAGTTGGTGTCAGGTAACTAGCATTCAACCAAGTCAACATGCTGGGGCAGAAGCCCTCCACCTCGAGTACCTTGTTGAGGAAGGGCCAGCCGACTCTTTCGAACACCTTTTTTGGCATTAAGCAACAATATTAGCATTGGGATCACCCGTATTAAATGTAGAAACCCTCCTAATGTTATACGCCCCCTGCCTATGCAGCATGAACCCTCACTGGTCAGGGTCAATCAGATATGGTAAGTGGAGAACGATTCGGTTTGCAAGGATTTTTGTAAAGATTTTAACATTAGAGTTTAACAGGACTATGGGCAGATGAGCCCCAAAGTCCTCCTCTGGTTTCCCTGGCTTCGAGATCAGTGTGATGTTCGCTGCAGCCATCGAGGGAGAGACCATCAAAGAGGTTAAGAAAGAGTTGTACAGAGCGACTAAATGTGGGATCAATGTAGGTTTATAAAATTTAAAGAATTGGTTTGTGAGACCATCCGGTCCCGGTGATTTATGTGGATGTACGTCTGAGATAGCTTTTGCAACCTCCGCTTCCATTATTAACTCCTCCAAGTGATCGATGTTGGCTTTAAAGAGCCTAGGGAGGTTGGCCTGTGTTATAAAGGTCCCTACTTCCTCCAGGGACACTGGGTCTGCCTAATAAAGCAAGGAATAGTAATCCTGGAAAGCTCACAATCTATCACGGTTATCTTCCAGGAGCTCGCCTCCAGTTCCCTGCAATGTGGGTATTTTCTGGAGATCGCTTGCACTCCGAGCCGGCATGCCAACAAAGAGCCAGTCGTATTGGCTTTTTCATAAAATGTTTGGCGCAAACATAATAATGCTTTCTCTGATTTTTCAGTTTTTTCAGTTTCCCATAGAGAGTGATCATATCTTGCATATCCTTAAGAGAGCCTTATTCCCTATCACGTTCCATGACCTGAGCAATCGCAGCTCCAGGGCGGCTCTGTGCACTTTCCCTATTTGCCGTAAGCACGCTTTCTCAGCTATGCAAACGTCCTTTGAGGACCACCTTAAAGGCAGCCCATAAAATGTTGGGACTAACGTCACCTGTACCATTTCCCTGAAAGTACTGCATGATCGCCCTGCTGAGTTCCTGTCTGGAAACCCTGTCTTTCAGTAAGGATTTATCAAATCTCCATCCCGGGGTCTGAGCGGGGCCTTTCCGGTGTGCTCCCTCCCAAACAACCATTGCAGGGTCAGTTATTGCTATTCCACAATGGGAGATGGATTTCGTGGCCTCCTTTATATCTTGTGTGCCCCATACTTTGATATCAACTGTACCATTCAACTAAGATATAGAAAAAGTTACAAGTACTGGATCTCCCATCCATTTTATTCGGGGAGTAGTACCCTCCAATTGCCCTCTGGAAACTAAACAAACACATCATGGTCCTATGCAGAATTGGAGCAAAACATTCCCCCCAATGTGCACACCCCTCCTCCCATCTTCTGCCCCTCCCAACCCGTCGCTTCCCAGAAAGAGTCCAACCTCCAGGGAAGGAAACAGATATGTCTTGTGCGCGGGGATGAGTTGCACTGTGGACCTCTTACTCCCGTTGGTCCCCCTACTCTCTACAATCCCCCATATCAACTAAGGGATGAAATGTCTTACCAATAGAGAGGTCACACGCCCTCCCTTGCATCTCAGTCGCCGGCCTGCCCCCTTTGGGAGATGTCATTTGGCCCACTTCCAGGAGAGCGCATCGAACATGACAGGACCACTAAACCTTTGAAGAAATAAGACTAACAGCAAGAATTATCTAGAACACCCCTCAATCATCCACGGGGCCCAGACTCATTCCACAATGTCTCTGGCCACAGGTCCTGCACTGCAGTTTCTGACAAAGAGCCTCTGCCAGATTGTCGTCAGGTTACTTGTGATGTGATCGTCTAGGGGTGGTGACTTTGTTCCATCGTTCCCGTGGTCTCTCTTGGCGACCCTTCCTTTCCTTCACCAGGGCAGGGTAAAGACTGATTTGCATATGGCTGGGTCCAAAACTAGGGTGGCGTGGTGAGCAAAAAAACAATGGATTAAACTCAGATCTGTGACTGGGGATGAATGTTTGATTTGTTTAGCATTCCGCCCATCATTTGTTCTTTTTGCTTTTGTCGCCCTAAGTGGGAAGGGTATTCCACGTGTGGGTCCTGTGCTCACTGCCACTGGATTCAAGCTAGCCTGGTTGATGAGGAGTGATACCCTGAAACAGGTCCCAGGATGCTTGTTTCTAGTCCAGGGAGGAGCTGGCTTGGCAGTTCGGGCTCGACTGTTCCCATGAGCAGCAGGGTCAAGACTGATTTGTATATGGCTGGCCCCAAACTGGGGTGGCGTGGTGAGCAAAAAAACTGTGGATTAAACCCAGATCTGTGACTGGGGGTGAATGCTTGATTTGTTCAGCATTCCGTCCATCATTTGTTCTTTTTGCTTATGACATCACACATGGCAACATTAATTATATCACAAGTGATAACGTTGAAGACGTCACTTATGACATCACTTCCTGAACCATAACTTGCGCCACCCCCTCGCCCTGCCCACGACATCATAATTGACATTATTGATTTCAAAGTTTTTATGCGGTTGAGTCAGAACCATAAGGTTGGCAGCAGAGTTTACTCCTTCACCATCCCGGGTGACCCCATCCCAAATTTTGAGTTGCACCCTGGCCCTTCGGACAACTCCCTACATTGACAGGAACTGCTATGTAGTACTAGTTTTCAAAAATAGTTCATTCACTTTGGCTAATTCATGGAAACTTTTGAGCTCATCCGTCAAGCTGGCGCCAAGAAAAAGAGCGGTTCCCAAACGTGCAATGTCTTATGTTAATTCCCATAGGAAACTTACTTTCGATACAAAATAAAATTGGCTGAACAGAATTACAGAAAATACGTCAAAAGTTAGAACTTTACTCCGAAAGCATGTATATTGAGATTTGGTGTAAATCTGTTCAGCTGCTTTCGAGAAATCCCCGTGTAATGAGAGGCTTGGGTTGAGCATGACACTTATGTCATTTGAGATGTCATCAGGGATGTTATCAATGATGTCATTTAACATGTTATGAGGGATGTAATATGTGAGGTCATAAGCAGTGCATGATGCAGGCAAATACTACATTTAGAAACTTCAGCCCTGACCCATTTTAGTACACCCTAAGTATATTTTCTTTTCTCTTTAGTTTTCTCTTAGATGCTTTATTGAATTATTCAGGTAACCAAAACTAGCTAATTTCAGTTGTTTTATATTTTTATATCTCAGCCATAGCATCTATTCATGTAAGTTAGTCAATATTTATGGTCTTTGAAATGGTTTTAAAAAAAAAAGTGTAAGCCCGTGAATTACACTCAGCATTATAGTAAAAAAAAGTATGCAGGTATCTTTTTATAAGTCACTGTCTATAATTGAATGCGATCACCATGATGGTGTTGTAGGGCTGTGGTCATTATTTGCATTGCACAGCAAACAAGTGATCTTCTATTTTTATTTATATTTTTACTTTTATTTTTATGTATGTTTTAACGGACCGAAAGACCACTTACGATTTTTTGGGTGGAATAAGTTAGTTTTCTGCTGTGTATCTTTACCCCGCTGGGGGTCATATGTTGACAGGCTGCGTCGAAATGTATCAGCTCATAGTGTGCTCTGCAAACTCTGAAAAGGTGCCTGAGGAAAAATTTCAGCCGTTTTATTGATAATTCATATTGAAATCCGCCCGCTTATGTTGAACAATGGTCCTTGGACCACTTCTAGTGCTATCTATTCAGGTTTGTTAAAAAAGAAAATGTGACTCATAAACCAGCTCTCATATCCAAATACATCAAAGGGTAAGCCATTAAAGCCTCAATTGTCAAACTTTTATGACTATAAGTCCTGAACAGATTAACATCTAATATCACAAGCATTGGCATAGCCAATAGGTCTCGCCTTTGGGACCTTATAAGTGTTTAGCCATGCAACAGTTGATGTTGTTGCACCAAGGATATTTTGTTGCATAACTAAATACTTATAAGGTCCCAAAGGCGAGACCTATTGGCTATGCCAATGCTTGTTTGTCATGTTTAGTAGGTCAATGCTTGACAGGTTGCTTGCCTCCAAGCCATCTATAGTCTTTTACATTGTTTTGTTGCTTACATCATCGAAACTAATTCACTCCGAGCATTCCTCAATTTTCGGGATCACATGCCCATGCCATTCGGGCTAAAGTTGCCTCGGTGATCGGCTAGGGAAAGCGATGTAGGCCCCCCCTCTGGGCAAAGCCCTATGCCTTCTGTTAAATACCGTGTAGTGGATACAAGTTGCTGATACCATGTCTGATTTGGTCAAACCTTTGATAAGATAACTTCCACCCCTCCTTAGACGGTTTAGCACTATTCAGTCTATTTGTATCTCCTATTTTATTAGTCCCTCACGTGCACAACCATGAGTAAAAGAGCCAGAGGTTCAGTGGGTATAGGAGGGCCTCATGTTAGTGCTAAGGCATAGACTTTGTCCTTGGAAATCATGGCGATTTCAAGTCCCGGGCGTACAACGACTTCAAGAACAATTTGGTTTTCTTTTTGTCACCATCTGATATGGTGTGTCTTGGAAGCAGAAATGTGGGCAAAGTTCGCCCGTGTCAGCAGAAATGGGGATGCGTTATCTGCGGGCTGCTTTCTGCACGGCCCTGATCAGCTGCTCCCTGCTGAGGCAGCACTGCTAGCAACAAGCACCAGTTGTTTTATGATGGTGGGTGAGGCGAGAGTAAGGGGATTCTATAGTTATTTGGGGTCCGGCTGCACAGAAGAACGGGTTAAAGCATTACCGAGTCTGAGTCAGAAAGAGAGAGAGAGAAAATGAAAGAGGAGGCAGGAGAGAGAGAGAGAGAAAGAGTGAAAGAGATTATGTACAATGATTTAGTGATAATGCACAAGGAAAGAACCGGATTTGGCACATACCTGGTACTTATTGAGGCAACAACCAAAGTAAATTTTAGACACTGAAAATCCAAGGTTGAAGATGTAGCCGGAATGGGAAGGGTGGTGTGCAGTGTGGGCTGCTATGTTGACTGTTTGCAACAGGACTAGTATGACCTGAGGGCCAGATGTCCTGTATGAGGCCTGAACCTCAGTGAAGATAGATCTGTGCTGTGAGGTGTACGTTTGTCATATACGTCACCTGAGAGAACGCTCTGCTATCTAACATCCGAACCTGTGTACCCCGAAATATATCTCTGCTGTCTAAATCAACTAAAACAAGCGCGCGCGCCTCGCACGGCAGCAGGGGGAGGGGAGAGAGGAGGGGGCCTGCGCCGGTTTCCCTTGCGGGAGCGAGCAGCAAGGCGCCATAATTGCTACCATATGGCGCCGCTGCTCGCTCCTGCAAGTGAATCGCCAAACGTGCACGCGTTGCCATTGAAGGCAATGGAACGCGTGCACGTTTTTGGCTGAAAAGCCGAAGCGATTGCTAAAGGTCTTTTTGCCTATGCAGCGCATGCGCGCTGCGTAGGCGAAACCTAAAAAACGACATATTCTGGGACAAGCTCTGTCTTCATGCCAAGTCATTCAAGGATAGCAACTGTAGTCACAGTAGAGTGGGTTAGTTCCCAGGGCATAGACATTTTGGACTGCTAATAACTTCAACGCCCTCTGATGAACATGCCTTGGGGCTATGTCACATAAAGTGAGTCTGCAAGTGCTAATTTAAGTCATAGTCTCTGCCACATTCTGGGGCTGAATGGTATCTTAAAAAGTTGAAGAGCTGAAGAAGCGCTATTTTACCACCTTATAAAGTGGCAACTGGTTGCTGGTCACATGCACTTTAAAAGCATTTGCTGCTTTTGACAGGAAATGTAGCTGCCTTTGTTAACATGCCTAGTAACCAACAGAACATAGCACAAAAACATGCACAAAGCAATAAGTGATTAAAACACAAGAGAGCAAAACACAACAAAACAGTCAAAACAGAACGCTACACAACAACCACAGTACAACACAACACCAGATTCCATAGCAGCATCACAATAAAACACAGTTGCATAAAAACCAAAGCAGAACATATTGCCACTTCAACAAAATGCAAGACAACAAGCATGCTAAAACATTGTTATCACACAATACCTCCTCCTTATTTCATTATGCAGTGGTAAAAGGTGTTTGCACCAAACACTGTCTTAACTTACCAGGAAGAAAATGAAATAGTACCAGTCAAAAATGTTTTGTGATCTGGCCCCTGGTCCCATCAATTAAAGTTGTACAGTTAAAATTCATGGAGGTTAGTCGGGCGGCAATGTTATTGAGAGTAATTATAAAGTAGCATTTCCCATTTTAAGTCCCATGGGTATTTTTGCTCTCTACTACCAAAGCATTAATGAACAAAATGACAATAAACTTGGCATGAAGATAGAAATTCTTTCAGAAAAGGTCCTTATTTTGGTTTGGTATAAATCCATTTAGTACTTCTTGAGATGTTTCCATTACAAAATGGTGCTGGTGAGCTTGAAAGCCTTAACCTTTCATTTATTTTTCATTTTAGGTTTTCTAACCATTTGAGAACTTTTAGTTTGTGAACCCAGTGCTTAATGTTTAAAAGAATAAGTGCTGAGGCCCAAAGTTTCCTTCAGAAGCCAGTGACCCATGCTATTGAAGGTCGTGGTGCCAAATACCAAGGCTGTGTAGTCTTGATTCCATGCCATGCCTCTTTAATCCATTACTAGACACTCCATACCCCTTTATCTAACTCTTGCAGAGTTCTGTTTTTCCCTTTGTCACAGGTTTTTCATCGTTCTCTCTTCCTCTTTCTTGACATTTACAAGGGGATAACGCCACCCAGGTCGTCACTTTTAGTGACGTATTGGTGGTGCTATGCCCTTCTCCATATTTACAAAGCGGTGCTCTTTGAGTGGCTTAACGCTGCCTTGTAAATACGGCCCCTTTACACGCATCACTTCGTGTGAAAGGGGCGTGCAATGGGTGTTTCTGTGGGTGTTCCACCGCAACACTCATTGCATTTTGATTCTGCTCCAGATTTGTAAATCTGAGGCAGTGCCAAAAACTAACACCATGCAATACCAGGCGTTAGAATGGCGCGACGAGGAGAAATACTTTTACTTCCCCTAATTTTTGCTTTTTCTATGTGTGCTGCATTCTGCAGCACACATAGAAAGAGCAAAATGACATTAATTATTGTTTATGTGCATGAAGGTGTCCCTTCCTGCACATAAACAATCGTTAAATAATGACGATTTTCTACTTCTATGTGTGCTGCAAAATGCAAATAGCAAACCGCCATCATTGATTGCTTATGTGTAGGAAGGGACACCTTCCTGCACATAAACAATCATTCACTGCAACGCAGACACCCTTGCACTATGGTTCAAAGGTGCCTGCATTGTTGCTAGGCAGCTAATCTTTGCGCCAGCGCTAGGTAAAACGGGTTTCGTCGTATTTTTGTAAATATGGCGCATCCTTGCATTTTGGAAATGCGCTCCGACATTTCCTTGTAAATATGCCCCCTTGTGTGATTTTCATTCTCTTGCAGGGGGTCAAAATCGGATAAGGAAACATAAGCTGTCAGTCCTCAAAAATGAGTCCCCACCTGCAGACCCCAGCTCAAATTAAACACTATGTGAACCACAGTTCAAATTTACAACAAATCGTATTGGTCTCTGGAGCAATTTTTCCATCAACCATTTTGGCTTTGTACAGATTTTCTATCAGTATGTTGAACCTCATGATCTGATTGCCTACTTAATGCACGATGAACAATTTTCTTGCAACATCCATTTTCTCCATTTACAGCTTTTGGACTGCAGCATATTGGGCAAAAAAGTATTTGATACAATAAGAGGAATGAAGAGTAAATTCAGACCCCGTGGAAGCTGATGGGGCACCATATGTCCCCCAAATATAGAAAATTGATACAAGGTCCACCGAGATCCACAAACAACACTACAAACTTGATAGCCATCTCTGCATGACACATTCCATGATGATGGGTCTGCCTAGTAATCCTGAAATGATAGTGATCACTGGCCAGCGGGGTATAAATGTCTTGGGGCAGAACATTCTGCAGCAAAGGCTCCTTTCTTTGGAACCCGAACCCTCTTACCATCTGCCTCAATACTCAGTATTTGAAATTAAGGGAAGCCCTAAACATGCTAGTTTTTACCACATCTTTGGACCACTCCAGACTTGGTGGTTCTTGTTTCAGTAAAGATTCTTAGGCCTTCATTTAATATAAAATGGTGGAGCACGGCGCCACAACCCATTTTGCAGCGCCTAGCTGCGTCATTTTAAAAGCACAGGGATGCATCATATTAAAAACAATACGATGCATCTGTGTGCTTTCCCCTGGTGTACAATTGGCTGCCATATGCCAGCACAGGCATCCTTGCATCGTGTTGCAAGGGTGTCTGCGTTGCGGGGATGATTGTTTTTGTACAGGAAGGGACACCTTCCTGCAAAAAAACTATAATTTATTCAATTTTCCTCTTTCTATGTGTGCTGCATTCTGCAACATGCATAGAAAGAGGGAAACTACGAGAAATAAAAGTATTTTTCCTTGTGCACCACTCCTATGCCTCCCCTGGGGAGGCGTAGGATTCTGACACATTCCCAGCTTAACAAAACATTCTAAATCTGGGACTGTGTCAGGTCCCATGGATGTTGCGTGGGAACACCCACAGCAATACCCATGGAACGCCCAATTCATGCAGAGTAATGCATGAAAGGGGCCCATATTTACAATGACATCAAAAGTCAAGCAGGGTGATTTACGTGGCCTTGTAAATATGGGCAAGCCCATTGCACCGCCAGTGCATCAAAAAAGTGACGCACCGGCAGCACATTGGGCTTGTAAATGAGGCCCTTAGACCTTAGGATTTATGATGATCTGATGATCCAGTTCCTGATCTTCGGAAAACCCTTTGCTTCCCCACCCAAGAACTTTTAAGCTTTCCCAGGGCTGTGATAGCACTACACATAAAAAGTAAATACATGAAAATGTAATTGAAAAAAAAAAGATGTTTCGAGAATCTCATGTATCCATCCCCCTGAAAGATGTCAAGGAGCAGGAGAAGAAGGCCAAATAAACTAAAATGGTGAAGATGCCCACCATTTTATGTTTGAAAACAAGCACACTCTCTGACTAGGACAACATATATATTTCATTCTGTGTAGTATCACAGGTCAACACATTTACTCAAATGAGTGGAGACTGCTTATGTGGATTCAAATCATTGAATGATAGTGCCCTCTGAATGCAGGCTGTAAACTTTCACAAAAAGGAGGCTATTCATTTTAGACAGCTGAGGGTGGGGGGAAGGGGGTTGCAGACACTGGGGAATCAAACAGCGGCTGCATAGACTGTTGCATATTTCATCCAACATCCCTTTCTCTATGTGCCACTTTTTTGTAGAATTGTGAACCTTATCCTTAGAAGACAGGGGTCAAAAGGCAGGAACATTTTGAGGTCATCTGGCCCTTCTAGCCTCCTTTCCTTGATTTATTGCTGTGTACAATGAGACAGACAGCCGATTCAAACTGCATTAACATGAATGAGGCAGGTCTTGTGTCCCTCACTGCACACCGTTCCTTTGGTCTGTACACAATTATTACATCAGGCCCATGGCATAGGACTTGCCTTCTCTTAGCACCTCACTGCAGGACGTAAGTTGTGCTACAAGAAGGCCCGTTTTTGCCCATGGTGCATTTCTCACTTGTAATCTGGTGAAAACCCTATTGTAGGAGTTTTCTTGTAAGAGCCTCTCACACCCACGTCACTTCTCAGATTCTAACCACAAAAACAGCGCCTATTTGTCACTTATAATTGTTCATATGTGTTTATTCAATGCATTGTTTTCGGACTGATTTAAGTATGCCATTGTATGAAAGTCACTCTTCCAACGTGTTGTAAAAATAGAGGTCATGATAGAAAATGGTTCACCACTAAGAAAAAACTGTAAAAAAAAACATGGCAATGGGAAAATTCAACATTTGTACTTACGCCACTATCGAAGCAAGACATCTGCTTTTCTTCTTTCACTTTGCAGCAGGTATCTGCATCCTCCATCATAGATTGTGTTATTTCAATCAGTGACTTGGATGGTAACTGAGGAATTTTCTTTGTGTACTGAACCAAAAGCCTAAAATGACAATTAGTCAAATGTGAGATTCTTGACTGAACTTACATGAAAACCAAAGTGTCATCTTGAGAATTGTTTGTGCCCTGAGCAATACATATTTTGGGGCCTCGGGTTTGGAACAACTTTAAATCTATTACTCATTTTCAAATAATTGAAGTCCTCAGTGGGCCTAACAATGCTGAATTATACATTGAGGTTACAGAAATGGGGACATGCAATGCAGAAACAGCAGAAAGCTCAATCTGTTCTCTGTCTGCCAGCTAAATTGTAGCAAATGAAAGCTTTATCAAGCACAGAGCAAGCCATTTGTTTATTAGATAGGCTCTAGCTATGTTTTGTGTTGTCAAATAAATGTTATGTGGAATTGAGTGACTAACCACCTTCTTACTCATAATATAAAAAATACTCAGTAAGGGTGACGTTTACTGTTTTAGGGGACTGAGGATACCACTAAAATAAAATATATGCAATGTGTAGTTTTAATATCCAGATCCCCTTAATCACAAAAAAGATTTCCGTTCGCATCTGATTGTTATCTCTGCAAGAGAGAAAAAAAGATCTGCACCATGATTTGCACAATTCTCATAAACTCTCTTCCGGTCTTGTCACTCCTCCCCTCTTTATGTGTATAGTTCTCTTGCTAGATCGCGATTTACAGCTCTCCCGAGTCAAGGAAATGGGAAGGGGCCAGAGGCAAAAAAAAATACAGAGGTAAAGAGAACAGTATAGTGAGAGAGGTCAAATTGTTGAAGAAGTTACTTAGGGATAGAGATGAGGAAGAGAATAGGTGAGATAGTGAAAGAAGTAATGTAAAGAGAGAAAAAATAGGTAACCAGAGAAACAGAGACAACAAAGTAGGTAAGGAAGAATAGGTTCCAAGTAAGGCTGTAGAGTGAAGCTAAATTGGTCAGGTAAAAAGATTAGTGAGGCAATTGGAAAGAGGGTATGAAGGGCACAAAAGAGATGAGATTTTAAGAGAAAAAAGGTGAAGTAGAAAGACACAGCTCCAGTAAAGAACAAGAGGTGAAACTGATGTGGAGGTAGAAAGAGGGTGAGGTAGATAGAGTGGTGAGCCACAGAGAACAGTAGAGACGAAGCATCTAGATTTAAAGGTATGTTAAAGAGAGAGAGGGTAGAGATAGAAGTGCGGTATAGAGAGGTGAGAGAGAGGAGGTAATCAGATAGAAAAAACTGCAGAAGTAAAGCAAGAGAGGTAGCGAAAAAGGAGTATAGAGTAAATGAGAGAGGTGAGGTGGAGAGAACAGAACTAGAATGAGAGATGAGGAGGTGGAGAGGTGAGGTATTGAATGAAAGTAGTAGGTATTGAGAGAGTGACAGAGAAACATAGGGTTAAGAGAGATGAGGCAGTAAGAGAGATGTGAGATAGATGGAGATGTGAGGTTCAGAGAAGCGAAATCAGTAGTGAAAGGTATGGCCATGAGAGAGGTAGAGAGGTGAAGTAGAGTGCTGAGAGAGGTAGAGAGGGATGAGGCAGAGATAGATGAGGTTAAACGAGAGATCAAATAGATGAAGGTGAGATACAAGTGAGATGAAACAGAACTGTGCGGTTTCAGAGAGAGAGGGAGTTATAGATAGTTTAGGTAGAGAGAGGGTAGAGTGCCAGGGATGTACAAAACTCACTGAGAGTGGTAAAGAGAGGCTGGGTCAATGAGTGTCTGGTAGAGGGAGATGACACAGAAAGAGGAGTGAAGTGCACACAGAGCAGGCAGAAAGAATAGGGGTTAGGTATTAAAAGATGGACAGATAGGTAGAGAGAAGCAAATAGGAAGAGATGTGTGAGACAGACATTTGATGCAAAGAAATGGGTAATGGGTGGTGAAGAGTGATGGAGCAGGGTTTCGCAAAAATGAAACCTGCTCGAATTAACACCCCCATAATACGTACTAACAGTGTGCAGTGACAGTTTAACATACACATTACATGAACACGAGGGAAACCGCTTTGCGCATGAGTGCACTAATGTAAACTAAGGCATGAAAGGACTAAGTCGATATTCACATTTGTGCTTTGGAAGAAACGAGAAATAATGCATGACTAGGCCGCATCGCCCCTCCTGCTTTTAAAATAATAAATAACGCTGCTTTTGCTTTGAAGCTTTTGCTAGGAAAAACATATAACAGGGAATGGTGCAAAGGTGGGTGGTAAACAGTGAAAAAGTGCATTATCACATAATTAATAAATGTTTATGTTCCATTTGCTATAGTGAGCCGGATGGGTCTCCATTATTCTTAAGTTGGCCTGATAGAGAAGGGGCTGGAGTGAGAACGAAAATGTCATGACAGAGCAGCCCGAAGTGCTGAGTGCTGTAAAGAAGGGACAAGAAGTTCAAGGATTCCCAGCACTGAATGCATTGTTCGTCTGCCAAAGGATGTGACTGACCGTGGGACTAAAGACTGCTTCTGCGGACATTGTTGGAAAAGATGTGCAAAAATGTTGAAATGTATCATATAATAAATCGTGTGAACGAGTCAGTTATTAGGTAATGGGAAAGGATGTAGAACTATGTTCATGTTCAAATAATGAATGAAATCACAGTGGTGTGACAGAACACCTCCCAAGTCCACCAATGAACTGTCGAGTTTCGTGAAATGTTTCAACTGATGTGGGACGGACATGTAGGTTTTAGGGTATAACTGGGGTGCCTTTGGGGGTGTGGTTAAGGGTTGCGTGCGCTCTTGGTTCCTAGCTTATCGAGAGGGGTGATGCGCCGCTGATCGTTGGTTTGCAGAGATGCCTAGCTGTTCCTGTCCCTGTCCCGTTCCTGTCTCTGAAATCTTTGTTCCCTGGCTCTAGTTCGGGGAACCCCTACTGTCCCCTCGGCCAAGGGGGTGGTATTTCACAGATCCTTTGGGTTTGTATTATTCTGAATCGTACTTTGCATAATTATTTGCAAATTTATTCTTGTCTCTGACATCTGATGTCTCTTCATCTATCCACTCTGATATATGTATATTGTTTCGCATTATTTTGCTGAAACTGATGTCTCTTAATCTATCCACTCCTTCATGTGCATAATCAATATTGATGATGAGAATGACACTGTTTGCATCTGCTGATTATTTTTCTCTCCCTCTTGTGAATTTTCATTTGTTTGCACTTGTAACCGTATGCAATTGAGCATTGATGATTTACTTCAATTTTGAGATAAAACTATATTAATCTTATCAAGAGTCTGTGATTATTTAGTTGACTAGATAGTTAGTTAGATAAGTGCTATCATTACCATCAACTACTCAACTAATTGGTCCAATCGACCGAGAGGAAAGAGAGTTGATTTATGGTATTATGTTAAGTATTTAGAGATGTTAAACATGAACCTGTGAAGGAAACGATTTTCACGTCATTAAAACTTGACCCCCAGCGCATCAGGGATTTGGGTGAATGTGTATGGGCCATTGTATGAAATATTAATGAGTATCGATCCCTGATTAGGTGTCGCGCTGGATCAGTTTTCTGGTAGCAGAGGACGGTTTAATTATTGATTAGTTTGGTAATGATTATTGAATATATGTTCTTAACATGGAAAGTTAGTGTCCTGTTCTATGTTGTCTAGAAGTACAGGTACGGAGTTACCTGAGGAATAAGAATTAGCCTAGAGTAGGCAGAAGAAGAGTGTGGATAAAGAAATCACACTGCAGAAGTACTTTGTCTGTTGTTATAATACCGAGGCTACGGAGGGCTGTAGGTGTTATATTTAGGGATAAGTTCGTACGTGAGTAGAGTGTCTGAAATAGCGAAAGGTCCACTTCCGAAACTCTGGCCTTATCCCCAGAGGAGTACCAAGACCTCTTTTCACACCAAAAAGTCCTCGTGCGAAACTTTGGCCTCATCCCTAGAGGAGTAATAAGTCCACCTGTAGCTTGTTTGAAAGGTAAAATAGCGCTGGTCGTCGTTTTACCTGAAGTGAAAGAACTTCTCTTCGGAAAGTGAAAACTATCTCTTTATTTAGCGGAGCAGACAAGGTAGCATTGTTTTGTGTCGTTACTAACAGAATTATTTTTGATTAAGAAAACTTAGAAAATGTTGCCGTATTCTTTTGTAAAGGGAGGGTCAGTAGAGGGAGTAACACTGACGTCAGAAAAAGCCGCGCTGGCATTGGTCAGGCAGCGGGCGTGTACTCAGCTGTGATTGGTTAGTTGGTGTGAGTCGCGCTGACAATCGTTGAGAAAAGCAGATACGTAGAGAGCCGTGATTGGACGGTTGGTGTGAGTCGCGCTGGTATTGGACGAGAACTAGCAAATAGAATAAGAAGAATTACGGAAACGTTTTCTTTGGGTACATTTCCATAAAAAGTCAGAAAAATGAAGTTGTTAAAGAAAATAAAGAATTTCTTTAAGAAAGATAAACCAATAGTGACTAGAGAGGGAGTTCTTGTTCCACCTCCAGGAACGCCAGCTGCTTATATGATGTTGGAGCGAGGATACCATACGTGTACTTGGTTAGAGAATTGGGTGGAATATACAAAGGATGATGGTGTTATATCCTTCCCACAGCATGGTTCGTTTAATCTGAGGATTTTGCAGAATTTGAGGAATCGAATGAGTTCATTAGAGCCCAATCCCAGACCTACACAATATGAAGCATTAGAGGAATGGGAGGTAGAAGCATATGAAAGGGAGAGATATCGAGGTGGTAGGAGATACAGAGGTTTTGGGCCTAGATACCCTTTTGAGAGAAGAGAGGATACAATGAAAAGATGGAGGATAGATGTGGTAACCCAAGGTTTGTACCCAGTTTTAGTTGCTGAAGATCAGACAGGAGGCAAATGTAAAGAGAAAAAGAAAAATATAGAAACTTCAAGTTTAAGAGATGATTCAAATGATTCTGAGGATGAGTTGTTAGAGGATATTATGACCAAAAGACCTCCGCCATACCAAGAAAATTCATATGAGATGACTCCGGGTGCACCACAAATGAGAATTCCATTAACCCCACAGGTTACGGAAATAGCTAGGGTAGTACGAGAAAAAGAATTGGATTTATTAAATAAGGCAAGAGTAGAACAGATCCAGAAAATAAATCAGTTAAGTCTAAATACAGAAGCATTAACGGTACCGGTAACAATTGGTCCCGTTGTCCCATTGTACGGAGAAAAACAGAATGTATCAAAGGCACATACGTTATCAGTTCCAAGGAGTAGCATCAGGAGTGGAATGGTGACGGTAGCGGATGCGGATGAACAGGCTGACACGAATAATACTTTGTTAGATCTTCCAGTTTGTGAGATGATGACAGAAACCCCTAGAAGAAGTGTACAAATAGATCCAAGGAGAATAGGGCCGAGTGTCACTTCAATGGCAGGGAGTTCAGCAGGTCCTTCGCCAGAGGAATTGAATGATTGGATAAAAGAAATGGTAAAGCCAAAACCGCAATCACAGAGTATAAATGTGAGCCAATTGAAAGTAGATTTGGAAGACATGATTATTGGTACAATAAGTCCAGACAGATTAGGGACTTACCGAGATGTTGAACTGTTGTTTTTGTGTAAAAGCATTACCTGGAGAGCAAGGAATTTACATGAGAAAATATCAGAGGCTGCTAGTGAGTATGGAATAGATATAGAAAAGTCGAAGGTGTTGCAGAAATCATACAGATTGGCTTTCACTGATAAGGATTTAGAGAGTTTGAATGTGTCTGGAAAAAGGTTGCAGATAAAAGAATTGATGAATATTTTGAAGAAATGGGGAGATGTGGAACGATGGAAAGGTAGATCGACGAGAAAGAAAGAAGAAGCAGCAGGTAAAGGAGTGTCTATGTTTCCGTTAAAAGAAACAGAACAAGTTGAAAGGGCGTATCCGATGAGAGAGGTTCCAGGTGGTGGATATGTTCATGTTCCATGGTCAAGACAGGATATATTATCTTTTACAAATGATTTCCCTAGGTTAAGGGAGAAACCAGTTGAGTGGTACAAACAGGTGGAGAGGTTTGTGAAAGTTTCAAAGGTTTTGTTAAAGGATCTAGATGGATTGTTTGACATTGTCGTTCCAGCAGATTTGTGGACAGAGTGTAAGATCACTGTCGATTGGCCAAAAGACGAATATCCTAGAGACCCTAAAACAGGTGCCCCATCTGAGGAGGTGATGAAAAAGTATAATCAGGTAATCACCTTTTTGAAAGGGAAAATTTCTCCTAAGGAAACAGATTGGGTGAAGATTGACAGAACGACCCAAGAACCAAAAGAGTCAGTACATGCTTACTACGAAAGGTTGTTGCAGGTATTTAAACAATACCGCGGATTTGAGAATATTAGAGATAAGGATAAGGGACATTTTGTGTATCGTTTTGTGTTTGGATTGAAACTGGATATTAGTAATATGATTCAGCAGCATTTGATCTGTTGGCAGAGCAAAACAATTGACGAAATTTTAAGGTATGCAAAGTATTGTAGTGATGATATTGAATCGAGACATAAAAAGTTAAAAGAGAAAATTATGTGGACGCAAGTGAAGGTGGCAGAACAGCAAGAGACAAACAATAATTCTCAAACAGGTTACCAGATGAATGGTCAGAATCAAAATGGTCAAATACCCTAATGGAGGTACAAGTAGAGGTAAAATGAGTAAAGAAGAGGCTAGGAAGAAATGTCCTTGTCATGCGTGCGGAAAAATTGGACATTGGAAGAACGAGTGTAGATCTACTCAAATGAATAATGGGGTAAATCAAAATTTAAATCCACAGATGCAGAATGAGGTGGTTGTGAACCAACAGCAGCAGCAGCAGCAAGTAGTTACTCCACAGTTACAGGTGCCACAAGCCCCTATGCCAAATAATGTGAATACTCAGGTGCAGAGGTACAGTGCGAACACTGGATTTCACGGAGGTGATCAAGTTGGTAAGAATCAAAGTGTGCAAATGGTTCCGCAATACTGGTTGCAGTGCAATGAGAGTGATTCAGACTCATCTCAATGACGGTGCCTGAGGGGGGAGGAAGAGTGTGTACTTGGCGCATCTTTGGCGGTAGATCAGTCAGGTCCATTTGTTGAAGGAAAAGTGGAAGGTAATGATATTACATTCCTAGTGGACACTGGTGCTACCCGTTCTACTGTGAGAGCAGCAGAAATCCCAAACCTACCCCTCTCGGGAGAAACTATCCAAGTTGTAGGAGTCTCAAATAAGCATATTAGAACGCCAGTCACAAACCCAATAGAAGTTCATATTGGAAATTTCAGAGACATGCATCGTTTTGTGTATGTGACTCAAATCCAGTAAATCTCTTGGGTAGAGATTTATTGTGTAAAATGAATTGCACCATCTATTGTACGCCAGATGGTATTGCATTTCAGACACCTGATGAGGATGTCGAATTTAAGATGATGCTAGCAAAGCAAGGGACAGAAGTGGATGAGTTATTTTCACTTCTCACAGAAGAGAATTTGCCAGAAGAATTGAAAAGTGCAGTAAGATCGGATGTATGGGACTTTACAGGAAAGGAGATAGGTCTAATGACAAATGTAGACCCAATTCAAATCACAGTGAAAGAGGGTGCTGTATATCCATACACACCCCAATACAAAATGAGTCCAGAAGTAATTGCAGGAGTCACGCCTGTGATTGACCAAATGATTGAACAAGGAATATTGAAAGAAATATTGAGCAGTCCTTGTAATTCACCTATTATAGGTATCAAAAAGCCCAGTGGGAAATACAGAATAGTGCAGGATTTAAGGAAAATAAATAAGATTATAGTGCCCTGTTGTCCAATAGTGCCAAATCCAGCAGTAATCCTTTATCAGATTCCCTGTGATGCTGAATGGTACACAGTGATTGATTTGTGCCAAGCATTTTTCTCGATTCCTTTGCATCCGGAAAGCCAATATCTTTTTGCGTTTCGGTTCGGAGACCGTGTTTTGGCATGGTGCTGAGTTCCTCAACGGTACACAGAGAGTCCCTCAATCTTTAATCAGATCTTGAAAAAATGTCTGGAGACTTTAGTCATGCCAGGTAATTCAGTTTTGGTTTAATACATTGATGACCTGTTAGTGGCATCAAAGACTCGAGAAGGCATGTGTGACAGATACAGTTGCCTTATTAAACCATTTGGCAGAAGGAGGACACAAAGTATCACCTGCAAAATTACAATTTTGTAAACAGGAAGTTCAGTACCTAGGACACAAAATAGAAAAGCGAGTCAGAAAAGTGACACCAGAGAGAATTAATGTGATTAAACAAATGACCTCGCCTAAAACACAGAAAGAAGTCCGAATGTTTCTGGGAATGGTTGGATACTGTAGGCAGTGGATCAGTGGTTTCTCGCTGATTGCAAAACCTCTACAGAGGTTGACACGAAAAGATGTGAAAGATCCGATTGTGCTGGATGATGAAAGTATGGAAGCTTTTACGAAATTGCGAAACAGTCTTTGTCGAGCACCTGCATTGGGAATGCCAGATTATGCAAAAGATTTTGCCTTGTACTGCTGTGAAAGAGATGGATGTGCACTTTCAGTCTTAACTCAGAAACATGGAATGGCACGACGTCCAGTAGCATATTTTTCTGCTACTTTGGATTCAGTGGCCGCAGCGTTACCAGGCTGTTTGAAAGCAGTAGCTGCCACTTGCGTGAGTCTGGAACAGAGTGAAGCAATTGTGATGGGATATCCAGTCAAAGTGTATGTGCCACATTCAGTTGAGATCCTTCTAACTCGCACCAGGACACAGTATATGACCTCTAGTCGGCTGACTAAGTATGAAAGAGTGATTCTGGGTGCTGAAAATGTGACCGTGGTGAGGTGCACAACTGTAAATCCGGCAACTCTATTGCCGAATTCATATTGTGAGGAAGTGAGAGAGGAAGCGGATCACGATTGTCTGGATGTGACAGAACTGTGCACCAAACCTAGGCCAGACATAGAAGACGTTCCATTGGAAGAATCAGATTGTGAGATGTTTGTGGATGGGTCTTGTCTAAGAAATGAGAAGGGTGAATTATGCACTGCCTATGCTGTTTGAACCATAGCGGGAGTTCTAGAAGCATCCTGTCTAAAAGGGATAAATTCTGCCCAGATTGCTGAATTGATAGCTCTGATTAGAGCGTGCAAAATTGGCAAAAGCCTGAGGGTAACCATATTTACGGATAGTCAATATGGTTTCAGGGTGGTCCATGACTTCGGTCAGCTATGGATGCAAAGGGGATTTCTGACTTCTTCAGGTTCCCCTATAAGAAACAGCAAAACTGTAAAAGAATTATTGGATGCTTTACAATTGCCCAAAAGAATTACAGTGGTCAAATGTGCGGCACATAAATCAGGAAATGATTATGTGACGAAGGGCAACAGATACGCTGACCAAGTAGCGCGTTTCTGTGCACGTAATTTGATTGCTTTAAACAGAGGGATTGAAAAGGAAAATACCAATTACCATCTTATGTTTTCTTCTTCTTTTGAAACTTGGGATGAGATTAGATAGCTGCAGGAAGAAGCAAGTGATGAGGAAAAAGAAATTTGGATAAATTCAGGCTGTAGAAAGAGAGCAGAAGATGAAGTATGGGTCTATATGGATGAAAGACCAGTCATGCCAGGCAGTTTACTATCCCACATGGCCAGGGTGTACCATGGAATTGCGCATGTTGGAAGAGATGCAATGATCAGACTCTTCAAGCAGTCATGGTATAACCCAAAGTTCAGGGTCATTGCAGAGAGCCTTTGCCAGAGGTGCGTCACCTGTCAGCAGCAGAATCCAGGCAGGAAGACAGTTGTAAGTTGGGGACGAATTGGAAAAGCAGCAGGTCCATTCACCTGACTTCAGTTGGATTTTATTGAGCTCCCCCCTTGTAATGGGCTGAAATATGTGTTGGTTGTTGTTTGCTTGTTTTCTCGCAGCGTGGAAGCCTATCCAACGAGAAGGAATGACAGTTTAACTGTTGCAAAGCTTCTTCTAAGAGAACTGATTCCTAGATTTGGATTTCCAGTCACTTTAGAAACAGATAGAGGAACCCATTTTAACAATGAGATAATTCAGATGATTTGTGCAGTATTACAGATTGAGCAGAAGCTGCATTGTGCCTATCGACCTGAAGCATCTGGAGTGGTGGAGCAGATTAATGGCACTATAAAATCTAGATTAGGAAAGTTGTGTGCATCCTCAACACTGAAATGGCCTGATGCTTTACCCCTTGTATTGATGAGTCTTTGAAGCATTCCTAACAAAAAGACGGGTTTGAGTCCACATGAAGTCCTGATGGGAAGAGCAATGAGACAAGCATTTATACCAGCGAACAAACTGATGAATATATCTGATTATCTAGTGCTTGATTATTGCAGAGGATTGGCTGATCTGGTGGGTTCTGTGTCTCGCCAGGTTGGAGAAGATGCCACTACAACACAGCCGAATCAAGCTCATGATCTGAGTCCTGGTGAGTGGGTTCTTGTCAAGAAACACGTGAGGAAATCGTGTTTAGAACCCAGGTGGAATGGACCTTATCAAATCATACTGGTGACGACAACAGCGGTGAAGTGCGGTGGGTTGCCAAATTGGATCCATGCCAGCCATACCAGACGAGTCCCAAGTCCACTTGAAAGACAAGAAGAGCAGCAACTGGTAAACCAAAGTCAAAAACCAGAGGTTGAGGTGTGTGAAGCTGAAGAATCTAGAGTGACAGATTCTGAAGAACAAACAGATGACGAACAGCCAAGTACAAGTCAAGTAGAGTGGGCACCAGATACTGAGTCTCGTGAGACTGCTGTTGAGCCAAGAAAAAGTGATTTCGCGGTTGAACCAGGAGAAAGTGAAATTTCTGTTGAATCAGCAGAAACAGAGGTTACTGAATGTCAAAAAGAAGAACAGATAGAAGAAAGGCCAAATAAAAGAACCTATGAAACAGATGAAGAAGGTGAAAAGGTAGTTCAAACCAAGAAACCAAGAAAGGGTGACAATTGGTCAGGTGGAGTGAAAAGACTGAAATACACTCTTGTGAGAAGGTCAAAGAGAAGACCAGAGCAAAGTAATGAGGTCTTAAGTCAAACAGAACAAGAAGAGCCAGGAGAAGATTTAGTACGAAAAACAAAGAGAGTAAGAATTCCAAACAAGAAATACACAGCACCAGAATGGACTTATGTCATCTTGGAAGAAATTGAAAGTTCAGATCCAAGTGAAGAAAAAGACAATTCTGACTCTGAGCAAGTTGATGCCACCTTAAAAGAACTGTGACAAACTAAGGTGCAACCTTGTCAATCGAAAGAAAAATTAAATGACTCAGAAGACCTAAAGAAAATAAAATAAAAGAAGGGGGTAAAGAAGAAAGCCTTGAAGTGTAGGATTACACTATTTTCCAGAAAATAATTTTTAAGTAAGTTTAGAGGGGCATATTTACAAGCCCCTTGCGCCACTTTTGCGCCGCCGTTGCGTCACGCATGTGACGCAGCGGCGACGCAAACCATGCGCCGCGTTGCGCTATATTTACAACGTGACTCATCTAGGGAGATGCGTCACGTAGTAAACCCCTGCGCCACATGAAACCTGCGTCAGGTTTCATGTGGGCGTACCGGCGCAGGGGGGGGCGTTCCGGCGCAGGAACGCCTCGGAAAAGTGACGTAGTGAAATCTACAAGATTTCACGCAGTCACTTTTCCGGCAGCTAGTGCGTCAAATCCTTACGCCTGCTTCAAGCAGGCGTAAGGATTGACGCACCATGTTAGGGATAGGGAAGGTTGGAACAGTGCTGGAGTTGCGTCGCGCTTGCGACACAGCTTCAGCACTGCGCCAACCTTCCGCCGGCAGATGCGTCACGCATCTGCTTATCCTTGCGCCACGATGCGCCGCATTGTAAATGCGGCGCATCGGACGTGGCGCAAGGGTAAACTTGCGTGACGCATTTTCCTGGCGCATTCCTGCTGATATGCAGGGATGCGCCAGGGAACGTAAATATGCCCCAGAGTTTCTATAGATTTAGATTTTTATATTTTTCTAGTAGAATACAGAAATGGCCGAAGCAAAAGTGACTGAACATCCAAAGTCTAGTCTAAAACGTAGATGTATTAAAGCTTGCTTATGTAGTGTCTTTCTACTAACATCCATGTGGATATTATTAACTGCCATTGTACCCACTCTAATGGTAACTAATAATAGAAACAGTACTAATGATGTAATAAGTGAAAGTGGGAGTGATATTACTAAAGGAACCCCTAATACTAACATAGAACAAATGGATGGAAGCATTCTCCATCATGATAAATCAATTAGTGATTTCTCGTTAAATGTCTTTACTAAATTGTTGTATGAGTATATTGATACAATGAATGTGAGTGATTGTTATGTGTGCATGCAATTACCTTCGTCTGTCTCAGAGGGGGTGACATATCATCACCTACCTTTAACATATGGAGTGTCTTGTAGTGTCTTATCCAGCCTCTTCTACGTGATGGGGAAGCTCGAGTATCATTATTCCAATATAGATTAAGGGGCCGATTCTGATGCGGGTTGGAAAAGCTTCCCGACCGAATTGGTTGGGAAATGGTGTCCGACCCACTCGGATCGGGAAAGTCCTACCGACGGAGTAGGATGCTTCCGGATGCTTCCAGATACGATTTGGTTGAACTCCCATTGACTTCAATGGGAACATTTGTTCCTAACCGCATCAGAATTTGGCCCTCGGTCGGGAAGACACGTTCCCGATCCGATTTGGAAGGAGCAAATGCCGTTAGGAGGCCTTCCTAACCGCATCAGAATCAGGCCCTCGGTCGGGAAGCTTTTCCAACCCGCATCAGAATCGGGCCCTTAGTGTTTTCAGAAATACCTGTTATAAAGGAGCTGAATAAAGTTTTAAGTAGTAAAAATGTGCATTATATGGGAGAGTTCTTCCATATTACCAAGACTTTAGATATAAAGTATGCTTATAAAAACAATCTAACATGTAGTTTACAGGTTGAAGAGAAAGTATTTATAGAAATGGTAGAAAGTAGAAGGGAAAGTTTCCAAAGAAAAGCTGTTGAACAAAAATCACAGGTACCACCGTGGGCTTTCAGAGAGGGAAATTATGAGAAAGGCGAGACATACACTGCAATGTCCCTGGACTGGCATCAAAAGGGAAAAATATGTTTGCTTAGATTGAAAACTAACTATAACAATTATTTCATTGGTACTAGTGAATGTGAGCATACTTTCCAAATTACTGGAGGTTGGGGATTGAAGGGTGGAACTGATCCTGTTTTCCCGGGAGTTTATTATGTGTGTGGTAAGAAAGCCTATTACAGGTTGCCTGCAGATTGGTATGGTAGTTGGTATTTTGCAATCGTCTTTCCAAAGGTCTACCATGTAGACAGAGACAGCAATACTATCCATGAAATAAAACAAGGACTAACACAAAACAAAAGAGCAAGTTTTTCAGAGATAGTAGGTGATATTTTTGGTGCACTGATACCCTCAGTTGGAGTCGTTCTGAATTCACATAAAATTCGAAAATTGTCCACAGTGGTTGATCGTTTATCAACAGATACTGCGGGTGGGTTCTTGATGATTGACACAGAAATGGTTGCAATCAGATCAATGGTTTTGCAGAATCGACTTGCCCTTGATATCTTACTGGCAAAAGAGGGTGGAGTCTGTGGCATGTTGAAAATCCAACACTGCTGTACCTATATTCCTAATAAAAGTAAGGGCATTGAAGGATATATTAAAAATATTACAAAATTACATGAAGATTTGACCCAACTGGAGGTTGATGGTGTCTGGGAGAAACTTGGGAAGAATTTCTCTTCTGTAGGTAAATGGTTTTCTACTTTTGGATGTAGCTTATTAGGGAAGATAATAATGCCAGTCATTTCAGTAGCCATAGTAGCCATAATAATAATAACAAGTTATTAGTGCTGTAAGTATAAGAGTGGAAGGAAAGAAGTGACAGAATCAAAGAATCAACGAAGAGCAAGGAAGAGAAAAAGAGATGAGATAGAACTAGAAGACATGAAAGGTGAATACTATTATAGGATGACAGATTTAGACGAAAGTGTCATAAAAAGAGAGAAGAACACTAAATTTTAGATAGATGAAGATGGTACTTGGTATGGTAGGTATTTTATGATGGCTCCAGTAAGCCATCAGAGGGGGCATTGATGGAGCAGGGTTTCGCAAAAATGAAACCTGCTCGAATTAACACCCCCATAATAAGTACTAACAGTGTGCAGTGATAGTTTAACGTACACATTACATGAACACGAGGGAAACCGCTTTGCGCATGTGTGCACTAATGTAAACTAATGCATGAAAGGACTAAGTAACATTTGTGCTTTGGAAGAAACGAGAAATAATGCATGACTAGGCCGCATCTCGCCTCCTGCTTTTAAAATAATAAATAACGCTGCATTTGCTTTGAAGCTTTTGCTAGGAAAAACATATAACAGGGAATGGTGCAAAGGTGGGTGGTAAACAGTGAAAAAGTGCATTATCACATAATTAATAAATGTTTATGTTCCATTTGCTATAGTGAGCCAGATGGGTCTCCATTATTCTTAAGTTGGCCTGATGTAGGAGGGGCTGGAGTGAGAACGAAAATGTCATGACAGAGCAGCCAGAAGTGCTGAGTGCTGTAAAGAAGGGACAAGAAGTTCAAGGATACCCAGCACTGAATGCATTGTTCATCTGCCAAAGGATGTGACTGACCGTGGGACTAAAGACTGCTTCTGCGGACATTGTTGGAAAAGATGTGCAAAAATGTTTAAATGTATCATGTAATAAATCGTGTGAACGAGTCAGTTATTAGGTAATGGGAAAGGATGTAGAACTATGTTCATGTTCAAATAATGAATGAAATCACAGTTGTGTGACAGACCACCTCCCAAGTCCACCAATGAACTGTCGAGTTTCATGAAATGTTTCAACTGATGTGGGACGGACATGTAGATTTTAGGGTATAACTGGGGTGCCTTTGGGGGTGTGGTTAAGGGTTGCGTGCGCTCTTGGTTCCTAGCTTATCGAGAGGGGTGATGCGTCGCTGATCGTCGGTTTGCAGAGAGGCCTATCTGTTCCTGTCCCTGTCCCGTTCCTGTCTCTGAAATCTTTATTCCCTGGCTCTAGTTCGGGGAACCCCTACTGTCCCCTCGGCCAAGGGGGTGGTATTTCACAGATCCTTTGGGTTTGTATTATTCTGACTCGTACTTTGCATAATTATTTGCAAATGTATTCTTGTCTCTGAAATCTGATGTCTCTTCATCTATCCACTCTGATATATGTATATTGTTTCGCATTATTTTGCTGAAACTGATGTCTCTTAATCTATCCACTCCTTCATGTGCATAATCAATATTGATGATGAGAATGACACTGTTTGCATCTGCTGATTATTTTCTCTCCCTCTTGTGAATTTTCATTTGTTTGCACTTGTAACCGTATGCAATTGAGCATTGATGATTTACTTCAATTTTGAGATAAAACTATATTAATCTTATCAAGAGTCTGTGATTATTTAGTTGACTAGATAGTTAGTTAGATAAGTGCTATCATTACCATCAACTACTCAACTAATTGGTCCAATCGACCGAGAGGAAAGAGAGTTGATTTATGGTATTATGTTAAGTATTTAGAGATGTTAAACATGAACCTGTGAAGGAAACGATTTTCACGTCATTAAAACTTGACCCCCAGCGCATCAGGGATTTGGGTGAATGTGTATGGGCCATTGTATGAAATATTAATGAGTATCGATCCCTGATTAGGTGTCGCGCTGGATCAAGAGAGTGATGTAATCTGCACATTTTCTCTTTATGTACCCTCATTGCATTTCATAAATTCATTTATTTTCAGTGAATATTTCTCATTTATAAATGTACACTGCATTTTGTGTTGTTTGGACATGTATAGCATATTCAATTTGTATTATTTTAGTTTGCTGGTGGATTATTCACATATGTATTCATGTGATTTATAATGATTTATAGAATTATATGAAGGTGCAACAAAAATAATATTTTAAGCCTGCATTTGACATCATTCAATGTGAGTCCTGGCCTTTTCAAAATACTGAAAAAAGTATAAGGGATAGAGGAATCTACAACTTCCTTAGATACCGAGATCTAGCAATCAGAGGATGTAAACATCCATCGTGAGGGCCACAGGCAGGTAAGTCAGAGTAGCTATGGCATACCTTGCTGGGTACTCCATAGCTACTGAGCACAGAGACAGACAACAACCTTCTTTAAACAGAACAACACTTCTCTTGTTCAACAAAGGTATGCGGGTGAGAGGCCACCTCAGAAACGTAAACAGGCCCCTTTTGGTGCTAAGGCAGCTTAGCTGAAGACAAGAATTAAGGGGCTGGAGAACAGGAACTAGTTCCATTATATCCATGCAAGGAAATTCTGAAATACTGCTACAATGCTGCAATTCTTTATAACAATTGTTTTAATTGCCACTGTTTTATTCATATTTATAGTGACAACTATACATGTTATGTTCACTGGGATAGCACATGATTTTTATAAAAATCATAAAAGATATTCCTTTTGTGTATTCTCGAGTGTTTTTATTCATGGTGAAAAGAGATTTGGAACTCACTAACACCAAATAATCCTGTGAGCACCACAAGAATGATCATCACTCAGAATGCACCATCCTTGTGTAACGTTCAGGTGGGTCGTCGGTTATAATTCCTTGAGGTTTTCTGTGTCTAGTTGGTAAGTTGGCATTAAACCTGCACTTTCACTGGAGGGACTGGAAAATGTAATCACAGGCCATATTGTGCTTAGAATAGTATCAGTGAGCCATGGACATGTTAAGGGGAAACTCGTATACCCTTGTGGGCCCCACTTTTTAGCAAGGGCAACCTTTTCTAACTTGGCTGCTGAGAAAAAAAAGCTTAGGGAGTGCTACAAGAGAATGAATTTTTTCACTGTACATTTCAGCTGACAGATTGCTTCTTCTTCCACAGCGCTCTCTGTTTTGAGGGCGGAGAAGAGGGAGCAAATAGCTCTATTGCCCTTACCTGCAGGGCAATTAAGGCTGTTAATTACTCCTCTAGTTATGTATTTTATTTACTTATAGGGTGCCCGAATCACCCCCTAAGGGGCATCTCCGCGCTGTAGGAAGAACAGCTGTCAGAGCAGACCAGGTGCAGACAATTTAGCTCAGTCTTAAGCAGTTTTCTAAACAAAAGATATTCTGGGCACTTACGGAGATGAATCGGGAGCTGATTCCAGTAGTAGGGGGCTAAGTGGAAGAAAGCTTTCCCACCCATGCAAGATTTCTTGAAACGGGGAATGCGGAGCAGAGATTTCTCTCCCGTTCAAAGGAATCTATTTGGCTGATATTGGATGAGTTTTTCAGCTAGATAACCGGGTCCTTTACCATTTAACGCTTTGTGCACAATGCAACATATCTTAAATCTAACCCGCTTACGTATCAGTAGCCAATGCAGATGTTGCAAAAGGAGGAAGGAGGCTGTTCTGGCTGGTAGGTTCTTGACGAGATGAACCGCTGTGTTTTGAACTACCTGAAGTCTGTTTAGTGAAGACTCACATGCCACAATCAGGAGGGCATTGCAGTAATCCAGGCGACTTATCACCAGTCTATGAACAAGTGTTTTATGCACGGTGAGGGGAAGAAAAGGAAATACTTTGTGCAAGAGGCTTAGCATATAAAAGCAGGAACCTACGGTAGCTGTTACCTGATCCTGTATCGTAAGTTTCTGGTCCAGACGTATGCCCAGGCTCTAGACCACTGTCTTAGGGACAGGGGCAGCGCCTAGTTCGGATAGCCACCACTCTGGAGACCAGAGCAAAGGTGCATCACTTAAAAGCATGATCTCGGTTTTTCCAGCATTTAAATGAAAAAAATTATTTGTCATCCAAGCAGCAATTGCTGTCATACCTTCTGAGAAAGAGGCCTGGGTGAACCTAGAGTTTTTATCAAATGATAATAAAAGCTGGGTGTCATCAGCATATGAAATCGGAATAAAGCCAAGCTTTCTGAGTAGTTTTGCCAGCGGTACCACATAAATATTGAATAAGGTGGGGCTAAGGAAAGATCCCTGAGGCACTCCTTTGTTAAGCTCCATAGTTCGAGAGCGGAAGGAGCCAAGATTAATGGTCTGTGTCCGATGGGTTAGAAAACACGAGAACCATTGAAAGGCTTGTCCACAAATCCCAATTTCTTTGAGTCTCCTGAGCAGAATAGAATGGGATACCGTGTCGAAAGCCGCCGACAGATCCAGCAGCACCAGTAGTACTGCCTGCCCATTGTCAAGGGAGTGTCTTATATTATCAGTGACAGCAATCAGTGCTGACTCCATGCTGTACATTGGTCTAAACGCAGACTGTGAGGAGTCGAGGTATCCAGTGGATTCAATATATTCTGAGAGTTGTTTGTTGATATGTTTTTCTAATAGTTTACTCAGAAGAGGCAGAAGAGAGATTGGGCGGTAGTTAGATAGATCCTGTACTGGGGCATTAGCCTTCTTTCGGATGGGGATTATTTGTGCGGCCTTCCATTCTAGTGGAAGTTGGCCCTCCCTCATAGAGAGATTAAGTATTGAGCAGATAGATGGAGCCAACTGTTTGTGCAGTAAAGAGGAAATTCTAGCTGGAATAGCATCCATAGGTGATCCGGACATAGCTGTTTTCAACATTGACTCCACTATATCTACTGTGAGTGGCGTAAAACTATCCAAGAGATGGCCGTTGGTCAAAGTCAGAGGACAGAGGTATAAAGTTTTCTTCGCGGGACTCCTGCCTTCAGTAAATTTATCATAGATCAGATTGATTTTATGTTCAAAATGATTAGCGATCTCATCGCAAAGTTCTTGGGATGGAGGAACTGCATTATTACAAGCCTTCGAGCCAATGAGCTCTCTGCTGCAGCTAAGGCCTTCAACAGCGGGATGATAATTAAAAGACATTATTGCCTGCAGGTGCAGGCAGCAATGCTTAGGGGTCGATTCCGATTCGGGCCGGAAAAAGCACCGACCGACTCGGATCCGGAAAAAATACCGACCGACACGTACCCGTGGCGCCCGACACGCCAAGTACGATGCAAGGCGCGAAAAATCCGACCGACACGTAACGAAACCAAGTCGACCGACCGAGCCGCACGGAAAACAGCAATCCGGCCGGAAAAACACGCGAATCCAACCGACCGACACGCACCCGGAACAAATCCGACCGAAACGTACACGCTAACTCCAAACCGCTAAGTACGATGCAAGGCGCGAAAACCACGAGCGAGTCGGACGGAGGACAAGCCGTACGACCGACACGCATACAAAACCGAGCCGAAGCAACACAATACACCGCGACCGACGCGTACGCAGCATAGAAAACTGCACAAACACAGCGTGAACGAAACGGAGAACACCGTACGAGACCAATGCAGGGTCCGACTCGGTCACAAGAACGTTTCCAACATACACAAACAGCACAAAGGAAAAATCACCCAAAAAAAGGCCAAACAAGCAATTACCAAGCCAATAAATACTGGGGGGTGGGGACAGAGAACAAGGACACACCCACAACTCCACCTATATAAAGGACACAAATCACTACCATGAGCCTTTGCAAATGCCATTCCACTGCCAGCACCCAAGAGAAAGCAACCACACACCCACAGCTCATCCCTCACACAAGCCACACACCATCAGCACACCAACAAATACCTACCTCACATACACCCAGCAAAACACACACTCACACACCCTCACCTGCACACCAACACACACATCACCCACCATCACCACCCATCACCATGCCCCCCAAGAAGAATCCCAAGTTCCTAGATAGTGAATTGGAAGTCATGGTAGACGAGATCCTCAGGGTGGAGCCACAGCTGTTTGGCACTCTGGTCCAACAGACCCCCATGTCGCAGAAAACCAAGATGTGGGAGAGGATCATCAACAGGGTGAACGCCCAATCACCATGTCGGCGCACAAAGACGGACATCCAGAACAGGTGGTATGACGTGCGCAGGAGGGTACGGGACATGCTGAAGAAAGACTACATCAACAGCCAACACACCGGCAGTGGCCCTCCTGCCAAGCCAATATACCTCAGGCCCTGGGAGGAGAAGGTGCGGGCCATCCTTCCGCCAGTGAGCGTATATGGACTAGAGGACATCCCAGAGCCTGGTGAGTACACAACAAATGTACACAATATACTGCCACAAAACACACACATCACTGTCAAGGGAGAGTCAAACCATGCACTCATAGCAATTACACAGCAACTAGAACAGAATCATCCCAAAATGTGTATGTCAGTCAGATAAACACAACACATGCCATCAAAAAAGTCACATCCAACTGTGCCAACACATGTACAAACACAACCACAACTACAGCTAGGCAGTGGCACAAATAGAACTAACAAACACATCCACACATGTAGCCACCACAACAACACCAACACACAGTGAAGACCACTCAAAGGAAGGAATTCTGTGTATGCTGGCCAAGTCAGTGTAGCCAATAGCATCATGGGAGTCGCAGTCACACATATTGCCCGCCCCACAACTGTCCCATCAACACCACCATGAACCATGCGCACATCACAGGGAGTGGAGAAGGACTCACAAGATGGCTGACACTGGCTACTGCTGTGGGGAGCACAAGGCCCTGCTGCCAACTGTGCACCAACAAACAGCAGGACACCACTGACTGACATCCTGAGAGACAACTTCCACTCCCTGCAATGCAAGCACGTTCCATGGTGGGATATCTGGCTGGCTGGGTGGGAAGGGGGACTTGCAGCACTGACCATAGTCACCAGCACCTCCCCTCACACCCCCCCAACACAAACTCCACAGTACCCACCTGGTAGAATGCAATGCCCTCCATCCTAACACAAGATCCCACAAAGAACCACCACCCTGGGTTATGTTGTGTGAAGCACAGGGACACTCTTGGGACTCTTAGCCAAACAACTGCCAGGACAACACTCCCAGCCATCCTGTCAGCACAGCCAGCCCACCCCACAGGGAAGCAGAGTCAAAAGGAAGGAAGCATGGGCATGCTGGGAAGGGGGTGGAGGCAATAGCATGATGGGAGTCGTAGTCACAGACATTGCTCAGCCTCACAACTGGCCCATCAACACCACCCTGAACCATGCTCACATCACAGGGAGTGGAGAAGGACTCACAAGATGGCTGACACTGGCTACTGCTGTGGGGAGCACAAGGCCCTGCTGCCAACTGTGCACCAACAAACAGCAGGACACCACTGACTGACATCCTGAGAGACAACTTCCACTCCCTGCAATGCAAGCACGTTCCATGGTGGGATATCTGGCTGGCTGGGTGGGAAGGGGGACTTGCAGCACTGACTATAGTCACCAGCACCTCCCCTCACACCCCCCAACACAAACTCCACAGTACCCACCTGGTAGAATGCAATGCCCTCCATCCTAACACAAGATCCCACAAAGCACCACCACCCTGGGTTATGTTGTGTGAAGCACAGGGACACTCTTGGGACTCTTAGCCAAACAACTGCCAGGACAACACTCCCAGCCATCCTGTCAGCACAGCCAGCCCACCCCACAGGGAAGCAGAGTCAAAAGGAAGGAAGCATGGGCATGCTGGGAAGGGGGTGGAGGCAATAGCATGATGGGAGTCGTAGTCACAGACATTGCTCAGCCTCACAACTGGCCCATCAACACCACCCTGAACCATGCTCACATCACAGGGAGTGGAGAAGGACTCACAAGATGGCTGACACTGGCTACTGCTGTGGGGAGCACAAGGCCCTGCTGCCAACTGTGCACCAACAAACAGCAGGACACCACTGACTGACATCCTGAGAGACAACTTCCACTCCCTGCAATGCAAGCACGTTCCATGGTGGGATATCTGGCTGGCTGGGTGGGAAGGGGGACTTGCAGCACTGACTATAGTCACCAGCACCTCCCCTCACACCCCCCAACACAAACTCCACAGTACCCACCTGGTAGAATGCAATGCCCTCCATCCTAACACAAGATCCCACAAAGCACCACCACCCTGGGTTATGTTGTGTGAAGCACAGGGACACTCTTGGGACTCTTAGCCAAACAACTGCCAGGACAACACTCCCAGCCATCCTGTCAGCACAGCCAGCCCAACCCACAGGGAAGCAGAGTCAAAAGGAAGGAAGCATGGGCATGCTGGGAAGGGGGAGGAGGCAATAGCATGATGGGAGTCGTAGTCACAGCCCTACATCCCCCACCACATGGCCCAGCAAGCTCACACTCACGCATGCACATCCCACAGAGAGTGGAAAGGCCCATCAAAGATGTCTGACACTGTTGCTGTGTCGTGGGGAGCACAAGGGCATGCTGGGTACTGCACACCAACCAACAGCAGGACACCACTGTCAGCCATCTTGCCATTGCCCTCACACCCACACACACTGAACTCCACACAAAAGCAAGTAAGTATGGGAATGCTGGCAAGTGGGGTGGAGGCAATGGCATGATGGGAGTCGTAGTCACAGACATAGCTCACCCCCACAACTGTCCCATCAACACCACCCTGAACCATGCTCACATCACAGGGAGTGGAGAAGGACTCACAAGATGGCTGACACTGGCTACTGCTGTGGGGAGCACAAGGCCCTGCTGCCAACTGTGCACCAACAAACAGCAGGACACCACTGACTGACATCCTGAGAGACAACTTACACTCCCTGCAACGCAAGCACGTTCCATGGTGGGATAACTGACTGGCTGGGTGGGTGGGAAGGAGGTCCGGCTGTCAACCAAACACAAGCAATGCAGACCATGTTCACACCCCAGAAAATACATAGAAATGCCCAAATAATGCAGGACAATGTGCCACACCAATATCAACCCCTGACTGTGACGACTTAGGACAATGCAATGTACAGGCCCGCACCCAGAGGCACAGTCACAACTGTCATGTGTGTCAACCATTGATGCCTGCAGAAACATGACATACATTGTTTGTGTCTCCCAAAAACAGGTGATGATGGGGACACAGCAGCAGACGCTGAGGAGTCCCAGTCCCAGGCTCAAGAGGATGCCGAGCTCACTGGCGTCGTACAGCCTCTGTCCTCCTCGGACGATGAAGAACAACCTGGCACATCCGGTGCAAGTCAACATGCAGCACCAGCAGGACCACCAGCTGCAGCACCAGCAGGACCACCAGCTGCACCCCCTGCACCCACCCCTACAACGACTGTCACCACGAATACCATCCCTGCCGACATGGACAGAATAAGGAGCAACACCAGCACAGTGACCCTGGACCAACCTGGGGCCATGGACACCACCACCACCACCAACCCCCAAGGTGGACCAGGGTTATCTGTGCGTGCCACTGCACACACTGCACATGTCAGCAGGGGTGGTGGGAGGGGTGGGAGACAGAGGTCGCTGCTTGCAGACGTTGCTGGTGTGCATGACGACCCACAACTGGTACGCATAGCTGATGCGTACCAGTCCAGCACCGGAGAGCTCAGCCAGGTAGTGGGGCTCCTCAGAGACATTAAACAGCAGCAGGCTGCCCATCATGCCCGCTTGGACTCCCACATGTCCCACGTGGAGTCACACATGTCCCGTGTGGACTCACACATGTCCCGCGTGGAGTCCAAGTGGGATGCACTGCATGAGATGACGGCGGTGCACAGGGACATTTTACAATGCCTCCGCCAGATGAACAGCAACCAGTCCACACCTCCCTGTGTGCCAACAACATCTGGTGCCGAACAAACTGCAACTGCCACAGGGAGGGAGGAGGACTCTGGCGGAGAGTCCCCTGCACCGCAGCAGCCTGCACTTGAGGGCCCCCCCCAAGAAGAGGGGTCGTCCGAGGAGGGAAAAGTGAGAGGCCGATGGCCAAGCGCAACTCCCAGGAAGCCTGAACCTGTTCTGGATGTTCGCCTTTGTGCACAGACTGTTCACCCTGTTGACGGCAACACTACTCCCACACATTGCATGGGGAGTACAAGTTGGACCAATGTGTCAGACAACTGTGGCCCCGATACTGGGGATCCTGTCTACCCGGACTTTCAATTCACCTAGGAACTTGGGATTGCAAGATTCATGTACAGCACAACCCATCCTATGCACTATTAACACAAATGTATCACAATAAACACACTAATACACCATACTTGCCTCTGTCGTGATTCCAACGTGGGTGCTGTTATGGGGATGATGAACTGCAAAATTACACTGTGTATGCGAACTGCAACAGCAAGGACAACACAGGCATGTGAGTACAGGCAACGTGACACACATGAGGGAGACACACCACCAGGGCTACACGACACATACACACCTAGGCCATCTGACTCATTGCCTACACTGATGTTGCCAGGGAAGACGGTGCAATGCACAGACACCACACCCATTCCCAGTTGTAGTCAAGTAGCCCACAGGTGCAGTAAGCAAATGGCAGTCAAATGTGTGACCACAGACAACGCACATCACAAAGTGAAGCACAGGTTTATTACACAGTTGCAACATGCCGTAACCACTACAGATGCAAGGTAACCCCACCTGGTAGCGGGCACACAGTCAACAACTGTAGACGGAAGGAAGTCCATGGGTGTGGCGCACATCACCTGTAGGGACACAACAGCTACCAGCCTGGATGTGCAATCACGTCGTCGGTGGACACAGTTGACCAAACGAATCTGAAAGTACCCTGTGAAGGACAGAAATGACACACAGTCAAAAGCAATGGAGTACAGGACAGAACAGCAAAACTCATGCACAATACATGTTACAAGATACCCACCCAGAACCAAGTTAGCATGTCAACACTGTTGGGGAGTACAGCCCACCTGTCACCACACATCGCAACACACATCCAGTCAAGTAGCCCATGGACACACTCCAACAGCACCAGAGCACCACCCACACATCATGCCAACTCACATCATTGACATGACACCTCAGGATACTCACATTCAGCTAAAGAAGTTGGTGATGAGCTGTGTGCGGACATCACCATCACCATCATCATCATCATCATCGTCACTGGCATCGTGGTCCAGGCCAGGATCCTCCACAGGTGGCGGATGTTGGTCATTGTCATCCTGGATGAGAGGCAACTCCTTCCGCACTGCCAGGTTGTGGAGCATGCAGCAGACGATGATAATCTTGCACACTTTCGCAGGGGCATATGGGAGGGACCCTCCGGTCTTGTCCAGGCAGCGGAAGCGGCTCTTCAGGAGACCAAAGGTCCGCTCAATCACTCTCCTGGTCCGACCATGTGCCTCATTGTAGCGCATCTGGGCAGGTGTCACAGGGTTCCTGAGGGGTGTCAGCAACCACGGCATGTTGGGGTATCCCGAGTCACCTATGGACAGACAAGTGCACATTAGCTGACTTGGAAAAGTGGGCGGAATACTACAGATCAGATCACACACAATGGCACAAAGTCAGTACACACCGACAAGCCAGGCACGCTGGTTCTGCATCTGTGCCATCATCCTGGGGATGCGACTACTCCTCATCACAAAGGCATCGTGTGCTGAACCAGGGAAACGGGCACACACGTGTGTGATGGTCATGTCTGCAAGACACACCACCAGTGCATTGACCGAGTGGTAGTGCTTGCGGTTCCTGTAGGCCTGCTCCTGGGCCTGTGGTGGTACCAAAGCCACATGTGTCCCATCAATGGAGCCAATGACATGCGGCATCCTCCCCAGGGCATAAAAGTCACTCTTCACGTCAGTGAGTCGTCGCAGTCTAGGGAAATAGATGTACCGGTTCAGGAAGAGCAACATTGCCGCCAAAACATCGCGGAGCACACGGCTGAACATGGTCTGTGACATCCCACCAGCAGTCGCCACAGTATGTTGGAAGGTACCAGTGGCAAAGAAGTGTAGGGCTGCCATCACCTTCACCTTGGGGGTCAGCGCTGTAGGATACGGCCGGCCAGGCTGCAAATGTGGGGACAACTGCACTGCCAAATCCTCAATCAGCTGCCTGGTGAAGCGGTACCGTCGGATGCTGTCCCGTTCCACCATCGTTGCCAGGTCTGGGAATGGCCGATGGACAGCAGGAGCCCTGCAGTGCAGAGGAGAAGTAAGCAAGATTGTCAGTCACCCCACATATGCGGCATTGAACACACTCAAGATCCCAACATACATCATTATGAGGCACAACTACATGAAGTGTGCAGTACCGGAAGGACATGTATGGTACATACATGGCCAACATCTGTCAACACGGTCCTACAGGTGGCATCAATTTGTCCCAGGTTGGCCCATTGGATATCATGAGGCCGTGTCACAGTTCCCATCTCCTGCTGCCGTGTCACAATAACCCCCCACAGTGACATGTGAGGACAGATGTGCCCCAGGCACCACAGCTCAACGACAGGTACATTCCCAGGGACCCTGTAATGCCACATGGACACTGGCATTACATGGAGTATCATGTATACACCACAGCCAAACAACCTTGACCCCCACAGGTAGTGGCCCCACTTGCCACGGCAGGACAGACATGGACGTCTGTGACACACACGCACAACATCAGAGTCCATGCACACACAACGTGGATGTGGAGACTGTCTCCCATTGTGCACATGAAATCAGAGACATTGTAAACACTACATGCACAAAGACTGTGGAGGACCATCACTATTGTGCCACTGGGACACCCTGGCTCAAACATACCGTCCCACATGGGACTCACGGGGTATGTGACATGACATACACATACACCACTGTGAAATGTGACCATGGCACATGCACAGATATGAACAGTTGCACATCACAGTGGTCACGTACACGTAACACCCAGGATCCTGTCCCCATGAACACGTGCACAGCCTGGGGGTGGCTGCCCACAGGTGACACCCACAGGACAACATGTACACCAACATACACACAATAGGAAATGCAGCCTTACATGCCTTATGATAAGGTTTGGACAGGCTGTCGTGATGTAGGTGTGCCCCTCACTCCCTGGGAGCTATCTGTGGCTGGCATATGTCCATCTGAGACAGGCATGCTGACATATGCCAGTCACATGTACAGTGATGCGTTGAACAGCAATGGACCGATCGGTGCCTCCGGCCGGCCCATTGCTTTCAATGTGTGCGGGTACGCGTTGTACCCCTGTGCGCGTTGAACTGCAATGGACCGATCGGTGCCTCCGGCTGGCCCATTGCTTTCAATGTGTGCGGGTACGCGTTGTACCCCTGTGCGCGTTGAACTGCAATGGACCGATCGGTGCCTCCGGCCGGCCCATTGCTTTCAATGTGTGCGGGTACGCGTTGTACCCCTGTGCGCGTTGAACTGCAATGGACCGATCGGTGCCTCCGGCCGGCCCATTGCTTTCAATGTGTGCGGGTACGCGTTGTACCCCTGTGCGCGTTGAACTGCAATGGACCGATCGGTGCCTCCGGCCGGCCCATTGCTTTCAATGTGTGCGGGTACGCGTTGTACCCCTGTGCGCGTTGTACCGCAATGGACCGATCAGTGCGCACCCATTGACAATGGGCTTGCCTGGCAACGGACGCGGTTTCGAATTTCGAACGAGTCGGTTGCTGGAAAATCAGTTGGTCACCCACAACAATGTTGCAAAATCATGTATGTCATGAAGTTGAAGATTTGAAGGATGCTGTGGGCGTGTTTTGGTGCTGCTATTCCATGGATTGGCCAGATTCAGAAGATGCAAACGACTTGGACCTATCACTTTGGACACAAGGGACAGTATCTGCCTCTCCAGCACATATATATTGCTGGCTGTTCCCCTGAGAGCCCACTTGCCTGCACTACATGCTCCAAGACGACATCTGCCACTGCACTGCTGCTGTCTCTGCCCCTCTGGACCCTGCAATGGCACGTACTGTGGAGAGAGCCCCAGCCTTCAGCCTTGAAGAGAACCAGGCCCTGCTGGACAGCCTACTTCCACAGTACAGCAAGCTGTATGGGACACCAGGGGAGCAGGTGAGTGTTCTGTGCACTGCCTTTCTGAATGTGCATTTTCTCTGACTAGCAAGGCTGAGAGTCTGCACGCCACTGGCTAGCAGGCTCACTGAGTAGTTGTCACCCCCCATAGTGTGTAGTGACTTGCACTGGACAGGTATGGTGCAGTGACAGTGCATTTGAACATGGTTTTACTTCCCATGCAATGATACCATGTAGTGACGTCTGGCAAACTGTCCATGGTCAGCTTTGCACTGCCTGTGTACATCATGTGCCCCTGTGATTGAGACATGTATATACGACTGTGTCATGCACGGATATGTTGCATGTGTGGTAATGGCCTTTTCACTTTGTCATCCTGACAGGTTAATGCCCATCGGAAGCAGGAACTCTGGAAGGACATCGTCCGGGCTGTCCGGTCCGTGGGGGTCTACAAGCGCCGGATCCGCAACTGCCAGAAGAGGTGGCAGGACCTTCGGGGCTGGACCCGGAGGATTGCACGGGTCCAGCTGAAGCTGTCGCCTCCTCGCAGGAGGGGCGGAACACGGACCCTGACCCCCACATGCTCCAGATCCTGGCGGTGGTCTTTCCAGACCTGGATGGGCAGCTGAAGGCCAGACAGCAGCAAGGAGGGGTGAGTCAAAGACTGCACTGTGAACTCTGTATTACATGCTTTGTGCCCTCCTCTGGCCTGGTTCAACTGCCACAGTGCAGCAGTCATGTTGTCCAGGAGCCATGTCCCTCTATTGTGCACTGCCCACTGCTCATCTGATACCCAGGTGTGGCCCTTACAGTCAGGGAATTGTGTCACTTGGGACTGTGTCCTTGCAGTTTGCTTCACTAAAGGTGGGGGACAGCATCTGTTTCCCTGACTCTGTTGTGGGCATCATGGGTGGGTCCATTGTTCACACAACGCCTGGTTTTGGACATGTGATCTGCGTGTTGCTTTGATATGCGGTCCACTTGCTGAGCTGAGCCACCACATGTGCCTGGGGTATGTGGCACACGCCCATGCAGCGGGTGGGAACAATGTTTGGGCCCCAGGAGTGTGCAGATTACGTGTGTCACACATACATAGCCAGCTATCCACTGTCCAGGGCACATCCCTCATTCATGTGGAGCAGGACAGTCATGCCTACTCCAGGCCATGCAATGCACTCTGTACTCCCACTCCCGTGTATCAGCTGACACATTGTGCACAGTCATTTGACCCCTCCGGTGTCTGCCTCTGTGTCAGTGTGCTGTGGATTAGTTGCCAGGACTGCTGTGGTGTTTCTTGGTAGGGGCTCAGCATGCCCCTGGAGATGTGACCATAGGAGACGATACTTGTGTGTCACATAGGTGTTTGATCAGCTGCCCGTGCAGACTGGGGTATGCGAATGTGATGTTCAGGCAGCTGTTCCCCATTCACAGCAAATTGTGAGGGGCTCAGGTTCAGAGGGTAGTGTCACAGGTCTCCCATATGTCCAATAGGTGTGACCTGGACAGATGAGGGTTGAGATGATGTGTTGTGTGGGGGATGTACATGTGCACTTGTGCAGCTCCAGGACTTGCATTCCCCATGACCTACTATTGTGACACAGTGCATAGTGTTGTTGTCTGGCTGCCAAGTCATACATCACTGAGACAGTGATGTATGACTTAACAGTCATGCCTCTGCCATGGCATGTGTCAACTTATTTGTGGTCCTGCAGGGGAGTGACATGTGCTACATGCACACCATAGTGGCGCTGGCTATCAGGACATGGGTGCATCATGGTGTCTGTCGCTGGTATGCATCACATGCATTTCCTATTTGACTCTGGGCATCCCTTTCATCCGGAAACCTGTACTGACTCAGTGGCAAGAGCTGTGATGTGTCCACACCGTGTCCTCTGCACTGTCCAACTACTGTGTACTTGGTGCATGTGTCCACACTGGGGTGTTGCAATCCAACAGACACCAGACAGATGGGTGCAAGGCCATGTGGGATGTGAGTGCCATGCTTGGCATCAGACTGACAATTGGCTTCTCCTGTTCAGTTAGGGCACTTTTAGCAATGTACAACTAATGATGCCAGGGCTTGCTCTGTGATGTGCTGTGCTCACAGTGGTGTGTGCGTTTGGTGCAGGTGACTGATGTCTGTCTGTTTCCCCATTGTTTGCAGATACATCCACGGCCACGGAAGGGGACAGCTCCACGGACCAGGAGGAGCCAGAGAGCCAGACTGGGTCAGCAGCCGACTAGTGGTCGGAGGGACCCAGTGGCACGGAGGGCGAGGGGAGCCACACCGAGGAGTCCTCAGCACCATCCACCTCAGCTGAGGACCAGAGCAACTCGGAGGATGACTCCCTTGTGGAGGCGGGTGTCAGCAGCCACCACACCCCAGCTAGTGTTGCTGTCCCCGCCACCACCAGCACCACCACCGCCCTCCCATCGGCTCCCATTCCCCAGGTCCGTGGAGGCTCCCATGTTCGGGAGCGTGTCTCCTTTGGCCCAGGCACCGCACCCCCTGCCCCTGTGTCCCCTGCTGCCCTGAGTGAGGAGTCTGTGTACCTCCTTCGCCAGCTCCATGTAGGGCAGACAGCCATGCTGAGTGTCCTCCATGCGCACACCGCACTGTTGACTCAGCTGGTGTCGTTCATGGAGGGCATCTCATCGGGCATGTCTGACCTACAGAGGGGCAACAGGTCCATGGACTCCTCCCTGACGGCAGCAGTGTCCCTCCTCAGACAGTCCCTCACCCCTCCTGCCTCTGCTCCATCCACACTCCCCAGCACCTTGCCCGTCCCAAGCACACACACACCGGCACAGGCACACACCAGCACACACACATCCAGCACACAGACACACACGCCACAAACTAAACGCACACGCACGCACAGTCAGGGGACTGAAACCAGACTCACAGGGGATGGGGCCCTGGTACACACACACGCATCCACGGGCACTGCGCAGTCCTCAGTTGCCTCTCCCTCCAAAGCACCTTCCCTTGCCTCACCTGCAACCCCAAAGACCCAGCGCCTCTTCCTCAGTGACCTCGGCCTCTTCCCCTCCGATCCAGCTGCCCCAGCATCCAGGGGGAAGAGGAAGCCCCCACATGGAGCAGAGTGCCCCTCGCCCCCGGACACCCTCCCCCAGGCGCAGACAGACTGAGGCCCCCACCCGCAAGTCCCCCGGAGTGGTAAGAGCAAGACCCCGCCGCCGCCCTGCAGCTCAAGCACCAGGTCACCTTCCTCCATCCCTCAGGCCCCCACTCCACAGGTGCCCCCGCCACACCCTGCCCCAGGTTCCCCCACCCACAGATATACCATCCCCAAGAGGCTCCGGCCTTCTCCCCCTGCCACTTGCTCTCCCGGCACCACACCCCCGCTGCGCTTGTCTGTGCCACTGATGTGGTGAGGGTGTCCTCCCCCTCTGTCCAGCCCACCTTGCCTGTTCCCCATTCTCCTCCCCTGGTGGTAGGCACTGCAGTGGAGTCCACTACCACCCTGTCTGACTTGGGCACTGCAGTGGCGGACCTGTCCACTCCATCTGCAGGGTCCACTGCAGTCGTGCCGGCACCCACAACATCTGAGCCATGCCCCCAGTTGTGCCGGCACACACCATGTCAGACACCTCCACTGCAGTTGTCAGTGGCTCTCCAGCACCCACCACCCCTTCCCTGCTTCCTCCTGGTGAGCCCTGATCCTGTCCCTGCGGTGCCTGGCCTACCCCCCGGTTGCCCCTCCTAGTGGATTGTCCCTGGTTTTGTGCAGGCATGTGTAGGGTGGCATCTGCCACTGTCACCCACTTGTGACTTTGTTGATGGACTGGCCATTGGCCTTTGTTCATGTTCTACCGGACTTCTACTTTTAATGCCACATATGCTGAATAAAGCAACTTTCTGTTTTCTAGTGCTTTTGCTTCTGATGTACATGATGTTGATGATGCTAAGAATGCCCTTGCTGCAGTGATGGTGATATTTGGTCTCATGATAATGAAGTGTTACTGTGCAGGAACCCATGTGGTCCAGGGGTTATGTGTCCTATCCTGTGGTGTATCCATGTCATCCATAGCAGCATCTGAGGGTGTCATGTGTTCAGTATTTGGCAATGAGATTTCCTACTTAGATTGGCAACTTCACATCTGTGGCTTCCACCCCTGCACATCTGTTGTGCCTGCCATTGTTCTATTCGTCTACTTCCCTGACCGTGTGGCCATCTCCAGTGAACATGCAGGTTTGGGCATCAATGGTGAAGGACTCATCTGTGTTGTCAGTGCAACATTGCTATACAAGTGTGTTGGATCTGTGCTGATGATTCCGTTGGCACTTCCATGACCAGGCTGTTGGGACGGGAGCCCTCATTTGTTGCTAATTGTTGATTGTGTGTCCCATTGCTGCCATGGTATGGTATCTGTTCGCCTCACATCTGCAGTCTCCACAGGGTATCTGCATGTGTGTGCCCATTGGTGCAAATATGTGGGTCTGCATTCGGATGGTCACTTCTGTCATTGTGTCATTGATTATTGTTGACGGTGTCAGCCCCCATAGGTGTTGTTTGTCTGCACATGGCCAAAGTTATGTCTTATTTGCACTGCAGGATTTGGCTCCCCCAATTTATGTTGCAATGGGACACATACACTACTTTGCCACTGATGTGTTTGTTGTTCTGTGACCATGAATCATCCATGCAGTTTGGCAGTTGCACCTCTTACTTTGTCAACACTTGCCTTTTGGTCACTGTGATGATGGGGGTTTGGACCCCATTGCCACAATGTTCAAAATGTGCTTCAGCTATGGACCCCACACTTACATTTTGGTCACTGTGATGATGGGGGTTTGGTCCCCATTGCCACAATGTTCAAAATGTGCTTCAGCTATGGACCCCACACTTACATTTTGGTCACTGTGATGATGGGGGTTTGGACCCCATTGCCACAATGGTCATGGCCTGCTTGCATTGTGGGTGCCACACACATATATGTGTGGCACATGTGCTAGGGGTCACATTGTATGTTCAAAGTCATGTTCGGTGTTGTAGGCATTTGACACAGTCTACACACGCTTGTCATGGTGTTGGGGGGCTGTCTCCTTCTTGCATTCCCTAGGTTGTGCTGTGCTGGTTGTGTCATGCATTGTCCATCCTATGAGTGGGGGTGGTAGTAGTGGTAGGCATCCTGCCCCCCTGGGTGAGGGTGGTAGTAGTGGTAGGCATCCTGCCCCCCTGGGTGAGGGTGGTAGTAGTGGTAGGCATCCTGCCCCCTGGCTAAGGGTGGTGGTAGGCATCCAGCCCCCCTGTGTGAGGGTGGTAGTAGTGGTGGGCATCCTGCCCCCCTGGCTAAGGGTGGTAGTAGTGGTAGGCATCCTGCCCCCCTGGGTGAGGGTGGTAGTAGTGGTAGGCATCCTGCCCCCCTGGGTGAGGGTGGTAGTAGTGGTGGGCATCCTGCCCCCTGGCTAAGGGTGGTAGTAGTGGTAGGCATCCTGCCCCCCTGGGTGAGGGTGGTAGTAGTGGTAGGCATCATGCCACCTCTGGGTGAGGGTGGTAGTAGTGGTAGGCATCCTGCCCCCCCTGTGTAAGGGTGGTAGTAGTGGTAGGCATCCTTCCCCCCCTGGGTGAGGGTGGTAGTAGTGGTAGGCATCCTGCCCCCCCTGGGTAAGGGTGGCAGTAGTGGTAGGCATCCTGCCCCCCCTGGGTGAGGGTGGTTGTGGTGGTAGGCATCATGCCCCCCCTGTGTGAGGGTGGTAGTAGTGGTAGGCATCCTGCCCCCTGGCTAAGGGTGGTGGTAGGCATCCTGCCCCCCTGGGTGAGGGTGGTAGTAGTGGTAGGCATCCAGCCCCCCTGGGTGAGGGTGGTAGTAGTGGTAGGCATCCTGCCCCCCTGGGTGAGGGTGGTAGTAGTGGTAGGCATCCTGCCCCCCTGGGTGAGGGTGGTAGTAGTGGTAGGCATCCTGCCCCCCTGTGTAAGGGTGGTAGTAGTGGTAGGCATCCTGCCCCCTGGGTGATGGTGGTAGTAGTGGTAGGCATCCTGCCCCCTGGCTAAGGGTGGTGGTAGGCATCCTGCCCCCTGGGTAAGGGTGGTAGTAGTGGTAGGCATCCTGCCCCCTGGGTAAGGGTGGTAGTAGTGGTAGGCATCCTGCCCCCCTGGGTGAGGGTGGTTGTGGTGGTAGGCATCATGCCACCTCTGGGTGAGGGTGGTAGTAGTGGTAGGCATCCTGCCCCCCTGTGTAAGGGTGGTAGTAGTGGTAGGCATCCTGCCCCCCTGGCTAAGGGTGGTGGTAGGCATCCTGCCCCCCTGGGTGAGGGTGGTAGTAGTGGTAGGCATCCAGCCCCCCTGGGTGAGGGTGGTAGTAGTGGTAGGCATCCTGCCCCCCTGTGTAAGGGTGGTAGTAGTGGTAGGCATCCTGCCCCCCTGGCTAAGGGTGGTGGTAGGCATCCTGCCCCCCTGGGTGAGGGTGGTAGTAGTGGTAGGCATCCAGCCCCCTGGGTGAGGGTGGTAGTAGTGGTAGGCATCCTGCCCCCTGGGTGAGGGTGGTAGTAGTGGTAGGCATCCTGCCCCCCTGTGTAAGGGTGGTGGTAGGCATCCTGCCCCCCTGGGTGAGGGTGGTTATGGTGGTAGGCATCATGCCACCTCTGGGTGAGGGTGGTAGTAGTGGTAGGCATCCTGCCCCCCCTGTGTAAGGGTGGTAGTAGTGGTAGGCATCCTGCCCCCCCTGGCTAAGGGTGGTGGTAGGCATCCTGCCCCCCCTGGGTGAGGGTGGTAGTAGTGGTAGGCATCCTGCCCCCCCTGTGTAAGGCTGGTAGTAGTGGTAGGCATCCTGCCCCCCCTGGGTGAGGGTGGTTGTGGTGGTAGGCATCATGCCACCTCTGGGTGAGGGTGGTAGTAGTGGTAGGCATCCTGCCCCCCTGTGTAAGGGTGGTAGTAGTGGTAGGCATCCTGCCCCCCTGGCTAAGGGTGGTGGTAGGCATCCTGCCCCCCTGGGTGAGGGTGGTAGTAGTGGTAGGCATCCTGCCCCCCGGCTAAGGGTGGTGGTAGGCATCTAGCCCCCCCTGGGTGAGGGTGATAGTAGTGGTAGGCATCCTGCCCCCCCTGGGTGAGGGTGGTAGTAGTGGTAGGCATCCTGCCCCCCCTGTGTAAGGGTGGTAGTAGTGGTAGGCATCCTGCCCCCCCTGGCTAAGGGTGGTGGTAGGCATCCTGCCCCCCCTGTGTAAGGGTGGTAGTAGTGGTAGGCATCCTGCCCCCCTGGCTAAGGGTGGTGGTAGGCATCCAGCCCCCCCTGGGTGAGGGTGGTAGTAGTGGTAGGCATCCTGCCCCCCCTGGCTAAGGGTGGTGGTAGGCATCCTGCCCCCCCTGGGTAAGGGTGGTAGTATGGTAGGCATCCTGCCCCCCTGGGTGAGGGTGGTAGTAGTGGTAGGCATCCAGCCCCCCTGGGTGAGGGTGGTAGTAGTGGTAGGCATCTTGCCCCCCCTGGGTGAGGGTGGTAGTAGTGGTAGGCATCCTGCCCCCCTGTGTAAGGGTGGTAGTAGTGGTAGGCATCCTGCCCCCTGGGTGAGGGTGGTAGTAGTGGTAGGCATCCTGCCCCCCTGGGTGAGGGTGGTTGTGGTGGTAGGCATCATGCCACCTCTGGGTGAGGGTGGTAGTGGTGGTAGGCATCATGCCACCCCTGGGTAGGGGTGGTGGTGCGCATTCAGGCCCCTGTGTGCATATGTGGCATTGGTGATGGGCATCCCGCCCCTATGGTGCTGCTGTTGCTGGTGTAAGTATATTCAGCATCCCCGTGTGTGTGTGTGATGTGTCGTGTACGTGTTGTATGTGTTTTGTGGTTGGTGTCTGGCTTACCTTCTGCGCCGTACGTGTCCGTGCCTGTTCCGGTAGTAAATGTAGAATATTGGTATGATCGGGACGAAGGGATTCATGGTTGGTTTGTGTCGTTCGTCCTTCTCGTTGCTTCGCGTCGTCCTCGTCGCTTCGCCTCGTCCTCGTCACTTCGCGTCGTCCTCGTCGCTGCCGTGTTCGTCTCGTAGCCGTGGATCGTGTTGTGGCGCGAATCGGAGCTTATGTGCGCCTCTCCCGGATGCTTTGACGTGCCGTGCGTAGCGACGGGTTCGGCGCGTACGGAAAGCGCATCGTACTTGTCCGGCCGGACGGGGCTGCATTTTCCTTCCGTGCGACTCGATTCGGCGTTTCCGGATTCGCCTCGGTCGGAGAACAGGACCTGGTTTGGGTGAGTACGGCTCGGCCGGATTTTTGCTGTTGTGCGCATCGTACTTGCTCGTTCGGTGTGCTGTACGGATCGGTCGGGAAACAGGCTTTCGCATGGCTTTTTTCCTGACCGAATGGTATTGGGTGCGCCTCCGACCGAGATCGGAATCGGCCCCCAAGTGGTTATAGCCTATTGACACAACAAAGTGGAAAGAACGGACCAGGGTGCCTGCATTCCACCTATGGACTTTATCACAGGTAAGATCAGTATAGACAATTACAATCAGGCCTGCTAATGACTAGGGCTCCCGGTTTTATGATATTTATTTTTTTAACATTTCCTTCTGTATTTATCCACATTTATTTTTTGGCCATCTTATTGGTATTTATCCACATTTATTTTGTGTTTCAAGAATAAATGTAGCTGTGAAATGGTATATGTATGCTTTTATATAACTCTTCGACGTGCACCTCAAACATGGATGCCTATCACGTTTTACCAAACTAAGCAGCCACGTATAAGAAACGACTACACTCACAGGTACATATTAGCATCATACTATAAATATATGTTAACATATGCCTGTATTTAAGGAAATCTTATCCTGTATTTAAACCCTCCATGCTGTCTGCCTGCTCGGCTGTTGCCTAGAATTCATGAAAGACAGCAGGGAGAGTTTCTCACAAGAAGCACCATTTTCAGTATTTTTCCGCTTTTAAAAATAAATACAGACAGGAAACACATTGTTTTCTGTCCGTAAAAATCAGTAAAAACGGAAAACCGGTAGCCTTACTAATGACTCAGCAGGTTTTCACCAGTGTGCTCCCCATCGTTAGCCCCAGAATCAGTACACACACGCTTGTATCTACAGGTCCATTATGCACTACACTATGCAGACTATATCGAGCATGGTTATAGCCAGTGCTCGAGTCGAGGGCTAATGCAGGTAGATGCCGTCTACCCACTATTTTCAGAGGGTAGAAGCCGTCAACCTTGCTCCAAAGCTGGCCACTTTCAGCGGAGTGCCAATTCTCCCGGAATTCACAAAAATATACTGAACTCGTCCCACTGTAATTTTCTGACACCGGGACACTTTCAGCAGCGCCTGCACGTTGTCTGCTTTTGTTCTGAGCAGCAACATGCAGACGGGGAGGTGCTTATCAGATTCCAGCTGCGCCCATAACAAAAGGGGCCATTAGGCCTCTTTTTGTTGGAGTATACTGGCTGGGAGCTTTCGGGAGCCTCACACCTAGATGCAATAGAGCGGAAACAAAGGCTCTCATCTTATTACTTCACAGGTACTTAAGAGAAAAATGCTTTTGACTTTGTTCAGTCCCTCTATATAAGAGATATGCATACACTGTAAGATTGTCAGATGTGTTGGTCGCCCCAGTATTTACACAAATAACAATTTAAATACAACTATTTTGTTTAATTTCTTTTATAGTGATTGAGCACTATAGTAGTACTAAAGCGCTATATAAGAAATAAAACAAAATATTTATTTATTTATTTATTTTATTTTGAAGGTTTTGTATAGCGCGAACAAGACCCTTGCGGGTATCAGAGCGCTTTACAGGGCAAATATAGGTGATAGACATATACATAAAAATACAATGACTTATATGAATAAAGTGGTGGTAACTATTACAGACTGTCACATATCTACAAGATTGTATAAAATAGTTCAGGTGAATTTGGATAAGTGAATCGATTTCACTTCTTTTTTTAAAAAATGCCGCAGACGGGTTTAGTCTCGTTTCTGGGGGCAAGGCATTCCAAATCCTGGGAGCCATTCCTGAGAAGGTACGGTTGTAAGTTTTCTTCTTGGAAAATCGTTGTGGTTTCATTAGAAGATTATCGGAACTCCTAGTAAATCTGTTACCACCCGATAGTACTAATTTCTCCACTAGGTATCTCGGGGTTTTGTGAAGCAATGCCTTGTGTGTCATACAGGCGATTTTCAAATGGATTCTGGCCTCAAAAGGTAGCCAGTTGAGGGCACGAAGGTCAGGGGAGATGTGACAGTTTCTTTTGGAGCCTGTGATGAGTCTAGCGGCTGCATTGATTGAGGCTCTTAGAGGGGCGGTCGTTGATCTGGGAAGGTCGCAGAGAGCGACACTCCCATAGTCCACTCTAGGAATTACTAGAGTCTGAACTGCCTGTTTAAAGTCATTTGCGGGTATGAAGGGTTTCAGTCTTCTCAGGGTGTTCATATGAAAATTTGCTCCTTTAGTTGCAGCGCTGATGTGATTCTGCATATTTAGCTTATTATCCAGAGTTATTCCTAGCGATTTTGCAGAATCAATAATGAGAGGTTGACCGTAGAGTGCTGTTAGCTGCTTCATCCACTCACGGATGATGGTTGTTTGGCTGGGGGGAGCGATTAAGAGGAATTCTGTTTTGAGGGTGTTTAGTTTTAAGTGGTTTTTTGCCAGCCAGGTCTGTGTTTTTTGGAGCGTTGAATTAAGGGACTTGATGTCTTCAAGTGAGTGGACCTTGATGTAGAGTTGCGTGTCGTCTGCGTACATGTGATAATGGATATTTGAGGAGTTGAGAAGCTCGGTGAGTGGTTCCATAAACAAATTGAAGAGTGTCGGGGAGAGGGAAGATCCTTGGGGTACTCCCAAAGTGACTGGGTTGGGCTTGGATAAAGATTGATTGATCTTGAATATTTGTGTTCTGTTTTGGAGGAAGGAAGTAAACCAGTTTAGAACCGTTCCAGATAGTCCCATTCTATGTTGCAAGAGGTCTAGTAAGTTGTCGTGTTTGACTGTGTCGAAGGCTGAGGATAAGTCAAGCAGGATTAGCAAACAGGCTTTGTTTTGATCCAGTATTTGTAATGCGTCATCTATTATGTGGGTCATGGCTGATTCGGTACTGTGCCCTGAACGAAAACCTGATTGGAATTGATCGAGCAGGTTGAAGAGGTCTATGTGGTTGCTAAGCTGCGTGTGAACACATTTTTCTAGTAGTTTGGCCAGGGTAGGGATGTTGGATATTGGGCGATAGTTATTCAGGTCTGACGGGTCCGTCAGATAGTGATAAATAAATTGTTATTTGTGTACGTGTGATGTAAAGCGCTCTGACACCCTGCATTGGGATGAGTAGTGTTACTACTCATCCCAATGCAGGGTGTCAGTGTGCTTTACATCACATGTGCAGATTATACATTCTCAATAAATCATATGTGCATACATCAATATAAAGGATGTGTGACATAAGACAGTGAGGGTAACAAAGTGTAGGAGCCACATGTCCTTCATAACTCACTGTGATATATTAAAAGGAGTACAATTTATAAACTACAAGTAACAAAAGGACCTCTGTCCTAAAAGCAGTAAGCCACTTTCCCATTTACATAAAATAAAAATCTACCATCTGCGTGTTACATGATGTGCTTTGCAGGAGACATATTGACCCTCTATGCTACTTTGATTCAAAACTGGAACTAGGCAAAACACAGATCTCTCCAGCAAATACATTATCCTCCAAAGTTATCTTACCATGATTATTATTCCTGAGATTTGGCTGGCACACAAGGATCTCTGCAGCAGGTGCCTTAACCCCATAAGATATTTTAAAATACAGACATTGCAACCAATTAAGCAGAACAGATTTCCTGTAACCCTGGGTGTAAAACTCCGCTCCGCTCACAGAGTTTGCAGATTTTTGGCAACTGCGCGTTCCGCGTAGAACGCGGAGTTGCCGGAAAACTCGTGTTCGTGCGTTTTTGCGCACGCAGGAGCGTGTTACCGGGTGCCTGCGATCACCGACGAGATTTTCCATCCATTTGCGAGTGCCACGAGATTTGCTAGGTGGCGGCATGGTCCCTCGAGAGTTTACGATCGCGAACACGTCATTCGGGCGCGCGATCGGACTTCCGGCAGAAGTTTTGTGAAGATCGCAATCCCAAACACGCAGAATTTGCAGTCTGGAGAAGGTTCTCTCCCGAGCAGCATCAAAACCTTCTCGAAATGATGATTTGGATTAAAAAAACTCCTCAGATAGACATTTGCCTGTACTTTTTTGCGCAAGGAGTCCTTTTTCTTTTTTTATTTTTTTTTTGAAGAGGAAGGAAGTGCCCCAGAGTCTCCAACTTCCTGTTCCTGTCCAGCAGGCTCCTCCCAGTGCTTTGTCCATCTCCTGTTCACTTTTCATTTGGATTTGGAGCTGGAAGGATCCCTCTTTGTGTCTGCTGCATCATATATCATTGGATTTGAGTACTTTTGAATTTGAGATTTCACAAATAAGTTTGAAAATTGGTGTTATTTGTTTGATTGGGGTATTGCACCTACATTTGTTTGTACTTTTCATCATTTTTTAAAATGTATTTTGGTGGGTGGCCTGTTATTTCACTATGGGCCTAGTTGTTTCTTTGTAAGTAATTTTTCTTCTTTTATAAAGGAAACATGTTGCACAGTTCACTACATGTTCTCCAACTTTTGAAATCAATTTGCAATATTTATTTAATTCACTATCCCAGTAGTCTGCCAATAGGCCTTTCAGTCAGTAGGGCCAGAGCTACTCATGGGTGCATGAAACAACTGTTTCTGTGGTGTCTGTTGAATTTAAACATCATTTAGGGCATGGATGGCATTGGATTGAAATGCAAAATGTTTTTTTGGGTATTTCACTTTTTTTCATGTGTGTTAAATAAATGCCTTTGTTGGATGTGTGTGGTTGTTGTGTAACTTGAAAACCTTTTTTGAGCCCTGTGGATTTTCGTTTTTGGCATTGTTGCATTAAAGCTGTGTTGTTTAGCATGCCTCCTTTGTCTGGCCAGTGTGTGAGTGTGTTTGCAATAGTGGGCCACCATTTGCCTTGGCTGAGCCTCCCTGTGTGGCCAGGGGCCATTTTGTAAAGTCTGTGTCCATATAGGCCTGCTTAAGTTCATTGTTTTCCAGGCCTCCTGCTTGTTGTGAGTAACAATGTGGCTGGTGGCCATTTTGTGGTGGTAGTAGTTAGTGTGCTTTGCTATAGACCTGCATGTCTTCTTTCCTTTGTTCCTCTTGGCTTATTGCTTCTTGCTGTGGTAGCCTGGCCATGTGGCTGCGGCCATTTTATGTAGGCAGCCAGTGTGCTTTTGCCATAGGCCTGCATTGTCTGTCTTCCCTTTCTTGTTGTTGTGGCCTGGCCATGTGGCTGGTGGCCATTTTGTGAAGGCAGCCAGTGTGTTTTTGCCTTAGGCCTGCATTGTCTGTCTTCCATTTCTTGATGTTGTGGCCTGCCTGGCCATGTGGCTGGCGGCCATATTGTGAAGGCAGCAAGTGTGCTTTTGCCATAGGCTTGCATTGTCTGTCTTCCCGTTCTTGTTGTTGTGGGCTGGCCATGTGGCTGGCTGCCATTTTTTGTGAAGGCAGCCAGTGTGCTTTTGCCATAGGCCTGCATTGTCTGTCTTCCCTTTCTTGTTGTTGCGGCCTGGCCATGTGGCTGGCGGCCATTTTGTGAAGGGGCAGCCAGTATGCTTCTGCATTAGGCCTGCAAGCCTTCTTTGTGGTGGCCATGCCTTCTTGCTGGTTGTTGTTTTGCATGCAATTTTTTCTTCTTTTATTCAGCTACAAATGTAGCACAGTTCACTACATTTTCTAATAAATTTGCAATATTATTGATTTGAATTGATTCACTATGTGGCCTAGTCTGCCAATGGGTTTTCCAACCAATAGGCCCAAAGCTACTCATGGGTGCATGAAATAACTGTTTCTGTGGCATCTGTTGAATTTAAACATCACTTAGGGCATGGATGGCATTGGATTGAAATGCAAAATGTGTTCTTTTTTGGTATTTCACTTTTTTTCACGTGTGTTAAATAAATGCCTTTGTTGGATGTGTGTGGTTGTTGTAACCTGCAAACCTTTTTTAGCGCTGTGGATTTTCATTTTTGGCATTGTTGCATTAAAGCTGTGTTGTTTAGCATGCCTCCTTTTTCTGGCCAGTGTGTGAGTGTGTTTGTAATAGTGGGCCAGCATTTGCCTTGGCTGAGCCTCCCCGTGTGGCCAGGGGCCATTTTGTAATGTCTGTGTCCATATAGGCCTGCTTGAGTTCATTTTGTTCCAGGCCTCCTGCTTGTTGTGGTTGTGAGTGACCATGTGGCTGGTGGCCATTTTGTGGTGGTGGTAGTTAGTGTGCTTGCTTTTGCCATAGGCCTGCATGTCTTCTTTCCTTTGTTCCTCTTGGCTTATTGCTTCTTGTAGTGGCCTGCCTGGCCATGTGGCTGACAGTCATTTTGTGAAGGCAGCCAGTGTGCTTTTGCCATAGGCCTGCATTGTCTGTCTTCCCTTAATTGTTGTTGTGGCCTGGCCATGTGGCTGGCGGCCATTTTTTGTGAAGGCAGCCAGTGTGCTTTTGCCATAGGTCTGCATTGCCTGTCTTCCCTTTCTTGTTGTTGTGGCCTGGCCATGTGCCTGGCGGCCATTTTGTGAAGGGGCAGCCAGTGTGCTTCTGCATTAGGCCTGCATGTCTTTCCTTTGTTCCTCTTGGCTTATTTCTTCTATTCATTGTCAGCTGCAGCTCCCTGAATGCTGAATCCCACGTGATGCACAATGCCAAACCGGGTCTGTTACATTTGTATTTTTGTTGTTGTTCTTCTTCTTTCCTATCCTTCCTGAGTGTACTGTACACTAGTACACCAACCATGAAAGCCCTTGCTGTCATCAAAGTCTCACAAATGGCTACACTGTATTGTTATGTTTTTTTAATAACTGAGATAATACATTTAATAATATTAATAACACTAACAAGTGTGACCACACACTAAGTTATATATTATATTTGTTTGTTTGTACTAGTAGTAATTGACCCACAAGAATGAATGCCACGTTTCACTGATGTTCTTCTTGCTTCTTTGCTTTTAGATGCACAAAAGAGGAGGAGATGACATCACCTATTGTACTGCCAGACAGAAGTCCTTCTGCGCACGACGTCACCTGACGTGTGACCACAGTCATCTCTTCAACTTGTGCCACTGCGTGCTGCTAACATCTTTAAGATGTCTCCAAAGAAAGGTACCAGGTCCAGTACCAAGAAAGTTGCCAGTGAGAAGAAGACATTTACCAAGACTGATATGTCGCCCAAGACCTTTTTTGGGAAGCCAAAAATTGCGCCTGCAGCAGCGGTGTCCGGGGAGGAAGCTGGGAGCAGCACCCCCACATCAGTGGACCTACCCCACCAACCTTGGCCCAAGCCCATGTCCGTCGCAGAAGCAGCCAGTCTAGTCACGAGTCCAACGCCGACGAGCAGTGATGTTGAAATTGACTTATCGTTATCGCAAATTAGTGACCAATCAATGCAGGGGACTCAGATAAGTGGGCAACAACATCCGCAACCACCCCAATAGTAGTTGTTCCTCCCGAAGTAGGGGCAGTTCAGGAGATCAAGCTTACTGCAGAGGAAGAATAAGAGCAAGCCACTCTTTCAGAAGATCCATTGTCTTCCAGATCCCCAGCAAGGAAAAGGAGGGTTAGTCCATCAACTTCTTCTCCAAGCCCACTTTATGACCAGGGAAAAGGAATGTTCCAGAAAGCCTTAGAGTTGTGGAGGTAGATGTAGAAGAGGAAGATGATGACGAGCCAGTCATCATGGATATTAGTCCCGCCCCAGTGTAGACCGACATTACCCCATCCCAAATTGCTGTGAGGGATGTGGCACGGATACCACCAACAAAGATGATACCACCAACACCACCTCCAGCTTTCATATTTTGACCTACATCCACCAAAACCACCTCAGTAGAAGTAGGTACTGCAGAGAGTCAAACTTCACGCCCACCTACCAGTTCATCCGACATTGCAAGTGGCACCAGCAAGTAGCACCAGCAGCGCCAGAAAGTTGACTTCCCCAGTTTGGGACTTCTTTTCGGTTAGCAGGAAGGAGGTGAACATTGCTATATGCTCCATTTGTGGACAAAGTGTTAGTCGGGGTAATCTTGGTACAAACTATGGTACCGGAGGCCAAACAACCTATCTGAGAAAACACCACTTGATCCAGTGGGAGGCTCACCTTAGCGGCCAAAAAACTACACGTGTTGTTGGTAGAGGGGAGGAAGAAGAAGATCCGATCACGATGGAAGGTGAACAAGAGGGAGACATTTTCTCTGTTACACAAAGCAGCCCTGTCCCCATGCAGTGGTACAGCCCACATCATCATCAGTAACATCGCAATGGCACAAGAGTCAGGCTGAGACACCAAGGGGTCCCAGGCAAGAGAGTACTGCAACAAAAAAACGTGCGTTGAGCTTAACATCTGGCGTCAAGAAGTCACCTGCATCAGTGGCACCAGAAAATAAAAAAATCCGGGCTACCATTCTTAGCATGTTTAGGTCGGAGGAGCAGTATGAACGCAACCACCCAACGGCCCGTTTGTACAACGCGAAGCTGGCTAAAATGTTAGCGCTGGACCTCCTCCCTTTTTCTTTTGTGGAAGGGGTGGGTTTTCTTGAATTTGTGGCAGCCATCTGCCCGAAATGGAAGGTTCCCAGCCGGTCCTTTTTCGCCAGAGTTGTGTTCGAGCACTACATCACGACGTGCTGGAATTGCTTGGACAAGCTTTGCAGCAGAGTGCTGTTCACACTATCCACCTGACAACAGACATGTGGACCAGTTGCCAAACCACTAATTACATGTGCATCACTGCACACTGGATCTCTTTTGTGGGAGTTAGAGAAAAGATAACTGCAGCAGGTGTTGTTGACACTGCTGAGATTTTTAATGCCGCTCGGAAACATGCAACTGTAGCCATGTTCGCCATGGAGAAATCTCATACTGCTGCAAACATTTTGGAAGACTTTGACAGCAAGGTCTTTGAATGGCTGCGACCAAGAGGGCTTAACATTGGTTTTGTATTCACGGATAATGGCAGTAATATAGTTAAGGCCATGGCCGATGGTGGCTATTTCAGGGTCCTGTGTTTGGCGCACTGCATTAACATAATTGTTCAAGACTTTCTGAATAAAGAAGACTGAGCCAGCAACTTACTGACCACCTGCAGAAGAATCTGCACACATTCCAGCCATTCTTTTAAAGCCCGGAAGCTGCTGAGGATCATTCAACGTGATAATAAAATGCCAGTTAAAGCACTCATCCAGGAGGTGGCAACACGTTGGAACTCAACTTATTACATGCTTGAACATCTGTTTGAGCAGTACAGACCAATCAATGAATATGTCATGCAAAGAGGGGATGCTACTGTGAAAGGCATGATCATTGAGATTGACCAATGGGGACTAGTTAAATGCCTGACAGAGATGTTACTTCCTTTCGAGGGCTTCATACGTGAAGTCAGCAAGGAGGACTGTACTATGGGCCAAGCTATGCCATTGTTGCACATGCTACAGGAATGGCTGAAGGGGGTGTCTGCAATGTACGCAGGTGTGGAGGAAAAAAAGATGCATATGAGTTGGTGGAGAGCTTAACCCTTCGCTTATCTGAAAATACAAGAGTGCAAAGAGGCATTGTGTCATGCAACCATTACATTTGTGCCACAATTCTGGATCCACGGTACAAACCAATACTGCACACTTTCATTCCTTTTTCAGACGGGGATGTTGCCAACTACAAAACTTGGATAGCTGTGGAAGCCAGTCACTTAGAAAAAGAAGGTCCTGGAATTAGAGGCCCACTACTCCAGGGCACAACAAGTACAGCAGGGCAGTCAGCTTCAAGTTCAACTTCAGAGCCTGAGAGCAGTGCGGTTGGCTCACAGCAGCCAAAACCACCAACAACACCAAGAACAACATCAACAACAACAACAAGAACAGGAGCATCAGCCCCAAAATCCGCACAGGAATGGTTTCTACAGCAAGGGCTTAAGTCCAGCGCTGAGGCAAAAGCAAAAGAGGCCGAGCAAAGCGGAGCACCCATGAGTATTGAGCGGATGGTCCAGGCCTATCTAGATGACCCAACAGAGGTCTACTTTGATCAAAACCCATTGCTGTATTGGTATGGGAAAAGGCGCCAATGGCCAGTGCTCAGCAGGCTGGCAATAAACTATCTGGCTTGCCCTGTCGCAAGTCTCTTCTGAGCGTGTTTTCAGTGCTGCTGGTGCTGTTCTGACAGTGAGAAGGACCAGTCTCTCGCCTCAAAACATGGAGAGGTTAACCATGATCAAAATGAATCAGCACTTTATACCACCGGATTACACCATACCTGAAGTAGCACAGCAGGAAGATGATAACGGCAACTCAGGTCATGGAAGTAGTGTGTTAGATGACCCACTTCTGGGTGAACCACCAGAGTTTAAGGACGAGCTCTACTTCCCTGACAACTAGGCCTTCGAGTTCCTTCTTTTCTTGCTTTAATGCCCCAAAAAAAGCCTCCCAAAAAGATATAGCTAAAGAATATTATTTACTTTTATTATTTGTGTGTCTCACTGTCTTTCTGGTTCGAATCACAACAAATCCATCACCACAGTCTTACTCTTTTATTGCCGGACTGGAGTTGCAACTGTGTGCAGTCAGTGAAGAAGTAAGTCCACTCCTCCGAGTCCTGACTCCTGACTCGCCCTAAATCCATTTCCCTCAAGCCAGACATTGGATGGAGAATAGCACAACAAATGTGAGATGTTTGCCTGCCTCGTCGAGTCCCCCCAAAGAACCTGACTATATATCTATCCTCCTTTCCGAGCTTAGAGGGAATGCCCCGGAAGAACGGGTCCCTTGCTCACTGTGCCACTGGATTCAAGCTAGCCTGGCGGATGAAGGGTGTTACCCAGAAACCGGTCCCAGGATGCTTGTTTCCGGTTCAGGAAAGACCTGGCTTGGCAGTTCGGGCTGGACTGTTCCCACGAGGCACAGGGTCAAGACTGATTTGCATATAGCTGGGTCTGAACTGAGGTGGCGAAGTGAGCTAAAGAATGATGATGGATTCAACCCAGATCTGTGACTGGGGGTGAGTGTCTGAAAAGTTTCAGCGCTCCGTCCATCATCTCCTTGTGTTTGCTTTGTTCGCCCTAAGTTGGCAGGGTATGCCCAGACGTGGGTCCCTTGCTCACTTTGCCACTGGATTCAAGCTAGCCTGGCTGATGAAGGGTGTTACCCAGAAACCGGTCCCAGGATGCTTGTTTCCGGTTCAGGGAAGACCTGGCTTGGCAGTTCGGGCTGGACTGTTCCCATGAGGCACAGGGTCAAGACTGATTTGCATACAGCTGGGTCTGAACTGAGGTGGCGAAGTGAGCTAAAGAATGATGATGGATTCAACCCAGATCTGTGACTGGGGGTGAGTGTCTGAAAAGTTTCCACGCTCCGTCCATCATCTCCTTGTGTTTGCTTTTTGTTCGCCCTAAGTTGACAGGGTATGCCCAGACGTGGGTCCCTTGCTCACTTTGACACTGGATTCAAGCTAGCCTGGCTGATGAAGGTTGTTACCCAGAAACCAGTCCCAGGATGCTTGTTTCCGGTTCAGGGAAGACCTGGATTGGCAGTTCGGGCTGAACTGTTCCCATGAGGCACAGGGTCAAGACTGATTTGCATATAGCTGGGTCTGAACTGGGGTGGCGAAGTGAGCTAAAGAATGATGATGGATTCAACCCAGATCTGTGACTGGGGGTGAGTGTCTGAAAAGTTTCAACACTCCGTCCATCATCTCCTTGTGTTTGCAAATGATGATGGCATGCATTGCACGCTGAATCTGAGTGATTGGTGTTTGTATTGTTGTGCATGATGTCTACTAGTATTTAATCCCCATTCTACACACCAAAAAGTGACTTAAGTCAATGTTCCCGTTCTTGTTGTTCAATAACAAAATTGTACTACTTGCAGGCAGATCCATTGCATTTTTGATTCTGGACTCACTCGGGACACTACAGAGTTGTACACCATGATGACCATACCATACTCGCAGTCAGTCAGTAGGATCGGAGATGATTGATGGAATAACTTGGGCGTTTCATGAAGTGGCCTAAAAGGTAAACAACAACAACACCAGACCTACATGTCTGTGTAGTGGTGGAGACGAATGTGGTGGTATGACTGACAGCAGTGCATTGATTTTGTTACTTAATTTGGAAAATGCTATGTTGCTGTGTATGTGTGCTCAGTGCTGTCTGGCTCAAAATCTAAGCTAAGTGGAGGTTGTGTGGGCGGGCCTGCTCCTGTTGTTGTAGGTTACTGCTGGAAACAGAATAGACATGATTTAGCCATGCCGCCTCTGAAAGTTTTCTTGTTGCACTCCTCCTTAATTTATGCAGTTTAACTTAACTTTTCTCCTTGATTGTTCAATATCCTTTTTGTTTTTCCATCTACACTTACAGGCCGGCCTTTACCCTGTGCTATACTGGGAAAAACAACTCACACTTACCTTACCAAACCGCATCCGCCAGGCAGGCACCCAAGATTGACGGACGGACAGTCCAAGGAAGGACCAAGAGGAATGCTGAGATGTAACTCCCAATTTGACCATAATTATAGTATCATCATTTCATTTGATTAATTTTTTCCCTTCAATCATTACGACTGTGTGTGTTGTTGTTTATTATGTTTGCTTATATTTGACTCCTACGGATATTTTTTAATTTTCTTTGTTAGCTTTAAAAGGAAGCCCGGTACAACAGAACATAACATGTATGTTACTTGGGTCTCTCTGGGGACAGACAGGCAAGGCAATTGCATAATAATAATAATTAATAATATACTGCTGCCCTGTACTACTAGTCTAGTACTACTCATCAAGAAAGTCATCATCATGCATGCATTTCCTTTTTCTCCCTTAACGATTTATGATGGTCGGCTGCCAAGATTGTGTGTTGTCCATGTGTAGTGTTTGTCTTTGTCAAACCTTTCCCCAAACCCCCCTTCCCAACCATTCATCCAACTCTAACCCTCTTCCCCCAGGCTGTGTGATTTATATAGAGGTGTGACTAAATTACATTTACACCAATATTGATCACACACTTGCTGGGGTGGATGTGGTGAAAGCAGCACTAACTCAAGGCAGGGGGAAGATCTTCTTCTGCTCTAAGTATATATTTACTTCACTTTTAATATTAGATTGCCCACCCATGCACAGTATTCGATATTCGAATTTCTTTTCCAGAGGAACATAAAGAATCCATCATAATAATATAATTGGTTGCCAGCATTGAGTCATCAATCATCATCCTAGTTCCAGCACTAAAGATTACGAAGGCGCTTGTCCACTTCATCATCATAGCTAGAGTCGACTTCAGTTTGTAACTTGTACTAGGCTAGCCCTCCAGGCATTCTGGTTTATTTTACTTTAGCATTGCTTATCATCATCATGGTTTCTTGTTTGGCAGTCTTCTTGTGTACTGTACTTCTACTACTCATTCCCGAGTCTCCCTCAGGTGACTGACTGTCTCATTTTCTTTTTTTGCAAATGCTACTGTCAGTGTCTACTACTACTACCACCACCACCATGGCACCTTGGGAAACCAAACCATCATCACCATGCAGCCATCACTTCGCCTAAGTATAAATAAAAAACAATCACAGGTAAGAGAAGAAGTTTGGGGGAGGCATAATTAATAATATGGAAATTAATTAATTAATTCCCACACCCACACCCTTCCGAGTCCATAGGGGATTTAGTTGCAGACTGCATAGACTAGAAGGAAGACTGACAGTAGTAGTAGGACAAGTTTCAAGTGAGGGTACTGCATCTATCTGTTGATGTGTTACACTATCGGCAGATTATTTCAATCAAAAACTGGCTGTGGCCCTGCAGCAGCAAAGGAAATCATGTGAAGTAAAAGAGTAACCCTTCAACAAAACATGTACATCATATGTAAACTATAAATAATTTATTCCCCGAACAAATAAACTAATGAAAAAACCCCACAACACCTGACCCACCCCTCTCCCTAACCCCAACCAATGTCCATAAGAGTCCAATGTCCATTCCATTGTCCATAAAAAAAAAAACTTTTCCCCAACGCCCAATTCCCACCCACCAAAAAAAAGATGAAAAATGGGGCAAGGTGAAGGAGTTCTAGCGGGGGGCTCGCCGGTTACTCTCCAGGACCTTTATCCGCTCCTCTAGGCGCGCCATCCGGAGGAGCATGCAGCACTTAAATGCCTTATTGCATGTACAGGGGTGGGCAGCAGTGTTCAGAGAAGAAGTGCGGTAGGCAGCTGCCAGACCACGGTGCCGTACCACTGGAGGCACTGGGGGGGCCTGGCTAGGGCCCGGGGCATTGGAGGAGGCTACAGCTGCTGCCTCCTCCTCCTCCGCCAGAACCACCAGCTGCTGGTATTCCGTACGGATGGCCTCCAGCTTCAGTTGCCAGGCCATGGCTGCTAACTCCTTCCTGTTTGGTGGTTTTTTCGGTTGGGAAGGAGTAGCTTTATCAAGAAAGAAAAAAGACAATTGTAACCAATACTCTTAGCAAAACAGTAACACAAAATTAATTATACATATAAAATTATAGTGGCATAGTAGCACTAGCAAGCACAGTACATACCATTTGTGGTATCCTCCCACCTCCTCTGCCTCTAACATTTGTGGGAGTTTCAGGCATTAATACTAGGCATTATGAGTAGACAAGTCTTCTTCTTCTCTCTCTCTCTTGTTTAACTAAATTAACCTTGTAGGCATGGCAGCTCAGTCAGCTTGCGCCCTAGACAGACATATTCATGTTGCAGACTCACGTTATTTTTATTTACCACTGTCTGCAGGTGAGGCAGCTGTAGTCCACAACTACACAATAATCTTATTTTTCTATTGTGGCCATACTCTGTTACATCAATGGCAACTGCTCAATTTCACTTTCACCCTGACTACTATAACAAGCCAGATTATATCCGATGTGAATGATCATTGATTAAATATGGGACGACATGAGGTAATATTGATTAATTGTGTAACCAACCATGCAGCCAATAGGCCTCCCATGGCAGGCTGACACGGTCGAAAATGACATAGGTAGGGAGTGGGCCTCGGAGTTGGAGGGAGGCGATTGATAATGGGTGGGTATGGGTACATACATACACAATATATATGCTGTGCTTGCAAACTACTGTGAGTCAAGGGAGTATTCTGAAGTACAACCTTGAATCAAAAACCTGGAAAAAAACAGTCCTTGTTTCTCTTCCCAGCGATTTTTCCATTGATCATTGCATTGCTCTTCTAGCATTATATTTTTTTTATTCTAGTCTTATTCTATTCTTCACCCTTGGCTTTGCTACTCTGGCATGGTTTATTTTTCTTTTACATTGTCTTCATCCAGTGACAGTCTCCACCTATGCTATGATTGAATACCATCCAGGCATCCATTTATTCCAAATAAACATGGCTATCATTCTTCATAATCTCTCAACAAACCTTTCACCAACAGCATACATTTGTAATTTTTTTTAAACCACCACCCATGCGTCCTTCCTTGCTTGCCTTTGAGTTTGACCCATCAAAACCCCCGGAGGATTCCTATCACCCATATAGTTTCACCCACCCAGGCAGGCATCCTTTCTTTCACCTTTCACCCATCCTTCAACCACCCATGCATCCGATTCCTATCAGCCACCTATGCATCCCAAGCATCCTTCTCTGCCAGTCATATATTACATGTCACCCGTCCTTCATCCTTTTATCCTTCTTTCCCTTTTCGTTCAACCCATCCATCAAGGTCGTCTGACTCTTAGTCTTCTTCATAAAACTTTCCCGAACTGAGTTGAAGTCAGATAGAAGAGGCCATTAGTTACTCTACTCCCGCCGCTAATGCTATTGCTAATGCTATTGCTAATGCTAAGTAAAGGGTTTCTTCTTCAACCGTTGTTCACAACAACTAAGTCTCTCTCAACAGTACAGTGTACACCCTTGCAGTGAGTGTGTATTGTCAATAAGTAAGGAATATAACTTACCACTGTCCGCAACTGCTGCTGGCTCACCCACCCCTGCAGCAGCTGCCGCATCTGCTCCCTCCTGGCTGGCGTCGCCTGCCCCGCCGCTAGCCCTGGCACTGGTGGTCGGTGCACCTAGAAAAAACATGACACATTTTTTAGATGCCATATACGCCTCCCCCTATTTTTTTTTTTTCACTAGCAAGATTGAAAATACAATACATACATACACCACACACATCACTAGTACAAATCGGGTACTAGAGTAGAGTAGACAGTAGTATGTCCTATCCTATCAAAAATAGTAAAAGATCTGGTTGGGCATTTTGTTGGTGGCAATTTTCGAAAAGCCTCTCAAGAAGAGGACAAACCAAAGGACTGGACTCAGTGGCTAGAGCTATTGGTGAATCTGAGTTTTAAAACTTTTTAAAAAGAAAAAGAGTGTCCAGCTGGGCAAGCTAGCTACAGACAGACTAATGGTAGTACAGAGTCAGAGGCAGTTAGATTGATGTAAAAAAAAAAAAAAACAGACACTAGAAATAAAGGGCCCGATTCACAAAAGTAATCTGAGACAAAATCCTAACTTTACGACTTTCGGTATTCACAGAAGGCATTTAGGAGTACTAAAGTTAGGTTAACTGAGACAAAATCCTAACTTTAAACTAGGATTTTGTGGGTAATTGTCACGATTCACTCCCTGTGCTCTCGTTCCCACCACCAGGGAGGCGAATTGTGGGGCTTTCCAGTATTCTAATATGCTTCCAGATACTCCCCTGTATGCATATCCTGACTTCCAGGCATTTGGACATCATTTAGGAATTGATATCCATTCCCAATCCATGCCGGGTTTTGTGGAAGCCAGTCTGCTCATGCTGGAAACTCCATTACCTATAATCCCCTGCTCACTGCTTTGTCTCCACCCCTGCAGGCCAAGGATGGGTGGAGGAATTCAGTTGATCTGTGGCTGGCTGCTGCTAGCCTGCTCACACCTGATGCATGTGATTACTGTGAGCTCTTTTAAGCCCCAGCTCCCTTCAGCCCAGTGTTGGTCATTGTAGCTGTTTTCGGTGAGACCGATCCTTGTCTCCTGAGCTTTTGATATTCCTTAGCTATAGTTAATCCTTGTTCCTTGATTCCTGAGCTATAGCTATTCCTTGTGCCTGAATTAGCGCTGCCTGCAGTGCTACCTTGTTTCCTGAGTACCTGAGCTATAGCTATTCCTTGTGCCTGAATTATCACTGCCTGCAGTGCTACCTTGTTTCCTGAGTTCCTGAGCTATAGTTATTCTTTATTCCTGTTCCTGGGTTTCAGCTATTTCTTGTTCCTGATTTGCACTGCTTGCAGTGCTCTCTTGACTCCTTGTTTCCTGACCTGTAGCTATTTCCTGTTTCCTTGAACCAGTACTGCCTGCAGTGCTACCTTGACTCCTGAAGATTTAGTAATTCCCTGTTCCTGAACTAGCACTGCCTGCAGTGCTACCTTGACTCCTGAAGACTTAGAAATTCCCTGTTCCTGAACTAGCACTGCCTGCAGTGCTACCTTGATTCCTGAGCCTTAGCATTCCTTGTTCCTGACCTGCAGCAGTTTCCCTTCTCCTGAACTAGCACTGCCTGCAGTGCTACCTTGACTGCTGAGCCTTAGCATTCCTTGTTCCTGACCTGCAGCAGTTTCCCTTCTCCTGAACTAGCACTGCCTGCAGTGCTACCTTGACTCCTGAGCTGTAGTGTAGCTCCTATTTCCCTAATAGGCTCTGAGCATTGGAATAATATATCCTATAGGCTTGACATAGGACTGAGGTCGGTATGTCCCTATCGAGTATATTAAACTTAATTACTTGTGCCAGCTAGCTCAGAGGCCACTAGAAACTCCTTGACAACAAGAAGGGAGTAGTTTCTGGCAGCCGCAAAACATGACCACTTTGTTTCCCTTTAGAATCAGAACGTGTCCCAGAGTCGTGGAAACAATAGATAACCGTTTCACTCAGCTCAATCGTGCATACTTAGTTTTCCTCAAAGTTACACAGAAAGAATAGACAGGCGTTTCAATAAAAGATTTATTGAACAGTCTTGTTTCTTGTGTAAGTAAAATGTGCTGTTACGATCACAAGACAGTATGCAAGATAAATGATGTACAGCGTAAGCATTAGAAATAAATAATACTGCGCTATCATGATCTTTAGCAGATATTCATTTACATAAATAACACAGACTAAAAATGCGAGTACTCATACGATGCGTTTCTAAGCTAGTTCTACCCCAATGTACCTAACCTAACCTAGGTGTAGGGAGAGGTATGAAGTAGGTGAAGTATTCCTTACTATGGTATACTAAGAGTATGTTAAGTCTAGTATGCCTAGTATGCCAAGAGTCCCTCTAGGTTTTAGTCAGCTCCATACCTTAAGAATGAGAGAGGTGGGAATCTCTTTCCAGACTCGAACTCCAACACCCCGCAAGGGAAGTCAGATCACTGGAAGCTGGACTCTCTGCGTGCAGGGATGACAGCGTCTTCTCAGTGCGTCAGGCCGGGAAACGGGCTCCTCTGAAGTCGAGGTCTCCTCTAGTTTACAAGGGCTAGGGAAGGTATATTTATACCAGAGAGGTACCTCAGAATGTTAGCATTGACGTGAATCGGACAGCGGAAGACGTCATGAATGAACCCCTAAGGTATAACGGTTCATGCATAATAGATGAGTCCTTGAAGAAATCAATAGTCCTGTGCTAGGGAAACTCCCGAAGCCTAAGGGTTTGTTCTTCAAGAACTCATTGTGACGTTAGGGTGGACGGATGTCGGAGACCATGCCTGTATTTGGAGTGCACGGTTTAATTCCTAAATAAGGATTGGGATTTTATGCCTATATAAGGGCAGGGCGAATTGTGCCTATATAAGGACATGATACAGGAAAACTTATATACGGACATCCTAAGAGGAATACAACACCCACTCCACTTTCGTGTGTACGATAAGAATATAAATGCTAAACATTTAAAATGCTAAATATAAAATGGAGTACCGCATATTGCTAAAATATTTCTTAAAAGCATTTAAAAGGCATTTAAAAAACCTATTAGAATGCAAAAAGTACTGTACATTTTAAGCATTGCTTTTCATTTCAGGCATATATTTGAAAATAAAAAAATGCAATTGGAATGAAATAAGCAGTAATATTTACATGTGACAGAAAAAATTATCGATAAGTTTGTTCAAAATCAAAGTCATTTCATGTCATGGAAATTAATTAACTTTTTAGACAAACAAGATGACTAAGTGTCTGTGGAAGTACCGCGAAGTCCGTACTATAAGAATAGTTCTACTTCAAGCAGATTGTTGTGCCATTTAATTTGAAAAAACTGAAAAAAAGTTCAATATGGGAAGAGTTCCAAGTTTTTGAAATATGAAGGCCAAATTGTTACTGCATCTCTGGAACACTGTGGGCTGAATCAGAGTCAGTATACGGGTCTGGTGTAAACATGAGATCATCTATTTCTGTAGACAAAATATCGTCCACTGTAGTTGGTGACATTCGGAACACCTCGTGTAGTAGATTAATTGCACAGAGATGTGAAGCATCGCTTTCAGCATTGGATGCCGCAGCAATGTTCGCGTCCGTTGTTACCTGTGTGCCTGTAGATCTTTTTCGTACCTCAGCAGCAGCCGGAAGCATCTGTGAGATCTCAATGAATGCTGTCATCAGGATGGGTAGCCTCTGGGGACAACACAGAGCATGGGCCGTTATCGGGTCCAGCAGAGTATCATTATCCGTTGGCGTAGCTGATGGAAATGTTAGACAGGTGTCCAACACGCATTCTACACCGCATGGCAGGCATCGTAGAACAGGTAAGATGCAATCTTGCCAGATTGGTCTGAACGACAGGAACCACGTGGTATTAAGTTCCCGTAGACGATTCATGCCCAAAAGCTGTACTACTCGCTCAAGGCACTTTCGTTCAAGGAGAGCTTTCTCCATTTCGCTCGGAGTGATGTCTGCGAATAGGCTGGCCATAGCGTAATAGCAGGAAGAGAAATAGAATTCCGGCAACACGTGCTAGAATTAATGGTATGCCACCAAACACCAAATGTGCAAAGTTTGGGATGATTCCGAGTATTGCCTGGAAAGGTGTTAACAGGCCGGAACAGATGGTCTTAAATACATGTACAATTCCACTTGTATCAGACATGTTGAAGATACGTGCTATCATTTCTACGAAATGTATAGGGCAGTTTGTACGTATTAAAGACTGTATCTCAGCCGAAGTCCTTGCTACTTGTAGATCATAGGTTTCTTTGGCCGAGGTCAAAGGCACTGTTTGTTGTAAAAGCATGGCTTTCATTCTGCTTAAAGTATCAAATCTTATAAAAGAGACGTTCAGCGAAGGCCATAGAGGCGACTCCCTGACTGTGTCTATTGGGGCAAACAATACTTGCATATAGCAAGTGACCCTGGAGTTCACCATTACTAGATATGGGATGCCTGGCAACATGCCACAGCAACTCTGATCATTCAACATGAGGTAACTCCCATTAGAAAGTTGTCCAAACGTTGGATTAATCACAGCAGCTGGTGTACCCTGCTGGTGGCAAGACAAATTTGCCACAGAACCATTACAAGCCCCGTGTAAAGAAATGTCCTGACATATTAGTGAACCGCTCAGTGCATTTTTACAGTGTGTACCGCTCAGAAACACTTCACGATCCCCACTCCAACATCTATATGTGTATGGTAAATTCCAAGATGTCTTGATGTATTCCTTACCCAACCTTTCATATTTGCCTGCTTGCATTTGTTTGAGGCAATACTGAAACTGAAAAGTAGGCACAGGTAGTGTGATTTTGCCATGAATAAGCCATTCTGTAGCTGGTTTTTCTGCCACTGTGAATGGTAATTTTTCCAGTTTTTCAATGCGCAGCACTGTATACTTTGCTCCTCTTTGTGCCAGTTCGATCTGTTTATCAGTGAGATTGTATTCTGCAAACAGAGCCGTCGTGTTGATAAAACGCCAAGGCACATAGCCCGCTCGCAAAGATTGCAGCGTCTAGCTTAATAACACAATAGAACGTAATTGAGACTGGCCTTGTTGTAACATCGCCAAATCTTGTTCTAGTATGTCGATAGCAGAGGATACAATGCCGTCCAGTGAATATATTCTGGAGGACAAAGTTGTTAACCCATTGTCGACTACAGAGAGGGTTTTCTCTAAATTAATACGATCAAGTTCACGTATTCATTCTGCAGCCTCTATCTGTGACACTTTCCATGCATCATTATAGGCAGCATAAATGCCGGCATATATGAAGCGTTTTTGACGCGGTTTTCTTGGTCCAAGCAAGATTTCCCTAAGGTCTGCGTCTTCTTTAAGTAAGGATAAGTGTTGTTTCACATCCTGTAGTGTAGATTTCTGCAGCCAATCGAGGCATAATTTACCTACACTGTATGTTGTTACTACCCCCGGATGCTGTCTTTGGACATATCTTGGGTCTGGCTTATTCATGGCAAAATCACACTACATCGACATAGGACAATGCCTCATTGTCATACATTTGTAGTAACTCTGTTACTCTCGCTGAGAATAACCCCGGGCTGTTCTTGAACCCTTGTGGGAGTCGACAAAATTGACGCTGGGTCCCCATTATGGAGAATGCTGTTAAGTACCTGCTTTCAGGTGCTATGTTTTGACAAAAGAAACCATTTGAGATATCTAATGTGGTTTTATATTTTTTACGCACAATGTTATTCATTAATGCTGTGCTATGTGCATTTTGCACTGCAAATGTTTTAGAACAAGTGTTTAAGTGTCTGTAATCCAAAACTAGACGTTAGGTGCTGTCTTGTTTGGAGACAGGAAACAAAGGATTGTTCATTGAGGAGGTGCATGTTTCAATCACCCCTTGGTATTCAAGTTGATCTAAGATCTCCCTGACCTGTTTTTTAGCTTCTTGCTTTATTGGATACTGCCTTTGTGCAGTTGGTTCATGTTTCAGATGTATTTTATGGTGAGGTGAGTCCTCATCCCATCCTACATGATTTTTATATAATGCTGGGGCCTGGGCTACTGCCCATTTCCTGGCATAAGTATATTTTAGATTAATTGGAATATGGTTGGAGAAAGCAGGCATAATAATGTCCTCGGCATGTGGGCACTCCCTGACAAATTGTGGTGGCCAGTCTTTTTCTGCTAGAAGTATGTCATAGCCCCTTGAAAGTTTTTCCCAAAAGAGTGCTTTCACCTGTCTAGGTATGTCTCCCTCCATCCGGAGTGTTATTTCATATAACTTTTGTGGAGTACTAACCCTGGTGTCTACAGTCTCGACTGTAATGTACTCATTCAAGTCCACTATCTCCAGAAGTTCCTTCAGGTTCTGGCGAGCTATTGTGACTTCTGCTGCACTGTCTAGCATTGTCTGAGCCCATTCTCTGTTCTTGAGCTGTGTTCTCAGTATTCTCGGCATGTCTGATCTTCAGACCTGCTACTTTCTTTTGGAGAATTGAGGTTTTGTTTTATTTTTTGGAGCGTGCTTTTCTTCCTTGGATTTCACGCGTTCTTCTCTGTGTTCTGACCGTCCTCTTCTTTCCGAAGTCTGTGACGAGATCTGAAAGGTACGAGAGGAACGTGTATCAGTATCTTGATACCTGTCAGTTTTTCTCCAATTATCCCTATTCCTGAGGTTATACCTCCTTTCAGAGGGCTCCTTTTGAGGAGACCTACCTCGGGATTGTGAACGTTTCTCGTTTGAATTTTGTTTATTAGTCTCCCACTTCTTTTTAGAAGATGTAGGAGTTTGTTTAATAGAGTCCTTCTCAGGACTTTCAGATAGTTTTGGTTTCACTGGTCTTCCACCCAAACTATTGCTGCCTAATTCTGCATATGATTGTTCTATTATTCTGGGAAGCTCAGTTTGATGTTCTGTAACATCGAATTCCCTTAATATTTGGCGGATCGCCACTGCTGCTGCCTCCCCTTTAATATTAGATAATATTATTGTTGAGACCTGGTCGAAATTTTTCAGTAATTTCATACCTAAATTTAGAGCAGGTTCTGCCCCGTATTCATTTTGAATTTGTTTCAGGACATCTGGTATTACCGCAATTGATGGAATACCATGTGTTTTAGCATAGATGGCAGCAAAGACTGAGCCCCAAGTGGTGCAGTCTTCCAGTTGTGGTGTGATCCCCATCGGTAAACTGATTGTTAGGATTCTGTGTTTCTCATACGGGCTAGTATTTGGAAATACCGCTTCGATTTGAGTAATTTTTTGAGCTATCCAGAATGGAATTTGCTCACGTTTTGTGGGCATTTTACCCATGACTGCGTATAGAGTCTGTGGTGTAATTTTTAGTGTAGTCCCCTGGTGAGGGGTTTGATTTGGAATGGTTAATGGTTGTTGGACTGTGAAAGTCTGCATGACATATTGGACCAATTGTCTGTAGATTTTTATTAACTCTGTAAGTTGAGTAAGTAATTCCTCATCTGACATCTCTTCAATGTCAGGATGAGGTGTGTAGCTCGGCTAGAATCGGCCATGTTGCTCCTGGTCTACCTAGTGGACCGAGCCTGGTAATGTTTTTGTGATGTTTTAGGGCGCCTTTAAACCAGAGCTGATGCTCCTGGTATGTTAGTGGAATTTCAATATCCTCGAAAGGAATATATTCATCTGGTGGATCATCTTCTTTGTAGAAGTGAAACATGTGTGTACTGAATTGGATTCAGGAAATATTACCCATGAATAGAATACCTCTGTCGGAAAGGATTCGTGTGCCTCTATCACGAAAACTGCTCTACCGCCTCTAGGTGGTAGGCCGTGTTTTATGAGTTTTAGAGTGATGGCTCTTCTTAAGTTTGGATGGATGTCTATAACACCCTCCTCGGTTCCATCTAAACCGGTAATGTTTAAAGCTCTTAAAGCTGGTTGACCCGTAACTTCACCGTTTCCGGTCTCAGTGTCGGAGCCAGGCATTTTGGAAAAAAAAAGAAAAAATGTAGAACAAGTTTCAATGAAACAAAGATAAGGTGCACAATATTTTGGAACACTGTATCCTTCAACGTTGAGCAAACCAAACAGCTAATATATAGGGTGTTTCCCTATGTAGCCGTGGTGGATACCTAACCCTGCCCACTCCAGACGTCTTTTGGAGTATATGGGTAGGGGTCTGAGAGAAAAAAGCACGGCTGAGTTACTCAGTATCTAGCGTTGAATTACTGCCTTACCAAACGTTGGGCGCCATGTAGTGTAGCTCCTATTTCCCTAATAGGCTCTGCGCATTGGAATAATATATCCTATAGGCTTGACATAGGACTGAGGTCGGTATGTCCCTATCGAGTATATTAAACTTAATTACTTGACAACAAGAAGGGAGTAGTTTCTGGCAGCCGCAAAACATGACCACTTTGTTCCCTTTAGAATCAGAACGTGTCCCAGAGTCGTGGAAACAATAGATAACCGTTTCACTCAGCTCAATCGTGCATACTTAGTTTTCCTCAAAGTTACACAGAAAGAATAGATGGGCGTTTCAATAAAAGATTTATTGAACAGTCTTGTTTCTTGTATAAGTAAAATGTGCTGTTACAATCACAAGACAGTATGCAAGATAAATGATGTACAGCGTAAGCAGTAGAAATAAATAATACTGCGCTAGCATGATCTTTAGCAGATATTCATTTACATAAATAACACAGACTAAAAATGCGAGTACTCATATGATGCGTTTCTAAGCTAGTTCTACCCCAATGTACCTAACCTAACCTAGGTGTAGGGAGAGGTATGAAGTAGGTGAAGTATTCCTTACTATGGTATACTAAGAGTATGTTAAGTCTAGTATGCCTAGTATGCCAAGAGTCCCTCTAGGTTTTAGTCAGCTCCATACCTTAAGAATGAGAGAGGTGGGAATCTCTTTCCAGACTCGAACTCCAACACCCCGCAAGGGAAGTCAGATCACTGGAAGCTGGACTCTCTGTGTGCAAGGATGACAGTGTCTTCTCAGTGCGTCAGGCCGGGAAACGGGCTCCTCTGAAGTCGAGGTCTCCTCTAGTTTACAAGGGCTAGGGAAGGTATATTTATACCTGAGAGGTACCTCAGAATGTTAGCATTGACGTGAATCGGACAGCGGAAGACGTCATGAATGAACCCCTAAGGTATAACTGTTCATGCATAATAGATGAGTCCTTGATGAAATCAATAGTCCTGTGCTAGGGAAACTCCTGAAGCCTAAGGGTCTGTTCTTCAAGAACTCGTTGTGACGTTAGGGTGGACGGATGTCGGAGACCATGCCTGTATTTGGAGTGCACGGTTTAATGCCTAAATAAGGACTGTGATTTTATGCCTATATAAGGGCAGGGCGAATTGTACCTATATAAGGACATGATACAGGAAAACCTATATACGGACATCCTAAGAGGAATACAACAGAGCCTTAGCATTCCTTGTTCCTGACCTGCAGCAGTTTCCCTTCTCCTGAACTAGCACTGCCTGCAGTGCTACCTTGACTCCTGAGCCTTAGCTCAATTCTTGTTCCTGCCCCAGCACTGCCTTCTATGCTACTTTGTTTTCTTGATTCCTGAACCTGCACTATTCTAGTATACCCTTGTAACCTCCCCTTCTGTATATCCTTTTTCAGTCCCTGCCTTTCTTCCCATTTCCTTGGTTCCAGTTCTAGTTTGCTGTCTTTCTATTCTGCTGTCTTGCTTCTGTTACGTTCTATGTTTGTTACCTGCTTTCTACCAAGTGTGCCCTGTGATTTCCTTCCTTTCCTGTTAGGCACTCCTCCTTGCTAGCTCCTTGTCTATTGTGCTTGTGTTTAGTTCTACCCCTTTGCTGTTACTGCCTTGCGTGTTCCTGTTTGATCGTCAGGATCTGTGGGCACAGCTGACTACCTAGGTGGTGTTTCTTGTTCACTGTGAATATTGTCTTTGAGTTACTGTTATAACATCACCATATGTATAAGCTCCACAGACCCTGCCTTTGCATACATATCCTATATGTGGGTATTTTCAGTCAGTACCTGTAACAGCAATTGTGGGTGAGGAACTTACTGAGCTTCAGTCTTACCGTGTGGAGCTCCTGAGTGCTTTACCCCACATTCCCTTTATTGTTAATGTTGTATTATATATATGTCTTTCACGTCCGTCCTGGGTGTAGTTAGTCTGAATGCTAAATTGCCTTGTGAGTGCCCTTCCTTTCTGAGTCTTAGCCATCTTGTTCCTTTGTACAGGCTTCCCCATTGGATCCCTTTTCTCCTCTGACTTCCTGTGTGATCCTGGGCAGCGCTGTACTCCTCTCTCTTTGTACATTTTCTACCCCATTCCCAGTCCTTGCCCAAGTCCCTGACTGTGTTTCCGACATAGTCCCGGACAGTCCCAGACAGAATGACCAACCCACATTTCCAGGGTCACTTGTGAGGTTTCTTTGCATTCAGTTAGCTACCACTTTTTTTTCTCAAAACCCACCCTGTCAGTTCTTGTCAAGATGTTTAGCATCAGAACCAGAAAGTCTGCGTATGATGGCAGACATCCATTGCCAAGGCAGCGCAGTTCCGTACAACCTATTAGAAAGTCCTTAGACTCTAGAGATATATTCATGGAACAAAACAGACTCTTACGTGCTGAATATTATTCTTTGTGGTTGGCTGATCCTTCTATGTTAGATTTTCATTCCATCTGTAACCCTGATCCTCACCTGATGTCAGCCTGTGACCTACAGGATGAAAACGAATTTCTGCAAACCTTGTTAGCAGCAGAAAGACAAAATAGTAATTTAGAGAGTGGTACTATTAGGGGAAATTTTTCTGAAGTTTGTAACTCAGAGACTCCCTGTCAAGACAATGTTTTCTTTGAAGACAATTTCCAGACACAGTTTTTATCGACACCTTACCAAACTAGTAGTTCAATGATACCAGTTAAAGCTTGTTTAACCACACAACAGACAAAGAAAGAGCAGATGCATTATATAACCTCTGTTTTCCATACAAACGATATACCTCAGTCTTGTGACCCAGTGAAGATCACAGTCCCTGAAACTAAAGAGACAATGTTTAATGCTACATTCAAAGTAAACAATCAGATTAACAAAAGAGAGAAAACACCTACTAGAACACAGGCAGCTAATAGCCAGTTTAAACAAAATCCAAGATTTAGTTATGTTGCTTGTTGTGAAGTTTCAAAGTCTACCGCTGTCCTTGTAGAAAAAGAACTACAATCTTCACAAGATAAATTGGAATCGAAGATTTTGGAATTACAACAAGAGAATAAAATGTTTCAGACTCTGTTAAAAAACTATAACCCAGAGTTCAAGTGGGAATCTAAAAGCCTGGTACAAGACTACTTTTCAGCTTCTAAGTTAGCCTCCTTAGAAATGGAGAATGAAACCTTGCGCACTATTTTGCAGTCCCCTCAGAGCTGATCCAGTAATTGTGTAAATAATACTGTGGCTGATCACTCAGATTCCACTCAGAATAGCCATAGTACCATGTCTCAAAGTGCAGTTAAGGAAAGTATTTGTTTGAATTCTGAATTTTCTAACTCCTCTGTTTTGTCTTCTAGTGCTAAATTTCATCTAGGTGCTACATCTGAGATGTGTCCCTCCAGTTTTGAGGAACCCCAAATTCCAGGCAAGACACAAAACATCTCTTTGCTTTCTTTTCCTGGTAGTGAGGTCAGTTCTATCTCAGAGATAACCCATAGACAGGCCATTGACATACAGACAAACCCTGAACCATTGACCCACATATTCCCTGATGTGACAATGTCCTGTGACTCAGACTATGCTCTTGATTTAACTACTGCAACTGAAGTCAATCTCCTCGCTGAGAAGAAACAAAATCCTGACCCCTTCTTTGCTGTTTTGCCTTCAAGCACACCACATATTGAAAAGTCAGGAAATGATAGTACTGTATGCTCTGATGCACCTGTACCACCATCTTATGTAGAAGAAAATGAGAAAATTTCCAAAGACCAAGTGATCTCTTACCTGTTTCTTCTGACTAAGACAAGGGAACTGCCAAATGGTAAAGGGAGTCTGGTCATCAGAGACTCTAAGATAAGCAGTACTCTTAGCCATCCCGAAGAAAGCGCTTCAGTGTGTTTTAATGAACCAAGGAACTGTGAAGATTTCACTATTGACAACAGGGAATCTACTGTTCAAGGGCTATCGCCATTCCAAGAATTTAAAGTCTGTCATCCTCGTGCCTCTCTGCCATCAGCTTGTCTGCTTTCAGAGTCCTCCTGAGCCCAAGCCTGCAGCCTTCCTGCCATCTGAGCCCGAGCCTGCAGCCTTCCTGCCATCTGAGCCCGAGCCTGCAGCCTGCCTGCCATCTGAGCCTGAGCCTGCAGCCTGCCTGCCATTAGTACTGGAGCCTCCAGACTGCCTGCATTCAGAGCACAAGCCCTCAGCTCACCTTCCTACTAAGTCAGAGTCTCCAGCCTGTCTGACTTCCAAACCAGAGCTTGCAGGCTGCCTGACTTCCGAACCAGAGCTTGCAGGCTGCCTGACTTCCGAACCAGAGCTTGCAGGCTGCCTGACTTCCGAACCAGAGCTTGCAGGCTGCCTGCCTTCTGAACCAGAGCATCCAGGCTGCCTGCCTTCCGAACCAGAGCTTCCAGGCTGCCTGCCTTCTGAACCAGAGCTTCCAGGCTGCCTGCCTTCTGAACCAGAGCTTCCAGGCTTCCTGCCTTCCTGCCTTCCGAACCAGAGATTCCAGGCTGCCTGCCTTCCGAACCAGAGCTTCCAGGCTGCCTGCCTTCCGAATCAGAGCTTCCAGTTTGCCAGCCTTCAGAGTTCTCAGTACGTATACATTCAGAGACTGAATCTCCAGCATCAGAGACAAAACTCTCAACATGTAAGCCTCAAGGGCCTGGGTCTCCTGCATACCTGCTTCCAGAGTCTCTTGCATGTGAGTCTTCTGTATGTTTTCATCCAGGGCCAGAGCCTCAGGTCTGCTTCTCGTTGTCTCCTTTGTCTTCAGTCAGTTTGCCATTGACCTCTGTGCCTCCTGCCAATCCGTTATATGCTTTGGACCCTACAGTAAATCTTCCTTTGTTTTCAGAGTGCTACTCTAGCCTGCCATCATCAAGACTTCAAACACCTTTAATTCAGGCTTCTAAGCCCCCGTTACTGGATTTGGACTCTTCAGGTTCGGCCTTCAATACTGCTGTTAAATTACAGCCTATTATCCTACCCTCCAGAACATCACATTTTTCCTGCAGTCCTCTGGTATCTTGCACTACATCTCTGATGGAAATGGACTTATGTCATAGCAGCAAAGGCTTCAAATCGAGTCCCAGATTCCGGGAGCCGGTCGTTGGAGGGCGTGTACTGTCACGATTCACTCCCTGTGCTCTCGTTCCCACCACCAGGGGGCCAAATTGTGGGGCTTTCCAGTATTCTAATATGCTTCCAGACACTCCCCTGTATGCATATCCTGACTTCCAGGCATTTGGACATCATTTAGGAATTGACATCCATTCCCAATCCATGCCGGGTTTTGTGGAAGCCAGTCTGCTCATGCTGGAAACTCCATTACCTATAATCCCCTGCTCACTGCTTTGTCTCCACCCCTGCAGGCCAAGGATGGGTGGAGGAATTCAGTTCACCTGTGGCTGGCTGCTGCTAGCCTGCTCACACCTGATGCATGTGATTACTGTGAGCTCTTTTAAGCCCCAGCTCCCTTCAGCCCAGTGTTGGTCATTGTAGCTGTTTTCCGGTGAGACCGATCCTTGTCTCCTGAGCCTTTGATATTCCTTAGCTATAGTTAATCCTTGTTCCTTGATTCCTGAGCTATAGCTATTCCTTGTGCCTGAATTAGCACTGCCTGCAGTGCTACCTTGTTTCCTGAGTTCCTGAGCTATAGCTATTCCTTGTGCCTGAATTAGCACTGCCTGCAGTGCTACCTTGTTTCCTGAGTTCCTGAGCTATAGCTATTCTTTATTCCTGTTCCTGGGCTTCAGCTATTTCTTGTTTCTGATTTGCACTGCTTGCAGTGCTCTCTTGACTCCTTGTTTCCTGAGCTGTAGCTATTTCCTGTTTCCTTGAACCAGTACTGCCTGCAGTGCTATCTTGACTCCTGAAGCTTTAGTAATTCCCTGTTCCTGAACTAGCACTGCCTGCAGTGCTACCTTGACTCCTGAAGCCTTAGTAATTCCCTGTTCCTGAACTATCACTGCCTGCAGTCCTACCTTGATTCCTGAGCCTTAGCATTCCTTGTTCCTGACCTGCAGCAGTTTCCCTTCTCCTGGACTAGCACTGCCTTCAGTGCTACCTTGACTGCTGAGCCTTAGCATTCCTTGTTCCTGACCTGCAGCAGTTTCCCTTCTCCTGAACTAGCACTGCCTGCAGTGCTACCTTGACTCCTGAGCCTTAGCATTCCTTGTTCCTGACCTGCAGCAGTTTCCCTTCTCCTGAACTAGCACTGCCTGCAGTGCTACCTTGAGTCCTGAGCCTTAGCTCAATTCTTGTTCCTGCCCCAGCACAGCCTTCTATGCTACTTTGTTTTCTTGATTCCTGAACCTGCACTATTCTAGTATACCCTTGTAGCCTCCCCTTCTGTATATCCTTTTCCAGTCCCTGCCTTTCTTCCCATTTCCTTGGTTCCAGTTCTAGTTTGCTGTCTTTCTATTCTGCTGTCTTGCTTCTGTTACCTTCTATGTTTGTTACCTGCTTTCTGCCAAGTGTGCCCTGTGATTTCCTTCCTTTCCTGTTAAGCACTCCTCCTTGCTAGCTTCTTGTCTATTGTGCTTGTGTTTAGTTCTACCCCTTTGCTGTTACTGCCTTGCGTGTTCCTGTTTGATCGTCAGGATCCGTGGGCACAGCTGACTACCTAGGTGGTGTTTCTTGTTCACTGTGAATATTGTCTTTGAGTTACAGTTATAACATCACCATAGGTATAAGCTCCACAGACCCTGCCTTTGCATACATATCCAATATGTGGGTATTTTCAGTCAGTATCTGTAACAGCAATTGTGGGTGAGGAACTTACTGAGCTTCAGTCTTACCGTGTGGAGCTCCTGAGTGCTTTACCCCACATTCCCTTTATTGTTAATGTTGTATTATATATATGTCTTGCACGTCCGTCCTGGGTGTAGTTAGTCTGAATGCTAAATTGCCTTGTGAGTGCCCTTCCTTTCTGAGTCTTAGCCATCTTGTTCCTTTGTACAGGCTTCCCCTTCAGATCCCTTTTCTCCTCTGACTTCCTGTGTGATCCTGGGCAGCGCTGTACTCCTCTCTCTTTGTACGTTTTCTACCCCGTTCCTAGTCCTTGCCCAAGTCCCTGACCGTGTTTCCAACATAGTCCCGGACAGTCCCTGACAGTAATGCAGGGATAACACGAATTTAGAAACAGATAGATCAAAGAAGATTTGGTAAAAAATAGAATTAGGAAACGGAAATATTAGTTCGAAAAAAAAAGTGCAGTAAAAGTTAGGGAACTATAATTATTAATATTAACAGGAGGACTTACTGGGGCCAGCAGCTGAGCCCTCTGTAGAGGAGCGATCCTGGCCCTGGGTGGCATCTCCAGCTCCGGCCTCAGACCCCGTTGTTTTCTTGCCCCTATATTGCTGATCATGTAAGATATAATAAAGAGACAAAAATTGATTGGTTCGAAACAAATAAAATATTTTAAAAAATGCTCTAAAAAGATTTTTTTTGACAGGAAACGACAATTGCAATAAAATTGACCTATCTAATCTGATCGACTAGCAGTATTGCGATCGCGGACCGTCTAGTTATTTTATTTATTAATCCGGTGTTTCTTTCAGATTCCAGAATCCTAAACCTAAGTACCACCTAGCCCACCTATTCTAAAGACATTGGATTGAATTGCCCAAAATTATATTTGCTTCTTCTAAGTTCCGATCTCACTCGCAATCAACAATGAATCAACCCCCTTTGACGGGCCAATTGTTCACTTAGTCTGCATTTCCATTTATTTTAGTCCTCAAAAATGCATAGATGGATGCAAGCATATTGCATTCACCAAATTGTTGGTTGGTTGCTGCTGATGTGCTGATGAGTTGCTATATTGCTCACTCACTAACAAACTACAAAAGGTTCTACTAAGGACTGGAGTCAGCAAACATGAAGGAGGACATGTCACGCGGACCGCTAAAGAATTGGCAACTAATACTAAGTAACTAACTATAATAACTACCTACCTACCACCACTGTCTTAGTGACAGGACAAAGGAAAGGAGTCTCTCTAGCATTACCTAACTTAAGTTCTCTAACCTATCTTACATAATCAGCCCAAGCGAGCGCAAAGTTGCAAACAAGTAAGAGTTGTAGCGCCGAGCACCTGTCTAGAAGAATAACAATCACATAATATAAAAATTTTAAACATAACTTACCTGCATGTAAGCAGCAGCAGCATCAGCATTCTTGCCATTTGTGAAAAAAGTAGTATTCACAAGAACACAGAACAGAACACACAATAGTAATATAATTAGCTACTCACCAAGCCCCACGATCTCAACACCTAGCAGGTCCAGCAGGTCCTGCTCCCAGTCCAGGATGTCGGACCACCAGTGAGTCAGCTGGTTGTGGTTGCGCCGGACCTCAAAGCAGTGAAACACTGCCCGGCGCACCCTTGCCCACCAGCGGTGACGCTCCTGGATCCCATAGCCGGAGCCAGGCCTGCCGCCTGCTGCCAAGGTTAAGGGGATAGATAATAAATAAAAAAGATCAGGAAAAAAAGTGTAAGAAACCAAAGAATGAAAAGATTGGAGAGGGATAAAAGACAGGCCCCAGAGCCACACAAAGAGTAGAAAAACAAGATGGTCACGCCCATTGGCGACCACATGGTGCAGTTTGCGCAATATTTCCCCCGAACACTCAATCCACGTCGCCAAATGTCAGAAACGTCTCGCGAGCATGCCCAAGCATGCGTAACAAGCAACTCCGCATAGCATAGCACGGCAACGCGAACTCCGCCCTTGCTTAATTTCCTGCCATGTTTTTCCTTGTTGCCAATTTCTTTGTGGCAGGGTTTATAAAAAATAAATGTATAAGTTGAGGCCCAGATTTTGCGTCTTGGTTGTGTGATACTTTTGGTACAACTTGTTCAATCAAAGGAGGGAGGAAGAAGCAGAGATTCATCCAGCTTCCGTTAGGTATAGAAGAAATCAAAGGAGAATGAGTCACAGTTTCTGTTATTTCCTGGGTCTCAGGATATAGTATAACAAAGACCCTCATTCACATATGGCAACAAAGCGGTATATATTGATTATCCGCCCTGCCAACTATGTGAGAAGCTTCATCATCGGGTCTTTTATCACTTGAACACTGGGTTCTCCAAGTGATCTCCTTTTTTCACCCAGAGGTAGATTTGTGACAAGCTGTACAGAAGTGTTCTGGTGAGGTGCAAGTTAAAAATACCTCCTGTCCTCAGATTGATTCTTTAATTACTGGGGATGGGGTAAGATTAAAAAGTGTATGGTGGTGCTCTGGTGGAAGTGCTACTGTTCCACTGCACCTGGTGGTAGATCGTGGATGGTCAACATGTTTCGGCCCCCGGCAACCCTCACAGGTCTGTGGGCTTTCTTCAGGACCAGAGTGGGCTACTATTAAAGATAGCCTGTGATAGGTAGGTACATTACTCACCACTCTTTGTCGAGCTCATTTGCTCGTCTTCGTTTGAGAGTGATAGTTGCTGATTTAGCCTACAACTCTTTAAAGGAGAATAATTAAACTCCCTCTTGGTCATAAAAAGGAAACAGGCTCCTGGGGAGCACTTGGTCGCGCTTGTGCTAACTCTGTAGCCGATGAGGACGGAGTCAACACAAGCACGACCAAGAGCTCGACAAGAGCCTGTTTCCTTTTTACAACCCCGAGGGAGTCTAATTACCTAAAGAAGGAGAACAATTGTAGTCCAAATTCACCACTCGCAAGCGAGTTCCTAAAATTCCTCTGTTTTAATGCTAGTTTAAAATGTTGTTGTTGAGGTTTATGTTAGGTGTGAGCATAACTGGCATAATTCTCTCTAGCGTAATTACCACAAAATTATAAGTTCCTTTGCATAATTTTGTCAGAAGTGGAAAAATGCATTTCATCTAAAATGGGCCAGAGGATGCATTTTGCTCTATGAAAATAGCACTAAATGCTACACGGCACAAAAAGCAGTAGCCAGCAGCCACTCGCTGTCTCTTCGTCCATTATTCCTGTGCTCTTGCTTTCGGATTTGTGCCCCAAATTACTATTAATCACTCAAGCTGGCATGATTGCGTAATTTCGCATCACAAGAGTCCTAATGGAGGTCTGCTAGGAGTACAGTGAGACATCCAATGATTGTTTGAAGAGCACATTCAGAGTTTCTAATGCATACACTGCATTCTCTGCCGCACCAGATAAGAAGAACTAGATGGCTTTCTACTTCAGGCCTAAACCTATTGCAGAGAGAGTGGATTGGAGACAGTGAAGAAGGACAGGAAATCCTGTTTTGACAAGAAAGTTTGAAAAAAGTAAAGAAGTAAGCAACTCCCATTCCAGATACATTTCTGCATGGCCTTTAACATATTCTTTGAGGGTGTGTTTGCCAATATTAGTAGGGTCTTATCCAGATTTACAGTTTTAACTTTACCTCTACCTTAACAAGATAAGTCCAGTTGAGACCACTGTTCTAGTTTCTAACAAGTAATCTAATGCTCCTTTTGTTTTGGCTGCTATCTTTTATTTCATCAATCAATCAACCAAAAGAACTGTACCTATATAGCCCTGCTTCTCACCCGAGAGGGTATCCAGGCACTATGCTGTGGTGTCAGTCAAAGAGCCAGGTCTTGAGTCCCTTCCTGAAGTGGGTCAGCGAAGGTAAAGTACGGAGGTGGAGGAGAAGGGCGTTCCAGGACTTGGTGGCGAGGTGGGAGAAGGAGCGTCCTCAAGTGAGGCAGCGTCAGATATGTGGTATCTGTGCGAGGCTGCGATGAGTGGAGCAGAGGTTCTTGGGAGGTAGGTGGAAGCTCAGGAGGTGGTTCATGTAGAGGATCCTTGGTCATAGAGGGCTTTGTAGGTATGGGTCAGGAGCTTGAATTGACATCTTTGCTGTTTGGAGAGCAAGTGGAGGTCTTTCAGGTGCTGAGTGATGTGGGTCCTCTTTGGCAGGTTGAGGATGAGTCTGACTTCTGCGTTCTGGATCGTCTGAAGTCTTCTCATGAGTTCAGTGGTGGTGCCTGCATAGAGTGCGTTGCCGTATTCGAGTATACTGGTGATGAGTGCCTGCGTCACAGATTTCCTTGTGTTGATGGGGAGCCACTTGAAGACTTTGCGGAGCATGTGGAGGGTGTGGAAGCAGGCTGAGGAGACAGCGCTGACCTGGCATTTCATGGAGAGTTCACTGTCCAGGATGATGCCGAGGTTGCAGGCGTGGTCTTTCGGAGTGGGGTTTCATGGTGTTGGCAAACAAGAAATTCATATTTTTAATGTGTTGCTATACATTGCATTGTTAATGATGGCCAATACTTGACTGCTTGCCCTTGGAGGAGTAAATGAATTAGAGTAATTGAGAGAGTTGTCAGATACCTGAATCAACTATGAAATAGTTGCCAACGTTGGGGTGCAACTCCCTCAATACCATAACACATCATTTCCATATGATGATAGAATAATCTTTCCTACTACCATCATTCTATTAATCCAGGATGACATATGATGTAGGACAGTAGAGGGGCAGTACTAGCAAAATCAAAAGTGGAGAGTGAATAGAATCTTATAATATATTCCAATTGATGGAGAAGGGAGGATGGCCAATTGATATTTGAAACCAGCATATCGCTCTGCATAGGGGGAGTTTGTTCTAAGTTGGAGTACAAAGCCAAATTCCACACTATTGAACACCAGCATCTGTTCTCCTCACAAGTTTGTCAGAATAGAATGGGCTAATTGCGATTACCTCAGGGTGAGGTGTTTAAATACCTCCTATTCTGAATTTTCAACAGGAAAATGAGGCATAACATGTGAAATCTGTTTTAAAACATCAAATTCCTCATATTTCACATTTTTTTCTGGGCCTTTTCCTCAATAAGGCTTGACCTGCTGGAATTTATCAGGGAAAAACTGGCAGGGTGGGATAATTACCACACAACTCATAATTATGAACCCTCTGCAAATATGTGTTTGCAGGGATTGAAATTTAACCCTCAACTAGTAAAGATGACTTTAGGAAACTATTTGAAGTTACCTGGAAGAACAATCTGGTGTCCTCAGTAAATACCGTCCCATCAAAGTAACCATCAGAGCAGGCTGAACAACTGACTAAATCATACCAGAGAATCGATTGGTTGGAGTTCTCACAATCATTTGGGAGTTATTGTTGACCACAGGACTAAAGTTAGCTAATATTGGGTCTGTCTCTGGATTTGTAACTCCTACTATCAAAGTGCCCCTAAATGATCCAGCAACAAGTCACACCTCTACAAATTAATTGAGCAAAGGCTACAGGCAAGGTACAACCTAACACATGATTTTTTATAAAGGTATACAGAGATGCGAGCTAAACACTGTACCTTCATGCCTTTAATTCCAACCTACATTCTGTGTTGACCAATTGGGATCACCAGTTTGAATAGACTAGCAACAGCAAGTTTGGTAACCTTACATTTTGTCCAGGCAATCTGTAATTGACAGATTTTGAATTACTTTATGATAGATGGGATTCTGCAATAATCAGTGCATTGTGATGCACATAGTTGCCTATAATAAAGAAATGACTTAGCCACTCAACAGTAATAACTTTACAGTTGGGTTCTGACATCACAATGCCTGCTGCTAGAGTCAGCAGTTGAGGGGAAAGGCAGGTCAGGTAATGAAGCATAATTAAAGCAATAGTTAAAACAGCTGTTTTAAGAATGAAATTTAAACATTGCTTTTCTTTATTCTGTTCTGTTTTTCTAGCTGTACAGTGCCAAGCAGAAAGGAGATATTTATGACAACATTTTTATTTTTTGCACTACTTAAAAGATTATAGGAAACTTAGAATCTTTCTGCATGTTTCTACACATTCTGAGCAACAGCACCTTTTTGTTTTGAAAACAATGAAAACAATTCTAATATCTTTTTACAACAAAAATTTAACAGCTTTTTGATGTGTTTAATTTTGCACTAGAGATTCTATTTTTATTCTTCATGTTTACAAAAATGCTCTCTCATTCCTATTAAAGAACTATGCACTAAGGACTGAGGTGGTTGTGAGAAATGTGATGGTATGACCATGTATTATAAGGAATAAAGTACCCCCTGCTGTACATGATAAGGATATTGCAAGTCACTTTGGGGTTCCATAACCTTATAAAGGAACTCGACCTTCGGCCTCGTTCTTCTATATGGTCATGGAACCCCTTGGTGACTTGCAATATCCTTATCATGTACAGGAGCAGACCATTTATCCCATATATAATGGTTATACAATGATCTAGAGTCAGGTCTCTTCATTGCTAAATAATACCAGGAAACTGGCATTTTCTTGCTTGATCCTGAGGACCAATTAGCTCAACAGTCATTGTCTTTGCAGCAGTCTAAAGTTTTAATATTAGATATTTGACAAATAGTAATGAAAACACTTTCTTTTTAATCCCACGTTATATTATTACATTTTAAAAAATGTATCTCCCATGGGAGGGGGTCACTTGGTGATGTGGAAGAGAATATAAAAGGCAGATAAATATTCAACAGGGTTACTTCAATGATTTAATAGTCCCTTCGATAGAGTCTTCTAAAACCTTTGAGTGTTGCATTCCAGGCAAAGATTTATCAATAGGCAATTCCATACAGTAGATACCTGCACCCAAAAGTCACTACTGTTAAACCTGAGAAGGATATATATTAAAACTGTGTTCAAGAAGAGAGGCTCTGCATTTATGTTCAAGAAGAGAGACTCAGCATCACAAATCTTCCCACTTTTGGGTCTTGATTGGGTGTTGCAAGTATTTAACATCTAGCAATATCAGCTTTTGTCAGGATACCATAGCCTTGCTTTCTTAAAGTGATAGACAATCTCTATGATGGACATAGTACAATCCTGTTTTTGACTTGTCCGTGTCCAGTGTAATCTTGTATTGGGATGAAAACGTTTGCTGTAGGTTTAGTAGCCAAACTGAAACATGCAACAAGACTCAGATAAAATTGAAACCTCTTGAAGGAGCCATAAAACATTCACGAAAGTGGCAGCAGAGACAACAAATACGTGGTGACTTTCCTCAAACTCACAATTCTATTACATAAACCTTGCATTAGTAAGTGCTAGTAACCATAATAATGTAGGCAGGAAGACTGCTAAAAGGGTCAATATTTTAAAATGAGATATTGAAATAAACTTGACCGAGTGGACACCAACACACACACAGCATCCCTTAAAAACCCATTCTTCCTTGTAATACAGTGAGTGTTCAGATTCTTTTCAAAGCAACATTCGGGGGTGTGAAGTTTGATTTTAGCATCACAAGTATAGCCATTAAATTCACATCATGTAAAAAGTGTTTAACAAAAGCCAATGATATTGTAAATGAGCTACACGTCATCTGAGAGTGGTACATGGTAATCACCACTGCACTTATTCTAACTGTTCCTCTTTATTGCCTTCACTGTGACCGACCGCTTTATCAAACAATACATCAAAAAGCACTAAAGCTGCTGCATTTCTTCAGTTTGTGTGGTGCTACACAAAATACAATAAATAAAGAAACAAAGAGAGTTGCTGCTTTAGCCAAGCTATTGTACAATGAGCAGCCCCCACCCCACTACTACCATGGAGAAAACAATAAGAAACAGTTCCTGAAATCAGAACACTTGAGCCAGATCCAGAATACTAGATCAATACAGACAAGACAGCGTCTATCGTCTAAGCAAGCAATGATCGACAGACAGTTAATACCAGACACCAATCCTGGCATCGAGATGGGGAGTGCAGAAAATACCAATACAGCTCCATGCAGCACGGAAAAGAAGATACAAGCTAGAGCGAGGAGCTTCATGAACAGATGGTTGCGACTTGGGGAAAGAAAAAGATATGGAATCAAAATTTGCCAGAGGGTAAGGACTGTCACTGAGGAGATAATGAGATACAGTGGTACAAAAAATACTTGAGCATCACATCAGATAGATATGTTTGGAAAGGAAGATCCATCTACATGGCCCCCCTCGCAGCCATCGTCCGAAAACACGGCCTCAACATCGTATCCTACGCTGACGACACCCTGCTCATCCTCTCCCTCACCAAAGACCCCACCAATGCCAAACTCAACTTCCAGAAAGGAATGCAAGACGTCGCAGTCTGGATGACCACCAGCTGCCTGAAACTCAACGCCGAGAAGACAGAAGTCCTCATCCTTGGAACCACCCCTTCAGCATGGGACAACACCTGGTGGCCGACTGCCCTCAGAAACCCACCTACCCCCTCAGACCAAGCCAAAAACCTCGGCATCGTACTCGACTCATCACTCACCATGAACCGACAGGTCAACACCGTCACCTCCAGCTGCTTCAACACCCTCCGCATCCTCAGTAATACCTTCAAATGGATCCCCCCTGAGTCAAGGAAGACAGTCACCCACGCACTCCTCACCAGCAGACTGGACTATGGAAACGCACTCTATGCCGGCATCAACAAGTCCCTACTCCGCAAACTCCAGAAAATACAGAACACCGCAGCCAGACTCGTCCTCTGCATCCCCCGGCACGAACACATCAGCCAACACCTACGAAGACTCCACAGGCTCCCCGTGGGGAAAAGAGTCACCTTCAAAATCCTCACTCACGCCTACAAATGCCTACACAACAACGGACCCAAATACCTCAACGACAGAATCAATTTCCACGTACCCAAAAGAAACCTCCAATCTACCAACCTCGCACTGGCCGAAACCCCGCGCATCCACAGAGCCAGAGCTGGCGGAAGATCCTTCTCTCACATTGCAGCCAAGACCTGGAATGAGCTACCGGCAGACATCAGATGCGCCCCCTCCCTGAACACCTTCAGGAAGACCCTCAAGACCTCGCTCTTCGGCTAAGCAGATCTGCGGACCCCCCCCCCCCCCTCAGCGCCTTGAGACCCTCATGGGTGAGTAGCGGGCTTACAATTCCCCTGATTGATTGATGTGACCCCAGCAACAGATGCTCTTAGTTGAGAGGACATTTTAAACATTTTATATTTTAGGAAAAACATGAAACTTAGCAAAAGTGCTGTTTGTACTAAAAATGTAATTTTAAGCATTGTAGGTACTGGCCGCAAGCCCCTATTTAGCAGCTAATAGTCTGCAAAAAAATACAACAATAATTTCCATAAGACCCAATGTTGTATTCCAAAATCATGCTGAAGTATCAATATAAGGAATTCACTGCCTTGATAGAATCTAATTTTGTACATGAAAATATCTGAAACGGACCATAATTTATAGCTTAATTACCCCATTGCAAGTTCCAGCACTTGCACAAAAGAGTAGCGGTACAGTTGAGAGCACAGCTGCTTCATTTTCTTTGCCTTTATAACAGCATTTGAAATACGTAAGTAGAAACAATGGTTCTGTTTTGTAAAATGTTTGAGAAGACTCCGAGAATCCATCTTCGAGTACTCCACTTGGGTAGAGGTGTTGCAAAAACCGTTGGCCTCTTCTTGGATAAATGCACAGGACTGGATTGATTCTGGCACGACAGAAAGCACTTACAGATATAAACAAAGCAGGTGCCCGAGTTAAAGCTCCACTTCAATAAAGTACTAATAATCCTAACTTGGTGCGCATGGCCAAGGCAAAGCAAGTATGTTTTCTCTACATTTCCACCATGAAAAGTTATCTGTATTCCATGATGGAGGTGTTTTCATCCTTGTTTTTTTTAGCACAATCTCTCATTGTGACGAGGGGGTTCTTTCTTGTCATCTGCTGCTGAGAGCACAGTCCATGGATCTCCCTTTTAAATGCACTAAGTAATGCCCAAAATCAATAGCACCACTCACACACCCACTCATAGGCACACAGGCACTCACACACTCATTCACAGACCCCCACAGCCACTCACACACTCACTTACAGACCTATAGCTCCACTCACAGACCCAGTCACATACCCACACAGGCCCTCACACAACCACTCACAGACCCACACAGGCACTCACACACCCACTCATACATCCCACTCATGCATTCATAGACCCACTCAGACACTCCCACACCCACTAACGAACCCACACAGTCACTCACACACCTACTCACAGACCCATACAGGCACTCACACACCCACTCTCAAAGGTTACAGGTTGCAGTTAGCAAATACAATTTTAAAAAAACTTAGAAATCCACTGAAAAGACCAAAGGTTACCGGGACATTATAGTTAGGAAATAGAACATTAAAAAACCTTATAAATTCAATAAAAAAAACAAAGGTTACAGGGACGTTATAGTTAGACTCAAATTTCACTTTTACAAAACAAGAGAAATTCTGCAGTTATAGTTACCTGAGCCAACTATAACTTACGCCCGCAGTGCACTGGTTATGGCCTCACATATTACGGTACTCATGACATGGGCAGTGACATCACTGATGACATCACTGATGACATCTCAAATACTCTCAGGAGTGGACCCGACCATCCAGATCCATTGCAAATGTTCCAAACTTTCCAGTTATGACCAAAAACATGCACACTCAGGACTGGAAATCAATTTGTAGTTTATTCAAAAGAAAAACACCAGCTCACGAAATGCGTTACGGACACACAGCCTTATTCATGCATACATGTTCATGTGAAACACCCTTACTTTGAATCAGTAAGTACATGGTCATAGAAAGAGGACTGCAGGACAGTGAAATCACAATCAACATAATGTATACATGGTCACCATCTTGTATGTGTCAAATAACGGGAGCTGGGATGGTACAGCACTTTGTATACATGCACTTGTAAGCACAAGTTTAATTTATTCATACATTGATAGCTGAAATAAAGGCAAATATATATATATATATATATATATATATATATATACACACACTCATATATATATATATATATATATATATTATTCATACATTGATAGCTGAAATAAAGGCAAATATATATATATATATATACACACACACATATATATATATATATATATTCACTGAAAAAACCAGAGGTTTCAGGGACGTTATAGTTAGTTGGACATTTCACTCGTACAAAACCAGTGAAATTCAGCCATTATAGTTAGTTCAGCTAACTATAACTCGCGCCTCAGCAATGCACTGCTGATGACGTCACATACTACATCATTCATGACATGGTCAGTGACATCACTGATGACATCACTGATGACATCTCAAATGACATCACTGATGACATCATCCACGTGATAATCTGATGCACCTCCTCACACCCAAATATAACCTTTGATACACCCACTCTAAAATACAGAGTATCATTTTCAAAACCATAGACACACCAACACCAGTTACTACATACTCACTCACTAATTCCTAGATCTATACACACATCCACTCATTCACCCATACAGTCACTCATATATGCAGTCACTCATCAATACAGCAGTATCATATGCACTCATGCACTCATACACCTATACAGACACTCACACACCACCACTCACCCATACAGTTACTTACACACCTAGTCAGTCATGTAAAGAATCAATCACACTCCCATTTACTCACCTATACAGTTATACACACACCACCTCACCTATTCATACAGATACTAACACATACTTACTCTCTTATACAATCACTGACACAAGCACACACTCATCCATACAGCCACTCTCACTATCACTCACTCTCACATATAGTCATTTATATACTCCAACACTCACATATACTGCCTTTCACATATGTAGTTACTCACACATATACCCCTGAGACATCCATTCTCTCACCAACACAGCCATACGCACACTCACTCACCCATACAGCCCTTCACAGACACACTCTTGAACCCATACACCCAGTGAATCACCCACTCACACATCTATGCACAAAGTCACACCCCCCCCCACCCCCCACACAAACACTCAGGCACCCATACAGATACTCAGGCAACCAATCAATAACCCATATAGACACTCATGTAGCTACTCACCAACCCATGCAGCAGCTTACACAACAACAGACACACTGATACAGACATTCACACAGTTTAGTCACTAACCCATGCATTCAGTAAGACACATTTAATCACTCACTTATACAGTCACACACCTACTAAATCCTCCATCCAGACACTTATACACCCATTCATTCTTCAATACACCTTGGCATATATATAAAACATATTTACACTTTTTAGAAACACACAGTCACTGGATGATGTCATCAGTGATGTCATCAGTGATGTCATTTGAGATATCATCAGTGATATCATCAGTGATGTCACTGACCATGCCATGAATGATGTAATATGTGACGTCATCAGCAGTGCATTGCAGGGCGCGAGTTATAGTTAGCTGAACAAACAATAACGGCCGAATTTCACTGGTTTTGTACGAGTGAAATGTCCAACTAACTATAACGTCCCTGAAACCTCTGGTTTTTTCAGTGAATATATATAAATATGCATATATATATGGTTCATTGACAGAATATCGATGTAAAAAATATAGAATAGTATATTATATAGTATAAAATATAGAAGTAAAAAATATTTATGAAAAAATATAGAATGCAAAAATATCGACTCCCTATACTTAAACAGGTAAGTACAAAAATATTGAAAAAAATATATCGATGTAAAAATATAGTTGTAAAAAATATTGATTTTTATATAAATATAATAAAATAAATATTAAATATGTTAAATAATAAAATTAATATAAAAAATAAAGTAGATTTAATATAAATTAAAAAAATTATAACAAATAAAATTAATTAAAAAAAGTTACACACACATACAAAATTATTAATATATATATTTACTTTAAAACAATTAATAAACCATTAATTTTAATTTATATTATAATTTTAAAATTATATAAAAATGTGCAAATATATATATATATATACCAATAACATAAAATCTAATTAAGAAAGCATTCTATTATAAATTAAAACATTAAACTATTTAAAAATCTTGAAAATTAAATTTCCCACTCCAGTCAGTGCAACAGTATGGAAAGTGTTGGATAGCGGAGGGATAGAAATTACTATTCCTACTCCTGTGAGTGCAACAGTAGGGAAAGGTTTGGATAGCATAGGGTTAAAAATTACTATTCCCAATCCAGTGAGTGTAACAGTAAGGAAAGTGTTGGATAGCGGAGGGGTAAAAATTACTATTCCCACTCCAGTGAGTGTAACAGTATGGAAAGTGTTGGATAGCGGAGGGGTAAAAATTACTATTCCCACACCAGTGAGTGCAACAGTAGGGAAAGCGTTGGATATCGGAGGGGTACAAATTACTATTCCTACTCCACTTAGTGTAACAGCAGTGAAAGTGTTGGATAGTGGAGGGGTAACAATTACTATTCCCACTCCAGTGAGAGCAACAGTAGGGAAAGTGTTGGATAGCGGACAGGAAACAATTATTATTCTCACTCCAGTCAGTTTAAAATTAAAAACAAACAAAATATTAATCGATGTTCTTTACCACGATATTCTTGCTGTCGATATTTCTGTATCACGATATTTCCAACTCGATATTTGTGTACGTCTACATTTCCAACTCGATATTCTGTCTGAATACCTATATATATATATATATATATATAAATTCACTGAAAAAACCATAGGTTTCAGGCACGTTATAGTTAGAAATTAGCATTTAAAAAACCTTAGAAATTCACTGAAAAAACCATAGGTTTCAGGGGCGTTATAGTTAGTTGGACATTTCACTCGTACAAAACCATAGAAATTCCCTTGTTATAGTTAGTTCAGCTAACTATAACTCGCGCGCCTGCAATGCACTGCTGATGACGTCACATATTACATCACTCATGACATGGTCAGTGACATCACTCATGACATCACTGATGACATCACTGATGACATGATCCTTGTGATAGAGTGGCAGACCTCCTCTCACCCTAATATAACCTTTGATACACACACTCAAAAATACAAACTAACATTTTCAAAACAATGGACATACCAATACCAGTTACAACACACCTATTCAGTAATTCCAAGATCTACACACACATCCACTCATTCACCAACAGTCCCTATACAGTCACTCATACATGTACTCACTCATCATATGTACTCATACACCTATACATCCTGTTACAAACCGCCACTCATCCATAGAGTTACTCACACACATAGTCACACATGCAAACAAAGTATCAAACATCCATTTACTTGCATATACAGTTATACACACACTACCACACTTACTTCTACAGAAACTTACACATACTTACTCTCTTAAACAATCACTTATAGAAACACCTACTTATTTGTACAGGAACTCTTCCAATCTCTCACTCTCACATATACTCACTTATATACACCAATACTCACATATACTAGTTTAAAACATATGTAGTTACTCATAAAGACACTATTGAGACAGTCATTCACTCACTAACACACCCATACACATACTCATCCACCTATACAGTCCTGCACACATGCTGTCTTCAACACATACAAACAGTGAGTCACTCATTCATGCATCTATGCACTAAGTAATACCCCCCACCGAACCATACAGACACTCAGACACTCATACTGATACTCAAAAACCAACTAATAACCCATATAGACACTCATGTAGCTACTCACCAACCCATGCAGCCACTTATACACAAAGTGAGAGACTGATACAGATATTTTCATATTTAAACATTACTCACTAACCCATGTATTCACTAAGATACACTTAGTCAGTTATACAATCAATTTTACAAAACAAAATCATCCATTTAGACACTTATATACCCATTTATTCTTCCATCGACCTTGAGATATACATATATAAAACATATTTAATTTTCAGAAAAACACACATTCACTGGATGATGTCATCAGTGATGTCATCAGTGATGTCATTTGAGATGTCATCAGTGATGTCATGAGTGATGTCACTGGCCATGTCATGAGTGATGTAATATGTGACGTCATCAGCAGTGCATTGCGGGCGCGCGAGTTATAGTTAGCTGAACTAACTATAACGGGGGAATTTCTATGGTTTTGTACGAGTGAAATGTCCAACTAACTATAACGCCCCTGAAACCTATGGTTTTTTCAGTGAATTTCTAAGGTTTTTTAAATGCTAATTTCTAACTATAACGTGCCTGAAACCTATGGTTTTTTCAGTGAATTTCTAAGGTTTTTTAAATGCTAATTTCTAACTATAACGTGCCTGAAACCTATGGTTTTTTCAGTGAATATATATATATATTTATTATACTATGTATACATGTGGAAATGTCTCGGTCCCCTGTTTGCCTCGGTGGCACGGAAAAAATGGGTGGAACTGACGTCAGCACGCCGACGAGGTTCTCTTATGGCTCCGATGACGTCATAAGGTGTCGCGAGCGGAGCCGTGCTATTATGACGTCCTCGTTGACGTGGGAGAGTTAGGAAAGAATTTCCGTGGAATGCTGGTGCAGGGGATATTCACCTAAGTGTTCAGGCTAGTCCTTTGGGAGCAACTGTTTATGTTGCCACTCCAGAAACCGAAACCAGTGATCCGAGGGCAGAGGCCCTGCAGATGGCACACGAGGTGGGGTGCCCAGTCGTGTGCACCGGCGGGGCAGCGAAGTGACAAGCACCACAACCCACAAAAAAGGTAACAAGGGCACTGAATAACACAGGATCTTCTCTTTGTATCTGGCAGGAACAACGAAGTTAAAATGCCCTAGTACCAAAATGTAGAATTAGTGCTACAACGGTCTTCAAGAGGACCTGCGATGCCGCTTCTGGCCTCCCGTACCCTGGAGGTGGCACATGGGTCACGCGGTACGGTCATACTGCGGTGGGACGGACACTCGTTGACCTCTCATGGCACTGCTCCACACTTCAGGGAGGACGCTTTCCATTAGCTATGTTTTCTGATGACATGTCGCGCCGGCCCCGTCCAACAACAGAACTCCTTTAGATCCAAACAGACTCTTCCACTCTCTCACCAGAAGTGAAACCAGGCCACGCGGACACTTTCACAATACAACAGCCGGGAATGCACTTTTCGGTAAAAAAAACACATTCCTTCCTCCTAATTAATCAAATAAACGTCTCACTGAAGAACAGGGGCCAGCTTCGATCGGTAAACAGCCGTTACAACGACTTTTTTACTTTGCGATACCATTACAACGCATGCATTACCACGCATGCGTTGTACATCACGAAGTCATTAATACGCATTTTTTTAGAACGCATGGTCATTTACCACGCATGCCTTTACAAAGAATTTTGTTGTAAAGGTATGTATGGTAAATGACCATGCGTTCTAAAAACATGTAGACGATCCATGTCGTTGTAAGGAAACAGAGGCTGTTCCGTTTCCTCACAACGACGTGCACCGCCCCTCAGAGACGACGTGAAGCAGGAACCACGAGGAGGGAGGAACCACGAGTAGTGAGAGGTAAGGGGGATTGGGCATGGGGTGGGGGTTTCTTTTCTAGGGTTTAGGGTAGTGCAGTGGTGTTTGGGTGGTGTAGGGGGTCGTGCTGGGGGTAGTGTTTTAGGGTTTTGGGTAGTGCAGTGGTGTTTGGGTAGTGTAGGGGGTCGTGCTGGGGGTAGTGTTTTAGGGTTTAGGGTAGTGCAGTAGTGTAGGGGGTCATGCTGGGGGTAGTGTTTTAGGCTTTAGGGTAGTGCAGTGGTGTATGGGTAGTGTAGGGGGTCGTGCTGGTGGTAGTGTTTTAGGGTTTAGGGTAGTGCAGTGGTGTTTGTGTAGTGTAGGGGGTCATGCTGGGGGTAGTGTTTTATGGTTTAGGGTAGTGCAGTGGTGTTTGGGTAGTGTAGGAGGTCGTGCTGGGGGTAGATTTAGGGTTTAGGGTAGTGCAGTGGTGTTTGGGTAGTGTAGGGAGTCGTGCTGGGGGTAGTGTTTTAGGGTTTAGGGTAGTGCAGTGGTGTTTGTGTAGTGTAGGGGTTTGTGCTGGGGGTAGTGTTTTAGGGTTTATGTTAGTGCAGTGGTGTTTGGGTAGTGTAGGGGGTAGTGCTGGGGTAGTGTTTTAGGGTTTAGGGTAGTGCAGTGGTGTTTGTGTAGTGTAGGGGGTAGTGCTGGGGGTAGTGTTTTAAGGTTTAGGGTAGTGCAGTGGTGTTTGGGTAGTGTAGGGGGTCGTGCTGTGGGTCGATTTAGGGTTTAGGGTAGTGCAGTGGTGTTTGTGTTGTGAGGGGGTCGTGCTGGGGGTAGTGTTTTAGGGTTTAGAGTAATGCAGTGGTGTTTGTATAGTGTAGGGGGGTTTAGGGTAGTGCAGTGGTGTTTGTGTAGTGTAGGGGGTCATGCTGGGGGTTGTGTTTTAGGGTTTAGGGTAGGGCAGTGGTGTTTGTGTAGTGTAGGGGGTAGTGTTTTAGGGTTTAGGGTAGTGCAGTGGTGTTTGTGTAGTGTAGGGGGTCATGCTGTGGGTAGTGTTTTAGGGTTTAGGGTAGTGCAGTTGTGTTTGTGTAGTGTACGGGGTCGTGTTTTAGGGTATAGGGTAGTGCAGTGGTGTTTGGGTAGTGTAGGGGGTCATGCTGGGGTTAGTGTTTTAGGGTTTAGGGTAGTGCAGTGGTGTTTGGGTAGTGTAGGGGGGTCGTGCTGGGGGTAGTGTTTTAGGGTTTAGGGTAGTGCAGTGGTGTTTGTGTAGTGTGGGAGGTCATGCTGGGGGTAGATTTAGGGTTTAGTGTAGTGCAGTGGTGTTTAGGTAGTGTAGGGAGTCGTGCTGGGGTAGTGTTTTAGGGTTTAGGGTAGTCCAGTGGTGTTTGTGTAGTGTAGGGAGTCGTGCTGGGGGTAGTGTTTTAGGGTTTAGGGTAGTACAGTGGTGTTTGGGTAGTGTAGGGGGTCGTGCTGGGGTAGTGTTTTAGGGTTTAGGGTAGTGCAGTGGTGTTTGTGTAGTGTAGGGGGTCATGCTGGGGGTAGTGTTTTAGGGTTTAGGGTAGTGCAATGGTGTTTGTGTAGTGTAGGGGGTAGTGTTTTAGGGTTTAGGGTAGTGCAGTGGTGTTTGTGTACTGTAGGGGGTCGTGCTGGGTTCTAGTGTTTTAGGGTTTAGGGTAGTGCAGTGGTATTTGTGTAGTGTAGGGGTAGATTTAGGGTTTAGGGTAGTGCAGTGGTGTTTGGGTAGTGTAGGGGGTCGTGCTGGGGGTAGTGTTTTTGAGTTTAGGGTAGTGCAGTTGTGTTTGGGTAGTGAAGGGGGTCGTGCTGGGGGTAGTGTTTTAGGGTTTAGGGTAGTGCAGTGGTGTTTGGGTAGTGTAGGGGTCAACCAACATGAATTTGTCCTTGTGTGATGTAACCAATGCTCATGTAAAGCACTCCAATACCTGACCAGTCTGCACTATATAAAACTGCAAAAAAACAAAAAATAAAAAGTGTTTTGCACACTTCTGTCATTGGGCTATATGTGGGCTACCTCTGGGTGATATTTGTGCTACATTTGGGCTCTTTTTTCTCTGGTGGCCATCTTGGGAGACTTATTTGTTATGAAGTTTCCTAATTTCCTCATTTACTACAGTCTCCTCAGTAGGAAATGCTTTCAGTTTTTACTTTGATTCCATCACGAAGGCATTCAGATGTGTCACACATTTGCCATAAATTCAGAATGTTAGCACTCTAGTTGTTCATTAGATCACTGTAGTAAAGCTACTGCTCACCAAGGAGTTAACTGGAAGTCTACTGCTGGTATTGAAAGTGATTGTTTCAGTCTGCATGTCAGAATTTTCTAATGAAATAGAAGAGGATTTGAGATCTCACTTAAAACATGCCCTAAATTTTCTTTTTGCAGCACTAACCATAATTTCTATGGCAAAATGAACCCCCTCATTTTGTTCCTTTTTAAATTAAATGTTTTAAGTGTTACCAGTTTATTCCAATCAAGATGGCTTCAGGTGTGCCATACTTTTGTCATAAGTAAGGCTGTTAGCACTCTAGTTGTTCTTTAAAACACTCTGGGAAGCTGCAGTAGAACACAAAGGCATCAAATGACAGGCTGCTCCTGTTGAAATATAACAGGAAGATATTTGAGATCTCACTTAAAACATGTCCTAATTTTTCTTTCTACAGCACTAACCATAATTTCTATGGCAAAATGAACCCCCTCATTTTGTTCCTTTTTAAATTAAATGTTGTGTTACCAGTTTATTCCAATCAAGATGGCTTCAGGTGTGCCATACTTTTGTCATAAGTAAGACTGTTAGCGCTCTAGTTGTTCTTTAGAACACTCTGGGAAGCTGCAGTAGAACACAAAGGCATCAACTGACAGGCTGCTCCTGTTGAAATATAACAGGAAGATATTTGAGATCACACTTGAAACATGTCCTAATTTTTCTTTCTACAGCACTAACCTTAATTTCTATGACAAAACGAACCCCATCATTTTGTTCCTTTTTAAATTAAATGTTTTAAGTGTTACCAGTTTATTCCAATCAAGATGGCTTCAGGTGTGCCATACTTTTGTCGTAAGTAAGGCTGTTAGCACTCTAGTTGTTCTTTAGAACACTCTGGGAAGCTGCAGTAGAACACAAAGGCATCAACTGACAGGCTGCTCCTGTTGAAATATAACAGGAAGATATTTGAGATCTCACTTAAAACATGTCCTAATTTTTCTTTCTACAGCACTAACCATAATTTCTATGGCAAAATGAACCCCCTCATTTTGTTCCTTTTTAAATTAAATGTTTTAAGTGTTACCAGTTTATTCCAATCAAGATGGCTTCAGGTGTGCCATACTTTTGTCATAAGTAAGACTGTTAGCGCTCTAGTTGTTCTTTAGAACACTCTGGGAAGCTGCAGTAGAACACAAAGGCATCAACTGACAGGCTGCTCCTGTTGAAATATAACAGGAAGATATTTGAGATCACACTTGAAACATGTCCTAATTTTTCTTTCTACAGCACTAACCATAATTTCTATGACAAAATGAACCCCATCATTTTGTTCCTTTTTAAATTAAATGTTTTAAGTGTTACCAGTTTATTCCAATCAAGATGGCTTCAGGTGTGCCATACTTTTGTCATAAGTAAGGCTGTTAGCACTCTAGTTGTTCTTTAGAACACTCTGGGAAGCTGCAGTAGAACACAAAGGAATCAACTGACAGTCTCTGCCATTGTTGGATGTACATGTTTTACTGAGAATGTCAGACTTCATTCTCACATGACTGAGAAAGATAATGTGAATTTACAGAAAATATGCTCTCATTTTAGCTTCTGGAGCACCTTCCAAAACTGTATGGGACAAGCATGTGAAAATAGTTTTCTCTCAAACATGATTCATGATATCCCAGCAGAAGGTTTTTCACAGGGTAAAATCACCTTAGAACACACCACAATTCCTGAAATTAGTATGGTACCATCAACAAATGAATTCTAATGTAACTAAAGTCTGTTATCACCCTTTATAGTTCTCCTTTTGGTAACCCTCAAAATCTTCGATTCACTACAATGCATTTCAATGGGGTACTATCATTTATATTGGTCCCAAGATGGCTGCCAGCAATTCCAGGATGAAGTGCTGACAGCCAATCAGATCTCACGATGACATGTGTATGGGTTCAAGAGTGCATGTGGAAACAGCTATATGGGTGGGTGAGTGTGTGTATGGGTGTGTTGGTGAGTGAATGGATGTCTCAGTGGTACATGTGCAAGTAACTACATATGTAAAAGGCAGTATATGTGAGTGATGGTGTATATAAATAACTATATGTGAGAGTCAGTAATTGTGAGAGTGGCTGCATGGATGAGTGTGTATTTGTATCAGTGATTCTATAAGAGAGTAATTATGTGTTAGTATCTGTATGAATAAGTGAGGTTGTGTCTGTCTAACTGTATAGGTGAGTAAATGGAAGTATGATTGATTCTTTGCATGACTGACTAAGTGTGTGAGTAACTCTGGATATGTGGCAGTGTGTGAGTGTCTGTATAGGTGTATGAGTGCATATGATAGTGTTTATTGATGAGTGACTGCATGTATGAGGGACTGTATGGGTGAATGAGTGGATGTGTGTGTAGACCTAGGAATCAGTCAGTGCGTATTTAGTAACTGGTATTGATGTGTCTATTTTTTCGAAAATGGTAGTCTGTATTTTAGAGTGGGTGTATCAAAGGTTATATTCAGGTGTGAGGAGGTGCATCAGATTTTCACGTGGATGATGTCATCAGTGATGTCATCAGTGATGTCATTTGAGATGTCATCAGTGATGACACTGACCATGTCATGAATGATGTAATATGTGACGTCATCAGCAGGGCATTGTGGGGGCGCGAGTTATAGTTAGCTGAACTACTATAACGCCGGAATTTCTATGGTTTTGTACAAGTGAAATGTCCAACTAACTATAACGTTCCTGAAACCTATGGTTTTTTCAGTTAATTTCTATGGTTTTTTAAATGCTAATTTCTAACTATAACGTGCCTGAAACCTATGGTTTTTTCAGTGAATTTCTATGGTTTTTTAAATGCTAATTTCTAATTATAACGTGCCTGAAACCTATGGTTTTTCCAGTGAATTTCAAAGGTTTTTTAAATGAAAGTCTAATGTACCTCAATCCTATGGTTTTTTTATTTTATATATATATATATATATATATATATATATATATATATATTATCTACTGGCGGTCGCCAGTAGATAGTTATAGTTACAACCTATTATCCATAGGAAATCCGCGACATTCTATTTGAAATAACTCTCTTGCCGGTTGACGTATCTTCGCAAAATTTTCAAACTTTATGGCCCGCTCCGGTCCGCTCCTACCCTGAAAGTCTCGGGGGATTCGTCAAGCGGGGGCCGAGAAAAAGGGGGTCCCAAAACGCGTTTTCCCCATGCAATTTTCCATAGGAAACTTTAGACACGGCTACAGCCCGAACTGCTGAACGGAATTACACCAAATTTGGCAAAGAGGTAGTTCTTGGTTCAGAAAGAACCCTTTTGTTAAATGGTGTAAATCCGTTCAGTAGTTGCTGAGAAAATCAAAAGTAAAAAGATAGTGATATCTATGGCCGAGTAGGGTCCGCGTACCCTCCCGATCACGAGCTGCATGCTAATTGGCTGTCAGCTGGCTGTCAACATTCCGATTGAGGAAATGTTGGCAGCCATTTTGTCCCTCGGTAGAACCGAGGGACAGAAACAAGTGCGCAAAGCGCACAAAGGGAGCAGGGTAGAAACACCCTGACCCCCTAGGTTTGCTCAGGGGTCCCACAAGGACCCCTGGGCAAAAAAAAATTTTTTTTTTTAAATTGGCAGGATGCGCTCAGGGTGCGCGAATCCTGCCGAAAAAAAAAAAATCGAAGCGCGGTCTCCCGCGCTTCGATTGCATTTTGCCCCCGGGTGGCCCAAGTCCCGGGGGCATGGTGAGGGGGGTTAAATTTATGTATGGGGGGCCTCAAAGGGCCCCCCAAGCCCCGGGGACCACCACCCCCGGGGCTTTCTTTTGAAAATGGTGCGGGAGGGCTCTGAGCCCTCCCGCAGCCCCGAGGACCACCACCTCCCGGGGCTTCTTTTTGCCATTTAAAAACCTGTGTGGGGGGGCTCCAGCCCCCCCACACGCCCCGGGGACCGCCACCTCCCCGGGGCACTAACAAATTAAAATGGGGGTCCGTTTTGGACCCCCGAAGCCCCGGGGACCACCACCTCCCCGGGGCTGTGCTGATGTAGGGAGGGGGGCCGCGCGGCCCCCCTCCTGGAGCCCTTGATGGCCCTGGGGACCACCACCCCCCAGGGCCGGCTCCTGCAGTGTCCCGGGGTGCCTACCCCCGGGACACTGTAGTTTGCTATGGCAGGACGGGAGCCTCGCGGCTCCCGTCCTGCCATAGCAAACTGCTTTGGATATTGGAAGAGGGGAAACCTGCTCTCTCTTCCAATATCCAAAGCCGATTGCTTTTCCACATGGGGAGCAGCATGTTAGCTGCTCCCCATGTGTAAAAGCAATGCCAGCTCCCAAGGGACGCGGGGAGCCGGCGGGACTATGGGGGGATTGGGGACCCCCCCACAGTCCCCAACGGAGAGGGCCTGCCCCGGGGATGGGGTCCCCGGGGCAAGTAGTGGCCCGGGAGGGGGGCCACGCGGCCCCCCTCCCCAAAAAATAAAAAAATAAAAATAAAAAAAAAACGGAAAGGCCGGCCCCGGGGGATGGGGTCCCGGGGGCCATAAATGGCCTGAGGAGGGGGGCCGCGCAGCCCCCCTCCAAAGAAAAAAACAAAAAACGAGGCCATGCTCCGGGGGATGGGGTCCCCGGGGCCAATACAGGCCTAGGGAAGGGGGCCACGCGGCCCCCTTCCCGTTTTTTTTAAAAAATATTTAATTAAAAAAAAGGGGTAAGGCCCTGGGGGATGGGGTCCCCAGGGCATAAAAACTGGAAAAAGGAAGGGGGCCACAGAGCCCCCTTCAGAGGACCAAAAAAAATTTTTTTTTAAAAACGATCGGGCCCGCAGGCCCCGCCCCTTCCTTCACCACTCTGCAAACGCGCCCCCTGGCGCGTTTGCAGATGGGGAAGTAATTCCCGTTCAATACTGGGGGTCCCTGGGGGCCAACTAGCCCACCAGGAACCTCCAGTATGCGCCAGAGAGCTGCCTTGCATAGAGGTGTACAGAGGCCACGCCCCTTTTACACCTCTCTGCAACGCAGCTCTGTGGCGCTTAATGGAGGTAGCTGGTGGGCTAGTTGCACCCCAGGGACCCTCAGGATTTAAGGGGACTTAATCCCCCGACTTAAAACGTGCCACAGGCGCGTTTGCACAGTGGTGAAGGGAGGGGGCGGGGCTTCAGGTGACATGTGTGCAAACAGGCCCCGTGGCGCGTTTTAAGATGGGGAATTAAATCCCCTTCAATCCTGAGGGTCTCTGGGGGCCAACTAGCCCAACAGGTACATCCAAAAAGCGCCACAGAGCTGCGTTGCAGAGAGGTGTAAAAAGGGGTGTGGCCTCTCTACACGTCTCTGCAACGCAGCCCCCTGGCGCATACTGGAGGTTCCTGGTGGGCTAGTTGGCCCGTAGGGACCCACATGATTCAAGGGGACTTAATCCCCCAACTTAAAACGCGCCACGGGGCGCTGGGACGCTTCCGGGTAGCCATGCGCTTTATAAGAACCCATTTTCATTTCATTTCATTTCATTGTGCAAATATTCTTCTAAAATCATCCGAAATACGAATTCCGATTTACTCACCTGTTATAAGGAGAGACCTCAGTGCTGTATCTTTCAGCCCAGTACTAATCCTGAAAAGTAATTTTAACCGTACTTACCAGTAACTTGAATTTCCTTCCATAGGCTAACATTGACTGGTTTCACTTGGAAATTCTTCTAAGTGTGGAGTTTTGGAACTTTAAAATATTCATCTAAAATCAGCCAAAATACGAATTCCGATTTACTCACCTGTTATCAGGAGAGACCTCAGTGCTGCATCTTTCAGCCCAGTACTAATCCTGAAAAGTAATTTTAACCGTACTTACCAGTAACTTGAATTTCCTTCATAGGCTAACATTGACTGGTTTCACTTGGAAATTCTTCTAAGTGTGGAGTTTTGGAACTTTATAATATTCCTCTAAAATCAACCAAAGTACGAATTCCAATTTACTCACCTGTTATCAGGAGAGAACCCAGTGCTGCATCTTTTAGCCCAGCACTGACCCTGAAAAGTAATTTTAACCGTACTTACCAGTAACTTATATTTTCTTCCATAGGAATCCATTGTCTGGTTTTCAGCAGAAAAGTTTCAAAGTGTCGATTTTCACAAACTACAAATATTCCTAAAAATCGCCTGTATGACTTAAACGCATTCTTTCAACTGTTTACAGGAGATGCACCAGTGCTGGATCCAGGATCCAACACTGAGTAAGAAAAAGTAACGATAACAGTTTTTAACTTCTAAGTGAATTTCCTTCCATAGGATAACATTGGTGATTCTATGAGAAAATGTTTCTAAGTGTGAACTTTTAAAGTACAATAATATTCCTTAAAAATCACGACTGTAACCAAAACGCTTTTACTCAACTGTTTACAGGAGATGTCCCAGGACTGAATCTAGGATCCAGTCCTGTGGTTAGAAAAGTAATCCATAAAGTAACTAATTGCATTTAACTAGAAATTCACATTGAGCTGAATGTTGCATTGTGTTTGAAAATGTGTTGCCCATTGCAACAACTGTAACTACTGTACTTAAAAGTCTATTGCCTATGTGCAAAGTATTTAAACTAAAGTAATTCATTCTGAGAAAGTATTTTTTGTAATGTAATGTATAATGTAATTACAATGTAATTTAAAAAATAAAATATGTAAAAAAAATTGTTTCTAAAAATGTAGTAAATCAGTATGAAAAAAATGTATATAACAATTAATACATTTAAAAATTGACATTTACAAAACCTTTGAAATTCACTGAAAAAACCGTAGGTTTCAGACATGTTATAGTTACAAATTAGCATTTAAAAAACCTTTCAAATTCACTGAAAAAACCATAGGTTTCATGGACGTTATAGTTACAAATTAGCATTTAAAAAACCTTTGAAATTCACTGAAAAAACCATAGGATTTAGGGACAGTTATAGTTAGTTGGACATTGCACTCGTACAAAACCCGTGAAATTCCCCGTTATAGTTAGTTCAGCTAACTATAACTCGCGCCCCGCAATGCACTGCTGATGACGTCACATATTACATCACTCATGACATGGTCAGTGACATCACTCATGACATCACTGATGACATCTCAAATGACATCACTGATGACATCACTGATGACATCATCCACGTGATAATCTGATGCACCTCCTCACACCCTAATATAACCTTTGATACACCCACTCTAAATAACAGACTGCCATTCGCAAAACCATAGACACTCCAACACCAATAACTACATACCCACTCACTGATTCTTAGGTCTACACTCACATCCACTAACTCACCCGTACAGTCACTCAAACTTACGGTCACTCAGTACAGGACTATCATATGCACTCATACTCCTATATAGACACTCACACACCGCCACTCATCCATAGAGGTACTCACACACCTAGTCAGTCATGCAAATAATTATTCACACTGCCATTTACTCACCTATACAGTCATACACACACCAGCTCACTTACTCATACAAATACTAGCACATTTTTACGCTCTTATACAATCACTGATACAAGCACACACTCATCCATACAGCCACTCTCACAATCACACACTCTCACTTATAGCCATTTATATACTCCAACACACATATATACTGCCTTTCACATATGTAGTTACTCACACATGTACCACTGGGACATACATTCACTCACTAACACACTCTTACACACACTTACCCACCCATACAGTCTATCACAGATGCACTCTTGAAACCATCCACCCAGTGAATCACCCACTCACACATCTATGCACAGAGTCGCACACACCCCACCCACACAAACACTCAGGCACCCATACAGATACTCAGACAACCAATCAATAACTCATATAGACACTCATGTAGCTATTCACAAACCCATGCAGCCACTTACACAGCAACAGACAGACAGATTCAGACATTCACCCAGTTTAGTCACTAACCCATGCATTCAGTAAGATACGTTTAATCACTCACTTATACAGTCAGTCACGTACCTACTAACTCCTCCATACAGACACTTATACACCCACTCATTCCTCAATACAGCTTGGCATATATATAAAACAAAATTAAACTTTACAGAAACACACAGTCACTGGATGATGTCATCAGTGATGTCATTTGAGATGTCATCAGTGATGTCATCACTGATGTCACTGACCATGTCATGAGTGATGTAATATGTGACGTCATCAGCAGTGCATTGCGGGGGCGCGAGTTATAGTTAGCTGAACTAACTATAACGGGGGAATTTCACGGGTTTTGTACGAGTGCAATGTCCAACTAACTATAACTGTCCCTAAATCCTATGGTTTTTTCAGTGAATATATATATACATATATATTTAAAAAAATTGTGAATAATTTTTAGTTAGGAAAACTATATTCATTCATTTTTAAAAAAAATATATTTTAGAGAAGTCGCGCACCCTTCGCGCACCCTACACGATGGCTGCGCGCATTCCGGTAGCCATTTTGAAAAGTCGCGCTGGGGTCGCGACTTCGGCGTAAATGTAAGTCCGTTTTTATATAGCGCAGCTACTCACCCTTACGGGTCTGAAGGCGCTGGGGGCCGTCGTGGAAATTAAGTGAGCTATTGCCCAGAGTCACATAGTGCTGTGCTGAGCTGAGCTGCCGCCGGGGATCGAACCGTGAACCCTGTGCTCCGAAGTCAGCTGCCCTGGCCGCTGCACCACACCCCATTTGTAAAGTATGAAATATCTTTAAATTAATTATAAATAAAAGTTTTCCTTTAAGTGTTTGTCTAAATTTATTAATAAAAGTATTTTTTAAGTATTATTTTCAATATAATTTTGACTAAAAATTATTCGATTATTATTGGATTCGGAGGTTAGGAGGGATGGCCATTTTGCTCAATCTGTTTTGCAAGATTTTTGGTCTAGTCAGGTGGACACCCTCCTCCGGGTGAGGTACGGCTTGAGGATTCTATTCAAAGGTGAGGAATCAACAGGCAGAAGTATCCATCAGAAGAGCAAGTTACTTACCTTCGGTAACGCTTTTCTGGTGGATACAGTATCTGCCTGTGGATTCCTCACTGTCCCACCCGCCTCCCCGTTGTCCACCTGTTTCTACCAAAAAGATGCTTTTACTGTTTGGCATGAATGTTTTTAATATGTCTTAATCATGCTTATGTTTTAATAGTGCGAAATGCTTGATCTGCTGCTATTTCTTTATGCCTTTATTGGTTATGCATTTTTATATATATATATATATATTGAAAGGTTTTCCACGCTCGGAGAGCAGAAGAAAGAAAAGCCGCACTCAAGATTTCGTTAAGGAGATGAAAAATTTAATGACTCGACGCGTTTCGACAACACAGGTCTTTGTCAGAGAGTCAATACAAAGGAAACCGGAAGTGGCAGTGTCATTTAAGCATTTCCTGTTTTTTCAAAAACATAAACATAGACAAGAAACTAACAGCACATAGGATGATCATCTGCCATATAAATTAAAGGAAAACAGACTTTGCAAAAACTTTATCAATTCATTAAATTAACATTATAGACAAAGCATGCAATTCATAAATGTGACAGTTTGTTCAAACCTGTACAAAGTAACATATAATAAGAATATTTAAATCCTTAAAACGATAATCATGTGGCAAAAAATAAATAATAAAAAACAACAAATGTATGTGGAACACACTGCCAAGTGGCAGAAAGCACTAATGTGGTGCTGAAATATAAGTTCCATGAAAAAGTTGGTGCACTAAATTTAGAGCTGAACAACCATGTGTGACACATTAGATGCCACATGATATACACTAATGTGAGACCCTGGGTTACACCCACTTCCGGTCGTATTCTGAGACTAGAAAAATAAATAAATAACGGTATTGCGGAGAGGCAATAAAATGGACAAAAAAGTGTAAAGACTATAATAAATAAAACAAAACAGGGGGGGGGGTTAAGTAGTTACAGACCTTTAGTCTGTCTACTAGGAGGCCATGACTTGGAGGCAAGTACTTGGCCAGAAGGCAGAGATTGGGAATGCAGGGACTAAATAAGCTTATGGTGCAGAGTTTCCTATATAAAGTGGTACCCTCATTAATTCAACCTAAATGGACATGGAGGTCCTCCTCATGATTGAGGCCTCCCGGGATCTTGCTTTGGAGTCTCACTATGTATTCAGATTCCAGGCGTCGCAGATGACGTTCCCGATCTCCTCCTCTTGGTGAAAGTGGGACCCTGTCAATGCCAAAACACGAAATTTTAGAACTAATGTCTTTAACGTTAGAATGTACCAATGCACAGTGTTTAGCTATGGCATATGACATGTCACCGTTCTTAATAGCGCGCAAATGCTCCAAAACACGCTTTTTCACAGGGAAAATTGTACTCCCCACATACCGTAAGCCACAAATACAAATCAAAACATAAACTACAAAATCAGTATTGCAATTTATGAAATCATGAATCTTCCCTGTTTTGCCATTAGGGAGGATAAAAGTTTTTACATTTGTACTGTTGTTACAAGCTTTGCACCTCCCACATTTGTGAAAACCTGGGAGTTCCCTCAACCAGGTCCCACGTGTTTCCGTTTTAATGGAAAGGTGACTATGTACTAGCATGTCCTTTAGAGACTGACATTTCCTGTATGTGACATGTGGAGACGGACTTACCAATTTGCCTATAACGGCATCATCTCTGACTATATGCCAGTGTTTGCACATTATGTGATGTATTTCTTGAGAGGCTTGATTAAAAGTGGTTATAAGTCTCACTTCATGTTTACCCCGTTGTTTCTCTCTTGGTACAAGTAAGCTATTCCTGTTCTTAGTGGCTACTTTTTCAGCGGCTACTCTGATGGTTTTCCCTGTGTAACCCCTATTGCTGAAACGGCCCCTCATGTTCTTAGCTTCTTTATCATATGAGTCAGAGGAGCTACAGTTACGTTTCGCCCTCAAAAGCTCACCATAGGGGATACTGTTCTTCAGACCTGTCGGATGATGGCTACGCGCATGCAAAATACTATTGCCAGACGTCGGTTTCCTGTACAAACTAGTGTGCAGTGTTCCTTGTTTGATCTCTACTAGAATATCTAAGTACTCTATGCTACTAACATTGGTTTTACTGGTAAATTTGAGATTAAGGCAATTTACCGAAATACCCTGAATAAAAGCATCAAGGGCCTCCTGTGGACCATCCCATATCAGAAAAATATCGTCTATGTAGCGGGTCCACAGGATGACATTGTTCATGTAGGAGATGTTGCCGTCATGCCACAGGTGCTCCGCCTCCCACCACCCCATAAACAAACAGGCGTAGCTGGGAGCGAAGCAACTTCCCATGGCGGTACCAGTGTACTGCTCATACCATTCATGCTCAAACAGGAAGCAATTGTTATGAAGACAAAAGTGTAACATGCGCATTAATAACATAGTGTGGTCATACATTGTTACTGGCCTGTCTCGTAAATAAAATTTACACGCTTCCAAACCCAAATCATGCTCAATACAAGTATACAAAGCCACAACATCAATTGTTGCCATGATGTATGTTTCTTTCCATGGAATTTCCTGTATCTTAGATAAAAAGTCCATGGTATCTCTACAATATGAGGGTAAATTCAGAACATAGGGACAGAGAAAATAATCCAAATAGATGGAAGTGTTTTCGAGAAGGCTTTGATTGGCCGAAATTATTGGTCTGCCAGGAGGGTCAGTGGGATGTTTGTGCACTTTGGGTAACATATAGAACACTGGGATTACTGGTTTCTGTACAAGCAAAAATAGGAATTCATTTTGACTCAGCATATCAGTCTCGCGCCAGTCATGTAACATCTTATGATATTCCTGTATAGTTTTATTGTATCTCCCCAAGCTGGATCTTAAGTAACATCCTGAAAATTCTAGTTGTCGCTTAGCCTCCACTCGGTACTTGTTGATGTCCCAGAGGACAACATTCCCACCCTTGTCAGAAGGTTTGATCACGCAGTCTTTTGCTTGTTTCAAGGACTCCAGGCCTGCCCTTTGTTCTGTGGTTAAATTCCTAGCAAAATGATTGCCCTGTCTTTTCCAGAGGTCCAATAAGTCACCTAGAATTATCTCATGGAATGTATCAATTCCATCATGTAATGTTATTGGATTGAACTTCGATTTGGGTTTGAAATCATTCCTGGACCTCTTACTTATCTCTATGTCCATACTGATCAACAAATCACGATCAGTTTCCCAGTCTCTAGTTCCCAATTGAATTTCCCTCATAGTGGCTAGTGTCTCAATGTCCCTCATTGATAGTGTAACTTCAGTCGGGGCTGAGGTACTGGCTGTTTGTGTGGTATTCATCGACCCTTTGTTATGCGTCAAAGTGTATAGTTTCAGAAGTTTAAGTTTGCGCATAAATAAAAACAGGTCAATACGTGTTTTAGCAAAGTCAAAATTAGCAGTAGGACAGAAAGACAGGCCTAATTCTAAGACCGATCTCTCCTCAGGGGTGATGACATGTGGGGAAAGATTAATGATAGAAAAGTTTGATTGCTCACCCATCATTTGTTCCTCTTGGATCGCCTGATGCCTCTCCCATGTGGCGTTACGTTGTCGCTGGCCTTCACCCCCTCTCCTGCTTCTTCTCTTTTGTCTTGTTCTTTGCCTCCTCCTTTTCCTCTTCCCCTCGGTGGTTTTTGTTTGCACTGAGGCTCAACTGCACAAAACGGTATTCCTCCAGAGATGTAAAGGGTCCCCTGTTAGGTCCCAAAGCGATGTGTCTATCCTCATCGTCCGATGGTGCTGCTGAACTTGAGCCAGAGGTCTCCGAATCTTGCGCTCGCAGTGCTTCAATCTTTTTATAATCTTTCCTGATGGCGTCGTATTTTCTGCTGAAAGTAAGGATGCGCCCTTGCGCGTAATCATTCCTGTCCCTCACGAATTTCCAGCGTTTCCTCGCCTTAATGCTGTCCTCATATTTAGTCAAGCGTATTTCCATTTCTTTAATAAAAGTCTTTATTTCATCCTGGGCTGGCATTTTGCTCAATGCCTCACGAAGCAATTTCAGCTCCTCCCCAATTTGTTGAACTTCAATTGCAGCATATTTTGAAAGGAGTCCCAGCATCTGTTTACAAGTGCCAGCCATGAGGGAGGACCACTCCTCTAGTAGCTGGGGATTTGGATTTTGATAGGTGGGGGTCACCAAGATTCTCAAACCTCTTGGGACCCGCCCCACCTCAATGTAATTATCCAAAGAAATAACCTCCCAACTACGGTTAATTTCTTTTTTGCACAATTTCTCCAATCTGTATAGATCTTGTTTCAAAGATCTACTCCCTCCGGTTTCCTCCATAGACCCACTCGTAGGACTTGCCTGCACATCCGCATCCGTCTCCGTGAATAATGACCTCGCCACATCCAGCCTCTGGCGTATTGCTTCACACATGATGACTACGTTTCAAAGTCCAGCCGGCACTCCATATGCCACCAAAGACGCGTTTGAACCACACAGTCTTTGTTCCTCTCCATAAAACGTTTCACTCCTGTTCTTTGAAATCCTCCCCGTACTCAAAAAACTAAACGCGGCTGCGTGTAGTTGAGATAGGGGCACCCCTGCCGTTTCTATAATGAAAATGAACCCAAAGGTTTCAGTCGAGGGTCACAGATCGGCGATCAGCAGTCGCATACTCCCCCCGAACGAGGTCCGTATACGTGCCGCAGCTCTGTCGTCCGGACAGCCTTCGCACTCCGTTGTTGGTTCATGGGTTGGGAAACACTCCCAGAATGTATACTTCGGTGGCGGGAACCGGGAAAGAGAAGGTCGAAAAAAGAAATTCCAGCCTTGCTTCCGATTACTTCCACCTTGCGGGATTGGTGCGGGCAGGCGGGCGCTGGACCCGCTGTAACATTGAAAGGTTTTCCACGCTCGGAGAGCAGAAGAAAGAAAAGCCGCACTCAAGATTTCGTTAAGGAGATTAAAAATTTAATGACTCGACGCGTTTCGACAACACAGGTCTTTGTCAGAGAGTCAATACAAAGGAAACCGGAAGTGGCAGTGTCATTTAAGCATTTCCTGTTTTTTCAAAAACATAAACATAGACAAGAAACTAACAGCACATAGGATGATCATCTGCCATATAAATTAAAGGAAAACAGACTTTGCAAAAACTTTATCAATTCATTAAATTAACATTATAGACAAAGCATGCAATTCATAAATGTGACAGTTTGTTCAAACCTGTACAAAGTAACATATAATAAGAATATTTAAATCCTTAAAACGATAATCATGTGGCAAAAAATAAATAATAAAAAACAACAAATGTATATTTAGTATACTATGTATACATGTGAAAATGTGTCGGTCCACCTGTTTACCTCGGTGACACGGAAAAAATGGGTGGAACTGACGTCAGCACGCCGGCGAGGTCCTCATATGGCTCCTATGACGTCATACGGTGTCGCGAGCGGAGCCATGCTATTATGACATCATCGTCGACGTGGGAGAGCTAGGAAAGAATTTCTGCGGAATGCTGGTGCAGGGGATATTCACCTAAGTGTTCAGGCTAGTCCTTTGGGAGCAACTGTTTATGTTGCCACTCCAGAAACCGAAACCAGTGATCCGAGGGCAGAGGCCCTACAGATGGCACACGAGGTGGGGAGCCCAGTCGTGTGCACCGGTGGGGCAGCGAAGTGACAAGCACCACTACCCACAGAAAAGGTAACGAGGGCACTGAATAACACAGGATCTTCTCTTTGTATCTGGCAGGAACAACAAGGTTAAAATGCCCTTGTTCCAAAATGTAGAATTAGTGCTACAACGGTCTTCAAGAGGACCTGCGATGGATGCCGCTTCTGCCTTCCGTACACTGGAGGCGGCACATGGATCACGCGGTACGGTCATACTGCGGTGGGATGCACACTCGTTGACCTCTCATGGCACTGCTCCATACTTCGGGGACAACGCTTTCTATTAGCTGTGTTTTCTGATGACGTGTCGCGCCGGCCCCGTCCAACAGCAGAACCCCTTTAGATCCAAACAGACTCTTCCACTCTCTCACCGGAAGTGAAACCAGGCCACGCGGACACTTTCACAATACAACAGCCAGGAATGCACTTTTCGGTAAAAAAAACACATTCCTTCCTCCTAATTTATCAAATAAACGACTCACTGAAGAACAGGGGCCAGCTTCGATTGGTAAACAGCCGTTACAATGACTTTTTTACTTCGCGATACCATTACAACGCATGCATTACCACGCATGCGTAGTACATCGCGAAGTCATTACTACGCATTTTTTTAGAACGCATGGTCATTTACCACGCATGCCTTTACAACAAATTTTGTTGTAAAGGTATGTATGGTAAATGACCATGAGTTCTAAAAAATGTAGACGATCCACGTCGTTGTAAGGAAACAGAGGCTGTTCCGTTTCCTCACAACGACGTGCACCGCCCCTCAGAGACGACATGAAGCAGGAACCACGAGGAGAGAGGAACCACGAGGAGTGAGAGGTAAGGGGATTGGGCATGGGGTGGTGGTTACTTTTCTAGGGTTTAGGGTAGTGCAGTGGTGTTTGGGTAGTGTAGGGGTCGTGCTGAGGGTAGTGTTTTAGGGTTTAGGGTAGTGCAGTGGAGTTTGTGTAGTGTAGGGGGTCGTGCTGGGGGTAGTGTTTTAGGGTTTAGGGTAGTGCAGTGGTGTTTGTGTAGTGTAGGGGGTCGTGCTGGTGGTAGTGTTTTAGGGTTTAGGGTAGTGCAGTGGTGTTGGTGTAGTGTAGGGGGTCATGCTGGGGGTAGTGTGTTAGGGTTTAGGGCAGTGCAGTGGTGTTTGTGTAGTGTAGGGGGTCGTGCTGGGGGTAGTGTTTTAGGGTTTTGGGTAGTGCAGTGGTCTTTGGGTAGTGTAGGGGTCGTGCTGGGGTAGTGTTTTAGGGTTTAGGGTAGTGCAGTGGTGTTGGTGTAGTGTAGGGGGTCATGCTGGGGGTAGATTTAGGGTTTAGGGTAGTGCAGTGGTGTTTGGGTAGTGTAGGGGGTCGTGCTGGGGTAGATTTAGGGTTTCAGGTAGTGCAGTGTTGTTTGGGTAGTGTAGGGAGTCGTGCTGGGGGAGTATTTTAGGGTTTAGGGTAGTACAGTGGTGTTTGGGTAGTGTAGGGGTCGTGCTGGGGGTAGTGTTTTAGGGTTTAGGGTAGTGCAGTGGTGTTTGGGTAGTGTAGGGGGTCGTGCTGGGGGTAGTGGTTTAGGGTAGTGCAGTGGTGTTTGGGTAGTGTAGGGGGTACTGCTGGGGGTAGTGTTTTAGGGTTTAGGGTAGTACAATGGTGTTTGGGTAGTGTAGGGGGTACTGTTGGGGGTAGTGTTTTAGGGTTTAGGGTAGTGCAGTGGTGTTTGGGTAGTGTAGGGGGTACTGCTGGGGGTAGTGTTTAAGGGTTTTGGGTAGTGCAGTGGTGTTTGGGTAGTGTAGGGGGTCGTGCTGGGGGTAGTGTTTTAGGGTTTTGGGTAGTGCAGTGGTGTTTGTGTAGTGTAGGGGGTAGTGTTTTAGGGTTTAGGGTAGTGCAGTGGTGTTTGTGTAGTGTAGGGGGTCCTGCTGGGGGTAGTGTTTTAGGGTTTAGGGTAGTGCAGTGGTGTTTGTGTAGTGTAGGGGTCGTGTTTTAGGGTTTAGGGTAGTGCAGTGGTCTTTGGGTAGTGTAGGGGTCGTGCGGGGGGCAGTGTTTTAGGGTTTAGGGTAGTGCAGTGGTCTTTGGGTAGTGTAGGGGGTCATGCGGGGGGTAGTGTTTTAGGGTTTAGGGTAGTGCAGTGGTCTTTGGGTAGTGTAGGGGGTCGTGCGGGGGTAGTGTTTTAGGGTTTAGGGTAGTGCATTGGTGTTTGGGTAGTGTAGGGGGTCATGCGGGGGTAGTGTTTTAGGGTTTAGGGTAGTGCATTGGTGTTTGGGTAGTGTAGGGGGTCGTGCTGGGGGAGTGTTTTAGGGTTTAGGGCAGTGCAGTGCTGTTAGGGTAGTGTAGGGGGTTGTGCTGGGGGAGTGTTTCAGGGTTTAGGGCAGTGCAGTGGTGTTTGGGTAGTGTAGGGGTCATGCTGGGGGAGTGTTTTAGGGTTTAGGGCAGTGCAGTGGTGTTCGGGTAGTGTAGGGGTCGTGCTGGGGGGAGAGTTTTAGGGTTTGGGCAGTGCAGTGGTGTTCGGGCAGTGTAGGGGGTCATGCTGGGGCTGGTGTTTCAGGGTTTAGGGCAGTGCAGTGGTGTTCGGGCAGTGCAGGGGGACGTGCTGGGGCTGGTGTTTCAGGGTTTAGGACAGTGCAGTGGTGTTCGGGCAGTGTAGGGGGTCGTGCTGGGGGTAGTGGTTTAGGGTTTAGGGTAGTGCAGTGGTGTTTGGGTAGTGTAGGGGGTACTGCTGGGGGTAGTGTTTTAGGGTTTAGGGTAGTGCAATAGTGTTTGGGTAGTGTAGGGGGTACTGTTGGGGGTAGTGTTTTAGGGTTTAGGGTAGTGCAGTGGTGTTTGTGTAGTGTAGGGGGTCGTGCGGGGGTAGTGTTTTAGGGTTTAGGGTAGTGCAGTGGTCTTTGGGTAGTGTAGGGGGTCGTGCGGGGGTAGTGTTTTAGGGTTTAGGGTAGTGCAGTGGTCTTTGGGTAGTGTAGGGGGTCGTGCGGGTGGAAGTGTTTTAGGGTTTAGGGTAGTGCATTGGTGTTTGGGTAGTGTAGGGGGTCGTGCGGGGGTAGTGTTTTAGGGTTTAGGGTAGTGCATTGGTGTTTGGGTAGTGTAAGGGGTCGTGCTGGGGGGAGTGTTTTAGGGTTTAGGGCAGTGCAGTGGTGTTAGGGTAGTGTAGGGGGTCGTGCTGGGGGGAGTGTTTTAGGGTTTAGGGCAGTGCAGTGGTGTTCGGGTAGTGTAGGGGGTCGTGTTTTAGGGTTTAGGGTAGTGCAGTGGTCTTTGGGTCGTGTAGGGGTCGTGCGGGGGGTGGTGTTTCAGGGTTTTGGGCAGAGCAGTGGTGTTCGGGCAGTGTAGGGGGTCGTGCTGGGGGTAGTGTTTCCGGGTTTAGGGCAGTGCAGTGGTGTTCGGGCAATGTAGGGGGTTTTGCTGGGGGTGGTGTTTCAGGGTTTAGGGCAGTGGTGTTCGGGCAGTGTAGGGGTGGTGCAGGGGTGGTGTTTCAGGGTTTAGGTCAGTGCAGTGGTGTTCGGGCAGTGTAGGGGGTCTTGCTGGGTTGGTGTTTCAGGGATTAGGGCAGTGGTGTTCAGGCAGTGTAGGGGGTCTTGCTGGGGGTGTTGTTGCAGGGTTTAGGGCAGTGCAGTGTAGGGGGTCTTGCTGGGGGTAGTGTTTCAGGGTTTAGGGCAGCGCAGTGGTGTTCGGGCAGTGTAGGGGGTCATGCTGGGGGTAGTGTTTCAGGGTTTAGGGCAGTGTAGTGGTGTTCGGGCAGAGTAGGGGGTCTTGCTGGGGGTGATGTTTCAGGGTTTAGGGCAGTGCAGTGGTGTTCGGGCAGTGTAGGGGGTCGTGCTGGGGCTGGTGTTTCAGGGTTTAGGGCAGGACAGTGGTGTTCGGGCAGTGTACGGGGTCATGCTGGAGCCGGTGTTTCAGGGTTTAGGGCAGTGCAGTGGTGTTCGGGCAGTGTAGGGGGTCGTGCTGGGGCTGCTGTTTCAGGGTTTAGGGCAGTGCAGTGGTGTTCGGGCAGTGCAGGGGGACGTGCTGGGGCTGGTGTTTCAGGGTTTAGGACAGTGCAGTGGTGTTCGGGCAGTGTAGGGGGTCGTGCTGGGGGTAGTGGTTTAGGGTTTAGGGTAGTGCAGTGGTTTTGGGTAGTGTAACGGGTACTGCTGGGGGTAGTGTTTTAGGGTTTAGGGTAGTGCAATAGTGTTTGGGTAGTGTAGGGGGTACTGTTGGGGGTAGTGTTTTAGGGTTTAGGGTAGTGCAGTGGTGTTTGTGTAGTGTAGGGGGTACTGCTGGGGGTAGTGTTTTAGGGTTTAGGGTAGTGAAGTGGTGTTTGTGTAGTGTACGGGGTAGTGTTTTAGGGTTTAGGGTAGTGCAGTGGTGTTTGTGTAGTGTAGGGGGTCCTGCTGGGGGTAGTGTTTTAGGGTTTAGGGTAGTGCAGTGGTGTTTGTGTAGTGTAGGGGGTCGTGTTTTAGGGTTTAGGGTAGTGCAGTGGTCTTTGGGTAGTGTAGGGGTCGTGCGGGGGGCAGTGTTTTAGGGTTTAGGGTAGTGCAGTGGTCTTTGGGTAGTGTAGGGGGTCGTGCGGGGGGTAGTGTTTTAGGGTTTAGGGTAGTGCAGTGGTCTTTGGGTAGTGTAGGGGTCGTGCGGGGGTAGTGTTTTAGGGTTTAGGGTAGTGCATTGGTGTTTGGGTAGTGTAGGGGTCGTGCGGGGGTAGTGTTTTAGGGTTTAGGGTAGTGCATTGGTGTTTGGGTAGTGTAGGGGGTCGTGCTGGGGGCAGTGTTTTAGGATTTAGGGTAGTGCAGTGGTGTTAGGGTAGTGTAGGGGGTCATGCTGGGGGGAGTGTTTTAGGGTTTAGGGCAGTGCAGTGGTGTTCGGGTAGGGTAGGGGGTCGTGCTGGGGGAGAGTTTTAGGGTTTGGGCAGTGCAGTGGTGTTTGGGTAGTGTAGGGGGTCATGCTGGGGGAGTGTTTTAGGGTTTAGGGCAGTGCAGTGGTGTTCGGGTAGAGTAGGGGGTCGTGCTGGGGGAGTGTTTTAGGGTTTAGGGTAGTGCATTGGTGTTCGGGTAGTGTAGGGGGTCGTGCTGGGGGTAGTGTTTTAGTGTTTAGGGTAGAGCAGTGGTGTTCAGGTAGTGTAGGGGGTCGTGCTGGGGGTAGTGTTTTAGGGTTTAGGGCAGTGTAGTGGTGTGCGGTCAGTGTAGGGGGTCCTGCTGGGGCTGGTGTTTCAGGGTTTATGGCAGTGCAGTGGTGTTCGGGCAGTGTAGGCGGTCATGCTGGGGGTGGTGTTTCAGGGTTTAGGGCAGTGCAGTGGTGTTCGGGCAGTGTAGGGGGTCGTGCGGGGGTAGTGTTATAGGGTTTAGGGTAGTGCATTGGTGTTTGGGTAGTGTAGGGGGTCGTGCTGGGGGGAGTGTTTTAGGGTTTAGGGCAGTGCAGTGGTGTTAGGGTAGTATAGGGGGTCGTGCTGGGGGGAGTGTGTTAGGGTTTAGGGCAGTGCAGTGGTGTTCGAGTAGTGTAGGGGGTCGTGCTGGGGGGAGAGTTTTAGGGTTTGGGCAGTGCAGTGGTGTTTGGGTAGTGTAGGGGGTCATGCTGGGGGAGTGTTTTAGGGTTTAGGGCAGTGCAGTGGTGTTCGGGTAGAGTAGGGGGTCGTGCTGGGGGAGTGTTTTAGGGTTTAGGGTAGTGCAGTGGTGTTCGGGTAGTGTAGGTGGTCGTGCTGGGGGTAGTGTTTTAGGGTAGAGCAGTGGTGTTCAGGTAGTGTAGGGGGTCGTGCTGGGGGTAGTGTTTTAGGGTTTAGGGCAGTGCAGTGGTGTTCGGGCAGTGTAGGGGGTCCTGCTGGGGGTGGTGTTTTAGGGTTTAGGACAGTGCAGTGGTGTTCGGGCAGTGTAGGCGGTCATGCTGGGGGTGGTGTTTCAGGGTTTAGGGCAGTGCAGTGGTGTTCGGGCAGTGTAGGGGGTCGTGCTGGGGCTGGTGTTTCAGGGATTAGGGCAGTGCAGTGATGTTCAGTCAGTGTAGGGGGTCGTGCTGGGGGTGGTGTTTCAGGCTTTAGGGCAGTGCAGTGGTGTTCGGGCAGTGTAGGGGGTCTTGCTGGGGGTGGTGTTTCAGGGTTTAGGGCAGTGGTGTTCATGCAGTGTAGGGGGTCGTGCTGGGGGTGGTGTTTCAGGGTTTAGGGCAGTGGTGTTCGGGCAGTGTAGGGGGTCGTGCTGGGGCTGGTGTTTCAGGGTTTAGGGCAGTGCAGTGGTGTTCGGGCAGTGTAGGGGGTCATGCTGGGGCTGGTGTTTCAGGGTTTAGGGCAGTGCAGTGGTGTTCGGGCAGTGTAGGGGTCGTGGTGGGGCTAGTGTTTCAGGGTTTAGTGCAGTGGTGTTCGGCAAGTGTAGGGGGTCGTGCTGGGGGTAGTGTTTCAGGGTTTAGGGCAGTGCAGTGGTGTTCGGGCAGTTTAGGGGGTCGTGCTGGGGGTGGTGTTTCAGGGTTGAGGGCAGTGCAGTGGTGTTCGGGCAGTGTAGGGGTCGTGCTGGGGGTAGTATTTCAGGGTTTAGGGCAGTTCAATGTTGTTCGGGAGTGTAGGGGGTCTTGCTGGGGGTGGTGTTTCAGGGTTTAGGGCAGTGGTGTTCAGGCAGTGTAGGGGGTCTTGCTGGGGCTGTTGTTTCAGGGTTTAGGGCAGTGCAGTGGTGTTCGGGCAGTGTAGGGGGTTGTGCTGGGGGTGGTGTTTCAGGGTTTAGGGCAGTTCAGTGGTGTTCGGGCAGTGTAGGGGGTCTTGCTGGGGGTGGTGTTTCAGGGTTTAGGGCAGTGGTGTTCAGGCAGTGTAGGGGGTCTTGCTGGGGCTGTTGTTTCAGGGTTTAGGGCAGTGCAGTGGTGTTCGGGCAGTGTAGGGGGTCATGCTGGGGGTGGTGTTTCAGGGTTTAGGGGAGTGCAGTGGTGTTCGGGCAGTGTAGGGGGTCGTGCTGGGGGTAGTTTTTCAGGGTTTAGGGCAGTGCAGTGAGTGGTGTTCGGGCAGTGTAGGGGGTCGTGCTGGGGGTGGTGTTTCAGGGTTTAGGGCAGTGCAGTGGTGTTCGGGCAGTGTAGGGGGTCCTGCTGGGGCTGGTGTTTCAGGGTTTAGGGCAGTGCAGTGGTGTTCGGGCAGTGTAGGGGGTCGTGCTGGGGCTGGTGTTTCAGGGTTTAGGGCAATGCAGTGGTGTTCGGGAAGTGTAGGGGGTCGTGCTGGGGCTGGTGTTTCAGGGTTTAGGGCAGTGCAGTGGTGTTCGGGCAGTGTAGGGGGTCGTGCTGGGGTTAGTGTTTCAGGGTTTAGGGCAGAGCAGTGGTGTTCACGCAGTGTAGGGGGTCGTGCTGGGGGTGGTGTTTTAGGGTTTAGGGCAGTGCAGTGGTGTTCGGGCAGTGTAGGGGGTCTTGCTGGGGGTGGTGTTTCAGGGTTTAGGGCAGTGGTGTTCAGGCAGTGTAGGGGGTCTTGCTGGGGGTGTTGTTGCAGGGTTTAGGGCAGTGCAGTGTAGGGGGTCTTGCTGGGGGTAGTGTTTCAGGGTTTAGGGCAGTGCAGTGGTGTTCGGGCAGTGTAGGGGGTCATGCTGGGAGTGGTGTTTCAGGGTTTAGGGCAGTGTAGTGGTGTTCGGGCAGAGTAGGGGTCTTGCTGGGGGTGATGTTTCAGGGTTTAGGGCAGTGCAGTGGTATTCGGGCAGTGTAGGGGGTCGTGCAAGGGGGTGGTGTTTCAGGGTTTAGGGCAGTGCAGTGGTGTTCGGGCAGTGTAGGGGGTCGTTCTGGGGGTGGTGTTTCAGGGTTTAGGGCAGTGCAGTGGTGTTCGGGCAGTGTAGGGGGTCGTGCTGGGGGGTGGTGTTTCATGGTTTAGGGCAGTGCAGTGGTGTTCGGGCAGTGCAGGGGGACGTGCTGGGGCTGGTGTTTTAGGGTTTAGGGCAGTGCAGTGGTGTTCGGGAAGTGTAGGGGGTCGTGCTGGGGCTGGTGTTTCAGGGTTTAGGGCAGTGCAGTGGTGTTCTGGCAGTGTAGGGGGTCATGCTGGGGTTGGTGTTTCAGGGTTTAGGGCAGAGCAGTAGTGTTCACGCAGTGTAGGGGGTCGTGCTGGGGGTGGTGTTTCATGGTTTAGGGCAGTGCAGTGGTGTTTGGGTAGTGTAGGGGGTCGTGCTGGGGCTGGTGTTTCAGGGTTTAGGGCAGTGCAGTGGTGTTCAGGCAGTGTAGGGGGATGTGCTGGAGCTGGTGTTTCAGGGTTTAGGGCACTGCAGTGGTGTTCGGGCAGTGTAGGGGGTCGTGCTGGGGCTGGTGTTTCAGGGTTTAGGGCAGTGCAGTGGTGTTCGGGCAGTGTAGGCGGTCGTGCTGGGGCTGGTGATTTAGGGTTTAGGGCAGTGCAGTGGTGTTTGGGCAGTGTAGGGGGTGTTGCTGGGGCTGGTGTTTCAGGGTTTAGGGCAGTGCAGTGGTGTTCGGGCAATGTAGGGGGTCATGCAGGGCTGGTGTTTCAGGGTTTAGGGCAGTGCAGTGGTGTTCGGGCAGTGTAGGGGGTCATGCTGGGGCTGGTGTTTCAGGGTTTAGGGCAGTGCAGTGATGTTCGGTCAGTGTAGGGGGTCATGCTGGGGGTGGTGTTTCAGGCTTTAGGGCAGTGCAGTGGTGTTTGGGCAGTGTAGGGGGTCTTGCTGGGGGTGGTGTTTCAGGGTTTAGGGCAGTGGTGTTCATGCAGTGTAGGGGGTCGTGCTGGGGGTGGTGTTTCAGGGTTTAGGGCAGTGGTGTTCGGGCAGTGTAGGGGGTCGTGCTGGGGCTGGTGTTTCAGGGTTTAGGGCAGTGCAGTGGTGTTCGGGCAGTGTAGGGGGTCATGCTGGGGCTGGTGTTTCAGGGTTTAGGGCAGTGCAGTGGTGTTCGGGCAGTGTAGGGGGTCGTGGTGGGGCTAGAGTTTCAGGGTTTAGTGCAGTGGTGTTCGGCAAGTGTAGGGGGTCGTGCTGGGGGTGGTGTTTCAGGGTTTAGGGCAGTGCAGTGGTGTTCGGGCAGTGTAGGGGGTCGTGCTGGGGGTGGTGTTTCAGGGTTTAGGGCAGTGCAGTGGTGTTCGGGCAGTGCAGGGGGACGTGCTGGGGCTGGTGTTTCAGGGTTTAGGGCAGTGCAGTGATGTTCTGGCAGTGTAGGGGGTCGTGCTGGGGGTGGTGTTTCAGGCTTTAGAGCAGTGCAGTGGTGTTCGGGCAGTATAGGGGGTCGTGCTGGGGGTGGTGTTTCAGGGTTTAGGGCAGTGCAGTGGTGTTCGGGCAGTGTAGGGGGTCGTGCTGGGGGTAGTATTTCAGGGTTTAGGGCAGTTCAGTGGTGTTCGGGAGTGTAGGGGGTCTTGCTGGGGGTGGTGTTTCAGGGTTTAGGGCAGTGGTGTTCAGGCAGTGTAGGGGGTCTTGCTGGGGCTGTTGTTTCAGGGTTTAGGGCAGTGCAGTGGTGTTCGGGCAGTGTAGGGGGTTGTGCTGGGGGTGGTGTTTCAGGGTTTAGGGCAGTTCAGTGGTGTTCGGGCAGTGTAGGGGGTCTTGCTGGGGGTGGTGTTTCAGGGTTTAGGGCAGTGGTGTTCAGGCAGTGTAGGGGGTCTTGCTGGGGCTGTTGTTTCAGGGTTTAGGGCAGTGCAGTGGTGTCCGGGCAGTGTAGGGGGTCTTGCTGGGTGTAGTGTTTCAGGGTTTAGGGCAGTGCAGTGGTGTTCGGGCAGTGTAGGGGGTCGTGCTGGGGGTGGTGTTTTAGGGTTTAGGGCAGTGCAGTGGTGTTCGGGCAGTGTAGGGGGTCGTGCTGGGGGTAGTATTTCAGGGTTTAGGGCAGTGCAGTGAGTGGTGTTCGGCAGTGTAGGGGGTCGTGCTGGGGGTGGTGTTTCAGGGTTTAGGGCAGTGCAGTGGTGTTCGGGCAGTGTAGGGGGTCGTGCTGGGGCTGGTGTTTCAGGGTTTAGGGCAATGCAGTGGTGTTCGGGAAGTGTAGGGGGTCGTGCTTGGGCTGGTGTTTCAGGGTTTAGGGCAGTGCAGTGGTGTTCGGGCAGTGTAGGGGGTCGTGCTGGGGTTAGTGTTTCAGGGTTTAGGGCAGAGCAGTGGTGTTCACGCAGTGTAGGGGGTCGTGCTGGGGTTGGTGTTTTAGGGTTTAGGGCAGTGCAGTGGTGTTCGGGCAGTGTAGGGGGTCTTGCTGGGGGTGGTGTTTCAGGGTTTAGGGCAGTGGTGTTCAGGCAGTGTAGGGGGTCTTGCTGGGGGTGTTGTTGCAGGGTTTAGGGCAGTGCAGTGTAGGGGGTCTTGCTGGGGGTAGTGTTTCAGGGTTTAGGGCAGTGCATTGGTGTTCGGGCAGTGTAGGGGGTCATGCTGGGAGTGGTGTTTCAGGGTTTAGGGCAGTGTAGTGGTGTTCGGGCAGAGTAGGGGGTCTTGCTGGGGGTGATGTTTCAGGGTTTAGGGCAGTGCAGTGGTATTCGGGCAGTGTAGGGGGTCGTGCAGGGGGTGGTGTTTCAGGGTTTAGGGCAGTGCAGTGGTGTTCGGGCAGTGTAGGGGGTCGTTCTGGGGGTGGTGTTTCAGGGTTTAGGGCAGTGCAGTGGTGTTCGGGCAGTGTAGGGGGTCGTGCTGGGGGGTGGTGTTTCAGGGTTTAGGGCAGTGCAGTGGTGTTCGGGCAGTGCAGGGGGACGTGCTGGGGCTGGTGTTTTAGGGTTTAGGGCAGTGCAGTGGTGTTCGGGAAGTGTAGGGGGTCGTGCTGGGGCTGGTGTTTCAGGGTTTAGGGCAGTGCAGTGGTGTTCTGGCAGTATAGGGGGTCGTGCTGGGGTTGGTGTTTCAGGGTTTAGGGCAGAGCAGTGGTGTTCACGCAGTGTAAGGGGTCGTGCTGGGGGTGGTGTTTCATGGTTTAGGGCAGTGCAGTGGTGTTCGGGTAGTGTAGGGGGTCGTGCTGGGGCTGGTGTTTCAGGGTTTAGGGCAGTGCAGTGGTGTTCGGGCAGTGTAGGGGGATGTGCTGGAGCTGGTGTTTCAGGGTTTAGGGCACTGCAGTGGTGTTCGGGCAGTGTAGGGGGTCGTGCTGGGGCTGGTGTTTCAGGGTTTAGGGCAGTGCAGTGGTGTTCGGGCAGTGTAGGCGGTCGTGCTGGGGCTGGTGTTTTAGGGTTTAGGGCAGTGCAGTGGTGTTCGGGCAGTGTAGGGGGTCGTGGTGGGGCTAGTGTTTCAGGGTTTAGGGCAGTGCAGTGGAGTTCGGCAAGTGTAGGGGGTCGTGCTGGGGGTGGTGTTTCAGGGTTTAGGGCAGTGCAGTGGTGTTCGGGCAGTGTAGGGGGTCGTGCTGGGGGTGGTGTTTCAGGGTTTAGGGCAGTGCAGTGGTGTTCGGGCAGTGCAGGGGGACGTGCTGGGGCTGGTGTTTCAGGGTTTAGGGCAGTGCAGTGATGTTCGGGCAGTGTAGGGGGTCGTGCTGGGGCTGGTGTTTCAGGGTTTAGGGCAGTGCAGTGGTGTTTGGACAGTGTAGGGGGTCATGCTGGGGCTGGTGTTTCAGGGTTTAGGGCAGTGCAGTGGTGTTCGGGCAGTGTAGGGGGTCATGCTGGGGCTAGTGTTTCAGGGTTTAGGGCAGTGCAGTGGCGTTCGGGCAGTATAGGGGGTCATGCTGGGGCTAGTGTTTTAGGGTTTTGGGCAGAGCTGTGGTGTTCGGGCAGTGTAGGGGGTCGTGCTGGGGGTGGTGTGTCAGGCTTTAGGGCAGTGCAGTGGTGTTTGGGCAGTGTAGGGGGTCTTGCTGGGGGTGGTGTTTCAGGGTTAAGGGCAGTGGTGTTCAGGCAGTGTAGGGGGTCGTGCTGGGGGTGGTGTTTCAGGGTTTAGGGCAGTGTAGGGGTCATGCTGGGGCTGGTGTTTCAGGGTTTAGGGCAGTGCAGTTGTGTTCGGGCAGTGTAGGGGGTCGTGCTGGGGCTAGTGTTTCAGGGTTTAGGTCAGTGCAGTGCAGTGGTGTTCGGGCAGTGTAGGGGGTCGTGCTGGGGCTAGTGTTTTAGGGTTTTGGGCAGAGCTGTGGTGTTCGGGCAGTGTAGGGGGTCGTGCTGGGGGTGGTGTTTCAGGCTTTAGAGCAGTGCAGTGGTGTTCGGCAAGTGTAGAGGGTCGTGCTGGGGGTGGTGTTTCAGGGTTTAGGGCAGTGCAGTGGTGTTCGGGCAGTGTAGGGGGTCGTGCTGGGGTGGTGTTTCAGGGTTTAGTGCAGTGCAGTGGTGTTCGGGCAGTGTAGGGGGTCGTGCTGGGGGTGGTGTTTCAGGGTTTAGGGCAGTGCAGTGGTGTTCGGGCAGTGTAGGGGGTCGTGCTGGGGTGGTTTTTCAGGGTTTAGGGCAGTGCAGTGGTGTTCGGGCAGTGTAGGGGTCGTGCTGGGGGTAGTGTTTTAGGGTTTAGGGCAGTGCAGTGGTGTTCGGGCAGTGTAGGGGGTCGTGCTGGGGTAGTCTTTTAGGGTTTAGGGCAGTGCAGTGGTGTTCTTGCAGTGTAGGGGGTCGTGCTGTGGTAGTGTTTTAGGGTTTAGGGCAGTGCAGTGGTGTTTGTGTAGTGGACAGCGCATGCGCTGCGTCGCTAGGCGAGACCTAAAAAGCATTGCACCAAGATGGCTGCCAACACTTCCCGGATTGAGGTGTTGGCAGCCAATTAGAGCCAAGCTTGTGCTTGTGTAGTTAGGTCCCGCCCAGATATATAAAGATTTTTTCCTTTAATATCTCGAAAACTACGGAACGGATTTACACCATTTAAAAAAAGGGCACTTTCTGAACCAAGCACTACCTTTTTGCCAAATTTGGTGTAATTCCGTTCAGCAGTTTTGACTGTAACCGTGTCTAAAGTTTCCTATGGGAAATTGATTTTTTTTACCTCTATTTTTTTAATTTCTCAGGAACTACTGAACGGATTTACACCATTTAAAGAAAAGGGCGTTTTCTGAACCAGGGGCTACCTTTTTGCCAAATTTGGTGTAATTCCGTTCAGCAGTTCGGGCTGTAGCCGTGTCTAAAGTTTCCTGAGGGAAATAACATGGGGAAAACGCGTTTTGGGACCCCCCTTTTTTCTCGGCCTCCGCTTGACGAATCACCCCGAAACTTACAGGATAGGAGCTGACCGGAGCGCCCCACTAGTTTTGAAAATTTCGCGAAGATTCGTCATCCGGCGCCAAAGTTATTGGGAAAAGAAAAAACGCTTTTCCTATGGAAACTAGGTCTTAACTATAACTATCTACTGGCTGTGAGAAGTTGGCCTGGCATATGCTGTCCACTAATTATAGTGGGCACCTTGCACCAGTCCAAACAACCCCTTATTGGAGATAGGTTAAAGACAACCTTATTGAAAGCTATCCTAGTGGTAGCTATGGAGAGCAACCTTCAGGCTAAGTCTTGAAGGAATGTAAAGCAGCTTGTTTTACCAGTCTATAATCTCTTGAGTGACCAAATGAAAGAGCACCACACCAGGTATATATTCAAAATATATGTATTTATTGCTAAACACACCCCTCTAGTCTCTTTATGAGGCTAGAGTTCGAAGTACATAAGTTAGAAGTTATTTAAACACAGTAATCGCACAAATACACGTTTGGGCCCTAGGGGCGTACCAAACCATATACCAATAAAGTGGTATAAGAACCACGACTGAACTAGACACTAGGCCTAGAGCCTCTAGAAGTGCTTGGACCACAAGGAACCACCCAAGGTAGTGACACAGGGGACCCACGGGGGACGCGTGCAGTGTAAATACACAACCGCGATACGCCGTTGACTTCTATGGAGAAAGTTGCGATCAGGAAATTAAAGAAAAGGGACACTTAAAGGAGGACTTGGAGCAAACCCTTTGAGAACTAGTACTTTGAAGAGTCTCTACCCACGGGAGCACCGGAGTACTCGTGTTACCTCACCCAGGGAAGACGGGTGCATAGGTGCCTTTTGGGGTCGGGTTTCGTCGTCGATTTGAATGGCGATCTGCTGCAAAGTGCTGCTGGCGACCAAGTGGAAAGTGTCCGGGTGGATCCAAGAGTGGATCGGAGATCTGAAGAACCTGAAAGCAGAGGGGACAGAGTCTGGGTCACTAGCCAGTGACCAGGAAGGCGATGGACAGATGCCCACCGATGTCGAGTGCTTCAGGTGCATTGACGGTCGTCTTGACTCTTCAGCCACGAGGTCCAGGAGGAGTTGTCGGCGACCAGGAGCAGGATTCGGGCTGGTACACAATGTCTGATGAGTGCTGAGGTGTCGGCGACCAGATTAGACCCAACAAGCCTTGGCAACGGCAAGTCTCGATGAAGATGTAGATCGTCGATGGTGCAGACCAGCAAGGTCTTGGGAACTCACCCAGCAAGGGTAAGTGAGGGCAGGCCTGGAGCAACCAGGATGCCCAAGAAAAAAAAGATTGGCCTTCGTTAAGGGCTACTAGCCAACGGGCTAGCAACCGCGAAGGAGCCTCAAGACGTCGCATGTGGATCTGGCTCACAGGACACTCCTGGAGTGGAGGCCAGTGATCTTCGGTGCAGTTGGTGCTGGAGGCTAGGGCTACTAGGAGCCCAAAGCACGACTTCGTGGGATACCCAGAAGAGGATGCACTTGCAAATGTGCTCGGTGTCCAGGGGTCACGGTCTCACATCACCCACGATAGCTACGGGCCTCAGCTTTGCTGGGAACTCAGGGTAGCCTCGAGGAAGTCTGAGAATCCACCTCTGGTGATGCGAAGACTTCGGCGTCCGACCGGAGCTTCAGAAATGCAGACCAGACAGATGCGTCTTTGGTGCCTGCCAAGCAGGGGAGTCACTCCTTGACCCCAAGGGAGATTCTTCTGTCCTCTAATCTTTAGTAGAGCGTCGAAGGTACAGGATTCTGTTTCAGAGTTTCGTCCAGGGATAATCTAAAGTCCTAAGGACTGGGTTCCTATACTTATACTAAGTTTAGGGGTTGGACTACTCTGTGGCCCCACCTATGGGTGGGTCAGGGCAGAGGGGTGGCTACACCCCTTTCCCTTTGTCCAGTTCGCGCCAAAGCAGGGGCTGCAAGCCCCTGATCCGGTTTGAACTGGGGTATGCACAGGGACACCAAGTGTGCCCCCAGTGCAGGACTTCAAAGCACCCGAAAGTGCTCCCGCCCAGCCCCAATACACATTATCCTGTCTGGGGAGGTGGTCACACCTCCCTGGGACAGGAAACCTATTGTCCAGGCCTCCCCTGCCGGAGTTTCGTCCAGCAGCAGGAGGCCAGACTCGTGTCTGTGGCAGCAGCATCCATTTTGTGATGCCAGGGCTTTGGAAAGAAGTTACCGGGCTAGCCAGAGTTAACATGTCTTTCCCTCTAGAAGGGTGGAATGCTACCCCCGCTGCCAGAATTGGCGGGGGGGTAGTATTCCAAGATGTTTGACACCAAACACGACATGTTTAGGTGCAGCCATTCCAAAGTTAGCATTTAACGCGAGGTTATAATGCGCTTAAGAGTATATGGTCAGGCTGCACTACAAACAGCATCAGAGAAGGGTCTCCGAATGCTGCAGAGGGGCCCTGCTCATGCAGGGGCACCCTCTCACATAGGAACCATGCACTCTGCCTCTAGGATTGATAAGGCCTGCCTTAGGAGTGACTTATAGGTTTATATGTGTGTATGTATTTAGTGATATAGGTAACCTATATCACAGTAAGGGGTGCATGCACCACCTTACCCAGGCTGCAGTAGCAGACCTGTGGTGTCAGTTTGGATGGCCTTCCAGGGGTGGCATAATACATCCTGCAGCCCCTGGCAGGCCTCTGAGGTACCTATGCCCTTGGTACATAGTATACCATATACTAGGGACTTATAAGGGCACTCCAGATTCCAATCAGTGATGTGCCTAAGGCACATGGAAACCATTTTAGAGAGGAAGCAGCTAGGCTGGGGTTCTGATTAGCAGGGCCCCAGCCAGACTAATGTCGAAAAACAGTGAAGCATCAGCAAAAAGTGGGGGTACCCATGTGAAGCAGATCCTACTCTCCTACACAACCCCCCCCAAACGTAGGGACATTAAACTAACCTTGCCCAGTTAAGTCTTCATGTTCTAAGTGGAAGTACCTAGAGAGTCCATCTGCATTGGCATGGTTACTCCCAGGTCTATGTTCCACTGTAAAGTCCATCCCCTGTAGGGAAATGGACCACCTAAGCAGTTTGGGGTTTTCACCCTTCATTTGTTTTAGCCATAAGAGGGGCTTATGGTCTGTCTGAACCAGGAAGTGTGTACCAAACAAGTATGGCCTCAACTTCTTCAGAGCCCAGACCACAGCAAAGGCCTCCCTCTCTATGGCTGACCAACGTTTCTCTCTAGGGGTCAGCCTTCTGCTAATGAAAGCTACTGGCTGATCCTGACCTTCTTCATTCAATTGTGACAGTACAGCCCCTACCCCCAATTCAGATGCATCAGTTTGAACAATGAACTTCTTGGAGTAATCAGGACTCTGTAGAATGGGAGCAGTGCACATGGCCTGCTTCAGGTCATCAAATGCCTTTTGACAGCTAACTGTCCACTGAACCTTTTTGGGCATTTTCTTAGAAGTTAAGTCATTCAGGGGTGTCACTATTGATCCATACCCCTTGACAAATCTCCTATAGTACCCAGTCAGGCCTAAGAAGGCTCTCACCTGAGTCTGGGTAGTGGGAGCAGTCCAGTCCATGATAGTCTGGATCTTGCTCTGCAAATGTTGAACCTGGCCTCCACCCACAAGGTGGCCCAGGTACACAACCTGACTCTGCCCTATCTGGCACTTAGTGGCCTTGATAGTCAGGCCTGCCTTTTGCAGGGCCTGTAAAACATTCCTGAGGTGGACCAGGTGATCCTCCCAGGTGGAGCTAAAGACAGCAATATCATCTAGATATGCTGCACTATAGGCTTCCAGACCTGTGAGAACTGTATTCACCAACCTCTGGAAAGTGGCAGGTGCATTCTTCAGACCAAAGGGCATCACCACAAATTGATAATGCCCACTAGGGGTTGAGAATGCTGTTTTGGGCTTTGCAGTATCAGCTAGTCTGATCTGCCAGTAGCCAGCTGTCAAGTCAAATGTGCTGAGATATTTGGCTGAGGCCAAAGTATCTATGAGCTCATCTGCCCTTGGTATTGGATGGGCATCAGTCCTAGTGACTGCATTGAGACCCCTGTAGTCCACACAAAACCTCATCTCTCTTTTTCCACCACTGGTGTGAGGTTTTGGTACAAGGACCACTGGACTAGCCCAAGGGCTATCTGAGGGTTCAATAACTCCCAACTCCAACATTTTCTGGACTTCAGTCCTGATACAGTCCCTGACATGGTCAGGTTGCCTATAAATCTTATTTTTAATAGGCAGACTGTCCCCAGTGTCCACTTCATGAGTGCACCAGGTGGTCTGACTGGGTGTCAGTGAAAACATATGTCTAAACTGATTGAGCACTTGTCTACAATCAGTTTGTTGCTGGGTAGTGAGGCTGCCTGCCAAGGCTACACCATCTACTGACCCATCGTCAGGGTTCTGTGAGAGCAGGTCAGGGAGTGGGTCACTCTCTTCCTCCTGCCCTTCATCAGTAGCCATGAGCAAGCCCATGTCTGCCCTGTCCACATATGGTTTTAACCTGTTGACATGGAGAACCCTGTGGGGACTCCTGGGTGTTCCTAGGTCTACTAAGTAGGTAACCTCACCCTTCTGCTCAACAATAGTGTGGGGTCCACTCCATTTGTCTTGGAGAGCTGCTGGGGCCACTGGCTCCAACACCCACACCTTCTGTCCTGGCTGGTAAACAGTCAGAACAGCCTTTTGGTCATGCCAGGCCTTTTGAAGTTCCTGGCTAGCCTCAAGGTTTTTGGTTGCCTTTTTCATATACTCAGCCATCCTGGAGCGGAGACCAAGTACATAGTCCACTATGTCTTGCTTTGGGGGCTTGAGAGGTAACTCCCATCCTTCCTTCACCAAGCACAGTGGACCCCTCACAGGGTGGCCAAACAGAAGTTCAAAAGGGCTGTAACCAACTCCCTTCTGAGGCACCTCCCTATATGCAAATAAAAGGCAGGGCAAGAGTATGTCCCATCTTCGCCTAAGCTTTTCTGGGAGCCCTTTAATCATGCCCTTCAAGGTTTTGTTGAATCTCTCAACTAAACCATTGCATTGTGGGTGATAGGGTGTGGTGAACTTATAAGTCACTCCACACTCCTTCCACATTGCTTTTAAGTACCCAGACATGAAGTTAGCACCCCTGTCTGATACTACCTCCTTAGGAAAGCCCACTCTTGAGAAAATTCCCAGGAGGGCCCTTGCCACCACAGGTGCTGTAGTGGTCCTGAGGGGAATAGCTTCTGGGTACCTGGTGGCATGATCCACTACCACCAGGATAAACCTGTGCCCAGATGCTGTTTGGGGATCCATGGGACCAACAATGTCAATCCCTACCCTTTCAAAGGGCACCCCCACCACAGGTAGTGGTATCAGGGGGCCTTTGTAGTGCCACCTGCCTTGCCACTGGCCTGGCAGGTTACACAGGAGCGACAAAACTCCTTGGTGTCTTCAGACATGTGGGGCCAGTGAAAGTGAGGGACAATTCTGTCCCAAGTCTTGTTCTGGCCCAGGTGACCTGCCAAGGGAATATCATGGGCTAGGGTCAATAGGAAGCCCCTGAACTTCAGAGGTATAACCAACCTCCTGGTAGCACCAGGCTTGGGGTCTCTACTCTCTGAGTACAGGAGTCCATCATCCCAATACACTGTATGGGGACCACTAGCTTTCCCAGCAGCCTCAGCAGCAGCTTGCTGTCTGAGGGGTTCAAGGGAGGGGCAGCTCTGCTGCTCCTGGCTCAGATCTGCCCTAGAAGGTCCCCCTGTCCCCAAGAACTCAACCTGGTCAGGTTCAAGTTCCTCTGGGACAGTTCCTTCTTCAGGACTGAGATCATCCCCCTCAAGGGACTGATCTTCCTCCTGAGCCAAGGGGAAGGCACTGCCTTAACCCTACTACTCCTCCTCTTGGAAGGCACTTGGTCCATTCTTCCAGAATCCAAGGCCTGTTCAGTGCTAGACATTTTGGCTTGTGACCTGGTCACAGCAAACACATCTGCAGGGATCCCCAGCATTTCTGCATGGGTCCTGAGCTCCACTTCTGCCCAAGCAGAAGTCTCTAAGTCATTGCCAAGCAAGCATTCGACTGGTAGGTTTGCACTCACCACAACCTTCTTAAGGCCAGTTACCCCTCCCCAGGAGAAGTTAACAACTGCCAGAGTATGGTCTGTTCTGACATTGCTAGCATTGGTCACTTGGTACATCTCACCAAGTATAACTTGCCCAGGATGCACAAGGTCTTGTGTCACCATTGTGACACTTGCCCCTGTGTCCCTAAATGCCAAAGCCTCTCGTCCATTGATTAAAGGCTGTTGTCTGTACTTGCCCAGATTACTGGGACTCACAGAGGAGGTCACATCCATGCCTCCATCACAGACTAACACAGCCTGAGTCAGTTCTCTGACTAGGTCAGAGCCCAACTCAGTACCCAGGGTGAACCCTACTAAACCCTTGGCTGGAGCACTCCCACCAACTGTACTAGGGGGAACAGGTGCCTTAGGGGCATTGGTGGGTGCTGGACTTGAGTCTTTGGACTTGGTGCAATCACTGGTCCAGTGGGTCTTTTGCTTACAGACCTTGCACCATGGTTTTCTTTGGCCTTTCCCTTTTGTAGACTGTGAATCCCCACCTGAAGAAGATTTTTGGGGGCCTGATGAAGACTTTTGATCTTTACCCTTCTCCCCACCCTTTTCAGAGTTCTTAGCATCTTGCTTCTTGGTTTCCCCACCTTGGTTCTGTACCTTCTGCTTCACCCTGGTTCTGACCCATTTGTCTGCCTTCTTTCCCAATTCTTGGGGAGAGGTCAGATCAGAGTCTACCAGGTATTGATGCAACAGCTGATTTTGACAGTTATTAAGAATCTGCTCCCTCATTATCAGATTGTACAATCCTGAGAAGTCACACACCTTACTGCCCATCAACCAGCCTTCCAGAGCCTTGGCAGAACAATCCACATAGTCTACCCAGTCTTGAGTCTGTGCTTTTTGGGTATCTCTGAACTTCAACCTGTACTGTTCAGTGGTTAGGCCAAACCCATCAATAAGAGCACTCTTCAAGACCTTGTAATTATCAGCATCCTCCTCTCTAACAGTGAGGAGCTTATCTCTACCTTTGTCTGCAAAGGAGAGCCACAAGATTGCTGCCCACTGCTCCTGAGGGACCTTCTGTACTTTACAGGCCCTCTCTAGAGCAGTTATCCACTTGTGGATGTCATCCCCATTCTGATAGGGAGGGACAATCTTGCTCAGGTTCCTATGGTCATAGGACCTTTCCCTATCTCTAGGGACATGGCTGCCACCATGGGACTCTAGTCCCAACTTTCTTTTCTCTCTAAAGAGATCTAGGGACTCCCTGTCTAAGGCTACTTGCTTCCTTCTGAGTTCAAGCTGAGCTTCCTCATATTGAATCAGCCTCTTTCTTCTCTCATGAGAGGATTCCCTCCTATGAGATGAGACAGAGCTCCCTATTGAGGTGCCAGAGTGGTTAGACTCCTGAGAAGGAGATCTAGACTTTCTGGGCACACTCATAATCCTTCCTGGGGGGACAAAGAGGGCATCATCCTGATCATCCTCTTCATCTTCCTCAGGAGGGATTGGGTTATCCAGGTCAGGGTCATTGTCACCCTCCTGGCCAGTTTCAGAGGGGGGCTGGGGGTATTTCTACCCCTGGTCCCATCCTCATCTTCTGCCCCACCCTCAGCTCCTACCCCTTCAGTCCCCAAGGGCTTACTAAGGTCATAAGCCACCAACAACTCTTTAAGGTGTTGGGTGGTGGGACTTTGGCCTGTCCTTATTTTTCTCAAGTTACATAATGCTCTCAATTCCAAGAATGGGAGTGTATCATACTTGGAGGGTGGAAGCTCAGTGGCTTCCTGCAAGGATTCTTTAGATCCTACCCTTAAAGACATTACTAGTGTGGTGTGGTGTATGCACTACCTACTCTAGTGTGGCCTACTAAACTCTCTTGAGTTGTAGAAAGGGTTGTGCTATCCCTTAACACACAACTCTAAGTTCAGTAGAACTTACTGTATTCTAAGCTTAAATTATATGTACCTTAGGTACCTTTAGTGGTTTTCAGTTGATCAATTCAATTGAGATTATCTGGTAAAACAATAGCAAGCTGGAATCCCACACGCTGCACACCAATGTGAGAAGTTGGCCTGGCATATGCTGTCCACTAATTATAGTGGGCACCTTGCACCAGTCCAAACAACCCCTTATTGGAGATAGGTTAAAGACAACCTTATTGAAAGCTATCCTAGTGGTAGCTATGGAGAGCAGCCTTCAGGCTAAGTCTTGAAGGAATGTAAAGCAGCTTGTTTTACCAGTCTATAATCTCTTGAGTGACCAAATGAAAGAGCACCACACCAGGTATATATTCAAAATATATGTATTTATTGCTAAACACACCCCTCTAGTCTCTTTATGAGGCTAGAGTTCGAAGTACATAAGTTAGAAGTTATTTAAACACAGTAATAGCACAAATACACGTTTGGGCCCTAGGGGCGTACCAAACCATATACCAATAAAGTGGTATAAGAACCACGACTGAACTAGACACTAGGCCTAGAGCCTCTAGAAGTGCTTGGACCACAAGGAACCACCCAAGGTAGTGACACAGGGGACCCACGGGGGACGCGTGCAGTGTAAATACACAACCGCGATACGCCGTTGACTTCTATGGAGAAAGTCGCGATCAGGAAATTAAAGAAAAGGGACACTTAAAGGAGGACTTGGAGCAAACCCTTTGAGAACTAGTACTTTGAAGAGTCTCTACCCACGGGAGCACCGGAGTACTCGTGTTACCTCACCCAGGGAAGCCGGGTGCATAGGTGCCTTTCGGGGTCGGGTTTCGTCGTCGATTTGAATGGCGATCTGCTGCAAAGTGCTGCTGGCGACCAAGTGGAAAGTGTCCGGGTGGATCCAAGAGTGGATCGGAGATCTGAAGAACCTGAAAGCAGAGGGGACAGAGTCTGGGTCACTAGCCAGTGACCAGGAAGGCGATGGACAGATGCCCACCGATGTCGAGTGCTTCAGGTGCGTTGATGGTTGTCTTGACTCTTCAGCCACGAGGTCCAGGAGGCGTTGTTGGCAACCAGGAGCAGGATTCGGGCTGGTACACGATGTCTGTCGAGTGCTGAGGTGTCGGCGACCGGATTGGACCCAACAAGCCTTGGCAACGGCAAGTCTCGATGAAGATGTAGATCGTCGATGGTGCAGACCAGCAAGGTCTGGGGAACTCACCCAGCAAGGGTAAGTGAGGGCAGGGCTGGAGCAACCAGGATGCACAAGAAGAAAAAGATTGGCCTTCGTTAAGGGCTACTAGCCAACGGGCTAGCAACCGCAAAGGAGCCTCGAGACGTCGCACGTGGATCTGGCTCACAGGACACTCGTGGAGTGGAGGCCAGTGATCTTCGGTGCAGTTGGTGCTGGAGGCCAGGGCTACTCGGAGCCCAAAGCACGACTTCGTGGGAGACCCAGAAGAGGATGCACTTGCAAATGTGCTCGGTGTCCAGGGGTCACGGTCTCACGTCACCCACGATAGCTACGGGCCTCAGCTTTGCTGGGGACTCAGGGTAGCCTCGGGGAAGTCTGAGAATCTACCTCTGGTGATGCGAAGACTTCGGCGTCCGACGGGAGCTTCAGAAATGCAGACCGGACAGATGCGTCTTTGGTGCCTGCCAAGCAGGGGAGTCACTCCTTGACCCCAAGGGAGATTCTTCTGTCCTCTAATCTTGAGTAGAGCGTCGAAGGTCCAGGATTCTGTTTCAGAGTTTCGTCCAGGGATAATCTAAAGTCCTAAGGACTGGGTTCCTATACTTATACTAAGTTTAGGGGTTGGACTACTCTGTGGCCCCACCTATGGGTGGGTCAGGGCAGAGGGGTGGCTACACCCCTTTCCCTTTGTCCAGTTCGCGCCAAAGCAGGGGCTGCAAGCCCCTGATCCGGTTTGAACTGGGGTATGCACAGGGACACCAAGTGTGCCCCCAGTGCAGGACTTCAAAGCACCCGAAAGTGCTCCCGCCCAGCCCCAATACACATTATCCTGTCTGGGGAGGTGGTCACACCTCCCTGGGACAGGAAACCTATTGTCCAGGCCTCCCCTGCCGGAGTTTCGTCCAGCAGCAGGAGGCCAGACTCGTGTCTGTGGCAGCAGCATCCATTTTGTGATGCCAGGGCTTTGGAAAGAAGTTACCGGGCTAGCCAGAGTTAACATGTCTTTCCCTCTAGAAGGGTGGAATGCTACCCCCGCCGCCAGAATTGGCGGGGGGTAGTATTCCAAGATGTTTGACACCAAACACGACATGTTTAGGTGCAGCCATTCCAAAGTTAGCATTTAACGCGAGGTTATAATGCGCTTAAGAGTATATGGTCAGGCTGCACTACAAACAGCATCAGAGAAGGGTCTCCGAACGCTGCAGAGGGGCCCTGCTCATGCAGGGGCACCCTCTCACATAGGAACCATGCACTCTGCCTTTAGGATTGATAAGGCCTGCCTTAGGAGTGACTTATAGGTTTATATGTGTGTATGTATTTAGTGATATAGGTAACCTATATCACAGTAAGGGGTGCATGCACCACCTTACCCAGGCTGCAGTAGCAGACCTGTGGTGTCAGTTTGGATGGCCTTCCAGGGGTGGCATAATACATGCTGCAGCCCCTGGCAGGCCTCTGAGGTACCTATGCCCTTGGTACATAGTATACCATATACTAGGGACTTATAAGGGCACTCCAGATTCCAATCAGTGATGTGCCTAAGGCACATGGAAACCATTTTAGAGAGGAAGCAGCTAGGCTGGGGTTCTGATTAGCAGGGCCCCAGCCAGACTAATGTCGAAAAACAGTGAAGCATCAGCAAAAAGTGGGGGTACCCATGTGAAGCAGATCCTACTCTCCTACACAACCCCCCCAAACGTAGGGACATTAAACTAACCTTGCCCAGTTAAGTCTTCATGTTCTAAGTGGAAGTACCTAGAGAGTCCATCTGCATTGGCATGGTTACTCCCAGGTCTATGTTCCACTGTAAAGTCCATCCCCTGTAGGGAAATGGACCACCTAAGCAGTTTGGGGTTTTCACCCTTCATTTGTTTTAGCCATAAGAGGGGCTTATGGTCTGTCTGAACCAGGAAGTGTGTACCAAACAAGTATGGCCTCAACTTCTTCAGAGCCCAGACCACAGCAAAGGCCTCCCTCTCTATGGCTGACCAACGTTTCTCTCTAGGGGTCAGCCTTCTGCTAATGAAAGCTACTGGCTGATCCTGACCTTCTTCATTCAATTGTGACAGTACAGCCCCTACCCCCAATTCAGATGCATCAGTTTGAACAATGAACTTCTTGGAGTAATCAGGACTCTGTAGAATGGGAGCAGTGCACATGGCCTGCTTCAGGTCATCAAATGCCTTTTGACAGCTAACTGTCCACTGAACCTTTTTGGGCATTTTCTTAGAAGTTAAGTCATTCAGGGGTGTCACTATTGATCCATACCCCTTGACAAATCTCCTATAGTACCCAGTCAGGCCTAAGAAGGCTCTCACCTGAGTCTGGGTAGTGGGAGCAGTCCAGTCCATGATAGTCTGGATCTTGCTCTGCAAAGGTTGAACCTGGCCTCCACCCACAAGGTGGCCCAGGTACACAACCTGACTCTGCCCTATCTGGCACTTAGTGGCCTTGATAGTCAGGCCTGCCTTTTGCAGGGCCTGTAAAACATTCCTGAGGTGGACCAGGTGATCCTCCCAGGTGGAGCTAAAGACAGCAATATCATCTAGATATGCTGCACTATAGGCTTCCAGACCTGTGAGAACTGTATTCACCAACCTCTGGAAAGTGGCAGGTGCATTCTTCAGACCAAAGGGCATCACCACAAATTGATAATGCCCACTAGGGGTTGAGAATGCTGTTTTGGGCTTTGCAGTATCAGCTAGTCTGATCTGCCAGTAGCCAGCTGTCAAGTCAAATGTGCTGAGATATTTGGCTGAGGCCAAAGTATCTATGAGCTCATCTGCCCTTGGTATTGGATGGGCATCAGTCCTAGTGACTGCATTGAGACCCCTGTAGTCCACACAAAACCTCATCTCTCTTTTTCCACCACTGGTGTGAGGTTTTGGCACAAGGACCACTGGACTAGCCCAAGGGCTATCTGAGGGTTCAATAACTCCCAACTCCAACATTTTCTGGACTTCAGTCCTGATACAGTCCCTGACATGGTCAGGTTGCCTATAAATCTTATTTTTAATAGGCAGACTGTCCCCAGTGTCCACTTCATGAGTGCACCAGGTGGTCTGACTGGGTGTCAGTGAAAACATATGTCTAAACTGATTGAGCACTTGTCTACAATCAGTTTGTTGCTGGGTAGTGAGGCTGCCTGCCAAGGCTACACCATCTACTGACCCATCGTCAGGGTTCTGTGAGAGCAGGTCAGGGAGTGGGTCACTCTCTTCCTCCTGCCCTTCATCAGTAGCCATGAGCAAGCCCATGTCTGCCCTGTCCACATATGGTTTTAACCTGTTGACATGGAGAACCCTGTGGGGACTCCTGGGTGTTCCTAGGTCTACTAAGTAGGTAACCTCACCCTTCTGCTCAACAATAGTGTGGGGTCCACTCCATTTGTCTTGGAGAGCTGCTGGGGCCACTGGCTCCAACACCCACACCTTCTGTCCTGGCTGGTAAACAGTCAGAACAGCCTTTTGGTCATGCCAGGCCTTTTGAAGTTCCTGGCTAGCCTCAAGGTTTTTGGTTGCCTTTTTCATATACTCAGCCATCCTGGAGCGGAGACCAAGTACATAGTCCACTATGTCTTGCTTTGGGGGCTTGAGAGGTAACTCCCATCCTTCCTTCACCAAGCACAGTGGACCCCTCACAGGGTGGCCAAACAGAAGTTCAAAAGGGCTGTAACCAACCCCCTTCTGAGGCACCTCCCTATATGCAAATAAAAGGCAGGGCAAGAGTATGTCCCATCTTCGCCTAAGCTTTTCTGGGAGCCCTTTAATCATGCCCTTCAAGGTTTTGTTGAATCTCTCAACTAAACCATTGCATTGTGGGTGATAGGGTGTGGTGAACTTATAAGTCACTCCACACTCCTTCCACATTGCTTTTAAGTACCCAGACATGAAGTTAGCACCCCTGTCTGATACTACCTCCTTAGGAAAGCCCACTCTTGAGAAAATTCCCAGGAGGGCCCTTGCCACCACAGGTGCTGTAGTGGTCCTGAGGGGAATAGCTTCTGGGTACCTGGTGGCATGATCCACTACCACCAGGATAAACCTGTGCCCAGATGCTGTTTGGGGATCCATGGGACCAACAATGTCAATCCCTACCCTTTCAAAGGGCACCCCCACCACAGGTAGTGGTATCAGGGGGGCCTTTGTAGTGCCACCTGCCTTGCCACTGGCCTGGCAGGTTACACAGGAGCGACAAAACTCCTTGGTGTCTTCAGACATGTGGGGCCAGTGAAAGTGAGGGACAATTCTGTCCCAAGTCTTGTTCTGGCCCAGGTGACCTGCCAAGGGAATATCATGGGCTAGGGTCAATAGGAAGCCCCTGAACTTCAGAGGTATAACCAACCTCCTGGTAGCACCAGGCTTGGGGTCTCTACTCTCTGAGTACAGGAGTCCATCATCCCAATACACTGTATGGGGACCACTAGCTTTCCCAGCAGCCTCAGCAGCAGCTTGCTGTCTGAGGGGTTCAAGGGAGGGGCAGCTCTGCTGCTCCTGGCTCAGATCTGCCCTAGAAGGTCCCCCTGTCCCCAAGAACTCAACCTGGTCAGGTTCAAGTTCCTCTGGGACAGTTCCTTCTTCAGGACTGAGATCATCCCCCTCAAGGGACTGATCTTCCTCCTGAGCCAAGGGGGAAGGCACTGCCTTAACCCTACTACTCCTCCTCTTGGAAGGCACTTGGTCCATTCTTCCAGAATCCAAGGCCTGTTCAGTGCTAGACATTTTGGCTTGTGACCTGGTCACAGCAAACACATCTGCAGGGATCCCCAGCATTTCTGCATGGGTCCTGAGCTCCACTTCTGCCCAAGCAGAAGTCTCTAAGTCATTGCCAAGCAAGCATTCGACTGGTAGGTTTGCACTCACCACAACCTTCTTAAGGCCAGTTACCCCTCCCCAGGAGAAGTTAACAACTGCCAGAGTATGGTCTGTTCTGACATTGCTAGCATTGGTCACTTGGTACATCTCACCAAGTATAACTTGCCCAGGATGCACAAGGTCTTGTGTCACCATTGTGACACTTGCCCCTGTGTCCCTAAATGCCAAAGCCTCTCGTCCATTGATTAAAGGCTGTTGTCTGTACTTGCCCAGATTACTGGGACTCACAGAGGAGGTCACATCCATGCCTCCATCACAGACTAACACAGCCTGAGTCAGTTCTCTGACTAGGTCAGAGCCCAACTCAGTACCCAGGGTGAACCCTACTAAACCCTTGGCTGGAGCACTCCCACCAACTGTACTAGGGGGAACAGGTGCCTTAGGGGCATTGGTGGGTGCTGGACTTGAGTCTTTGGACTTGGTGCAATCACTGGTCCAGTGGGTCTTTTGCTTACAGACCTTGCCACCATGGTTTTCTTTGGCCTTTCCCTTTTGTAGACTGTGAATCCCCACCTGAAGAAGATTTTTGGGGGCCTGATGAAGACTTTTGATCTTTACCCTTCTCCCCACCCTTTTCAGAGTTCTTAGCATCTTGCTTCTTGGTTTCCCCACCTTGGTTCTGTACCTTCTGCTTCACCCTGGTTCTGACCCATTTGTCTGCCTTCTTTCCCAATTCTTGGGGAGAGGTCAGATCAGAGTCTACCAGGTATTGATGCAACAGCTGATTTTGACAGTTATTAAGAATCTGCTCCCTCATTATCAGATTGTACAATCCTGAGAAGTCACACACCTTACTGCCCATCAACCAGCCTTCCAGAGCCTTGGCAGAACAATCCACATAGTCTACCCAGTCTTGAGTCTGTGCTTTTTGGGTATCTCTGAACTTCAACCTGTACTGTTCAGTGGTTAGGCCAAACCCATCAATAAGAGCACTCTTCAAGACCTTGTAATTATCAGCATCCTCCTCTCTAACAGTGAGGAGCTTATCTCTACCTTTGTCTGCAAAGGAGAGCCACAAGATTGCTGCCCACTGCTCCTGAGGGACCTTCTGTACTTTACAGGCCCTCTCTAGAGCAGTTATCCACTTGTGGATGTCATCCCCATTCTGATAGGGAGGGACAATCTTGCTCAGGTTCCTATGGTCATAGGACCTTTCCCTATCTCTAGGGACATGGCTGCCACCATGGGACTCTAGTCCCAACTTTCTTTTCTCTCTAAAGAGATCTAGGGACTCCCTGTCTAAGGCTACTTGCTTCCTTCTGAGTTCAAGCTGAGCTTCCTCATATTGAATCAGCCTCTTTCTTCTCTCATGAGAGGATTCCCTCCTATGAGATGAGACAGAGCTCCCTATTGAGGTGCCAGAGTGGTTAGACTCCTGAGAAGGAGATCTAGACTTTCTGGGCACACTCATAATCCTTCCTGGGGGGACAAAGAGGGCATCATCCTGATCATCCTCTTCATCTTCCACAGGAGGGATTGGGTTATCCAGGTCAGGGTCATTGTCACCCTCCTGGCCAGTTTCAGAGGGGGGGCTGGGGGTATTTCTACCCCTGGTCCCATCCTCATCTTCTGCCCCACCCTCAGCTCCTACCCCTTCAGTCCCCAAGGGCTTACTAAGGTCATAAGCCACCAACAACTCTTTAAGGTGTTGGGTGGTGGGACTTTGGCCTGTCCTTATTTTTCTCAAGTTACATAATGCTCTCAATTCCAAGAATGGGAGTGTATCATACTTGGAGGGTGGAAGCTCAGTGGCTTCCTGCAAGGATTCTTTAGATCCTACCCTTAAAGACATTACTAGTGTGGTGTGGTGTATGCACTACCTACTCTAGTGTGGCCTACTAAACTCTCTTGAGTTGTAGAAAGGGTTGTGCTATCCCTTAACACACAACTCTAAGTTCAGTAGAACTTACTGTATTCTAAGCTTAAATTATATGTACCTTAGGTACCTTTAGTGGTTTTCAGTTGATCAATTCAATTGAGATTATCTGGTAAAACAATAGCAAGCTGGAATCCCACACGCTGCACACCAATGTGAGAAGTTGGCCTGGCATATGCTGTCCACTAATTATAGTGGGCACCTTGCACCAGTCCAAACAACCCCTTATTGGAGATAGGTTAAAGACAACCTTATTGAAAGCTATCCTAGTGGTAGCTATGGAGAGCAGCCTTCAGGCTAAGTCTTGAAGGAATGTAAAGCAGCTTGTTTTACCAGTCTATAATCTCTTGAGTGACCAAATGAAAGAGCACCACACCAGGTATATATTCAAAATATATGTATTTATTGCTAAACACACCCCTCTAGTCTCTTTATGAGGCTAGAGTTCGAAGTACATAAGTTAGAAGTTATTTAAACACAGTAATAGCACAAATACACGTTTGGGCCCTAGGGGCGTACCAAACCATATACCAATAAAGTGGTATAAGAACCACGACTGAACTAGACACTAGGCCTAGAGCCTCTAGAAGTGCTTGGACCACAAGGAACCACCCAAGGTAGTGACACAGGGGACCCACGGGGGACGCGTGCAGTGTAAATACACAACCGTGATACGCCGTTGACTTCTATGGAGAAAGTCGCGATCAGGAAATTAAAGAAAAGGGACACTTAAAGGAGGACTTGGAGCAAACCCTTTGAGAACTAGTACTTTGAAGAGTCTCTACCCACGGGAGCACTGGAGTACTCGTGTTACCTCACCCAGGGAAGCCGGGTGCATAGGTGCCTTTCGGGGTCGGGTTTCGTCGTCGATTTGAATGGCGATCTGCTGCAAAGTGCTGCTGGCGACCAAGTGGAAAGTGTCCGGGTGGATCCAAGAGTGGATCGGAGATCTGAAGAACCTGAAAGCAGAGGGGACAGAGTCTGGGTCACTAGCAAGTGACCAGGAAGGCGATGGACAGATGCCCACCGATGTCGAGTGCTTCAGGTGCGTTGACGGTTGTCTTGACTCTTCAGCCACGAGGTCCAGGAGGCGTTGTCGGCAACCAGGAGCAGGATTCGGGCTGGTACACGATGTCTGTCGAGTGCTGAGGTGTCGGCGACCGGATTGGACCCAACAAGCCTTGGCAACGGCAAGTCTCGATGAAGATGTAGATCGTCGATGGTACAGACCAGCAAGGTCTGGGGAACTCACCCAGCGAGGGTAAGTGAGGGCAGCGCTGGAGCAATCAGGATACACAAGAAAAAAAAGATTGGCCTTCGTTAAGGGCTACTAGCCAACGGGCTAGCGACCGCAAAGGAGCCTCGAGACATTGCACGTGGATCTGGCTCACAGGACACTCGTGGAGTGGAGGCCAGTGATCTTCAGTGCAGTTGGTGCTGGAGGCTAGGGCTACTCAGAGCCCAAAGCATGACTTTGTGGGAGACCCAGAAGAGGATGCACTTGCAAATGTGCTCGGTGTCCAGGGGTCACGGTCTCACGTCACCCACGATAGCTACGGGCCTCAGCTCTGCTGGGGACTCAGGGTAGCCTCGGGGAAGTCTGAGAATCTACCTCTGGTGATGCGAAGACTTCGGCGTCCGACGGGAGCTTCAGAAATGCAGACCGGACAGATGCGTCTTTGGTGCCTGCCAAGCAGGGGAGTCACTCCTTGACCCCAAGGGAGATTCTTCTGTCCTCTAATCTTTAGTAGAGCGTCGAAGGTCCAGGATTCTGTTTCAGAGTTTCGTCCAGGGATAATCTAAAGTCCTAAGGACTGGGTTCCTATACTTATACTAAGTTTAGGGGTTGGACTACTCTGTGGCCCCACCTATGGGTGGGTCAGGGCAGAGGGGTGGCTACACCCCTTTCCCTTTGTCCAGTTCACGCCAAAGCAGGGGCTGCAAGCCCCTGATCCGGTTTGAACTGGGGTATGCACAGGGACACCAAGTGTGCCCCCAGTGCAGGACTTCAAAGCACCCGAAAGTGCTCCCGCCCAGCCCCAATACACATTATCCTGTCTGGGGAGGTGGTCACACCTCCCTGGGACAGGAAACCTATTGTCCAGGCCTCCCCTGCCGGAGTTTCGTCCAGCAGCAGGAGGCCAGACTCGTGTCTGTGGCAGCAGCATCCATTTTGTGATGCCAGGGCTTTGGAAAGAAGTTACCGGGCTAGCCAGAGTTAACATGTCTTTCCCTCTAGAAGGGTGGAATGCTACCCCCGCCGCCAGAATTGGCGGGGGGTAGTATTCCAAGATGTTTGACACCAAACACGACATGTTTAGGTGCAGCCATTCCAAAGTTAGCATTTAACGCGAGGTTATAATGCGCTTAAGAGTATATGGTCAGGCTGCACTACAAACAGCATCAGAGAAGGGTCTCCGAACGCTGCAGAGGGGCCCTGCTCATGCAGGGGCACCCTCTCACATAGGAACCATGCACTCTGCCTCTAGGATTGATAAGGCCTGCCTTAGGAGTGACTTATAGGTTTATATGTGTGTATGTATTTAGTGATATAGGTAACCTATATCACAGTAAGGAGTGCATGCACCACCTTACCCAGGCTGCAGTAGCAGACCTGTGGTGTCAGTTTGGATGGCCTTCCAGGGGTGGCATAATACATGCTGCAGCCCCTGGCAGGCCTCTGAGGTACCTATGCCCTTGGTACATAGTATACCATATACTAGGGACTTATAAGGGCACTCCAGACTCCAATCAGTGATGTGCCTAAGGCACATGGAAACCATTTTAGAGAGGAAGCAGCTAGGCTGGGGTCCTGATTAGCAGGGCCCCAGCCAGACTAATGTCGAAAAACAGTGAAGCATCAGCAAAAAGTGGGGGTACCCATGTGAAGCAGATCCTACTCTCCTACACTGGCGACCGCCAGTAGATATATATATATATATATATATATATATATATATATATATATATATATATATATATATATATATATATACTGAAAAAACCACAGGTTTCAGTGAGATGTCAACAGTGATGTCACTGACCATGTCATGAATGATGTAATATGTGACGTCATCAGCAGTGCATTGCGGGGGCGCGAGTTATAGTTAGCTCAACAAACTATAACTGCCGCATTTCTCTGGTTTTGTACGAGTGAAATGTCCAACTAACTATAACGTCCCTGAAACCTGTGGTTTTTTCAGTGAATTTCTAAGGTTTTTTAAATGCTAATTTCTAACTATAACGTCCCTGAAACCTGTGGTTTTTTCAGTGAATTTCTAAGGTTTTTAAATGCTAATTTCTAACTCCAACGTCCCTGAAACCTATGGTTTTTCAGTGAATTTCAAAGGTTTTTAAATGCTAATTTCTAACTATAACGTCCCTGAAACCTGTGGTTTTTTCAGTGAATTTCAAAGGTTTTTTAAATGCTTATTTCTAACTATGCCTACAGAGGTAAGACATGTGCAGAAAGAAGAAGAAAGGCGCAGAAAGAAGCAAGAGAAATGCAGAAAGAGGCAACAGAAGTCCAGAAAGACGAAGAAAGGTGCAGAAAGAAGCAAGAGATGTGCACAAAGAATCAACAGAGGTGCAGAAAGAGACCTTGTTGCAAAGTCATCCTGTGCCCCCAACGTTTTGCTGACGGGTACTGGTGGTAACTGACTCTGACTAACCAGGCCTAGAGCCAGTGCTATGCTAAAAGACACTTAGAATACAGTGAAAACACCTACATACACTAGGGAACACTATGCGTTGGCGTACCCCTGTGATTGGCATGACCTCCTCTGTAAGGCCCTAGTACATAATAGGGCAGGGGGATTAAAACTACCTCTAAGTCAGAGGTGCAGAAAGATGCTTCTTTAAGCAGTAGTCACGTTTGCAGAGTGGTGGAGAAAGGGTGCTGGGCCTCCGACCAGCGCACAGGAATTCCGCTGCATAGGACTTAGAGGAGGTACCAAGAGGGCTTCTTGGCCCCCAAAGTCCCTCAGTAGTAAATTGGACTTCATCCCCCATCACGTAGTCTGCCATGAGGCGCGTTTGCAGAGTGGTGGAGAAAGGGGGGCATGTCCTCCTTAGACGTCTTAGCAATCCCACTGTGTGGGACTTACTGCAGGTAACAAGAGGGGTAGTTGGCCCCCAACGACAACCGTGGGTGCCAACTACCCCTCCTATTATCTCAAGTAAGTCCCACACAGCAGGATTGCTAAGTTCTCTTAGCAGGCCACGCCCCCTTTGCCCACCACTCTGCAAACGCGCTCCCTGGCGTGCTCTTGGATGGGGATTGAAGTCCCCTTCGCTGCTGGGGGTCCTTTAGGGGCTAACTAGCCTACTTCTTACCTCCAGTAAGCCCCACACAGTGGGATTGCAGAGAGGTGGACAAAGGCCACGCCCCCTTTCCCCACCACTCTTCAAACGCACCTCCTGGCGCGTTCTAAGTTGGGGTATTAAGTCCCCTTCCTTCCTGAGGATTCCTGGGGGCCAACTAGCCCACCAGGTACCTCCAGTAAGCGCCACACACCTGGATTCCTGAGAGTGGTCCGAGGCCACGCCCCCTTTTTACACCACTCTGCAAACGCGGCTCCTGGCGCACTGCTGCTTGGGGGATGAAGTCCACTTGTGTCCTGAGGTCCTCAGGATACAAGAGGACCTCATCGCCCCACTAGCAGTGCGCCAAGAGGCGTGTTTGCAGAGTGGTGTAAAAAAGGGTGTGGCCTCAGACCACCTCTCTGCAAACCAGCTATGTGGCGCTTACTGGAGGTACCTGGTGGGCTAGTTGTCCCCCAGGGACCCTCAGTATTCATGGGGCCTTTTTTTCCATATTACAACGCACCAGGGGGTGCGTTTGCAGAGTGGTGCAGGGAGGGGGCGGGGCCTCCGGCGTGATGCCGGCTTTTTTATTTTTATTTTAGAAGGGGGGCTGTGTGGCCCCCCTTCTTTTACTATTTTTGGGGCCCTGGGGACCCCATCCCCCAGGGCCTGACCCCCTTTTTTTTTTTTAAATAAAAAAACGGGAAGGTGGCCGCACGGCCCCCCTCCCGAGGCCAATTTCGGCCCCGGGGACCCCATCCCATGGGGCATGGCCTCCTTTTTTCATACATAATTAAAGGGAAGGGGGGCAGCGTGGCCCTCCTTCCCTGGGCCACTTTTGGCCCCAGGGACCCCATCCCCCGGGGCATGGCTTCTTCTTTTTTAAATATTTACAGGGAAGGGAGGCCATGTGGCCCCCCTTCCCTGGGCCACTATTGGCCCTGGGGGCCCCATGCCCCAGGGCTTGGCCATTAATTATTTTATTTTATTTCTGAGGAGGGGGGCCATGCGGCCCCCCTCCCCAGGCCAATTTTGGCCCTGGGGACCCCATCCCCCAGGGCCCGGCCATTTTTTTTAAGAAAGGGAGGGTGGCCGCGTGGCCCCCCTCCCAGGCCACTCCTAGCCCCAGGGACCCCATCCCCCGGGGCCGGCCCTTTGTGTTGGGGACCGTGGGGGGAGCCCCAATGCCCCCACGGTCCCGCCGGCTCCCCGCCTCCTGCGGGAGCCGGCATTGCTTTTGAGCAAGGGTAGCTGCTGACATGCAGCTCCCCTTGCTCAAAAGCAATCCTGCTTTGGTTCGTTGAAGCGAGAGCAGGTTTTCCTGCTCTCGCTTCAATGAAGCAAAGCAGGTTTTGCTATGACATAGCAAACAGCAATGTCCCGGGGGTAGGCACCCCAGGACATTGTAGGAGCCGGCACTGGGGGGTGGCGGTCCCCAGGGCCATCGGGGGCTCCAGGAGGGGGGCCGCGCGGCCCCCCTCCCATCATTCTCAAAGCCCCAGAGAGGTGGTGGTCCCCGGGGCCTGGGGGTCCGTAACGGACCCCTGCGTTTGAACAAACAGTGCCCCGGGGAGGTGGTGGTCCCCGGGGCAGTGTGGGGGGGGCAGGAGCCCCCCCACACTTTCATTTTTTTAATTAAACCCCAGGGAGGTGGCGGTCCCCGGGGCTTGGGGGGCCCATGAGGCCCCCCGCATATAATTAAAAATGCTTTTTTTGGCCCTGAGCAGGCCTAGGGGGTCAGGGTGTTTCTACCCTGCCCCCTTTTCTTGTTTTTCCCCTTTTTTTCTTCTGTTTTCTTCTGTTTTCGTGTGGCTCGGTTACCGAGTCACAAGATGGCTGCCAACACTTCCTGGTTTGGAGTGTTGGCAGCCAATCAGAAGTCAGCTCGTGCTCTGGAGGGTTCGCGAACCCTCCTCGGTGCTCAGATATGGATATTTTTCTTTTTTTAATTTCTCAGGAACTACTGAACGGATTTACACTATTTTAAGAAAAGGTCGCTTTCTGGACCAAGACCTACCTTTTTGCCAAATTTGTTGTAATTCCGTTTAGCAGTTCGGGCTGTAGCTTTGTCTAAAGTTCCTATTGAAATTAACATGGAGAAACCGCGTTTTGGGACCCCCCTTTTTTGTCTGCCCCCGCTTGACAAATCACCCCAAAACTTTCAAGACAGGAGCTGACCGGAGTGCCCCATTAGTTTTGATTAGTTTTGAAAATTTCGCGAAGATTCGTCAAACGACGCCAAAGTTATTGGCAAATCAAAAAACGCTTTTCCTATGGAAACTACATTCTAACTATATCTACCTACTGGCGACCGCCAGTAGGTAATATATATATATATATATATATATATATATATATATATATATATATATATATATATATGGACCAACGCTGAATTCTCCACACATAAAACAGCACGCCGTGGACAACAATTGTTGCAAAAGCGTTATTTTTTATCAAAAAGGCTTGACAACACTCTACGCGTTTCGAGGTAGACCCCTTGTTCACGAGTAACTGTGTCAGTTTCAAAATGGTTTAAATAAACAAAACATGTGATAAAAAAATATATAAACATAGTGAAAAGACTTTCACATTACATTTCCAGTTACCTCACTCGATACAATGTTAATATTGTCAAAATGCTTCTGTCAAAACAGACTTTATGATATTTACACAAGTGCAGAAAAAATCATTTGTTATTGCAGTGAAAAGGAATGTATAACATGTCTCTGAAAGGGCATGTGGAATGAAACTTTATTGTTCCCTTTGTACGCACACAGTGATGCCTGGGACCCTCTTTGAGCAGGTACTCACGAAACATTGCCAAAGGATTCACCAATCCCGTATTCAACTAAAATATGTTGAGTACGTATATAAAACATCTGCCCACACAATAATACGTGAATGAAAAGGGGGGGGAGAACGGAGAGGCACTTGATTTGATGCCGACTGAGGTTTCACTGTGTCCCGGTGTCCGTAAACCACACGATCCTGAACCTTGTGGCTGTCACACCCCAGTGGGCAACGTGGTTTACGTGTTATCGCACTCACCCTGTCTTAGACATGAAAGGGGCAAAGTAGCCCTGTCTTAGTGCTGATGTGGGGAGTGAGTTAATGTTGGGACCAAAAGGATTACAAAAATGCCCAATCTCAAGAATGGAGAGATGGCGTATTGAATGCCATAATCGGTCAGAAAATGTTCACAAGTTGTGCCCCTGTGGGCATAATGTATTGCATGTTGCTCCACCGACCCTCTTTTAGGAACCGACAGATGTAATTGGCAGTGCCTACATGTCCTATAATTCCAAAAAATGTTCGTGGGTCAAGCCCAAGTGGGCATTGGATATTGGGGCAGGGAAAGCTATCAAACTAACCCTTGCTCAATGATGGAAAGGTGAAATGTTGAATGCCCAAGTGGGCTATAGCTCAAAAAGTGTTCGTGAATCAAACCCCTGTGGGCAGTTCATATCCAGTCAAGGAAACTAATTTCTTGAATCAGAACAGATATTAGAGCTCTAATGCCTTCTTCTTTAACACTGCAATTTACACGTGGATCTGTAAAACAAGCAGAAAGCATTTATATACACCTTAATAATCACCCTAAAGAAATATTTTATAAAACAAATTAAGATACATAAAACACAGTGAAATATATACAGAAAATGCTGCGAGGTAGCAATCAAAATGTCACCCATTGTTCCATGTGGAAACAAATTAACAAAGATCAACAATTAATCATGAATTAATATTGTAGGTGTTACAGAGAAAATATCTTACTCAATGACTTTCATCTACAGCTGTAATTCCTCAAAAACTCAATGATCATGAGCCAAATAATAGCTTAACTGCGAGTGGATAGTGCCTACCCTAAATGAACTGACAATTCCTCGTCACAGTTATGACCACCTGGTGCCAGTGTCTGATATTGTATTATTAACCTTGATTCCAGGCGTCTCAGATCTGGTACACGGTTCCCTCCTCTTTCATTAACACCAATCGTATCTAAGACACAAAAGGTCAGTAAATTGCCATTCTGGTTATGGTGTGTCTGAAAGTGTCTGGCCACCGGGTACTGCTTGTCTCCATATTTGATAGCACGTAAATGTTCTAATACACATTTTTTAGCTTTGTGTATTGTGCTACCGATATACGTCTTTTTACATGGGCAACTAAGGGCGTACACCACATGGTCAGTATTGCATGAGAGATGCTTCACAATTCTAAAAGGCCTACAATTAGGGGACAATCTACACTCTTTGCAGTTCTTACTGTATTTGCATGCTTTGCAATTCCGACATGTGTAGAAGCCTTCTATACCTGATGTGTTTGAAACTGGTGACTCTAAGGCTCTACAGAGAGTATCTTTAAGAGATTTCGCTTTCCTAAAGGTAATCTGTGGAAAGGACTCAACATTTTTTGCTATATCTTTATCTGTTTTCAGCACTTGCCAGAATTTTTCAAGTCTTCTCCTGACTTGTTTAGCTTGTTTGTGAAAGGTCGTAATAAACCTGATCTTTTGTTCAGACACTTCATTTGTTTTCGCTTCTTTTTCCATGAGTAATGATGCTCTCTGTCTAGACTTGACATCTAACCTTGCCTTCTTTATTGTTGACTGTGAATATCCTCTCTGCAGGAATCTTTTAATCATTACTGATTCCTCTAATTCATAGCCTACCTCCGTACTGCAATTGCGTTGAGCACGCAACAATTCTCCTAGGGGAATGCTTTGGATCAGAGTATTCGGGTGACAGCTTCGAGCATGTAGGAGGCTGTTGCCAGCAGTTTCCTTACGGAACAGCCTACTTTCAAGTTTGGTACCTCTAACAGTCAATTCTAGATCAAGAAATTCTGGGGCATATTATCAAGGAATAGCGATATTTATCGCTAACCGCGCTTAGCGCGACTTTGGTTAACGCCGCCTATCACTGGAAAATATCGCTGAGATAACACCCTATTAACAAGGTTTATCTCCATAGCGATAAAATTTCCAGTGATAGCGGTAAAATGTGAGAATATCGCTGGAAAAGCAACGATATTCTCGGATTATCGCTAAGGTGGATTCAGCATTAGAATCCACCTCCTATACTTTATACAGGTAAGTCATCCTCACTAGCAGGAGATAAAATATAGCGATAAACGCGCTTAGCGCGAGTTATTTTATCGCTCGCCTGCCTTGCTAATAGGGGGTAGTGGAGTTAGCGACTGTTTCCAGTCGCTTTTAGTAGGAACGCCTTCCTTGCATGTCATTAGCGATAATTATCGCTGACATGCAAGGCGATGTGAATCCCGGCCGCTAACGCCTAAAAGCTGTCGCTAACGCCAGTTAGAGACAGCTTGCTAATAGGGCGATAAAGCCCTTGATAATATGCCACTCTATTGTTACCTTTGAGAATTGACTTGTGAACTTCAGATTGAACACATTGTTGTTTAGGACATTGACGAAATCATTAGCTTCATTCTCATTGCCATCCCACATATATATAGGAAATTATTATGAGATAACTTGTAAATCATTAGTACCAAATAATCACACCATTGATAAAAATAGGATAACACCCGTAGACAGCGATACATTTGCAGTCTATACTGAGGGATTTACACATAACCCACCTCCAAATGGGTGATGTACAAATATCCTTAAACAGAACCTTTTTCTCACAGTGGATGTGAATAGCGGCACCTGACTCATCACAGTGGTACAATAGGACAGTAATGTCCAGGTCGGAATATGAGCCAAATTAAAACCCAAGCAACTAAGGATAGTGCATAATAGTTGTGACACTGTCAAGCTGTTAGCTGAATAAGGATCCAGCCAAACAATAATGCCCCAGTAGGTAACACTCTAGTTGTCAAGGTTGTGTGAACTGCATCAAACATAATAGGTCCAGTCAGGTGTGCCATAAAAATCACAAAATAAAGCACATTGTACTTCATTTAAACACCACCCAGGTGGGCAGACTCCCACATCAGCACTCCTTTGTAGATCCCAAAATTAGGAGTTGAAGAAAAAAGTGGAAAAACAAACTAATAATAAAACCCTTCTGTTCTGAATCACCATTCCTTCTGGAGAAGAGTAGGGTAGGGTGTCCATGCTGAGACAGCCTCTCATCACCGAAGCAAAGCCTGGTTTTCAGAGTTTCTTCCACTCCTCCAAAAAATAAAAAAAGAGAAAGTATCATTAAAAACATAGCTACCCCCATTTGTCGTTCAACATTGAAAACATTTCACTTATGAATCTAAAGGACCTAAAGCTTTACACAGCAAAACATTGATTCACTCTAAATGAACATGTAATTCCTTGTCAGAATTTAAGCCATGAGGTGATTTAGTTTTTAAATCAATTATATGACAGCATTCTCTCTTCCTGAGCTTTAGAGCCCTGGTGTCCAGGTTGGTGTCCAAACTATACAGAAAACCTATGTGGAATGGATATGCCCAGGCATGGGCCCCAGCCACACTGTGTCACTGGAACCAGGCGACACCTGGTGATGAGCCTTAACCAGGGCGAAACCAGTCCTAGGTTGCTTGTGTTCTGTTTCAGGGAGGACCTGTCCTGGCAGTTCAGGTTGGACTTCTCCCATGCAGAATCCAGTTTGATTTGCATATGGCTGGGTTCAAACTGAGGTGGTATGGTGTGCAAAATAATGGTGGATTTGGATGTGGCCCCAGTAATTGCCAATGGCTGGGATTTATTCAAGCATTCCATCCATCACTTTTTGTATACTTTAGCGTGCCGACCTAAGTGGGACAGGGATGTCCAGATGTGGATCCTGTGCACACTGTGTCACTGGAACCCAGCTATACCTGGCTGATGAGCCCTAATTAGGGTGAACCTGGTTCTAGATTGTTTGTGTTCCAGTTCAGGGAGGACCTGGCCTGGCAGTTGTGGCTAGACTGTTCCCATTGGAGAAGGGTCAAGACTGATTTGCATATGGCTGAGTCCAAACTGAGGTGGCATGGTGTGCAAAATAATGATGTATTATGCGGCCACGAGTAATTTCCAGTGGCTCTGATTCATTCTAGCATTCCATCCATCACTTTTTAGTATACATTAAAGCCCACTAAAATGGCACACTAGGAGAAATAGGGGCCAACAGAATACCACCTGCAAAGTCCACACCGCTTCCAGTGCTGCAGGAAAATGAAAGAAGACAGACAAAGAAAGAGTTACTGTTTTTATTTTAAATCCTTCACTACTCACATAATGAAGAAGATTATTGTGGTTGAGATTTTGGAGTGCTATTACTCCATCATATAAATTAGCCCAAATATATTTGATGTGGATTCTGCTTCATTTATATCAAGAGCTACAAAAATACAACCAATGTAAAACAGATTATGCATTTTGTTTTTCATTGATTGTCATTAGTGACTATTTGTTTCACTCGTTGAGGCGCCTTGAAGTTGTGAATGATTCTTAATGAATCTAACTAGATCAATGTATTTTTGTATAAATGTAACTACTCAGTTGCTAGAACACTGAGTTTTCCACATCCTTTTTTTCCAAAAATTCATGTATTTGTAGAGAAGCTTAACATTTTCAAGTGCATTTGACAGGATGCCACATTGTGATTGAAAAGATGAACATGTGTCTTGTCAACAATGATTACACAACAACTGTTACTTTCCTGTGCTGCAATGTTTAGGTCTTGCCTAAGGCAACACATGCACGCTCTCTAGCTAGACATTTTTGTTTTCAACAGTGGGCCTAGAAACTGCCCATTGCTCACCATTTGTTGTCTTCATTGTCACTCTCATTTTCTTGCCTCTCATTGGTCAGGCGTCGCAGGCTTCCTTTCTTTTCATTTGTCCCTCTCATGGAGCATGGACTCATTGCATATGTCCTGATGGAGCAAGGTTTCAAAAATGAAACTTGCTTGTACGCAATCTTCCTCATAGTATTAATTTATTAAACTTGTATTGTCAAAACTAAACTTTGCATTCACAAACACAAGAGGGACAGAAGCTTGCTTATGTGTTTTACTAATGAATAACGCTTGTCTGTAATCCAAAATGTCCGCTAAAGCGCAGGAACCTCAATGCGCATGTTGCAACCTGATCACATGGTGTGACGTCTTTCTTTGCTTGGTGGGAAATTTCTGCTTCTGCGCAGTGTGTGCTAAAATGGCCGCTAAATGTTTTCACATGCTTAAGCTTGCTCTCATGTCATTATTAAATTGTCGTTTTCTTAATGCTACTAATGCAGGATAGTATTATAACTAATTGGGAATAGAGTAGGGAAAGTGGGTATACAGTGAAACTTTTTATTTGTGATTTTAATATTTTCTTCTTGCACTTTTAGTAATTTGTAAACTTGGGCCTGGGTTGGTGACTTGTAACTCGAGAGACAGATGGTTCTGCGCATGTGTCCTGTGTGCCTGCCAAGTGAAGTCAACTTGGACGTCTTCCAAGGCCATGACCCATTGGCCGAAGATGCTGTACTTCATGTTTCCGGAGGACAAAATGATACTTTTCCCCTGTAAAATGTATAACATTTGTCGTGAGACGGGTGGGAAATAAAGTGAATGTATTAATTTGAAGGGGCGGGAATGTAAAGACAATAGGCTTTACAATTTAGGCCAAATCGATATGGTGCGAGAATCCACCCCATGTCCCTGTCCAATCAGAAGTAGTGGTCCCATATTTTAGCAACATTAAGGGGAGGTACATGGGCGTAGAAGGGTATAATAGAATATAGCATTAGTTAATTAATCAGAAGTCTTGAAGCACAGGAGAGCGGAGATGCTGACAGGAAGAGCTCCAGACCGCTAAGCTGATCGATTGCAGACTGAATCCCTGTCCAGAAGAGGTCCTGAGGAGGGGCGGCGGAGTCCATTAGAAGGAAGAACGGGAGAATCGAGGAGAAGTCGAGTATCAGAGAGGGGAACAGGCGCAGGCGTCGTTGTAGAGAGGTCACTGGTCCTGTCCTGATCCTGGAAGAAGTCTTTGCTCTTCATCCTTCCTGGGTCCTATCTTTTCCAACTCCTTGGCCAAGGGGCTTGGTTCTCGCATTTAGGTAATTATACTGCAACCTTTAGTTGCGCTGCTGTCTCTATCTTCTCCTCTTCCTTAAACACCGTCATTGATTAGCAAAATCATTTCTATGCTTTTTCTTGGGTATTTCAATCAAGTACCGTGTTTTCTGTATTTTACTCTGCTAAAACTTTAGATAAACAATTTTAAAACTTCCTGACTCAGTGATTATTTCAGGATTATGTACTATAATGAATGTCACTCATTTTAAACTTCCCAATTAGCAAAGGATCCATTGGTAAGTTATTACTCTTCAATCAGAAGGTAATTGGTAGCAGGGACTTTGATAAAAGAGTACATCTGACACCCAGCGTAAGTATTAGTGTAGTGTGAATGTATGGGCCCAAGTGAGTATATGGTGTATGAATGTTGTTGGCTAATATTGCGCTGGATCAGTCCTTTGATTGCTCATTTTTTTAGCGCAATTTTTTTCTTTTGGTTTAGGCACGCTGTTTATCTGCTGACTCCCTCGCTTACTTCTCTCCCTCAGTATTCCTCCCGCTGACACACTGCTGTCTGTCTGCTTGCCCCAGCACCTGCCTCCCATCCAGCACCTGCCTCTCATCCTTCCTTGCCCATGTGTATGTTCCCAGTGCCTCCCTCCAGCTCTGCATTGTCCGTCTACTTGCCCCAGCCTCTCCCGATCACCTTCAGTTGTCTGTGTGGCCCCGAACTTTGTCTGTGTTGCTCTTCAACCTGCGTTCCTTTGTCCTTGTTGTCTGTGAAATTTCAGCCGTCACCATCCCTTGAAACAAACCAATAGCACAAAGGAGCTTTGCGGTATTGCAGTGGGTTTATTATTACAGTTCCATCTTCTCCTTAATGGATTAAATAATATTTAAAATACTACTGCAATTAAAGTCATAGTTTCTACGGTGCCAATTGAGAAAGAAGTACTTACAAAATCAACAGGTCTAGCTTTAGTTAATAAGTGAAAGTGTGTCTGCATTAGTTGGGGGTATATGTGCATGCCTGTATGTGTGTGTTTGCCAGGGTGGGCAAATAAACAAATGCTAGAATAAGTCAAAGCATGGATAGGTGGATGGATGAGAAAGTGGATGGATAAATGAATAGGAGAGTGATATTGCATAAATAGGTGAATGAATGCATGATGAGTAAGTGCATGGATGGATGAATGCTGAATGGTTGGATGGGTGAGAAATAGATGAGTAGCAAGTGAGTGGGTGTGTGATGATGGGAGTAGACAAATGTTTGAATTAGTTCATGAATGAATAAATGGATGAGTGAGCACAAGATGAATGGCTGCATCAGTGAGATCCCTTGAAGTCTCCTTTGCCTGCTGCAGCACAGAGTGTGCCTACTCCAAGATTCCATGCTCTCTCACGCTCCCATACGAACTCAGGACACACCCCACTCACACATTAACTCTCTGTACCAGGATCCAGTTAAAAGTTTCCTAGCCAAAAACAGTACACTAGGGGGCATATTTACGTTCCCTGGCGCATCCCTGCATATCAGCAGGGATGCCCCAGGGAAAATGCGTCACGCAAGTTTACCCTTGCGCCACGTCCGATGCGCTGCATTTACAATGCGGCGCATCGTGGCGCTAGGATAAGCAGATGCGTGACGCATCTGCCGACGGAAGGTTGGCGCAGTGCTGAAGTTGTGTCGCAAGCGCGGCGCAACTCCAGCACTGTCCCAGCCTTCCTATCCCTAACATGGTGCGTCAATCCTTACGCCTGCTTGAAGCAGGCGTAAGGATTTGGCGCACCAGCGTCGGAAAAGTGACTGCGTGAAATCTTGTAGATTTCACTACGTCACTTCTCGGCGTACTCTGCGCCGAACGCCCCCTGCGCCGGTACGCCCACATGAAACCTGGACGCAGGTTTCATGTGGCGCAGGGGTTTACTACGTGACGCATCTCCCTAGATGCGTCACGTTGTAAACTATAGCGCAACGCGGCGCATGGTTTTGCGTCACCGCTGCGTCACTTGCGTGACGCAACAGCGGCGCAAAAGTGGCGCAAGGGGCTTGTAAATATGCCCCAGAGTGTGAATAGCTACAAACTGTCTCTTGCTTATCCTAGGTTTGTTATTCCCAGGTACTCCCTCCCTCCATCCGGCACGAGGCTTTCATAGTGAAACACGCTATATTACCATTACTTCATTCAGGTTCCTGATCCATTACGGACAGAAAAATGCTGGTCTTCCATTTCATTTTATAAACTTGTGAGATTAAAAAGGAGAGGTAACGTTTCTGACTTTATTGAATTTCCTACACCTTATGTTTTCATACCGCTTTTGGCACCCTCAGTCATCCATGAAACCAGTAAAGTAAATTATTCTTTTTAATTTTTATTTAATTGTAGGGAAATGTGTCTCTCAAGTTTTGATACAATCCACATAGTATTGTACCATATAATCCAATTCATGTAAAGCACATGAATTAAGATCATCATATTTAGAAAATCCTAAAGCTTTAATTTGAGGACTCAGTTGTTCCACACGTATGAACACATCCGGTAGTGGAGAGCACTTCTGAAAACTTCAAGTCAGTCTTACATGTTTACTCATGGATATGCAGAGTGCCAACGTTATGATTACTAAATATATGGCCTAATAAAGCACATTTTATAAAGTACATTGATTCTGAGATTTATATAAAAATACCATCTTTGTTGCGAATGCCCGTACCTAATTTTTTGCCAGCTCTTTTTCTGAAAGAGTGGTTCGCAAATGAATCTTAAGTGACACTCAGAGTGGCAATTACTGGCAGGTGGCCTTTAGGTCACAATAATACAGACTTTAGTATAGTCACTTGCAGGATGGTTACGTGTTCTATTCCAATGTTACTTTACTTGTAGGACCTCTTCAATATGTTTATCTGGATATTTCTTCCTTCCCTTATAGCGAGTGCTTGTAGTCTGTCTCAAAAAGAGAACACCGGGGCCTATTAGCAATAACCGGCGATAATTATCGCTAAGCGCAGTTAGCGCTAGGATAATTATCGCCGGCTATCTGCAGGTTTCTATTGCGGAGATAGCGTGCTATCAGCAACGCTTATCTCCAAAGCGATAGAAACCCTGGAGAACAGTGTGAATATCGCTTGAAAACAAGCGATATTCACACTGTGACCAGTGTTAGCTTGGCGATAGGGCGAGGGGATTTAGCCATGTAATCCACCTCCCATTGGATTACATGGCTAAGTCAGGTCTGGACCAGCCGTTAACAAACCAGCGCTAAACGTGTTTAGCGCTGGTTCGTTAATCACCTCCCCTGCCTCGCTAATAGGCGATAGCGAGCTTAGCGACTGTTTCCAGTCGCTTTAAGGTTGGGAACGCCTACTTTGCATGCTATTAGCGATAAATATTGCTGGCATGCAAAGCGGCACCCAACCCGGTCGCTATCGCCTAGAAGCTGTCGCTAACAGCAGTTAGCGACAGCTTGCTAATAGGGCGTTAGAATTATCGCCGCTTTAGCGGGAAAAAGTCCCGCTAAAGCGGCGATAGAGCCCTTGATAATATGCCCCAACATTCCTTCCTTAATAAAATATTTTATTTCTTTGACATGTTCGTGGCATCAGCATTCAAAGGAGGAAAGCATCGTTTCGCCATTTTATCTCATGGGTGCCCTTTTGAAAGCAATTGAGCTCAGTTCTCTTATCAGATGTAGTGGCGCAAGAGACGTCCTCGGGAGGCAGTGCCTTGTCAGACATGCTTTGGAGACAGCCTAATGGACACCACTAAAGATCAAGACGTTGAAATGAATTTAATCTGATTTAAATTCGAAATGTCAAAGAAGGTTGGGGACTGCATGTCCATGATGCTTACGCATCCCGGAAATTAGAGTTATTGGAAACAGTTTATGAAACGATTATTATGATACTGGGTGAGAGCATATATATGAATGAAAAGATGCTTTTTTTTCTTCAATGACGTCTCAAAGATTCTTCTACGTAACCATGTCACAATTATTGTGACAGGTATGAAAGCTAATTCTTTGTATATAGAAATATACTGATTATTCTGAAATCAATGACTGGTTAATGAGCTTTCTAAGATAGCAGCTCTTGAAAGGTGAACCTTCTTGGCCAGAAAGAAACTTAACTTCTACACTGGAGTTTGGGAAACCTTTTGAATAAGATGTTTGAATAAGAGTTCTGTTAATTTTCACCTATAGAAGACATTTTGGATATATTTTTAGAAGCTCTAGCACCTTGTTTTTTCATATTTTCTCTCAACTTATGAAGCAATTTCTTACACTTGACTAGAGGCTTGATTTAGAGTTTGGCGGATGAATAGTCATTCCTCCATCATGGAGGGACTGATCCTTTTGATCTTCTGATGGATTTCCATCCGCCGTATTTAGGATTTTGCATGATGGGCAGTCATCCATCCATGATGGAGGATGATCCATCAGCTGATTCTCAGTCCTCTGTCGTTGGTAAGGCCCCGTCCACCGTCGACAGATACAATTCCATCAGTTTTGGTACGGTGGACACCCATCCACCATATTTAGAGTTGCCTGCCATCAGAGTGGGTTGGCAGAACAAAGGACAGCAATGGCGGATGAGGGTTTCAATGGTGGACTTGTCTGTCAAGTTAATGACCGCAGCTGTCAACACACACCTGCTCAAAATAGACTTATCAACAACACCTGCTGCTCACAATACAAAAGAAATTTGTCAAACACACAAGCCATTTACCACTCACAACACAAAAAATCAGCAGCAGACGTACAGCACCTTTGTTTGCAAAATGTCTGGAAGAAGACAATTAGAATCTCTGAAAATGGGTTACCTGTTATGATGGATGAGATAAACATGGTTTAGCCACAGTTGTTTGAATCCCTGCTACAGAGAACAATGATAGGCCAGAGAAGGCAAATGTGGAATAGAATAGTGGAGCAGGTGTATGCGGTCTCCAACACCAGACCACACAGGAGGACATACGCAAATGGTAGGATAGCCTGCGAGGGAGAGTCAATTTCCTTGCTACCAGGGCAGAACAAGATGCCCTTGGTACTAGTTGTCCCAGACCCCTTAAACTCATGTCCTTGGAGGAAAAGGAGTTGTCCGTACGCCATACTGAAGGCATTACGGGAATTCCAGGTGGAGTGGAGACTAGTTAGTACATACACCAGCTCTCTATCACTAATAAATTGACCTTCTACACCAGTCTCTAACAGAAATCTCTCCACTAATGACAGTCTATTTACATAAGTTTGCTAAATGATGTCTCTCACAACTTACTGCATACCCTACATTTCCTACATAACCACAATCTAACATTTCATCTCCTTTTCATTTGGCACAACTCTCGTTAGAAACCCATTCAATCAAGAGTAGCTTTATATTTTGAGAACAAATCACACCCTGACCTATGTAACAACTACATCTAACAATTTACTCATAATGATGTAAGATGTACCCATTATGACCTCGTTCGCATGCCACATGCTATCTTTCTTTTTATATCCTAATGTATAAAACAAATAATATTTGGTAGTAAAAGTTAGAACAAATGAGTCCATGTTACTAGGAATATAATGTTTCAGCTCTGGTTTTGAAAACTGCATATTACTGCATTATGGGTGATTATTTGTATTCATTTTATTATATATTGTTCGAATAAATATATTTTGAATTATAACGAAATGCTAAGGAATGAAAAATTGAGTCAAAATTTATTTATTCTGCTTTATCTAAGTAGTAACACTCTGCTTTTACATACATTGTCATCATACATGATGATCCTTCACTTCTAACTTCAAAAGTTGTGGCACAACTCATTTTGCCTGAAACAAAAAACACAAACACATAACCTCATCTACCTAGAAGTTGAACTAGCATGCACTATTTATAAGACAATTAAAAGCACTGCAAGGTGGCCTTGTCTGCTGACAAGAGTGTTTCATCTGTCTCAATTCTGTCACTTTCTATTATGAAAAAACTGAAAGATAGCATTGAGTGAAATAGGGGTAGTGCTGTACCTCCACTTTGTACATCCAGAATACTACCTACTCTATAAAATAGAGTTGGTGGTGTGACAGGGAATTAACTAACACAGGTGTCTTTGAATCACACTTGAATATGGCCTATCAGATAAGTTTAAATCCATGTTTTAGCTTTTAAGAATATAGCACTGTTAAAAGTCCTTCAGATACAAAAGACTCATTGCAAAAGTGCAGATTTTAAATTGACAGCACATTTAATGTTGATATGAGTGTTGCATGTCTTCAACAATATTCATTACAAGGCTAGGATAGTTCAAACATTAGATGATTGACATACAACTGTTTTAGGGATTTAACTGCACAGACAATTGCTAAGGCATTGTACAGTGGAACCTAGGAATGGAGAATCACACAAAGTCCTAGTTTTGACAGCTCACCCACACTGTTGAAACCCAGAACTTTGAACACACATTTAACTTCAATTCTCTTAGTATTACTATTATTTTAAATGTTCTATCTTAATAAGAATGCAAACATCTGTAAGGAACTGCAACTGGATTAGTAGAGGCTCTACATCAAGTTTGTGATAGACAGTGCCATTTGCACAACTCAACATCTAGCCACATTAGTATTGAGTTAATATATTTTCAAATAATTTGGGCTATAATTTGCTAAATCATTTTAGGTTTCTTGTTTCCAAAGTCAAGCTCAAAGATCTCACTCTTCAGTGCCAACTGTGTCGACTACTCTGGCTGAGTAAAGAAGATCCTTCAGTGGGAGCAGCACTCCTGCCAGTGAAGATGATCTAGAGGAGCAGGCTGGTCCATCTGATTTGTGTGACTAGCACCTGTGAGAAAATGCCCTTTTTGAGTAATCACCCACATTTTCTGCTGAACTTTATGGCTGGTTTTTAAACTCTGCACACTGTGCAATTCTGTCTAGTGCCCAGTATATTTGTTCTGAACCCTAAAACATGTAGAAATTGGCTAATCCCTGAATGACTTATTTGGCGTTCCCGTAAGGCCATAGTATGTGGTGTGGAAATATACACAAGGCATGAAAATTTAAATATCACCTGTCGGCTGCAGGACTTATAGTGCCATCCACTCGTGGGACAAAGAAAAACAAGGCTTCAGGTCTAAAATTGTAGCCTTACTGCTGTAGTGTAACACCTGCAGTGAAACCTGTTAAAATTACCCCTTTAACCGGTAAAAACCTCCCTTTTGAATTGTAGTTAGTCACCCTATGTAGGCCATGTAGCCCAAAAGGTAGAGTACATGGTATTTAAAAGCGGGACTGTGGCAGGCCTAGAAGTCCTATGTAGAAATCCAGAGTACAGATTAAAATAGTACTACTGTATGTGGGGAATGGGACAAGGTAGAATAATAATAAACCACCATTTATAATAGTTATTAAAAACCAATCAACTGGTGAGCTCACAACTTTAATAAATATTAAGGAAAAGTAACTTTTATAAAGTTGCCCTAAACCTATCTGAACTGGCAAAAATCTGATTGGATTAAACCTCTGTCTACTTCCATCCTGTGGTCCCAGGTGTAAGCAATAGGATGACCTGAGTGAGCAAAGATAACTCCTTTGAACACCACAGAATATTTGCCAATTCTGTTGATACCAGGCTGTCAAATTCTGTTTGACAGGTCTATTGAGGCACATGTAACACTTGGGACGTACTTGAAAGGAAGAGAACAGGATGCCAAGGCAATTCGTGGGTATCCCCTGCCTGCTTGCTGAAGTGCCCTCCATTTGTCTCGCTAGACATCATTTTTTGAATCTGTTGTGGGTACAGTGCCAGCTTCAAACTGAATTTTAGTGATAGGACACTGTTGATTTCCCTTTGACAATCCCACACATTCCCCCAGCCCTCACAGCCAAGGTTTAGTGCTACCAAAGATGTTAACCTCTTGCAAATGCCATGTCACATGGCAATTTGGGCAGATTTGCAGTAAAGGAAGCAGGAACTACTGAAAAAGTGGGTAAGGTTGCAACCGGGAACTTTTACCCTATTGGTTAGGGAGTGCCCAGGTTCACCCCACACACTAGCTGGTGCCAAGCATAAATGTAGCACCGTAAGGCACCTTCATTAAAACACTGCTGGACTTGCAAAAGGATACCAAATGAATTGTACCTTCTGTCCTTGGAATCTGTGACCTATGAAAGCACCTGAGGAGGATGGACTCCCTTCAACGTTAAATCCAAGGACAGAAACATCTCCAAGGATCATAAGGCTGAGGCTCCTTGGTGTCTCGTGGAACATAAATACGCCAAAGAGGATATTACTCTTAAGAATTCCAGCTGAACAGTGTTAACTGAATCTGGAAAGGACTTTGCTGTTGCCGTCGTCTGACACCCTGAGAGACTCTATGTGCTCCCTGGGAACATGGGGGGGGGGCTTAGAAGTGTACTCCTGTGATTGTATTGGCACCAAAAGATGTGTGAGAACTTTTTCAGAACGTTTGCTACAGATCCCCAGAGCTTCAAGAGGACTGACCATAAAAAGTACCTGATTGGCTTTTCCATGAGTCCGACAGAATTGCAGGTTTGACCCGTGTGTAAAAGAGTTTTAACTCACATTGGGATTTAGAAACGTTTTCAAAACTTTTTCACAATTCCCAACTTTCAACCCCTAGCAGGGTCAATCTACTTGGAGTATCCAACCCCAATTCAAATGCAGTTGGATTTGATTTGGACCTAGGTCTCGGTAAACGACCATTAACTACTAATGGTGTTTTGTGCTTCTTGGTGCTATTTTGTCTGATATCTTAAAAAAATTCCTGTCTCTGGCTCTTGTTGCTTTTTCAAAATTTTTACTGTTTTGTACTTTTAAACACTTTACATATTTTCTCAAAGTTAAGCCTGTCTTATCTCTGCCACAGTTACTAGGGGTTGACCTTAGGTTTAAATTACTGAAACCTTTGACTGTATCTACAAGATTACTTTATTACATCAATCCACCCCAACTAATGAGCTAATTTCTTGAAGCACCCTACTCCTTTTCCTTTCCTTCAGAACACGTAATATAATACGTCCAGCAGTGTCTTGTCACCATTAGCCAGATCATTGTCACCACAATCTCTCTGTGGCACCACACCATGTCCGCCTTCTGTCCACTCATTTCCCATCCACTCATGGACTGTTGCCTGGAAAAGGACTCTAAGCAATCATTGGGTCATCTTTATTCTCTCAGACTTACATGTTAACTCATTTTCACGGAATGCGAAAATGTAATTTTGCATATTTTTTGGTATTTATAAAAAAAAAAAATGTGTGTTATGACATTAGTCACATAAAAGTTTAAAACTGATGCATATAATTTTTTGGGGAAAACATATGTAGTATGTAATAAAGGCCAAAATTTTAAGACACGTTAATTGACTACTCACAATGCACATTTGATCAAAAATCAAAAGGTAAATGGCTAATATCTCAGTATTTAGAAGTTGGACAACAGTGATATATTCAATTATTGTGTAATACTACATTATGTAGCAAAAAACAACCAGCAATGAGAAGGATATGTCAACAAGTGTACAAATATTTGTCAAACGGAAATCATACACAGAGAATATAATATTGTTGCATGTATAATTTATACCTTTGCATTTCCATAAAAAATAAACTCAAATAAATATCTTAAAGCCCCAAGAGAACCTGAAAACGAATTAGTGGACTAGCAGGATAGCTTCTAAAAGAGAAAATGTCCAAATTTGATTTTAAAAGTTTACATTTTACTTGAAGTCACTTACAGTCAGGAAAATATGTTTTTAATGAGGTCACGTCTGAGGTCAATGCCTTCTTCCTCATCACTGTCATCTTCATGATGCATCTCACCAACATCAACCCGGAGTTCCCACTAGAAATCATCAACAGGGAGGTGTGGGGTGCTTCTCCGCTGAGGAATGGTTTGAAGCATACAACATAACAGAACAATCTTGCATGTACAGTAATATTTTATCACTATATAGAACACCAAATCCACACTGTGCATGGCCTTTGGTAGTGTGCAGGGTAGGGCTGGCTGCAGGGTCTGGCCTGCTGCGAGGACCTGCTACCAACCCCGTGTGGGAAGCCAAGCCCACACCATGCACCCTTTTGTCCATGCCTAGCATGGGTTTGGTTGCAGGCCCTCCCTGCAGCCCCCCAAACATTAAAATAAATAATTGTTGGTGCTCCTACCTCTTTTAGGGGCACCACCAGAAAAAAATAAAAATTATAAAGGCCTAGGGCATTAAGGGATGCTCCGTGCTAGGAGCAGTGAATAATACATTTTTTGTTTTCTAATTTCTTTGGTTGCCCCGGGTCCATCGTGGACACCCACAGATTTAATTTTTACTGGGGGGCTGCTGGGTGAGCTCTAGGGCCCCCAAGGGTGCACAAGTCCCTGCAAGCAGCCGCATTCATGGGGCTACACAGGAGCCAGCAATTCTTTTCTTTTTAAAATCTGGAGTGCCCAGTGCCCACCTTGAGCACCCAACAACATTATATGCTTGATGGGGACTGGGGGGAGCCCCAGGGTTCTGGTGGCCTGCCTGTCTCCCTGCAAGTCACCCCATGGGTGGCGTAGTACCCGACAATGTTTCCTTTTTTTAAATAAAAGCCCACCCAGGACACCTTACATCATTACTCATCTTGGGGCTGCGGAAGGAGCACACGGCCCCCACAGCCCCTCCGGCTCTACTGCCAGCACCCATAACGGTTGCAGTTGGAGCTGGCCCTGCTCCCAGTCTGTGGGAGCAGTTTTCTTTAGCTTCCGCTGGGCATGAGGAATTGTACGTTTCTCTGCCTGCGAGAGAGCATGCAGGGAAACCTTTGGGCTGGTGGGATCTGCTTTCTGCTCCCGCTGGGTGGGAGCATATTATTCTCCCTGCCCGTGCTCTCTCAGGCAGAGAACCTATGATGTCCTAGGGGTTGGGGTTCTCAGGTCACTGTTTAAGAGTTGTACCAGGGGGATGGGGTCCCCAGGGTGATAGAATGACATGGGAAGGGAAGCTGCATGCCCCCATACCCTTCAATTGAAACATGGCCCCAGGAGATTGGGTCCCTGGGACCTCTGAGAGGCTCATCGAGCGTGGCCACACCTCCTCCCCATTATTTTAAAAATGGTCCAAAGGGAAGGGGCCACCGGATCATTATGGAGGCTCAGGAAGGCGTGGCTGCATGCCTCCCTCCCCATAAAAAAACTATTTTGCTGCCCCACTGGGCCATCCCGGGGGTGGGGGGGAGGGGTGTGTTTTAAAGTGCAGGAGCTGGCGCTAATTATTTTACATTTTACCACAGATTTGTGGATCCACCACGAATTTGCATTAAAATTTAAAAAGCTTAACCATAAAATGTTACCAAATGTCACATGAATTCATAATATCTTGTGCAAGGAGCCAGGCATTTGAGAAATAAGCCTTTCCCTGAATGGTGCCCAGAGCTTCATCAATTTGCATCTGCTGGGATTATTCTGAATTATGGTGAGCTCGAGACCACAGGCAATGAGAACTTCCTGTTAGCAGGCTTTTGGATCTGGTGGCATCCTTTCTAACCACTCTCTCGCTATGCCCAATCTTTTCACCATTATTGCAAAAAAATAGACCCTGGCTACATTGAAATGTATGTTGCCCAAATGACCAAATATGATGATCTTAGAATCACATCTAACATTCAACTGTAGCAGATTATTTATTGAATATCAATATATAGAATGGTAACAATATTGGGCAAGTAGCGAAAACGTGAGTGTTAGATGCATCTGTCCATTTGCACCGAAAGTTGTTAGAGCTCTCCCTAATCCCCATTTTAAACAATCTATAATGTGCGTTGTACATATCATACAGAATCTTAAATGAATGAGCTTTAAGGCGAGATATGTTAAGAGGGGCTTATTTACAAGCCCCTTGTGCCGCCGGTGCATCACTTTTTTTGACACACCGGCGGCACAGTGTGCTGGCACATATTTGCAAGGCCATGCAAAGCCACCTGCGTGGCTTTCATGGCCTTGTAAATACGGCCCCTTTTCACACATCACATTGCATGAATGGGGCGTGCCATGGGTGTTACCTGGGAACATTTAGTAAACCTGGAAATGCAGCAGAATCCTATGCCCCCCAGGGGAGGCGTAAGGAGGTACAACAAGGAAAAATACTTTTATTTCTCCTTATTTTTTCCTCTTTCTATGTGTGCTGCAGAATGCAGCACACATAGAAAGAGTAAAACACCGTCAATGATTGTTTTTGTGCAGGAAGGTGTCCCTTCCTGCACAAAAACAATTATTGCTGCAACACAGCCAATGGTGCACCAATGCAGGGGAAAGCACAGGGATGCGTTATATTGTTGTAAATATGATTCATCCCTGTGCTTTTAAAATGACGCAGCTCAGCGCAGCAAAATGGCTTGCGGCGCCATGCTGTGTCATTTTGTTGTAAATGAGGCCCAATGTCTTCTAGAGAGACCAGAAGGCCCAGATTCGTGGACCACTTGCTTGCCAGATGCTCAAAATAATGTTCCATTGGTCTGCAGCTCAACATTTTTGGCAAAAAACACCAATAGAACCACGTTTAGTCCTACTGTAGAAGTTGTCCAAACACTGATTTTGCTCTACTGTCAGCTCGTTAGCCAGAAGATGGATGAGAAAATCCTTAACCTGCAAATACAGAAAAAAGCCTTGCCTGTGCCTGCCAAGTGCCTGCTGTAATTCCTCAAACAAAATAAATACAGTATCACCGTACAGTCGGCCGAACCATTCTATGCCTATAAGTCGCCAAGCCCTCATACACCAGCAGGGGATGGTTGGGGTTACAACCTAGAGATGAGTACTGGTTGAATTTCTGGATATTGCTCCAAGTTCTGATAAAAATCCAAATCTTGTCAAAGACAGAGAGTGTTTTGAACCTCTTTTTTTTTAAGTAAACGTTGTCAATGACACCTCCTGAGGACATCAATTTGTACTCTGAAGTACCATATTTTGGATAGAGACCCACTTGTCCCCATTCATATAAGCCCAAAGCACCCGATAATCTAAAAACAAAAGAGGCACTAAAGAGGTTAGCGACATATCGACCATGTCCATAGGTAACTGCAGAAAACAAATGGCGCAGCAGGGTTTTTTATTTTTCAAAATAAATTTCTGCTAACTTGCCTGAACCTTTTAAAAGAAGCCCTTTTTGATATCTAGTGGTATTGATCTGAACAAGTAGAGGAAGCGTGGCAGAATAACCATTTTAATTAGGTTACATCTTCCAATTAACCTAAGATGTAGTCTATTCCCTTTACGAAAAACTACGAGTGAGTCCAGGTAGAGCGCCATCGTAGTTAGGGTTAGCAATGCCCTCCATGCTTAGAGCTATCCTGACCACTAATTATGTGGCCACCGTCACATAACGAGAATCTGGGCTTAAACTTGTGATTATCTGGGTTTCCAATATTCAACTTCAGCTGGCAGCGCCTTTGATGCTTGCAAGAGCTCTAGCTGTAGATGATGTTAAAATAGCTATGTCATCCGCGTATGTAAGAACCTTCTTATTTAACCTGTTTAGTTGCAATGAAAATATAGAATCTAAAGGCTTTAACATCTGTATGAATGGTTCTAAGTACAGTGAGAAAAGCAAAGGAAACAAAGGGCAACCGTGTCTTCCTCTCCAATTGATTTAAACTTTATCAAACAATCTAAACATGCACACGATTCGAGCAGTTAATTAGGCATATAGGGGCATATGTATCAAATACCGTTATTATGATTCTCAAATAGCGATTTTTAGAGAATCGCTATTTGAGAATCGCAAAACGGAATGTAATAAAAAATTCGCAAATATTTTGCGATTCCTTGGCATTCCTTAATTGCGACTCGCAAATTGCGAATCGCAATTAAGGAATACCTTCCCATTCATTCCTATGGGCCTAGAGGCCCATAGAAATGAATGGGAAGACATTCGCAATTTGCGAGTACCCATTAGGTACTCGCAAATTGCGAATGCATTTCAAGGTGCAAGGGTGTCATAAGGACACCCTGTTGCACCCTGAAATGAGCATGTGTGCACATGTGGAGCACATACATGCCCTAAGGGCATGTATGCGTGCCACATGGCACTTTGAAAAATGCCAAAAAGTGCATTTTTCAAAGAAATCGCAAATTACCACCAACTTGAAGTTGGTGGTAATTTGCTGATTTCTTAAGGAGAAATCACACAACTTGGGTGCTTTCTACATCGCATTTAAGGAATCGCAATTTGCGATTCCTTAAATACGATTCATAAAATAGGGAATCGCAAATTTTGCGATTCCCTATTTGCGAGGGCCTTTTGGGATGATACATCCCAAAGGCTTTCCCGTTCGCAAACGGGCCGATTCTGAGAATCGGCCCGTTTGCGAACGGAAATGAGCTTCATACAAATGCCCCATAGAGATTTAAGAGAATTGATAAAATTACCGTCCAGACCCATACAATCCAAGACTGACCACAGGAAGCCTTAGGACACCCTGTCGAATGCTTTTGCTGCATCCAACCGGATCATTCCCGAAGGCTCTCACAGTTCTTCAGCAATCTTATATGGGCGGTTGTATCCCAACATGGAATGACGCCATGCTACATGGGATCTACTAGAGTGGTTATAACGGATGCCAAACGTTTCAAAAGAATAAGGGCCTATTTACGATGTCGGGCAGACTTAAGGCCGCCCGACACCGTCTCGGTCCTGGGACCGACCGACGTCTGGTCAGCGGTCCCGACGGCCTAATTAGGATGCGCAGTCCTACATTTCCCTATGTGAGCATGTATTACAGCTGTAAACCGGCCATAATACATGCTCCCATAGGGAAATGGGAGGTGCTGTTGATCCCAGCACCCCGTGGCAGGCACCTCCTGGTGCCTGCCACTGGGTGCAGGGATCAACAGGGGGGCACAGCCCCAAACCGGAGGCCGCACACACAAGGGGGCCCTGCTGCGGGCCCCCAAACATGCTTCCCAACATGGTTTCCATGTCGGACAGGCCGGCATGGAAACCATGCCAGAAACCGTGCATCGTAATCCCAAGGGTGGAAAGGCCTAGCCCCTTTGGTATTACAAGCCGGTTCCAACTGGCCGACGGGCTCCTTGAGCCCATCGTAAGCCAGCCGGAATGACCGGCCAGTTTAGTTTCCGAACGCCAGCATTGTAATACGGGGGTCGGAAAGTAAACCGATCGGCTGATTACGATGTGGCCCGGATGGCCGGAGGCTTTCCGGGCTGCATTGTAATCAGCCCCTGAGAGTGTAGATTTTTGAATCAGAGTTCTTCAGTGAGATAAGGTGGAAAGAATCACAATTGAAGGGATCCTTGCCTTTTTTTTAGGAAAATTGCAATATACGCCTCCCCCCCAAGATGCTGGTACCAAAGATAAAAAGGAGGGAGAATTATCTAGCTTTTCAAAGCTGGTGAGATGATTTCAGAGAAAACTTTAAAGAATTCGATAGGAATGGAATCTGGACCAATGCTTTGCCTGAAGCCAGTTGAGAAGCACTTTACTAATGTCTCTTTTATCTAAAATTACATTAAACCTTGAAGTCAGCATGCCTCAGGTGTGGACAGTTTTCTATTCAATGTAATTAGGCCTTATTCACAAAACTAACATTTTTAAGTAATTTACACTTTTGAGTAAGTTTCCTACTTTTGACTATTCACAAAATCAGAGTGTAAGTTACTACTAAAAAAAAAGCAGTAAGTCAGGCACCACACACGGGCAACCACAGGTACAGCAACACCCTCCTATAAAAAGTAATGGAGGTAAGGAATTACAATAAAACATTATTATTTAAAATGGTTAAAAAATGAAATACATCCTATTTGATGTTAAAAAATAAATATAAAAATAGTACATATCTATCACGTCATTATAAAATGTTTTAATATCCCATTTTTTATTTCAAAATTAATGTAGCAACATTTTTTATTGAATTATAACAACATTAATTTTTATTAGTTTTATTTTTCTGAAATGTAAACTAAAAATTAAATTCCTACCTAAAGAAAAAAATGTTATGTAATAATAATTCTTAAATGTGATGTGTAGAATGTATTTAAAATAATGTATTTTTTAAATGAAAAGACTTTTACAGTAATTTAACAATATTTTCTCCAGGTTTTTATTTCATTTCCATACTTCCATTGTTTTCCAACGGGAGGGTGCTGCAGTATCATTGGTTGTCATATAGCACTGGACATATTACTGTTTCTTTTAGGAGTAACTTGCACTCGGATTTTGTGACTAGCCAAAACTAGTAAATTTACTCAAAACGATAATTTACTCAATAGTGTAAGTAACCTTGTGAATCAGGCCACAAGTTGTTAACATAGGATTACATTTTTATTTTTCCTGAATTCCATGTTAAACACTGAACAAACAAGAAAATTTAAAAAAGAAAAAAAATAGTCACGTTTCCTAAAGTCAGTTTTACTGAAACTATTATTTATGAAACGCCGACATTTATTTCTGACTGACATTTTAAAACATTTTTTTAGGCGAGCAATCATCGGTTTTGTTTAAATGAAACAATTTAAAGTGCTGGTTTTGGTCCAAGTTTGGTTTACTTGTTTATAAGATGATAAATTCAAGCCCCTTCTTTCTAGCATCAATAATGATGACACAGAAAAGTCACTTTCACCAGTTTTAAAATTGTTAAGCAAAGATTCCTTAGTATTAATATATATGAAACGTCACTCCTTTCCTAAGTGTCCTTTGAAGTTTCGATTGTTACTTGGTATATTTGTCCAGCTTTTCAAATTGGGACTTCAAATTTATGGACAGTTTGTCCTTTGAGCTTGCTTTGCTTACTGTTCAGTGGTTTTGATCTACATTTATGTGACTAGCAGTTCTGTAACTTGTCAATTGATGGTGTGGGCATAAGCAATTTTGAATTCTGAGGTGTTTTCAAGTGCTGCTCGTATGACGTTAGAGACGGAAGAACATGTAGTAGCCATGTCACTCACGATTATTACCACTGAAGCAGATAGGTACCAAGTGAGAGAGGAGAAAATATCTGCCTAGGCATAAGGTGTTAGAATCAGAGATCCATATGCAGAAGTAAGATAAACACAAGACCTCACATCTATCCCGATGATAGCGACTCACAGGCAAACATGTAAATTTATATACAGCAGTGATTCTTTTTTGAATATTCTTAAAAAATCCGGTGCTTGTAAAATTTTGCAAAAGGCTAAGGTATAATGTTTAAAGAGTTGTTTAGGAGGTTGCATGCGAGAATATCATATACAGAAATAACGTCTAGCTTAAATACAATGTCCTAAAAATCATTTAAAAACGTGTCAAAGGGTTTAGATTTAATATTAGTCACTCCAATGGGATGATATATTTGTAGATGATATGTAGAACACAATATTTATGCCCAATAATATTCTGACAATGATATTATGCTGCCACCTTTTAAGGAGATCTGCTCCAAGTTACTTCTTGACGATGAGCTGGCAGTGATGTGCAAAAAAGATGTGATTCCTGAAAAAGGTCTTGATGTTATTGTCCCAAATACTGAGCTGCCACCATCAATCAATCAATCAAACTGTACTTGTAAAGTGCAGCTTATCACCAGTGAGGGTATTCAGGCACTGGGCAGGGGGTTTCAGTCGAAGAGCTAGGTCTTGAATTTCTTCCTGAAGTCTGTCAGCGAGGGTGATGTTCGGAGGTAGGGGAAGGGCTTTCCAGGACTTGGCGGCGAGGTGGGCAAAGGCGCGTCCTCCTGTGCAGCAGTGGAGGATACTTGGTGTCTGAGCGAGGGCGAGGAGGGCAGAGCGGAGGTTTCTGTATGGCTTGTGGAAGTTTAGGCAGTGGTTCAGGTATTCCGGTCCTTGTTGTAGAGGGCTTTTTCCTGTATGGGGAGCCAGTGGAGGTCAATCAGGTGCTGGGTGATATGGGTTCTTCTTTTGGGCACTTTGAGGATCAGTCTGGCAGCTGCATTCAGTGTCGCCTGGAGTCTAGTCATGTGTTCACTGGTGGTGCCTACATAGCGTGCATTGCCATAGTCCAGGCGGCTGGTGATGAGGGCCTGCATCACTATTTTCTGGTACTGATGGGGAGCCATTCCTTCACAGGCCACAGCCTTAAAAGTGTGGGTAACACCACTACCAATATACTTGGAAGCTGTAGAGGTATCAGTTGCTAATAATACCACAAATTGTCAAGAGCACCTTAGCAAAATAAAACTGGAAAGCTGTTTGAAGAAGTACAGAGATGTTCCTTGTAGTTTTAGAACACAATTGTGGATAAAAATTTGTTGGAGAAGTGAGGACAAAATATTATTTAATTAGAAGCACTAACAGTTCATAAGATTATCAAAGTGATAGATACCTAAATTAATTCCTGGCCAAATGAAATAGGTTAATGTTTCAATGAGCAATGAGAAATTGGTTAAACTACAACAGTGTACCGGAGCTCTGGCACTTATAATGTGAGGAACATTCATTTAAAGACTGCAACACCTTTCATAAGAAGAGTTGAACCACTTCCTAGAAGCAGTATATAACTTTTTATGAGGGGACAGAAAACAAGTTTTAATGTGCACTGTAGTTCTGATTTTTCAAAGTCATATTTTTAATGACTGGTAACTGGGCCGCAGTTCAGACTAAGAATCACTGGTGCTTGTATGTTTTGGATTTAATGTGGTGGTGGTATTTTAGAATTTTCTCATATTAAGCCTTTCTATTAGGCATGGTCAAAATTTAAATTACTCACGCATAATTCCACTATTTTGGGGATTTTTGCTTTAGCCTTATTGTGCAAAATTAACTAAATTAAGCCATCACTCCACTTCATGTAATTATATGCCATTCATGGTAAAAATTTACTGCAAACGTTTAAGGTTGTCATGTCTTCTAAGATGGCATGAAACACACAAAAGCAGCCTCCAATCACCTTTTGTGTATTTGAAGATGGCAGTCATTATTAGCATTAATGAAGCAGCTCGCTTTAGTTGACTTTGACATCATCTGCATGAATAAGCCGATATTTTTATACCTTTTCACACTGTGAAGCAGCGAGTGTTCATCCTGATATGTAATAATGGTTGACCGGGCACAGATCGCTTATGCACTTTTTTATTCAACGTCATTATTGTTTCCTGAATTATTTGTAGATATTTTGTTACACCTACATTGATACTATCTTGCCGTCAGTGTTGATAATGTGTCTCCCTCATGTGCGTTTCAATTATTGCATCTTCTGTTAACACTGATACAATTCAACCATTTGTAGTGTTTATGGTAGCTATTTGACACCTATAGGATATCTTTAGAGTTATGTTATCTTCCGTCAGTGACCATACCACTTTTTATTTATCAATGGGCTATGTTCCCTGCTCCGTTAATAGGTGACATTAAAGCTTTGAAGGGCCTGACCAGTTGGCTAGGTGCTTTTTCTACATTGCCCCATGTATTTTGTAACTTTTGTAGTCAGAAGGGGATGAGTAAAATGAGAAAAGCTTCTCATGATGTGCCTCTAAAGACTATGGCACTGGCTAAAACTATAATTATTTCTTATAAAAGAACTGCTTGTTGACAGTTCCGTGATCTCAATAGGCTCCTTTTTGCAGTTTTGCATCAGCTGTCTGGCTCAGACAGAATTGCATACAACACTACCCAGATTGGGCTTTGGGTTAGCACCTTGCTCATGGCTGGGTGCGTTTCTTATCTATTTCATTTCCCTTCTCTTTATGGGCTATGCTAGCTTTCCCCCATCTTTTTGTGTTTGTCCGGCTACTTGAGCATTTCTTCGTTACCCTCGCTTTTGATTGTCAGGGAGATATCCTTACACCGCTGACGCCATTGAACATTTTTTTCTTTTTTTCTTTGCTTCCCATTTTGCACTCCGTGGGAGTGCATAGCATTTACTTTGCTCTGTGCACATGCAGGGCACTTGCACTCTCTTCTTCAATCTCAAATCCCTTCCCCTTTTTATCTTGCACCCCCACTCCCTGCCCTCCTCTTTCCTCTCAATCCTTCTTTTGTTTTTTTTAGTTATACGTTTGAATGCATCCCTGCATGGCGTTCCTGGATCCCCCTACTACTTACACTCTATCTTTACCCACCTTCAAATCATGTTGTTTGTTTCCTGTGTCCTTTGGGCTCTTTGTTCCTTCACAGCTTTTCTGCCATCCTTCACCTCTTCCCACCTCTATTTCTCTCCCCTGCCCACCTGTTTCCAGTTGTTCAATAGTTGCTTTGCCAATGCTGAATGCTTCTAAAATTTGGTAAAGCCATTAGCTGCAACTGGCCACCTTAAAAGTCTTTTGTTTATAATGTCAAGATGGCTTCCACATTGCATGATGCAACATGGAATGATGCAATTTTGAAATAAATGTTTTCATTACTTCAGGATGGCCACCACGTTGCAACACACCATGCAAAAGGAGTGGCCATTGTGAAAGTAGAAAAACATTATTTTGTCTGCTTTCAAGATGAACATCACTTTGCAACATGCCACATTGCATCATGCAGCGTGGTGGCCATCTGGAACATATAGAAAAAAATTGAATTTCAAGGGGGCTGGTTTCCAATATTTGCCTATATATTTTATTAGCATCCATCATTGGCAATGCCAATAGTAGAGCCTAAACAACTTTGGCTAAGTGAGATCAATTGCCTTTCCCAATAGTTGTTAGAAATATTGCCTCCATCTATGTGTTATATGGCTTTCAAAGTAACCTTATTGTTTTTTACAAAGTTGTAAGGTAACATTTGCTTGCTATTTTCTATATTTTTCCAGTGTATCAAGCATATTATTTGGATAGCATGTGGCTTGCTTTCATCATTGTGGTGAGTTACTATTACTTTTACTCCTGCGCTATAGACAATAACACTAACTTTTGGTGGTTGGGAACTATTATTACAGAGTATTAGGATTGTTTCTCCTGTAATTGGGTTTGGAATTGTAATTAGAAACAAAGGTTTCTCGATATGCATTTGGTGTATTGTTTATCGTTTCTCTCATGTGCATGCTTACTAAGGTGTTTGTGGTTGTGGAGTGATTTATCGTTTTTGGCACGATGTCTGTTATGTGCTACATATGTAGATTTTTTTTAGTGATACTTAAACTAGTGAATGTTTATGTTGTGGTGATGACCTGTATGTTTTGTGTTGTAGCTGTTTTTAAGGTTCGGTTAACAGGATTCTCATCGGTAAATCATTGTTACAGTGGTATTTTTCAAGAAAGATAAGTATAAATAATGCGGAATGCCATGACATGATTTTAACATTGAAACCGAAAATACAAACTAGTGGCTTATAATGAATTTCTCATCTCTAATGCAATTACTGGCAGAGTGACTAGAAGAAGCATTTATAGAATAGGTGAATTTATGGACTCATTATGTGATGCCTTTAAGTCATACTGTTATTTTTCTAATGAGGTGTAAAAACTCCTGTCTTTGTGTGGAAGTCTGTCCATGCTCCTGAAATAGTTCTCTTTTCCTAACCCTTTCATAGCGGCCTACTGTTGCAGCTTAGATTATTTGTAAAACATTTCCATATTTTCTTTATACTAAGCAAATTCAGAGGCATATTTATGAGAGGCTTGTGTCGCGTTTGCACAAGGCAGCGTGGTATGTGCATGACACAAACCTTTAAGTCAGGTACAAGGGAGCTGTACCGCCGTCCATATTACGAGTTGCCTGTTCCACGAGCAGACCGCAGCGGTCGGACCTCCTGCTTCAAGGTGGCGGTGGCAAGGAATTTGGGGTGTGTACTTACCCCTTTCTTCTTCCAAGCAGATTTTGATGTGAATCCCTTTCTCCAGGTCCCCACTTCACAGCAGGATTTTCACACCGAGGATTACAACCTTGTTTGTGGCGATCTACAGGTGAGTCATTTTCAAACCATATATCCATTGCCAGGACTGCCCACATATGGGCTGAACCCCGCTAATGGGTATATGGCATTTTTCCACACATATGATGCATTTGTGTGCATCCGATATATTTGCAGTCGAAATACACACATTGGTTACTTACTGGTAAACTTTATTACTCTGAGTCCTTCTCTTCCTGTCACAGTCCTTACATGAATGTGCCCCAGCTCTTCCCACCACAACAGTCCCCAAGATGAAAAAACTCAGTTTTCCATCCCTCCCTGCCATCTCCCTTCTGCTTCTACGTTCTGCAATACAAGGAGACCACACCCAACTAAAGCCCTGTAACTCCCAAGATATTGAAGCCGAGACTTTCTGGGAGCGAGATATGGGAAACTGACTGTGACGGGGAAGAGAAGGACTCAGAGTAATGAAGTTTACCGGTAAGTAACCTCCCATTACCTCCACACCTCCCTTCCCCATCACATTCGTTATATAAATGAGCTGATATCAAAACATGAGATCGGCTTCAATCAGAATTAATATGAAACGCACAAACCAAGTTTAGTTACAACCAAAATAATACCGAAATAAAGTACATGATATGATTACTTCATCAACAATTGTCTACTGCACTCAGCACTGATGGACCATACTTAGCTGGTCTATTGCCCACTAATAATCAGTTATGCTACAAAAAAGTGTTAGGGGATGCCAATGTAGCTGCATTACAAACATCTTGCATTGAGGCTCCCTTAACAGCAGCCTAGAAGGCAGTCATACCCCTAGTTGACCTTCCTAGAATGGAATGTTGAATACTATCCCCTTGAGAATGATATGCTGCTAATAAAGCTGATTTAAGCAACCTACTTAAAGTCAAGCCAGAAGGTTTCAAACCCTGACCCACCACCCCAAAGGTGACAAACAGGGAATCCATCTTTCTAAAAGATGGCGACTTTCCCAAATAAATTGACAAAGCCCTCTTTAAATCCAATGTATGCAGTTTCTCCTCTTCCTCTGACCTAGGAGAAGGACAGAGCACTGGCAGGAGTAGATCCTCTGAACAATGAAAAGAAGAAACTACCTTAGGAACACAATTAGGACTTGGACATAATATTACCTTGTCTGGGAAGAACCTTAAAAAAGGTTCTGAAGCCAACAAAGCTCCCAATTCTCCTGCTCCCCTGTCTGAAGAAAAGGCCATTGAATACAAAACTTTATATGCCAAAAACTTCAGGTCTACTTGATCTAGTGGTTCCAACGGGGAGTCTCGTAAGGCTTTCAAAACTAATGGCAAATGAATGTTTAGAATATATAAAGCGCTACAGCTGTTATAGAACAGAAAGTCCCAGTGCAAGTTGTGTAGAGAGAAGGAAGAAACGGGTCAGGGTCATATCTCTTTGAAGAGGTGAGTTGAAGAGGCAAATCCCATGATGGCACTGGATCATGAAATACCGGTTTATAAAGGAGAAAGGACCTCAATAACCTAGACACCAAAGGAGCCACACCTTCAAAATCTGGTTCCTGAAAAGCTTGTACCCGCTGCCCACTGAGCTCTCAGAGTTGAAACAGCCAATCCTAACTCAAACCCCTCTTTCAAAGAAGAATATAGATAGGTTGTACTAACTGACCTATAAACTGTTTCTTTAAACACCACGTGTTGAATGTTTGCCAATGTCTAGAGTATGACCTTAAAGTAGCAGGGCACCTAGAATGCTGGATCAATGCTGCTACCTCAGTATAGCAACCTTTGGCCTCCAACTTTAACCTTTCAAGCTCCATACCATTGTTGGAGCTTCTGTAACAGCGGAAGAAGAAGCCTGTGAGGTTTGAAAAGATAAGAAATCCTTGGTATTCACCAACATAGGGCTACAGCTAGCTGCAGAAGCAGAGCGTAACCATGGTCGTCAATTCCAACATGGAGCCACCAAAAGAAGTTCTGCCTTGTCCTCCCTCACTTTCTGTAACACTTTCAGAATAAGTGGGATTTGAGGAAAGACATAAAGTAGACCATCTTGCCAAGCAAAAGACATTGCTTCTCTCTTCAAAGCCTTCTGGGATTCAGTATTGCAAAAAGTGGGAAGAAGATTTTTCTCCTACGAGGAAAAGATCCACTCATAGGAGGCCAGATTTCTTCACCAATTGCTGGAATATCTGTTTCCTCAAAGAAAGGGATGACACTAACAACATGCTCCTGCTGAGATAATCTGCCACCACATTGTTCCTCCCAGGAAGACAGACTGCTCTCAAGGAGAGTATATTTTGTTCTGCCCACAAACAAATCTGACAAGCTTGCAGATTCAAGGCCCTGATCTTGCACCTTCCCTAGTGATTGAAATAGGCTGCCACAATTCTGTTGTCTGTCCTACACTGAATGTCCTAACCTGCAAGCTCTGAGCAAAACTAAGATGGGCTAACTGAATAGCTTCCAGCTCCCTCCAAACGGATGAGGCCTTAGCTTGCAGAGAAGGTCACAGACCCTAAACCAATGTCTGATCTAACCCTGTACCCCAACCCATGAGACTGACGTCTGTTATAACTATTGTTGTAGGCATACTCCTGAACGAAACACCCTGCAGCAGATTCTCTTCCTTCAACCATCACTGCAATTCCTGAGATACTGAGGGAGCCACTTGAGTAGCATCCTCCCCAGCCTTGGTACCAGCCAATGACTGCCCCGCACATGGAGCTTACTATGACACATCTTTTTTCGTCTGCGTGTAACTGTGAACTCAAACATTCTAAACCAGGCTACATTGCATTTCACTTTAACACTTCTACGGAGTCCATCAGGAGCTAAAAGGGCTCCATCATTCCTATCCCGCAAGACACTACATCTCCCCCTCTGTTAAATAAAAAAATTAAAACATTTTAAAAAGCATGTACAGATAGACATGTAGAATTAAATCTCTTCAATCAGTCTTTTTGGCACTTTAATTGTTCAACCTCATCTTGTTCTTGGAAACTGGGAATTTTCATCACCAATGTCCAGGATCTGCGTCGATGTTGTAGTGGCATATTTCAGACCCAGTCTCTCCTTCAACAGTTAGATCTGATGAATGATTAGTTAAGTGTCTAAATTGAGTAGAGTCTCTGGTAATGGACTTCCCAGGGTGCTGTGCAGTCACCATGTGTCCCTTGGTAGACACCACTTGAAAAGGTTTTGCATCAAATGGAGCATCAGATTTTATTCTCCGCACCCATTGGGTGAGCACTCGATCTCCTTCCCTAAAGACCATGTTTTTGCACGTCGTCTTTGGTCAGCGTATGCTTTGATCTTTTGCTTGTTCACAAATTCCTTCTCATGAGTTGCTTTCTCATCTTTCTTTCACTGATTGGTCCAGTGAGGTAACTTGATGTTCATTGCTCTCTTGAGCATCAATGTCGCAGGACTTTCACCTGCGGTTGAGTGCAGGGGCGGCTCCTCCACGTGGGTGGAAGAGCATCGCCCCACTGCTTTCTTGCAGTGCGAGAGGCAGAAAGATAAAATAGCATTTTAAATACCATTTTATGTTTCTGCTTCGCGCACTGCAAGAAGGCAGGGTTTGGTTGGACGCAGTCCTGCACAAGGGCAGGGGAGGAGTGGCTTGCCCACTGTTGTGGGCACTGACTGTTTGGTCGGCCCCAGGGCCGACCAAACCAGTCATACGCACTCTGCATTTTCTCTATGTAGGCTGCATGCAGACAACATAGAGAAAATTGCCATATACACCTGTGGGGTCGGCGTCCCAGCCAACCACAACGCTGCCATTGCAGCATTGTGATTGGCTTAGGGGAGGAGAGGGAGGCTCTCTGCTTCCTGCGCGGAGCAGAGAGAAGGAGACGCGACGCGGGTCCGGAGGCGAAGGTAAGTTTTAAGTTTTTAAAAATTTATTTAAATTAACACCCCCACCGTCCCCGCGCAACCTCCTGCGATAAACGATAAGCTCTTAAGGTAGAATTCAACATAGTTTTCAAATCAAGCTTCTCAAGAGCAGTACCCTGCACTGCTTTCTTTAGCATACTCATAAAATGATCAACAAGTCAGTTGGCCTGCGGCACAAAGTTGTGCTCTTTTGATGATTATGTTCAAATGCTCCAAGAATTCTTTAAACTCTCGACTTTTGAAGAGCGACCCATTGTCAAACTTCATTATGGCTAGAACACCTATTGTCAAAAAGATGTTTTCTAGTCTTTCAATGACTCATTCTTGAGTAGTAGATGAAAGATCTTCAATTAATGGAAATCATGAGTATTCATCCATTGCCGAATGGATCTAAAAAGTCAATGTTAGTTCTCTCCCATGCATGCTTTGTGAGTTCTCACATGTTCAAGGTGTGGTGAGTAGTTTTTGTAGAAAGACAGTTGCATAGATGACAAGCCTTTAATTCCTTTTCAACTTAGTCATCAAGATAAGGGAGAAAGACTCAGGGGCCGATTCCGATCTCGGTCGGAGGCGGACCCAACACCATTCCGTCGGGAAAAAAGCCATGCGAAAGCCTGTTTCCCGACCGATCCGTACAGCACACCGAACGAGTAAGTACGATGCGCACAACAGCAAAGAATCCGGCCGAGCCGTACTCACCCATACCAGGTCCTGTTCCCCGACCGAGGCGAATCCGGAAACGCCGAATCGAGTCGCACGGAAGGAAAAATGCAGCCCCGTCCGGCCGGACAAGTACGATGCGCTTTCCGTATGCGCCGAACCCGTCGCTACGCACGGCACGTCAAAGCATCCGGGAGAGGCGCACATAAGCTCCGATTCGCGCCACAACACGATCCACGGCTCCGAGACGAACACGGCAGCGACGAGGGCGAGGCGAAGCGACGAGGACGAGGCAAAGCGACGAGGCGAAGCGACGAGGACGACGCGAAGCAACGAGAAGGACGAACGACACGAACCAACCATGAATCCCTTCGTCCCGATCATACCAATATTCTACATTTACTACCGGAACAGGCACGGACGTGTACGGCGCAGAAGGTAAGCCAGACACCAACCACGAAACACATACAACACGTACACGACACATCACACACACACAGAGGGATGCAGAATATACTTACACCAGCAACAGCAGCACCATAGGGGCGGGATGCCCATCACCAATGCCACATATGCACACAGGGGCCTGAATGCGCACCACCACCCTCACCCAGGGGGGCAGGATGCCTACCACTACTACCACCCTCACCCAGGGGGGCAGGATGCCTACCACTACTACCACCCTCACCCAGGGGGGCAGGATGCCTACCACTACTACCACCCTCACCCAGGGGGGCAGGATGCCTACCACTACTACCACCCTCACCCAGGGGGGCAGGATGCCTACCACCACTACCACCCTCACCCAGGGGGCAGGATGCCTACCACTACTACCACCCTCACCCAGGGGGGCAGGATGCCTACCATTACTACCACCCTCACCCAGGGGGGCAGGATGCCTACCACTACTACCACCCTTAGCCAGGGGGCAGGATGCCTACCACTACTACCACCCTCACCCAGGGGGGCAGGATGCCTACCACTACTACCACCCTTAGCCAGGGGGGCAGGATACCTACCACTACTACCACCCTCACCCAGGGGGGCAGGATGCCTACCACTACTACCACCCTTAGCCAGGGGGGCAGGATGCCTACCACTACTACCACCCTCACCCAGGGGGGCAGGATGCCTACCACTACTACCACCCTTAGCCAGGGGGGCAGGATGCCTACCACTACTACCACCCTTAGCGAGGGGGCAGGATTCCAACCACTACTACCACCCTTAGCCAGGGGGCAGGATGCCTACCACTACTACCACCCTCACCCAGGGGGGCAGGATGCCTACCACTACTACCACCCTTAGCCAGGGGGGCAGGATGGCTACCACTACTACCACCCTCACCCAGGGGGGCAGGATGCCTACCACTACTACCACCCTCACCCAGGGGGCAGGATGCCTACCACCACTACCACCCTCACCCAGGGGGCAGGATGCCTACCACTACTACCACCCTTAGCCAGGGGGGCAGGATGCCTACCACTACTACCACCCTCACCCAGGGGGGCAGGATGCCTACCACTACTACCACCCTCACCCAGGGGGCAGCATGCCTACCACTACTACCACCCTGAGCCAGGGGGGCAGGATGCCTACCACTACTACCACCCTCACCCAGGGGGGCAGGATGCCTACCACCACTACCACCCCCACCCATAGGATGGACAATGCATGACACAACCAGCACACCACAACCTAGGGAATGCAAGAAGAAGACATCCCCCAACACCATGACAAGCATGTGTAGACTGTGTCAAATGCCTACAACACCGAACATGACTTTGAACATAGAGTGTGACCCCCTAGCACATGTGCCACACAAATATGTGTGTGGCACCCACAATGCAAGCAGGCCATGACCATTGTGGCAATGTGGTCCAAACCCCCATCATCACAGTGACCAAAATGTAAGTGTGGGGTCCATAGCTGCAGCACATTTTGAACATTGTGGCAATGGGGTCCAAACCCCCATCATCACAGTGACCAAAAGGTAAGTGTGGGGTCCATAGCTGCAGCACATTTTGAACATTGTGGCAATGGGGTCCAAACCCCCATCATCACAGTGACCAAAAGGTAAGTGTGGGGTCCATAGCTGCAGCACATTTTGAACATTGTGGCAATGGGGTCCAAACCCCCATCATCACAGTGACCAAAAGGTAAGTGTGGGGTCCATAGCTGCAGCACATTTTGAACATTGTGGCAATGGGGTCCAAACCCCCATCATCACAGTGACCAAAAGGTAAGTGTGGGGTCCATAGCTGCAGCACATTTTGAACATTGTGGCAATGGGGTCCAAACCCCCATCATCACAGTGACCAAAAGGTAAGTGTGGGGTCCATAGCTGCAGCACATTTTGAACATTGTGGCAATGGGGTCCAAACCCCCATCATCACAGTGACCAAAAGGTAAGTGTGGGGTCCATAGCTGCAGCACATTTTGAACATTGTGGCAATGGGGTCCAAACCCCATCATCACAGTGACCAAAAGGTAAGTGTGGGGTCCATAGCTGCAGCACATTTTGAACATTGTGGCAATGGGGTCCAAACCCCCATCATCACAGTGACCAAAAGGTAAGTGTGGGGTCCATAGCTGCAGCACATTTTGAACATTGTGGCAATGGGGTCCAAACCCCATCATCACAGTGACCAAAAGGTAAGTGTTGACAAAGTAAGAGGTGCAACTGCCAAACTGCATGGATGATTCCTGGTCACAGAACAACAAACACATCAGTGGCAAGTAGTGTATGTGTCCCATTGCAACATAAATTGGGGAGCCAAATCCTGCAGTGCAAATAAGACATAACTTTGGCCATGTGCAGACAAACAACACCCATGGGGGCTGACACCGTCAACAATCATCAATGACACAATGACAGAAGTGACCATCCAAATGCAGACCCACATATTTGCACCAAGGGGCACACACATGCAGATACCCTGTGGAGACTGCAGATGTGAGGTGAACAGATACCATACCATGGCAGCAATGGGACACACAAACCATGATCATTGTGCTGACCAATGACCTAGGAGTCCCAGGGACAGCAGGGGAAACCCACCAAACTACATACAGCCAATGGCACACCCAAGATATGCCAATGCAGTGGTGCAGATGCACAAACACAAACAGGCAGACCCACCCTGCACATCATACACAACAGGTGAGGGTGGGGGTGCCAGTGTCCCCAGGCAACCACACAACACATGAGGAGACATGAATACCAATCATACAGATGTGCATACAGTGCCACACAAAGGTAACTCATGGATCCAAATTCCCTATGTGGGCAAGCAGGCATTTTCAGATGAGAGGGAGCACAAATCACACATGTCACACAGGCACGTAGGGACAGCAACTGACACAGCAAGACACAGACACACCACAGCACCACCCCCAGGGCCCCCACAATGTGGTGACCCTGGGCTGCATTACAATCCCACTGTGATGACAAAGCTAAATGTGGTTCACACTGTGAACCATAGTCATGTGTACTGAGCAACTAACTACCATCACACCTACACAAGCACAAATCAAACAGCATGGCCAGTGAGCCAAGGCCAACATGGAGGCAGGGGCCTAGCCGGGCAACAACTCTCATCTGCACACACTCAACACCACACCCCTCGACCTCCAACAATGTGCAGCAGTGAAGCACACATGCACAGGTGACATTGCACATGCACCCATGACTATTCCAGGGTGGTGAGTGGGAACCAAGGTGCAGAAACACATCACACATGGACACTAAACAAGACTCCTGAATGTCTGACACACTGCACACTACGCCGTACATGGACATGACGGCAATACCACACCAACCAATGGGATCACAGCCACAGTCACACACCAATGAAGAAGCCAAGGTCACCCACAAAGAACACACATAGACAACAACCAACATTGCAGCCCGGAACCTGAGGAGTGCCAGCAGTCACACACACAACGTGTCACAATCACTGAAAGATAACACAAACTGGAAATCACATGACAGGGGCAAACAACAAGTGCCAAGGGGAAACCTGACTGTGACCCAGCTGCGTCTGCACACAAACTCAGCCCTGACAGCAAGCACACCTATGGGTGACACCCTGATGACCAGTAATGTGCCATGCACCCACATCACAGAGAACCCAGGGATAAGACTTTGGGGGAACATAGCTCAACTCAGCTAGCATCACAAACAGGTACAACACTAGGGATCACAGCATGCACAGCTAAACGGAAGTGAACACACAGACATGCACATACAACACACACCTTGGGCGCAGGCAATGTCACAGGAGTACACACTGCCATGAGGGGACTCCACTCCTGTGTGAGGACAGCTGTGCCATATGTTGCCTCAGTAGGGCCCCACCATGTCAGCTGAGTACTTGGTCACACAATCAACAATTAGCACCAAATGAGGGCTCCCGTCACATCAGCCTGGTCATGGAAGTGCCAACGGAATCATCAGCACAGATCCAACACACTTGTATAGCAATGTTGCACTGACAACACAGATGAGCACTTCCCCATTGATGCCCAAACCTGCATGTCCAGTGGAGATGGCCACACGGTCAGGGAAGTAGACGAATAGAACAATGGCAGGCACAACAGATGTGCAGGGGTGGAAGCCACAGATGTGAAATTGCCAATCTAAGTAGGAAATCCCATTGCCAAATACTGAACACATGACACCCTCAGATGCTGCTATGGATGACATGGATACACCACAGGATAGGACACATTCCCCCTAGATCACATGGGTTCCTGCATAGTAACACTTCATTATCATGAGACCAAATGTCACCATCACTGCAGCAAGGGCATGGTTAGCATCATCAACATCATGTACATCAGAAGCAAAAGCACTAGAGAACAGAAAGTTGCTTTATTCAGCATATGTGGCATTAAAAGTAGAAGTCCGGTAGAACATAAACAAAGGCCAATGGCCAGTCCATCAACAAAGTCACAAGTGGGTGACAGTGGCAGATGCCACCCTACACATGCCTGCACAAAACCAGGGACAATACACTAGGAGGGGCAACCGGTGGGGTAGGCCAGGCACCGCAGGGACAGGATCAGGGCTCACCAGGAGGAAGCAGGGAAGGGGTGGTGGGTGCTGGAGAGCCACTGACAACTGCAGTGGAGGTGTCTGACATGGTGTGTGCCGGCACAACTGGGGGGCATGGCTCAGATGTTGTGGGTGCCGGCACGACTGCAGTGGACCCTGCAGATGGAGTGGACAGGTCCGCCACTGCAGTGCCCAAGTCAGACAGGGTGGTAGTGGACTCCACTGCAGTGCCTACCACCAGGGGAGGAGAATGGGGAACAGGCAAGGTGGGCTGGACAGAGGGGAGGACACCCTCACCACATCAGTGGCACAGACAAGCGCAGCGGGGGGTGTTGTTCCGGGAGAGCAAGTGGCAGGGGAGAAGGCCGGAGCCTCTTGGGGATGGTATATCTGTGGGTGGGGGAACCTGGGGCAGGGTGTGGTGGGGGCACCTGTGGAGTGGGGGCCTGAGGGATGGAGGAAGGAGACCTGGTGCTTGAGCTGCAGGGCGGCGGCGGGGTCTTGCTCTTAGCACTCCGGGGGACTTGCGGGTGGGGGCCTCAGTCTGTCTGCGCCTGGGGGAGGGTGTCCGGGGGCGAGGGGCACTCTGCTCCGTGTGGGGGGCTTCCTCTTCCCCCTGGATGCTGGGGCAGCTGGATCGGAGGGAAGAGGCCGAGGTCACTGAGGAAGAGGCGCTGGGTCTTTGGGGTTGCAGGTGAGGCAAGGGAGGGTGCTTTGGAGGGAGAGGCAACTGAGGACTGCGCAGTGCCCGTGGATGCGTGTGTGTGTACCAGGGCCCCATCCCCTGTGAGTCTGGTTTCAGTCCCCTGACTGTGCGTGCGTGTGCGTTTAGTTTGTGGCTTGTGTGTCTGTGTGCTGGACGTGTGTGTGCTGGTCTGTGCCGGTGTGTGTGTGCTTGGGACGGGTAAGGTGCTGGGGAGTGTGGATGGAGCAGAGGCAGGAGGGGTGAGGGACTGTCTGAGGAGGGACACTGCTGCCGTCAGGGAGGAGTCCATGGACCTGTTGCCCCTCTGTAGGTCAGACATGCCCGATGAGATGCCCTCCATGAACGACACCAGCTGAGTCAACAGTGCGGTGTGCGCATGGAGGACACTCAGCATGGCTGTCTGCCCTACATGGAGCTGGCGAAGGAGGTACACAGACTCCTCACTCAGGGCAGCAGGGGACACAGGGGCAGGGGGTGCGGTGCCTGGCCCAAAGGAGACACGCTCCCGAACATGGGAGCCTCCACGGACCTGGGGAATGGGAGCCGATGGGAGGGCGGTGGTGGTGCTGGTGGTGGCGGGGACAGCAACACTAGCTGGCGTGTGGTGGCTGCTGACACCCGCCTCCACAAGGGAGTCATCCTCCGAGTTGCTCTGGTCCTCAGCTGAGGTGGATGGTGCTGAGGACTCCTCGGTGTGGCTCCCCTCGCCCTCCGTGCCACTGGGTCCCTCCGACCACTCCTCGGCTGTTGACCCAGTCTGGCTCTCTGGCTCCTCCTGGTCCGTGGAGCTGTCCCCTTCCGTGGCCGTGGATGTATCTGCAAACAATGGGGAAACAGACAGACATCAGTCACCTGCACCAAACGCACACACCACTGTGAGCACAGCACATTACAGAGCAAGCCCTGGCATCATTAGTTGTACATTGCTAAAAGTGCCCTAACTGAACAGGAGAAGCCAATTGTCAGTCTGATGCCAAGCATGGCACTCACATCCCACATGGCCTTGCACCCATCTGTCTGGTGTCTGTTGGATTGCAACACCCCAGTGTGGACACATGCACCAAGTACACAGTAGTTGGACAGTGCAGAGGACACGGTGTGGCATGTGGACATGCACACATCACAGCTCTTGCCACTGAGTCAGTACAGGTTTCCGGATGAAAGGGATGCCCAGAGTCAAATAGGAAATGCATGTGATGCATACCAGCGACAGACACCATGATGCACCCATGTCCTGATAGCCAGCGCCACTATGGTGTGCATGTAGCACATGTCACTCCCCTGCAGGACCACCAATAAGTTGACACATGCCATGGCAGAGGCATGACTGCTAAGTCATACATCACTGTCTCAGTGATGTATGACTTGGCAGCCAGACAACAACACTATGCACTGTGTCACAATAGTAGGTCATGGGGAATGCAAGTCCTGGAGCTGCACAAGTGCACATGTACATCCCCCACACAACACATCATCTTAACCCTCATCTGTCCAGGTCACACCTATTGGACATATGGGAGACCTGTGACACTACCCTTGGAACCTGAGCCCCTCACAATTTGCTGTGAATGGGGAACAGCTGCCTGAACTTCACATTCGCATACCCCAGTCTGCACGGGCAGCTGATCAAACACCTATGTGACACACAAGTATCATCTCCTATGGTCACATCTCCAGGGGCATGCTGAGCCCCTACCAAGAAACACCCCAGCAGTCCTGGCAAGTAATCCACAGCACACAGAGGCAGACACCTGAGGGGTCAAATCACTGTGCACAATGTGTCAGCTGATACACGGGAGTGGGAGTACAGAGTGCATTGCATGGCCTGGAGTAGGCATGACTGTCCTGCTCCACATGAATGAGGGATGTGCCCTGGACAGTGGATAGCTGGCCATGTATGTGTGACACACGTAATCTGCACACTCCTGGGGCCCAAACATTGTTCCCACCCGCTGCATGGGCGTGTGCCACATACCCCAGGCACATGTGGTGGCTCAGCTCAGCAAGTGGACCGCATATCAAAGCAACACGCAGATCACATGTCCAAACCCAGGCGTTGTGTGAAAAATGGACCCACCCATGATGCCCACAACAGAGTTAGGGAAACAGATGCTGTCCCCCACCTTTAGTGAAGCAAACTGCAAGGACACAGTCCCAAGTGACACAATTCCCTGAATGTAAGGGCCACACCTGGGTATCAGATGAGCAGTGGGCAGTGCACAATAGAGGGACATGGCTCCTGGACAACATGACTGCTGCACTGTGGCAGTTGAACCAGGCCAGAGGAGGGCACAAAGCATGTAATACAGAGTTCACAGTGCGGTCTTTGACTCACCCCGTCCTTGCTGCTGTCTGGCCTTCAGCTGACCATCCAGGTCTGGAAACACCACCGCCAGGATCTGGAGCATGTGGGGGGTCAGGGTCCGTGTTCCGCCCCTCCTGCGAGGAGGCGACAGCTTCAGCTGGACCCGTGCAATCCTCCGGGTCCAGCCCCGAAGGTCCTGCCACCTCTTCTGGCAGTTGCGGATCCGGCGCTTGTAGACCCCCACGGACCGGACAGCCCGGACGATGTCCTTCCAGATTTCCTGCTTCCGATGGGCATTAACCTGTCAGGATGACAAAGTGAAAAGGCCATTACCACACATGCAAAACACACAAGATGATGGACGGAATGCTGCACATTGGCAAACATTCACCCCCAGTCACAGATCTGGGTTTAATCCATCGTTATTTTGCTTCACCACGCCACCCCAGTTCAGACATAGCCATATGCAAATCAGTCTTGACCCTGTGCCTCATGGGAACAGTCCAGACCGAACTGCCAAGCCATGTCTTCCCTGGACCGGAATCAAGCATCCTAGGACCGGTTTCAGGCTATCAGCCTTCATCAGCCAGGATAGCTTGACTCCAGTGGCGTAGTGAGCACGGGACCCACGTCTGGGGATACCCTTCCCACCTAGGGCGAAATGCAAAACACACAAGATGATGGACGGAATGCTGCACATTGGCAAACATTCACCCCCAGTCACAGATCTGGGTTTAATCCATCGTTATTTTGCTTCACCACGCCACCCCAGTTCAGACATAGCCATATGCAAATCAGTCTTGACCCTGTGCCTCATGGGAACAGTCCAGACCGAACTGCCAAGCCATGTCTTCCCTGGACCGGAATCAAGCATCCTAGGACCGGTTTCAGGCTATCAGCCTTCATCAGCCAGGATAGCTTGACTCCTGTGGCGTAGTGAGCACGGGACCCACGTCTGGGCATACCCTTCCCACCTAGGGCGAAATGCAAAACACACAAGATGATGGACGGAATGCTGCACATTGGCAAACATTCACCCCCAGTCACAGATCTGGGTTTAATCCATCGTTATTTTGCTTCACCACGCCACCCCAGTTCAGACATAGCCATATGCAAATCAGTCTTGACCCTGTGCCTCATGGGAACAGTCCAGACCGAACTGCCAAGCCATGTCTTCCCTGGACCGGAATCAAGCATCCTAGGACCGGTTTCAGGCTATCAGCCTTCATCAGCCAGGATAGCTTGACTCCAGTGGCGTAGTGAGCAGGGGACCCACGTCTGGGCATACCCTTCCCACCTAGGGCGAAATGCAAAACACACAAGATGATGGACGGAATGCTGCACATTGGCAAACATTCACCCCCAGTCACAGATCTGGGTTTAATCCATCGTTATTTTGCTTCACCACGCCACCCCAGTTCAGACATAGCCATATGCAAATCAGTCTTGACCCTGTGCCTCATGGGAACAGTCCAGACCGAACTGCCAAGCCATGTCTTCCCTGGACCGGAATCAAGCATCCTAGGACCGGTTTCAGGCTATCAGCCTTCATCAGCCAGGATAGCTTGACTCCAGTGGCGTAGTGAGCACGGGACCCACGTCTGGGCATACCCTTCCCACCTAGGGTGAGTGTTTGATTGGCTCAAACGTTCCGTCCATCATCCCCTTTTGTATCGCTTTGTTCGCCCTAAGTTGGCGGGGGTATGCCCAGACGAGGGTCCCTTGCTCACTTTGCCACTGGATTCAAGCAAGCCTGGCTGATGACGGCTGGAATGCCAGAAACCGGTCCTAGGATGCTTGTTTCCGGTCCAGGGAAGACATGGCTTGGCAGTTCGGGCTGGACTGTTCCCATGAGGCACAGGGTCAGACTGATTTGCATATGGCCATGTCTGAACTGGGGTGGTGGAGTGAGCTAAAGAATGATGATGGATTAAACCCAGATCAGTTGACTGGGGGTGAGTGTTTGATTGGCTCAAACGTTCCGTCCATCATCCCCTTTTGTATCGCTTTGTTCGCCCTAAGTTGGCGGGGGTATGCCCAGACGTGGGTCCCTTGCTCACTTTGCCACTGGATTCAAGCAAGCCTGGCTGATGACGGCTGGAATGCCAGAAACCGGTCCTAGGATGCTTGTTTCCGGTCCAGGGAAGACATGGCTTGGCAGTTCGGGCTGGACTGTTCCCATGAGGCACAGGGTCAGACTGATTTGCATATGGCCATGTCTGAACTGGGGTGGTGGAGTGAGCTAAAGAATGATGATGGATTAAACCCAGATCAGTTGACTGGGGGTGAGTGTTTGATTGGCTCAAACGTTCAGTCCATCATCCCCTTTTGTATCGCTTTGTTCGCCCTAAGTTGGCGGGGGTATGCCCAGACGTGGGTCCCTTGCTCACTTTGCCACTGGATTCAAGCAAGCCTGGCTGATGACGGCTGGAATGCCAGAAACCGGTCCTAGGATGCTTGTTTCCGGTCCAGGGAAGACATGGCTTGGCAGTTCGGGCTGGACTGTTCCCATGAGGCACAGGGTCAGACTGATTTGCATATGGCCATGTCTGAACTGGGGTGGTGGAGTGAGCTAAAGAATGATGATGGATTAAACCCAGATCAGTTGACTGGGGGTGAGTGTTTGATTGGCTCAAACGTTCCGTCCATCATCCCCTTTTGTATCGCTTTGTTCGCCCTAAGTTGGCGGGGGTATGCCCAGACGTGGGTCCCTTGCTCACTTTGCCACTGGATTCAAGCAAGCCTGGCTGATGACGGCTGGAATGCCAGAAACCGGTCCTAGGATGCTTGTTTCCGGTCCAGGGAAGACATGGCTTGGCAGTTCGGGCTGGACTGTTCCCATGAGGCACAGGGTCAGACTGATTTGCATATGGCCATGTCTGAACTGGGGTGGTGGAGTGAGCTAAAGAATGATGATGGATTAAACCCAGATCAGTTGACTGGGGGTGAGTGTTTGATTGGCTCAAACGTTCCGTCCATCATCCCCTTTTGTATCGCTTTGTTCGCCCTAAGTTGGCGGGGGTATGCCCAGACGTGGGTCCCTTGCTCACTTTGCCACTGGATTCAAGCAAGCCTGGCTGATGACGGCTGGAATGCCAGAAACCGGTCCTAGGATGCTTGTTTCCGGTCCAGGGAAGACATGGCTTGGCAGTTCGGGCTGGACTGTTCCCATGAGGCACAGGGTCAGACTGATTTGCATATGGCCATGTCTGAACTGGGGTGGTGGAGTGAGCTAAAGAATGATGATGGATTAAACCCAGATCAGTTGACTGGGGGTGAGTGTTTGATTGGCTCAAACGTTCCGTCCATCATCCCCTTTTGTATCGCTTTGTTCGCCCTAAGTTGGCGGGGGTATGCCCAGACGTGGGTCCCTTGCTCACTTTGCCACTGGATTCAAGCAAGCCTGGCTGATGACGTCTGGAATGCCAGAAACCGGTCCTAGGATGCTTGTTTCCGGTCCAGGGAAGACATGGCTTGGCAGTTCGGGCTGGACTGTTCCCATGAGGCACAGGGTCAGACTGATTTGCATATGGCCATGTCTGAACTGGGGTGGTGGAGTGAGCTAAAGAATGATGATGGATTAAACCCAGATCAGTTGACTGGGGGTGAGTGTTTGATTGGCTCAAACGTTCCGTCCATCATCCCCTTTTGTATCGCTTTGTTCGCCCTAAGTTGGCGGGGGTATGCCCAGACGTGGGTCCCTTGCTCACTTTGCCACTGGATTCAAGCAAGCCTGGCTGATGACGGCTGGAATGCCAGAAACCGGTCCTAGGATGCTTGTTTCCGGTCCAGGGAAGACATGGCTTGGCAGTTCGGGCTGGACTGTTCCCATGAGGCACAGGGTCAGACTGATTTGCATATGGCCATGTCTGAACTGGGGTGGTGGAGTGAGCTAAAGAATGATGATGGATTAAACCCAGATCAGTTTACTGGGGGTGAGTGTTTGATTGGCTCAAACATTCCGTCCATCATCCCCTTTTGTATCACTTTGTTCGCCCTAAGTTGGCGGGGTATGCCCAGACGTGGGTCCCTTGCTCACTTTGCCACTGGATTCAAGCAAGCCTGGCTGATGACGGCTGGAATGCCAGAAACCGGTCCTAGGATGCTTGTTTCCGGTCCAGGGAAGACATGGCTTGGCAGTTCGGGCTGGACTGTTCCCATGAGGCACAGGGTCAGACTGATTTGCATATGGCCATGTCTGAACTGGGGTGGTGGAGTGAGCTAAAGAATGATGATGGATTAAACCCAGATCAGTTGACTGGGGGTGAGTGTTTGATTGGCTCAAACGTTCCGTCCATCATCCCCTTTTGTATCGCCCCATTACCACACATGCAACATATCCGTGCATGACACAGTTGTATATACATGTCTCAATCACAGGGGCACATGATGTACACAGGCAGTGCAAAGCTGACCATGGACAGTTTGCCAGACGTCACTACATGGTATCATTGCATGGGAAGTAAAACCATGTTCAAATGCACTGTCACTGCACCATACCTGTCCAGTGCAAGTCACTACACACTATGGGGGGTGACAACTACTCAGTGAGCCTGCTAGCCAGTGGCGTGCAGACTCTCAGCCTTGCTAGTCACACAAAATGCACATTCAGAAAGGCAGTGCACAGAACACTCACCTGCTCCCCTGGTGTCCCATACAGCTTGCTGTACTGTGGAAGTAGGCTGTCCAGCAGGGCCTGGTTCTCTTCAAGGCTGAAGGCTGGGGCTCTCTCCACAGTACGTGCCATTGCAGGGTCCAGAGGGGCAGAGACAGCAGCAGTGCAGTGGCAGATGTCGTCCTGGAGCATGTAGTGCAGGCAAGTGAGCTCTCAGGGGAATAGCCAGCAATATATATGTGCTGGAGAGGCAGATACTGTCCCTTGTGTCCAAAGTGATAAGTCCAAGTCGTTTGCATCTTCTGAATCTGGCCAATCCATGGAATAGCAGCACCAAAACACGCCCACAGCATCCTTCAAATCTTCAACTTCATGACATACATGATTTTGCAACAATGTTGTGGGTGACCAACTGAATTTACAGCAACCGACTCGTTCGAAATTCGAAAACGCGTCCGTTGCCAGGCAAGCCCATTGTCAATGGGTGCGCACCGATCGGTCCATTGCGGTACAACGCGCACAGGGGTACAACGCGTACCCGCACACATTGAATGCAATGGGCCGGCCGGAGGCACCGATCGGTCCATTGCAGTACAACACGCACAGGGGTACAACGCGTACCCGCACACATTGAATGCAATGGGCCGGCCGGAGGCACCGATCGGTCCATTGCAGTTCAACGCGCACAGGGGTACAACGCGTACCCACACACATTGAATGCAATGGGCCGGCCGGAGGCACCGATCGGTCCATTGCAGTACAACGCGCACAGGGGTACAACGCGTACCCGCACACATTGAATGCAATGGGCCGGCCGGAGGCACCGATCGGTCCATTGCAGTACAACGCGCACAGGGGTACAACGCGTACCCGCACACATTGAATGCAATGGGCCGGCCGGAGGCACCGATCGGTCCATTGCAGTACAACGCGCACAGGGGTACAACGTGTACCCGCACACATTGAATGCAATGGGCCGGCCGGAGGCACCGATCGGTCCATTGCAGTTCAACGCGCACAGGGGTACAACGCGTACCCGCACACATTGAATGCAATGGGCCGGCCGGAGGCACCGATCGGTCCATTGCAGTACAACGTGCACAGGGGTACAACGCGTACCCGCACACATTGAATGCAATGGGCCGGCCGGAGGCACCGATCGGTCCATTGCAGTACAACGCGCACAGGGGTACAACGCGTACCCGCACACATTGAATGCAATGGGCCGGCCGGAGGCACCGATCGGTCCATTGCAGTACAACGCATCACTGTACATGTGACTGGCATATGTCAGCATGCCTGTCTCAGATGGACATATGCCAGCCACAGATAGCTCCCAGGGAGTGAGGGGCACACCTACATCACGACAGCCTGTCCAAACTTTATCATAAGGCATGTAAGGCTGCATTTCCTATTGTGTGTATGTTGGTGTACATGTTGTCCTGTGGGTGTCACCTGTGGGCAGCCACCCCCAGGCTGTGCACGTGTTCATGGGGACAGGATCCTGGGTGTTACGTGTACATGACCACTGTGATGTGCAACTGTTCATATCTGTGCATGTGCCATGGTCACATTTCACAGTGGTGTATGTGTATGTCATGTCACATACCCCGTGAGTCCCATGTGGGACGGTATGTTTGAGCCAGGGTGTCCCAGTGGCACAATAGTGATGGTCCTCCACAGTCTTTGTGCATGTAGTGTTTACAATGTCTCTGATTTCATGTGCACAATGGGAGACAGTCTCCACATCCACGTTGTGTGTGCATGGACTCTGATGTTGTGCGTGTGTGTGTCACAGACGTCCATGTCTGTCCTGCCGTGGCAAGTGGGGCCACTACCTGTGGGGGTCATGGTTGTTTTGCTGTGGTGTATACATGATACTCCATGTAATGCCAGTGTCCATGTGGCATTACAGGGTCCCTGGGAATGTACCTGTTGTTGAGCTGTGGTGCCTGGGGCACAACTGTCCTCACATGTCACTGTGGGGGGTTATTGTGACACGGCAGCAGGAGATGGGAACTGTGACACGGCCTCATGATATCCAATGGGCCAACCTGGGACTAATTGATGCCACCTGTTGGACCGTGTTGACAGATGTTGGCCATGTATGTACCATACATGTCCTTCCGGTACTGCACACTTCATGTAGTTGTGCCTCATAATGATGTATGTTGGGATCTTGAGTGTGTTCAATGCCGCATATGTGGGGTGACTGACAATCTTGCTTACTTCTCCTCTGCACTGCAGGGCTCCTGCTGTCCATCGACCATTCCCAGACCTGGCAACGATGGTGGAACGGGACAGCATCCGACGGTACCGCTTCACCAGGCTGCTGATTGAGGATTTGGCAGTGCAGTTGGCCCCACATTTGCAGCCTGGCCGGCCGTATCCTACAGCGCTGACCCCCAAGGTGAAGGTGATGGCAGCCCTACACTTCTTTGCCACTGGTACCTTCCAACATACTGTGGCGACTGCTGGTGGGATGTCACAGACCATGTTCAGCCGTGTGCTCCGCGATGTTTTGGCGGCAATGTTGCTCTTCCTGAACCGGTACATCTATTTCCCTAGACTGCGACGACTCACTGACGTGAAGAGTGACTTTTATGCCCTGGGGAGGATGCCGCATGTCATTGGCTCCATTGATGGGACACATGTGGCTTTGGTACCACCACAGGCCCAGGAGCAGGCCTACAGGAACCGGAAGCACTACCACTCGGTCAATGCACTGGTGGTGTGTCTTGCAGACATGAACATCACACGTGTGTGTGCCCGTTTCCCTGGTTCAGCACACGATGCCTTTGTGATGAGGAGTAGTCGCATCCCCAGGATGATGGCACAGATGCAGAACCAGCGTGCCTGGCTTGTCGGTGTGTACTGACTTTGTGCCATTGTGTGTGATCTGATCTGTAGTATTCCGCCCACTTTTCCAAGTCAGCTAATGTGCACTTGTCTGTCCGTAGGTGACTCGGGATACCCCAACATGCCGTGGTTGCTGACACCCCTCAGGAACCCTGTGACACCAGCCCAGATGCGCTACAATGAGGCACATGGTCGGACCAGGAGAGTGATTGAGCGGACCTTTGGTCTCCTGAAGAGCCGCTTCCGCTGCCTGGACAAGACCGGAGGGTCCCTCCCATATGCCCCTGCGAAATTGTGCAAGATTATCATCGTCTGCTGCATGCTCCACAACCTGGCAGTGCGGAAGGAGTTGCCTCTCATCCAGGATGACAATGACCAACATCCGCCACCTGTGGAGGATCCTGGCCTGGACCACGATGCCAGTGACGATGATGATGATGATGGTGATGGTGATGTCCGCACACAGCTCATCACCAACTTCTTTAGCTGAATGTGAGTATCCTGAGGTGTCATGTCAATGATGTGAGTTGGCATGATGTGTGGGTGGTGCTCTGGTGCTGTTGGAGTGTGTCCATGGGCTACTTGACTGGATGTGTGTTGCGATGTGTGGTGGCAGGTGGGCTGTACTCCCCAACAGTGTTGACATGCTAACTTGGTTCTGGGTGGGTATCTTGTAACATGTATTGTGCATGAGTTTTGCTGTTCTGTCCTGTACTCCATTGCTTTTGACTGTGTGTCATTTCTGTCCTTCACAGGGTACTTTCAGATTCGTTTGGTCAACTGTGTCCACCGACGACGTGATTGCACATCCAGGCTGGTAGCTGTTGTGTCCCTACAGGTGATGTGCGCCACACCCATGGACTTCCTTCCGTCTACAGTTGTTGACTGTGTGCCCGCTGCCAGGTGGGATTACCTTGCATCTGTAGTGGTTACGGCATGTTGCAACTGTGTAATAAACCTGTGCTCCACTTTGTGATGTGCGTTGTCTGTGGTCACACATTTGACTGCCATTTGCTTACTGCACCTGTGGGCTACTTGACTACAACTGGGAATGGGTGTGGTGTCTGTGCATTGCACCGTCTTCCCTGGCAACATCAGTGTAGGCAATGAGTCAGATGGCCTAGGTGTGTATGTGTTGTGTAGCCCTGGTGGTGTGTCTCCCTCATGTGTGTCACGTTGCCTGTACTCACATGCCTGTGTTGTCCTTGCTGTTGCAGTTCGCATACACAGTGTAATTTTGCAGTTCATCATCCCCATAACAGCACCCACGTTGGAATCACGACAGAGGCAAGTATGGTGTATTAGTGTGTTTATTGTGATACATTTGTGTTAATAGTGCATGGGATGGGTAGTGCTGTACATAAATCTTGCAATCCCAAGTTCCTAGGTGAATTGAAAGTCCTGGTAGACAGGATCCCCAGTATCGGGGCCACAGTTGTCTGACACATTGGTCCAACTTGTACTCCCCATGCAATGTGTGGGAGTAGTGTTGCCGTCAACAGGGTGAACAGTCTGTGCACAAAGGCGAACATCCAGAACAGGTTCAGGCTTCCTGAGAGTTGCGCTTGGCCATCGGCCTCTCACTTTTCCCTCCTCGGACGACCCCTCTTCTTGGGGGGGCCCTCAAGTACAGGCTGCTGCGGTGCAGGGGACTCTCCGCCAGAGTCCTCCTCCCTCCCTGTGGCAGTTGCAGTTTGTTCGGCACCAGATGTTGTTGGCACACAGGGAGGTGTGGACTGGTTGCTGTTCATCTGGCGGAGGCATTGTAAAATGTCCCTGTGCACCGCCGTCATCTCATTCAGTGCATCCCACTTGGACTCCACACGGGACATGTGTGAGTCCACACGGGACATGTGTGACTCCACGTGGGACATGTGGGAGTCCAAGCGGGCATGATGGGCAGCCTGCTGCTGTTTCATGTCTCTGAGGAGCCCCACTACCTGGCTGAGCTCTCCGGTGCTGGACTGGTACGCATCAGCTATGCGTACCAGTTGTGGGTCATCATGCACACCAGCAACGTCTGCAAGCAGCGACCTCTGTCTCCCACCCCTCCCACTACCCCTGCTGACATGTGCAGTGTGTGCAGTGGCACGCACAGATAACCCTGGTCCACCTTGGGGGTTAGTGGTGGTGGTGGTGTCCATGGCCCCAGGTTGGTCCAGGGTCCCTGTGCTGGTGTTGCTCCATGTTCTGTCCATGTCGGCAGGGATGGTATTCGTGGTGACAGTCGTTGGAGGGGTGGGTGCAGGGGTGCAGCTGGTGGTCCTGCTGGTGCTGCAGCTGGTGGTCCTGCTGGTGCTGCATGTTGACTTGCACCGGATGTGCCAGGTTGTTCTTCATCGTCCGAGGAGGACAGAGGCTGTACGACGCCAGTGAGCTCGGCATCCTCTTGAGCCTGGGACTGGAACTCCTCAGCGTCTGCTGCTGTGTCCCCATCATCACCTGTTTTTGGGAGACACAAACAATGTGTGTTATGTTTCTGCAGGCATCAATGGTTGACACACATGACAGTTGTGACTGTGCCTCTGGGTGCGGGCCTGTACATTGCATTGTCCTAAGTCGGCACAGTCAGGGGTTGATATTGGTGTGGCACATTGTCCTGCATTATTTGGGCATGTCTATGTATTTTCTGGGGTGTGAACATGGTCTGCATTGGTTGTGTTTGGTTGACAGCCAGCCCTCCTTCCCACCCACCCAGCCAGTCAGTTATCCCACCATGCAACGTGCTTGCATTGCAGGGAGTGTAAGTTGTCTCTCAGGATGTCAGTCAGTGGTGTCCTGCTGTTTGTTGGTGCACAGTTGCCAGCAGGGCCTTGTGCTCCCCACAGCAGTAGCCAGTGTCAGCCATCTTGTGAGTCCTTCTCCACTTCCTGTGATGTGAGCATGGTTCAGGGTGGTGTTGATGGGACAGTTGTGGGAGTGAGCTATGTCTGTGACTACGACTCCCATCATGCTATTGCCTCCTCCCCCCTTCCCAGCATGCCCATGCTTCCTTCCTTTTGACTCTGCTTCCCTGTGGGGTGGGGTGGCTGTGCTGACAGGATGGCTGGGAGTGTTGTCCTGGAAGTTGTTTGGCTGGAAGTCCCAAGAGTGTCCCTGTGCTTCACACAACATAACCCAGGGTGGTGGTTCTTTGTGGGATCTTGTGTTAGGATGGGGGCATTGCATTCTACCAGGTGGGTTCTGTGGAGTTTGTGTTGGGGGGGTGTGAGGGGAGGTGCTTGTGACTATGGTCAGTGCTGCAAGTCCCCCTTCCCACCCAGCTAGCCAGATATCCCACCATGGAACGTGCTTGCATTGCAGGGAGTGTAAGTTGTCTCTCAGGATGTCAGTCAGTGGTGTCCTGCTGTTTGTTGGTGCACAGTTGCCAGCAGGGCCTTGTGCTCCCCACAGCAGTAGCCAGTGTCAGCCATCTTGTGAGTCCTTCTCCACTTCCTGTGATGTGAGCATGGTTCAGGGTGGTGTTGATGGGACAGTTGTGGGGGTGAGCTATGTCTGTGACTACGACTCCCATCATGCTATTGCCTCCACCCCACTTCCCAGCATTCCCATACTTACTTGCTTTTGTGGGGAGTTCAGTGTGTGTGGGTGTGAGAGCAATGGCAAGATGGCTGACAGTGGTGTCCTGCTGTTGGTTGGTGTGCAGTACCCAGCATGCCCTTGTGCTCCCCACGACACAGCAACAGTGTCAGACATCTTTGATGGGCCTTTCCACTCTCTGTGGGATGTGCATGCGTGAGTGTGAGCTTGCTGGGCCATGTGGTGGGGGATGTAGAGCTGTGACTACGACTCCCATCATGCAATTGCCTCCTCCCCCCTTCCCAGCATGCCCATGCTTCCTTCCTTTTGACTCTGCTTCCCTGTGGGGTGGGCTGGCTGTGCTGACAGGATGGCTGGGAGTGTTGTCCTGGCAGTTGTTTGGCTAGAGGTTCCAAGAGTGTCCCTGTGCTTCACACAACATAACCTAGGGTGGTGGTTCTTTGTGGGATCTTGTGTTAGGATGGGGGGCATTGCATTCTACCAGGTGGGTTCTGTGGAGTTTGTGTTGGGGGGTGTGTGAGGGGAGGTGCTTGTGACTATGGTCAGTGCTGCAAGTCCCCCTTCCCACCCAGCTAGCCAGATATCCCACCATGGAACGTGCTTGCATTGCAGGGAGTGTAAGTTGTCTCTCAGGATGTCAGTCAGTGGTGTCCTGCTGTTTGTTGGTGCACAGTTGCCAGCAGGGCCTTGTGCTCCCCACAGCAGTAGCCAGTGTCAGCCATCTTGTGAGTCCTTCTCCACTCCCTGTGATGTGAGCATGGTTCAGGGTGGTGTTGATGGGACAGTTGTGGGGGTGAGCTATGTCTGTGACTACGACTCCCATCATGCTATTGCCTCCTCCCCCTTCCCAGCATGCCCATGCTTCCTTCCTTTGACTCTGCTTCCCTGTGGGGTGGGGTGGCTGTGCTGACAGGATGGCTGGGAGTGTTGTCCTGGCAGTTGTTTGGCTAGAAGTCCCAAGAGTGTCCCTGTGCTTCACACAACATAACCCAGGGTGGTGGTTCTTTGTGGGATCTTGTGTTAGGATGGGGGCATTGCATTCTACCAGGTGGGTTCTGTGGAGTTTGTGTTGGGGGGGTGTGAGGGGAGGTGCTTGTGACTATGGTCAGTGCTGCAAGTCCCCCTTCCCACCCAGCTAGCCAGATATCCCACCATGGAACGTGCTTGCATTGCAGGGAGTGTAAGTTGTCTCTCAGGATGTCAGTCAGTGGTGTCCTGCTGTTTGTTGGTGCACAGTTGCCAGCAGGGCCTTGTGCTCCCCACAGCAGTAGCCAGTGTCAGCCATCTTGTGAGTCCTTCTCCACTCCCTGTGATGTGAGCATGGTTCAGGGTGGTGTTGATGGGACAGTTGTGGGGGTGAGCTATGTCTGTGACTACGACTCCCATCATGCTATTGCCACCTCCCCCTTCCCAGCATGCCCATGCTTCCTTCCTTTTGACTCTGCTTCCCTGTGGGGTGGGGTGGCTGTGCTGACAGGATGGCTGGGAGTGTTGTCCTGGCAGTTGTTTGGCTAGAAGTCCCAAGAGTGTCCCTGTGCTTCACACAACATAACCCAGGGTGGTGGTTCTTTGTGGGATCTTGTGTTAGGATGGGGGCATTGCATTCTACCAGGTGGGTTCTGTGGAGTTTGTGTTGGGGGGTGTGAGGGGAGGTGCTTGTGACTATGGTCAGTGCTGCAAGTCCCCCTTCCCACCCAGCTAGCCAGATATCCCACCATGGAACGTGCTTGCATTGCAGGGAGTGTAAGTTGTCTCTCAGGATGTCAGTCAGTGGTGTCCTGCTGTTTGTTGGTGCACAGTTGCCAGCAGGGCCTTGTGCTCCCCACAGCAGTAGCCAGTGTCAGCCATCTTGTGAGTCCTTCTCCACTTCCTGTGATGTGAGCATGGTTCAGGGTGGTGTTGATGGGACAGTTGTGGGGGTGACCAATATCAGTGAGTACGACTCCCATCATGCTATTGCCTCCACCCCCTTCCCAGCATGCCCATGCTTCCTTCCTTTTGACTCTGCTTCCCTGTGGGGTGGGGTGGCTGTGCTGACAGGATGGCTGGGAGTGTTGTCCTGGCAGTTGTTTGGCTGGAAGTCCCAAGAGTGTCCCTGTGCTTCACACAACATAACCCAGGGTGGTGGTTCTTTGTGGGATCTTGTGTTAGGATGGGGGGCATTGCATTCTACCAGGTGGGTTCTGTGGAGTTTGTGTTGGGGGGTGTGAGGGGAGGTGCTTGTGACTATGGTCAGTGCTGCAAGTCCCCCTTCCCACCCAGCTAGCCAGATATCCCACCATGGAACGTGCTTGCATTGCAGGGAGTGTAAGTTGTCTCTCAGGATGTCAGTCAGTGGTGTCCTGCTGTTTGTTGGTGCACAGTTGCCAGCAGGGCCTTGTGCTCCCCACAGCAGTAGCCAGTGTCAGCCATCTTGTGAGTCCTTCTCCACTTCCTGTGATGTGAGCATGGTTCAGGGTGGTGTTGATGGGACAGTTGTGGGGGTGACCAATATCAGTGACTACGACTCCCATCATGCTATTGCCTCTACCCCCCTTCCCAGCATGCCCATGCTTCCTTCCTTTTGACTCTGCTTCCCTGTGGGGTGGGGTGGCTGTGCTGACAGGATGGCTGGGAGTGTTGTCCTGGCAGTTGTTTGGCTGGAAGTCCCAAGAGTGTCCCTGTGCTTCACACAACATAACCCAGGGTGGTGGTTCTTTGTGGGATCTTGTGTTAGGATGGGGGCATTGCATTCTACCAGGTGGGTTCTGTGGAGTTTGTGTTGGGGGGTGTGAGGGGAGGTGCTTGTGACTATGGTCAGTGCTGCAAGTCCCCCTTCCCACCCAGCTAGCCAGATATCCCACCATGGAACGTGCTTGCATTGCAGGGAGTGTAAGTTGTCTCTCAGGATGTCAGTCAGTGGTGTCCTGCTGTTTGTTGGTGCACAGTTGCCAGCAGGGCCTTGTGCTCCCCACAGCAGTAGCCAGTGTCAGCCATCTTGTGAGTCCTTCTCCACTCCCTGTGATGTGAGCATGGTTCATGGTGGTGTTGATGGGACAGTTGTGGGGGGCAATATGTGTGACTGCGACTCCCATGATGCTATTGGCTACACTGACTTGGCCAGCATACACAGAATTCCTTCCTTTGAGTGGCCTTCACTGTGTGTTGGTGTTGTTGTGGTGGCTACATGTCTGGATGTGTTTGTTAGTTCTATTTGTGCCACTGCCTAGCTGTAGTTGTAGTTGTGTTTGTACATGTGTTGGCACAGTTGGATGTGACTTTTTGGATGGCATGTGTTGTGTTTATCTGACTGACATACACATTTTGGGATGATTCTGTTCTGGTTGCTGTGTAATTGCTATGAGTGCATGGTTTGACTCTCCCCTTGACAGTGATGTGTGTGTTTTGTGGCAGTATATTGTGTACATTTGTTGTGTACTCACCAGGCTCTGGGATGTCCTCTAGTCCATATACGCTCACTGGCGGAAGGATGGCCCGCACCTTCTCCTCCCAGGGCCTGAGGTATATTGGCTTGGCAGGAGGGCCACTGCCGGTGTATTGGCTGTTGATGTAGTCTTTCTTCAGCATGTCCCGTACCCTCCTGCGCACGTCATACCACCTGTTCTGGATGTCGGTCTTTGTGCGCCGACATGGTGATTGTGCGTTCACCCTGTTGATGATCCTCTCCCACATCTTGGTTTTCTGCGACATGGGGGTCTGTTGGACCAGTGTGCCAAACAGCTGTGGCTCCACCCTGAGGATCTCGTCTACCATGACTTCCAATGCACTATCTAGGAACTTGGGATTCTTCTTGGGGGGCATGGTGATGGGTGGTGATGGTGGGTGATGTGTGTGTTGGTGTGCAGGTGAGGGTGTGTGAGTGTGTGTTTTGCTGGGTGTATGTGAGGTAGGTATTTGTTGGTGTGCTGATGGTGTGTGGCTTGTGTGAGGGATGAGCTGTGGGTGTGTGGTTGCTTTCTCTTGGGTGCTGGCAGTGGAATGGCATTTGCAAAGGCTCATGGTTGTGATTTGTGTCCTTTATATAGGTGGAGTTGTGGGTGTGTCTTTGTTCTCTGTCCCCACCCCCAGTATTTATTGGCTTGGTAATTGCTTGTTTGGCCTTTTTTTGGGTGATTTTTCCTTTGTGCTGTTTGTGCATGTTGGAAACGTTCTTGTGACCGAGTCGGACCCTGCATTAGTCTCGTACGGTGTTCTCCGTTTCGTTCACGCTGTGTTTGTGCAGTTTTCTATGCTGCGTACGCGTCGGTCGCGGTGTTTTGTGTTGCTTCGGCTCGGTTTTGTATGCGTGTCGGTCGTACGGCTTGGCCTCCGTCCGACTCGCTCGTGGTTTCGCGCCTTGCATCGTACTTTGCGGTTTGGAGTTCGCGTGTACGTTTCGGTCGGATTTGTTCCGGGTGCGTGTCGGTCGGTTGGATTCGCATGTTTTCCGGCCGGATTGCTGTTTTCCGTGCGGCTCGGTCGGTCGACTTGGTTTAGGTACGTGTCGGTCGGATTTTTCGCGCCTTGCATCGTACTTGGCGTGTCGTGCGCCACGGGTACGTGTCGGTCGGTATTATTTCCGGATCCGAGTCGGTCGGTGCTTTTCCGGCCCGAATCGGAATCGACCCCTCAGTCTCCAAGAGTTTGTTTTGTGGCAACAATTCCATGATGTCTTTCATGGGCCACTTCAATAATATTCTGACATAGACACTCTGGAATCAGAATTCTCAACCCTCGTAGTATAACTCCTTCCTGAGATATGGACAGTTCATCCTTGACATTTTTGTATTTTTGATATTCACCATCATTGGTGAGCGGTCAAGTTTGCTGGTTCCAAGACTGATGTGTAATTATATTCTTCAACTTTAACATGTCACTATCATGACTCATGGCAGTGATAATCTGGGCTAACAAAATGGCAACTAGTGTGTTTGATTTTGCAATGAAGATGATATAGGTCTCAGCCGTCTTGAATGGAGTACGGTGACCTTGTATAGGCACTCTGGAAAAGTAGTCAGCAGGGTTCTGATGCTACCCTGGATGATGCAAAATGGTATAAATATTCTTGTGTGACCCAAGTCTCCATCGTTCAATGTGAGAGGGTATTTTGGCCTTTGGTTTTCCAAATATAGTCAGTAAAGCTTGATGATCAGTTACAAGCGTAAAAGGTTTTTCGTACAGGAAATACATGGAAATGTTCACAAGTCCATTCCATGGATAATCTTTCTTTTTCAGATTGTGAGTAAGCACATTCTGTTTGGGACAAATTTCTACATGCGTATGCCACAATATCCCCATGAGCATTCAGGTGTCCGCTGTGCTGTTCAAGGATAGCACCGAACCGGACTGGGTTAGCATCAACAACAACCCCTGTAGGCAGCTTCGGATTGAATTATGCCATTTCAGTTGCATTCTCACTGGCTTGATTAATTATTTTAAAGCTTTTCTCACATTTATGTGACCAATGAAATGAAACATTCTTTTTCGTCAAGTCTCCCAGAAGAGGACATACAGTGATGAAATTCTTTTATGTATCTGGAACAGTAACTGGTGATGCCAAGAAATAAACATACCATAGAAACATCTTGTGGGGGGATCAGCATTTGACAGCACTTGTACTTTATCAGGATTTGGTTTCATACCCCCATCAGTAATGATATGGCCAAAGAATTTTAGCTTGGTCCTATGGAACTCACATTTGTCTGCATTCAAAGCCAAGCCTGCTTCAGCACGTAAACGACTTGCATGTGTAAGAGCTTTATAACGTTCTTATTGTGTAGCTATGAAATACAATATGTCATTGCTGTTATTGAACACATTCATGACAGGCTACATGATACGCCAGATGAAGTCTTGAAACAGTTCTGCAGAAGATGACACACCAGAACCTAGGGCCTGATTATGACCTTGGCGGATGGGATATCCCATCACAAACGTGACAGATATCCCGTCCGCCATATTAAACATTCCACAGGATATAGTAGAATTGTAATTTGGTAGATGGGATATCTGTAACGTTTGTGATGGAGAAACCCTGTCCACCAACATCGTAATCAGGCCCTGAGTCATTTGTATCGGAACTGATCAATTTGTGTAGAAAAGGTTGTAATGTGCCTACAATCTTCTTCAAATTCTAACTGATGATAACCTTTATTTAAATCAAGGTGAGAGAAGACCTTTGCACCATTTAAATGCGTTATCATGTCAACAGTGTGTGGACCTTGTTGTCGTTCTCATTCAATTGCCTTGTTTGCCTGGCGCATGGCACTGGATATGCGTACAGCTCCTTCACTGTACTTTTTAGGCACTACTACTATATGGAGAAACTCATGGCGTTGGACCAGTTGAAAGCTCAATGATATCATGCTTAAGTAATGCATCAAGTTATTTTTCAGCAGCTTCTAGCAAATGAAAAGCAATTTGTCTATGTCTCTGAGCAACAGGATGAACATCCTCATTAATATTCAACTTTACTCTCATAGTCGTAAGCTTTCCCAAACCATGAAATAACAAAGGTAACTGACTTTTGTGGTGAGCATTCATGTTGTAATCTTACAGAAATCAGTCCCATATCAGCAGCTGTGCTGAAACTGAGTAGACAGGCACTTAAAGCACATGGATGGGTGCTTGTACCTTCACTTTCTTGTGTTTCATTGGCGTAACAAATGAACCTTGACTTTTTTAGGGCATTCATGCAGCCCATGTACACACTTTGGTTTTCTATGGTGTAGGTTGCAGCAATGGAGATAATTTATTGTATTTCTCCTCAGGCACTTTGTCGATGCACCACTGTCGATAATGAAAGGTATCAAACAACCATTTGCTTTCAGTGTAATCTTCAGACAATATTTGAATGACTCTAGTGCTTTGGCATGTCGATCATGCTTTGACTGACATTTTTCTTCACAAACCTCCAAACCGCTTTTCTGAGGTAAACATTGACATGGCACAATCATTTTCTTTACTTTCACTTGATACAGATACATATTAACTGTTTAAAGATGATTTAGATGATGATCAACTTTGTTCAGTGTGACTTGTCTTAAATGAAGTCGCCGCTTGGCCTTGTGGATGTTTATCACACGTTGCTTCTGGAACGTTCTGGCAGCCATTTTGCCTTCGTGCCGTGAGGCACTTAATTTTTCCTTTGCTTTGCAAACCATCACAAAATGGTTCTCATTTCCACAGCCTTTACATATCTGTCCAAAAGCTGGACATTTACCTTTGTGTGGAAATGAAAATCCACATCTAAAATACAACTTCCTTTTATGGGTAGGCATCACTTTGTGTCTTTCAATCTTTTTTTTTGGCTTACTTTTCACACTAATGACAGATTCATTCTAGGCACCTCCGGCCTCCATGTTAACAGCTTGTCTATCAGCACGTTTCCCAGCTCTGGCAACCATTAACACTGACTCCAAATGATGAGTTTCTCTAAGCATTTGTCTTCTGAATGAATCTGACAAGTATCCGTTAATAACTCTCAGACGCATAGCTTCTTCATCATTTAATTAATTGAACTTACAATGTCTGATGAGGGTGTATCTCTACAAATTCATCAATGGTTTCACCAACTTTCTGGCATTCTCGGTTGAAGATGTATTGTTTGTAATCAACATTTGGCATTAGATTAAACTTGAGGTTCAACACTTCTTTAATATGACGATATGTGACTTCATCAGTTCGCTGCATTTATCTGTATAACTTCTTTTACACCATCCCCAGAAAGATTTTTGAGATACTTGATAATCTTTTTATCAGTCTTTTCAAGTGCATCAATGAAATCATCAAATGTCTCTATCGAAACAATTTATCTGTTGCAAATATTTTGCTTTTTGCCAGGATCAAACAGTGGTGGTGGTTTCAGGAAAGCAGCAGCATTGTAGTCATTTATGAAAGTAGCTGATGTTGATGGTGGAGCTTTCTCCAGCTCCCTTGGCGGTTCATCTTGAACCTGTCTGTGTGAGTCATCTCTAAAACCTTGGGACATGCTGGCCTCTGGTCTTGGTCTTTGCCTCCATTGCAAAAGCAGTGTTTCACTATTCCGAAAAATATCTGAGACTGTGGTGATTGTCGCACACTTGTCAAACACAACCCCTGTATTTGGTCTTAGTTGCTGCGCCAGGTGCTGAGGTCGTACCCGCTCACTTTATTCAGGTTCTGGTGAGTAAATAACTGTTTTATCCTGTGGCGGCTCTTTACGTGCACTCTGCCTTTACCACTTTCTCATTGTAATGTTATCTTGCAATCTGTGATTATCAGTAGCTGCTCTTTGAAAACCTGGTTGTATCTGCCTTCAGAGTTAACGCTCCAAATTATGTATGACTGTATCTTGCATAGCAGAGTGGTACCTTTACGTATGGTTGACCAGCAGGTTCTTGGTCACCAGTATGTAGAGTTCTTTGAAATGCTTTCATTGGTTTCAACTTCTCTACAGCAGCTGGAATTGCGCTTTGACTCCACATGCCTTAAGCGTCAGTTCTGTACTTCGACTGCAACACACATGACATGCACTCTCTGGGAGAGCACTGTCGATCATTGGGTTACTTATCCCCTAACTCATCACCAGTTGTAGCATCCTCCCCAGCCTGGTACCCACCAATGACAACACCGCACATGGAGCTTAGTATGACACGTCTTTATTCATCTGTGTGTAACTATGATCTCAAACATTCTAAACCAGCCTTCATTGCATTCCGCTCTAACACTTACGTCACAGTTCTACGGAGTCCATCAGGAGCCAAAAGGTTTCCATTATTTCTAACTCGAAAGACACTACAACTTGTACCTCCTGTTCGTAATCTGCTAATGCTGGGCTCCAGTGAGCCAGAAGGTGATGGACTAGGGAATATAAATGCACTCTGGTCCATGGGAAAATCATCACTGTGGACAACATCAGGCCTTGAACCCTTAACTAAACTCTGACTGTAGCAGTTGAAGCCACAAGAAGCCCTGCCACCTCCTTCATTAAAGCATGCCTCCTCTCCTGAGGAAGGAAAACTTTGCCCATTTTTGCTCTAGCTTTAGATGCAGGTGATATTTCTCCTGGTCGATCAGAAACCTATGGCTTTGAACTAGTTTGCATACTTCCTTGACCTGATTCTGTGTGGTGGAGAAAGAAGAAGAAGAAATAAGGCAGTCATCCTAGTATGGAAACAGCTGGATACCTTTTGAATAAATAAACCCCACCAATGGTGTTATCACCTTTGTAATCACCCTTGGTGGTGAAGATAACCAAAACGTAAGCACCTGAAACTGATAGGGATTGCTGTCGACATAAAATGAAGGAACCTCTGGGGTGCCCTGTGCACTAGAACATGGAAGTAGGCATCCTGGAGATCCATAGAAGCCAAAAGCTTCCCCTTCTCCATGAATGGTAGAATCAATTGAAGATGGTTCATCTTGAAGTTGATGTGAGGTAGAAACATGTTGACAAACTTCAGATCCCAGAATGACCTGAAATCTTCTGATCACTTCTTTACCAAAAACAGAATTGCATAATTACCCTTGCCTTTTGGATGACCAACACTGGTCCAGCTGCGTTTTCGTCCAATGGTTTTTGAACACCATTTAACAAGGCTTTTCTTTTTTAATGGGGTTTTCTGAAAGAGGAGTTACGCAGAAGGATTTTGGAGGTACTGAATGGAACTCTATCCAATATCTCTCTTGAATTATCTGAAGAACTCAACTGTCCTGAATCGTGCTCTCCCATATCCGCAGAAAATATTCAGCCTTCCTCCAAACAGAAACCCCATTTTCATCTTGGCATAGTCAGACCTTAGATGGTGGTTGAATCTGACTTGCACCATCCAGCTTTTGCACCTGGGGTTTGTCAGAGGTAGATACCTGCCTGCCGCATCCTTTACCCCTAAAAGGCTGATTAACCAACTTGGCCTGAAACGCTGGCCCAAATCCTATACGGTCAGAATTTCTTCCCTTTACAGCATGTTTAACTGTTTAGTGTTGTGAATATTTGTTTTTCCTCTGCTGATTTCTTCATTATTTATTTGAAAGTTTTTATATAGCGCTGGCTAGACCTGGGGGTATCAGAGCGCTTTACATGAGCAGAAGCAGTCCTAGAAAAACAGTTATTCAAGGAAAAACACAGACAAGCAAGTACAACACACAATAAGTTAAAAAAGGGGCAAAAAGCAATTTACATGAATAGAGGCAAAAAACTAGCAAAAAAACCTCTAAACTGACCTATATCTCTTTTGGCATGGCCAAAATTGGCTCAGAATAGTCCCAAACCCAACATTGCTGTTGTACAAGACAAATAGTCACAGAGATATATATATAATTATTTTAATTTTTTTAATTACTTTAATATTCCTTTGTACAAAACAAATTATTTTATATTTATATTTTCATTATACACACAGTTTAACAAACATACTCATCATTGTTTACGTATACATATGGTCATAAATTGGATGCAATATAGTTCAAATCAATGAATAGATAAGTAGATAACCTCATATAGGTCATCAACAATTCACTCTCACCATTCAAACCTACTCATTCGAGCCTACACACACACATAAAAAAAGAGAGAGATTCAAACATAGGGGAGATCCATAATCAATCATACAGGGACAGATTCTGTAGTTGTTTGGTGATGTTAATCACACCCATCAGATGCCTCCGGTGTTTCTGTCTCCCAAGGACCTCTCCCCAAGTAATTACTGGTCTACGTGCGTTTCGGTGGATCTGCAATTAGACCACCTTCCTCAGGACCATGATAAGATAAAAATGAATCTCAATTGAAATGGCCAGGGGTTATCTGTGGCCAGCGACTGCTGTCACTCCATACAGCGCGTGTCCAGAATTTTTGCTGCTGGTGAGTCTCCGCCAAAATGAGAACAAACATTTGCTCCCCTATTCCCAATAATGCAATGTTAATCCTCATTGAAAGCCTTCAGTCGGGCTCCACTAATAAGGCATAATGCGACGTATCTTTGAGGCCGCTATGTTCCTCTAGTATTTAGCCCTCTGGTGTACTTGCTGCAAGGCAGTCCAATTCTAAATCCAAAAAATCTCCTGCACGATATGCGGTCTGAAATCGGCAATTTTAAAATTCTAGATTTTAGAGTGCAGTAAATATTATAGTATTAGCTCTCAGCTGAGCCGGGAGAGCCGCTGCCGCTTGAGGAATGTTTTGATATTTGATACTATAATATTCACTGCACTCTAGAATCTCGTCCCATAATGCTTTGCAGGGCCTTTGGTTGGGATTGCATTTTTGCCCATAACTGTGCTTGGGGTGGTCCTAGGAGGATGGGACCACCACTGAATCGTTCAGCATGATGTGCTCTTTGTGTTCAAGGCATGTGCTTGGTTCTCTCCCTAGGTTAGGGAGGACCCCAAAATCATCACCTCTCTCACTGCTTGCTATATTTTCATTTTCACTTTTGTGAGATGACTATATGCATTTTAGCATGTAAAGATAGAGTTACTTGTTTTACCAAAGGTATGTGAGGTTTCTGTTTTATTAATTGGGATGAGATGGAACGTTTTTTATTCAACTCCCCGCGTAGTGGTACTCCGCCAACTTCGCCCACCCTTAAATTAAAGACTTTGAGCTCAGTCATAGGATGGAAATTATGCCAGGAGGCATTATTTTTCAGTTGTAAGTTGGAAAGGATGTCATCGGGTGAAGTTGGAATGGGTAGGTGAGTGGAAGGATTAGGTGGAAGGGGCGGAGTCGACAAGGGAGGTATGTCTATGGCAACCATCTAAGGCATATTGGGGGTTGGGCAGGACCTGGGTTAGATGGAAGGATTGGTCTATTATGGCGATTTTGTCCGAGAGGAAGCTAGCAATTTCCTCACATCTCTCAGTTGAAGCCGTCAGCTCTGGAGTGGCAGATGATGTTTGTTTTCTAACAATGTTAAACAGTTCTCTGGGCCTATTTTTGGCTCGATCAAGTTGAGCTCGAAAGAAGGTTGCCTTTTCATTGAAAATGTGCTTCTTATAAGTTGATCTAGCAGATCTGAGGAGAGCAAGATGAGAGGGAGAGGGGTGTTGTCTCCATGTTCTTTCTGCCAGTCTAAGTGATCGTCTTTCGTTATTGAGATCCGGATTGAACCAAGATTTGGATGGAATTTTTCTTTGTTGTTTTAGTCTAAGAGGGGCAATTTGGTCCAGGACATCATTAACGGTCTTATTGAAATGTTCAGTGAGCTCATTAGCATTTTGGGAGAGAGGGGTGAGATGAAGTTGTGCTTGGAGTTTAGACTCAAGTTCACCTGGGGGGATTAGTTTAAAGTTTCTGGTCCATTTCATGGGTTTGGTATTTATTGTAGGGGGGAGTAGGGCACTGGTTGCGATCCTAAACAGAATGAAGTGATGGTCAGACCAGTCGATGGGGATGATGTTGGAAAGGGAGGCCAAGTCAGTGTTGGAAATTATGGTGTCGAGTGTGGCCCCTTTGGTATGGGTTGGATTGTGACATAGTTGTTTAAGGTCATTCATCTCTAGAAGGTTGATGAGGCGCATGACAGTGGGATCCTCAACATTCTTCCAGTGGATGTTAAAATCTCCTAAGAAGAGATTTTTCGAGTCCGAAACTGAGGAGTGTGTGAGAAGGTCGGATAATTCATCGGCGAAGAGAAGAGGTTCACCCGGAGGGTGGTAGATGTTGTGTAGTCTAATCAGGTAAGAGCCCTGCACAGTGAGTTCAACGCCAAGGTATTCAAAAGTTAAGTGGTCCGTGTTCTTTAAAAGGGTGAGTTGAAGTTCATTTTTGTAGATTATAGCTAGTCCACCCTCTTTTCTGTCGGGTCTGTCTTTCCTAATGATGGAGTAGCCGGGGGGGGGGTGAATAAGTCAAGAATAGCCGTCGAGTGGTCATTGAGCCAGGTTTCAGTAAGGAAGGCGATGTCAATAGTCTCGCTGAGGATGGTTTCTGATATTTCCGACGCATGTCGGACAGCCGATCTGCAGTTAACAAGCATGCAGGAAAGGGGATTTGGGTTGTTTTTGGTAGGTTTACAAGAGAGGATGGTGGTAAGTTGAGCTGGAGGTCGAGGAGAGATGGGTGAGGAAGGGATTCTGTTAATGTCCACAATCACTGGGATGCTGGCGTAAGGGAGGGGGTGATCAGTAATCAAAGGCTTCGGTAGGTATGAGTTACATAGGTTAATTAGGTCAGAAGTGGAGAGGTAGCTCACAGCACGGAGTAGCCTATGAGTTCAAATGCAAAGGGGTATAGTTCGCCATCGGTTGTGTTGGGAGATGTTGTGGGAGCAAGAGCAACAGGAGTCAGTGTGATTGGGGTAGGTCCTGGAGTTGAGGGCGTAAGTAATCCTCTCTGAGTCGTGTAAGTTCAGTCGTCATGGTTGAGAGATTGCATTCTATGTTGGTAAGTGTGTGTGCTATAAGATTAAGGGGGAAATCAGTTGAAAAGGAGGGGGGATGAGGTGGGTACCATGTTGACAGGGGGAGGAAGTCTGATGAGCGGAGGGGGTTGAGGCTGGGTGAGGGAGTCTGAACAGTGTTCCGGCTGTTGAACAAAGGATTCTGCGTAGAGAAGGATGGGTCAGTCATAGAGTCAGGCAATGTGGTGGGAGAGGACTAGAGAGAGAGAGGGATGCAGGGATAAGCCACTTCGAATTGAGTGGGAAGGATACTATTAGGAGAGGGAGAGTTAGGCGTAGGGGAGAGTACAGTAGGATATCCCAGGTGCGGGGCAGGTAAGTAGGAGTAGGGTTAGAGGAAGAGAAAGGAAGGAAAATAGGGGCTGGAGGGTATCGGTCGGTAGAAAGAGTATGAATTGGAGCATGAGATATCGAGGTCGGAACAGGGGGAGTTCCAAGGGGAGGAATGTGAGTAAGGGAAGAGTTAGTGGGAGATTCTGGGAGAGTGGTGGGGTCAGTGGGGAGTCTGTCAAAGGTGAGAGGAGAGGTTGGTGAGTAAGATATAGCTGAGATGGCAGCGGAAATCCCCAGAAGGGGCATGGTAGTGTGTAGAGAGTTAAGGGGAGAGTCCAGCAAGGTGGGAGGAGCAGGAGGGGAGAGATCAATGATAGGAGTAGGAGGAGGAGACGAAGGATAGGACAAAGATGAGAGTACAGGAAGAGGCTCGGGAAGGTGCCAGTGAGTAGGGGAAGAGTTAGGGGAAGAGTCAGGGAAGAGTGTAGGGGCAGGAGGGTAGTAATCGATGGTATGAGATGGGGAGAGAACCAACGTTCTTGGGGTAGTGGGGGAGGTCCAATGCAGAGCATTAGGGCCTCGTCAACGACAGTGAGTGCGGTTGTGACGTGTGGGGGAGGGAGGGACAGAACCGGGAGGTGGGAGATGACATATGGGCGTCAGGCAGTTGGGTTGAAGAAGGGTTAAGAACTAGTTGGGAGAGTTGGTAGGACAAGGAACAGAAATGGTTATCAAAAATGTTGAGGTGGCATTCAGAGGCTTGAATAAGAATATTACCAGTTTTGAATATGGAAATGTCAATTTCACCGAGAAAGGCTGGGGATGGGGTTGTAGACAATTTGAATCCATATGGAATTTTGCTAGATTTAGTGATTGTAAGGTGGAGAAGGAAAGTGTTTTTCCATTTGGTGGGGCGTTTGGAGTAGAAAATAAAGTTTGTTTTCATAGGAGAGGAGAGGCTGTGGTAGGTATCAACTATTAGTGTTTCAGGGTGACGAATCAATAATTTATGTTTAAACTTTTTCTTGACGTTTTTGGAAAGATTAGACGGGTATAAGATGATCCATAAGTTGGGGCCATGTCTGGAGAGAGCAGGATCAGGGGGGGTGAGGAGGGGATTGGGGGGGACATGTTCAGTCGCACGATGGGACTGGGGGAAAGAAAGAGGAGGAAAGATATATAGATACAAGAAGAAGGGGAGTGAAAAACTGGTGGGTAAATATTTAGAGAGAGAGGAGAGTCAATGCTAGGGGAGAAGAGAGGTGATTAGTCAGAGTAATAAACAGTTAAGAATATCAAAATAAGAGAACATCAATATTGCAAAACCTGGACATGTTCGGACGCATGATGGGACAGGGGGGAAAGCAGAAGGAGGAAGGATGAAAGATACAAGAAAAAGGGAGTGAATACTGTAGGGTGAATAATTAGGGAGAGAGGAGAGTCAATGCTAGGAGTAAAGAGGGATGATGAGTCAATATAATAAACAGTAAAGAGTATCAAAATAAGAGAACATCAAAACTTGCAAAACTAGAGTTCTCAAGAGCATCTGTGGTAGTTGCATGAAAGATACCTGTGTTTGACTGCCTGAAAGTTATTTTCACATAGTACACGGTATTCAGAGGTTATGGGGGATAGACTCCATGAGGGCATTGATACCCTCTGGAGTACGCGCCCAGTAATTGTTTTATAGTCTCAGCTATTACTGTGTAGTTTGATATTGAAATTAAGCGCGTTCTACAGCAAAATTAACAGTGGTGCTCACAAGGTCAAGGTGATCAGCATTTGTGATCTTTGAAGCGCATCCTTTCTTCCAGGTGGCGGGCTTCTATGGAGCCTCAGAGGGCAGCAGCCGGACCTTGGATCTGCAATGGGGCCTCGTGAGACTATTTCATCTCCAGACCGGTCTAGAAGATGAGCGGCCCAGAAGAAACAACGTTCAACCTACACAGGAGGTCTGGCGAGGAGCGGGAACAACACAGTCGCGGACCTCGGTGTTGGCTACATGGCCGAGGCCGCTAGCTGGAGGCTAACGAATAACAGCGACCGGCTAGAGATCCGCTTCCAGAGGTGAAGGGGGGCTTGGAATACAAGAATTCCAGGGAAGAGCTCCTACTTGGCGGCCATCATGGGGCACAATTCTAGTATTCTATGGGGGCTCGGTACAGCGCAGTCACGGCCGTTAATGTCGGCACCAGGATCGAGGTCGCAAGCCGGCGGCAAGACCACACCGTGCACGGCCAGAGAGCCACCACAGAGAGGCCGCAGGGAGTTCATGTAGAGGGAAACAAGTTGGGAGGGTAAAACGGCAGCATCCAGAGCAGTGCCGGCATCAGGATCGAGGCCGCCACCCGGAGGCCAGACCACACCGAGCACAGCCAGAGGGCTACAAAACAGAGGCTGCGGGAGGATTCGTGCAGGACCTCACCATTTAAAGGTGCATTCGGCAGGAGGCTCGTCGGCAGGGTGAAGCGGCAGCCAGAGAACCAGAGCAAGCTGCGGGCTGCGTGGTGGCACGGTGCGGACCCGGTTCCAGTGATCCAGTGGCAGCTCAAACAGTAGGTGCCACACACGGCTGGACAAGCGTTAGTCAGCAGCCTTACTGGGGAAACCAGGGCTTCGCCATTTTGAGGTGCACTCAGCGGGGAGATCGTCAGCAGGGGGAGGCAGCAGCCAGGGAACCAGACAAGGCTGCGGGCTGCACGGAGACAGGGCGCAGACCCGGTTCCTGAGATCCGGCAGCAGCTAGAACAGAGGGCGCCCAACACAGCCAGACAAACGCTAGACAGTAGCCTCACTGGGGAACCCGGGCTTTGCCATCTTGAGGAGCACTCAGCGGGAGGATCGTCGGCAGGGCGAAGCAGCAACCAGAGGACCAGAGTAAGCCGCGGGCAGCACGGTGGCAGGGCGCAGATCCGGCTCCAGAGATCCGGCAGCAGCTCGAATGGAGGGCACCCCAGACGGCCAGACAACTCCAGTTAGTAGCCCCACAGGGGGACCAGGGCATCATCACTTCAGGCCCATTCAGCGACGCCGTGGAGGAAGGAGATGAAGTGAAGTATGCCCACCCCAGGGAAGGTCAATCTCGCTTTGGTTGTGTCCAGTTTTGGCTGTGAAAAAGGAATTTTCATTAATACATTTTTCAGCCCAGTATCTGTCCGCCATGACCTCCCTCATAGCTTTTAACGTGCTGCTATATAAGATCCCTTTGCTGTCCCTGCCACATAAAGAGAAATCATGAGAGACTTCGGAGAGGAACCTGACCTGCTGTTCCATTAACGCCAACACTGTAGCCATATCGTCTTCTTGTTTAGTTAGAAAGGCTAACCTCTAAACTTCCTTGATCACCATTTAACTGTAAGGCTGCTGCTCACATGGCATAATTTGATGCTGCATAATATGTCCTGAGAGCCAAGTCTATCCGCTTGTCCGCAGGGTCCAAAGGTGAGACTTCCTCTGATATAATAGCCCCCTGAGAAGAGTGACCCACCATCAGGAAATCAATTCAAACCACGGCAGGATGGCCCTCTGTAATACCCTGTAAGAGATATCTGTTGGAGAGAAAACGAGGAAAAGTATGTCTATCCACCTCTTTCCATTCAGTCTCCATTACATTTTCTTTTTACTGAATTATCAAGAGGTAAAGACTCAGTGTCCTTTTCATGCAAGGCGAAAAAAGTCCACTGAGCCTCCAACCACAGAAGGGTCAGGAAAGGCCATATTAATCCTTATATGATTGAAGTCCTCTTTAAGCTCCGTCCCCTGAATGAACCTTCGCTTGACTTCATCATCATTCAGATCAACAGAATCTAGAGCATCCACTCGAGGTCTTTTAGAAGAAGGAGGAGCCTCTCTAGCCCCAAAGGCTGCTGCTGCCACCCCCTGTATCATCAGCTGAAGGTCAGCCATAGAAGGAACTGCGAAAGCTGGACCAGCTTGCTGTGCAGCCTCCTCCTCCACATTGTGACTTTGTCTCCATGCACTTCTTATGCTCCATGATACCAGCACACCATGATAGAACACATAATCTGAACCAGTTCCTTAAATTGGTCTGGGGTCAGTGCAGGGGAGAGGATCACACCTTCCACTGACCCATCGTGCTCCTTGGTACACAGGTGGTCAGGGAGAGGTTCACTCTCCTTTTCCACCCCATAATCTGTCGCCAAGAGCATGCTCACTTCAGACCTCGGAAAGTGAGGCTTGAGGCGATTCACGTGAAGGACCTTTAAAGGGTTCCTGGAAGTCTGCAAATTCACCAAGTAGGTGACATTACTTTTGTGCTCCACAACCTTAAAAGGCCCAGTCCACTTGTCCTGCAAGGCACAAAGTTCATCTGGGGCCATGACCCACACTTTCTGGCCAGGCTGAAACTCTACCAGAGTGGCATTTTGGTCGTACCAGCGTTTCATCTCCTCCTGGCTTGCTTCCAGGTTCACCTGAACGAGTTTCCTGAAGCGTGAAGTTTGGTTCCTGAAGGTCAGCATGTAGCTAAATACATCCTGGGGAGTTTTCCTGGGAGCTGTCTCCCAGCCTTCCTCGACCAAACTGAGAGGTCCTCTCACAGGGTGCCCAAACAGATGCTCAAAGGGACTGAACCCTAATGACTTCTGTGGTACCTCCCTGTATGCAAAGAGCAGGCATGGTAAGAGGACATACCACTTATGCCTCATGGGTTCTGTTACACCCTTGATCATGCACTTTTTTGCTTGAATCTCTCCACCAAACCATTACCTTGTGGGTGGTAAGGAGTAGTGAACTTGTAGTTTATACTGCACTCCTCCCACAGGGATGTCACAGACTTGGAAATGAAATTGGATCCACGGTCAGATACCACCTCTCTGGGGAAGCCCACACGGGAAAAGATCCCCATTAATGCCCGGTGCACAACTGGTGACATCGTTGTCTTGAGAGGGATAGCCTCCGGGTACCATGTGGCATGGTCTACCAAGACGAGGATGTTCATGTTGCCCCATGGCTGTCTTGGGATCTAGTAGCCCCACAATGTTCATTCCAACCCTTTCAAAAGGAGTTCCTACAACTGGAAAAGGTTGGAGAGGAGACTTACACATCTTACCACTCTTACTACTTGCCTTGCAAGTCGGACAAGACATACAATGCGCATCTGACGACCATCGCATTTGGGGCCAAAAGAAGTGTGTGACAATCCTGTCAAAGGTCTTGTCCTGCCCCAAATGTCCTGCCAAAGGCACGTTGTGAGCCAGACTCAGTAGGAAGGCCCTGAAGCGCTGGGGTACCACCAGCACACGGGCTGACCCAGGCTCAGCGACCTTCGGTTCGCTGTATAGGAGACCATTCTCCCAGTAAATCCAGTGTGATCCAGACTGATCACCAGCTGCCTGGTTTTTAACCTGCTGCCGCAACTCTCTAGAGAAGGACATTCCTTATGCTCCCTGCAGAATTCTTCCCTGGTGGGACCACCTTCTTGCTGCCAATGGGTTAGCTCAGGTAAGACCCCCAGTTCAGCTACCTGCTCCCCTATAGGTACAGGGGCATCCCCCTTGAGGTCAGCCTCCTCCCGGACCGTAAGAACCTTTCTCTTGGCAGGAACCTGGACCACTGTTTCAGGCTCCAGGTCCTTCTGATCACCTTTACTGGCTGCCATTGACTGAGTGGTCGCGCATGCCCACTCTGGCAACCCAAGCATCTCCAAGTGAGACCTGAGCTCAACATCCTTCCACAAGGACTGCTCCAGGTCATTACCTAGCATACAATCTACAGGCATGGTAGGGCTCGCAACCAACCTAAAGGGACCTGAGACCCCACCCAATTCAAAGTGAACCTGTGCCACCATACACTGTTGCACTGAGTTGTCCACAGCAACTACTTGGTGGAATGCCCCAGGGACTACTTGCTCCTCAGAGACCCAGTGACACTGGACTGAGGTCACACTGGCTCCAGTATCTCTGAGAGCCTCTACCCTTCTCCCATTGATGGTCACCCAGTCGCTGTATTTTTTAGTGTTAGGAGGCACCTGGTTTCCTGGGACCATCTCTCTGTCCCCTAGTGAGTCAAGGGTCATTTTTGCAGGTCATCCTTTGGGTACCCCTCCTCCCCAAGCGCTACACTAGCCAACACCTTGGACTGCCCACCGGTGAGTGACTGTGCCCTCTTGGGACACTGGGGTCCCCCTTCAAGTGACCCACCTATTCACAGAAATAGCACTTGAGGGGGGCCGGTCTCTGCAGGCTTTCCTGGAGAGGCCCCTTGTTTGTTATCTCCTGAGGGTTGGGAACCTTTACCCTGGGTATTACTTTGGGCCCTTTAGAGAACTCCTGAGCTTTACTCTTGTCTGCCCAACTCTTCTGCTGAGAACCCTGCCCACCTTTGGCTGAGTCTCCCCATACACCTTCTTGTGGACCCTGGTACTCACCCAGCGGTCTTCCTCCATAGCAAGCTTCCTTGGGTCAGTCAGCTTACTATCAGTTAAGTGCTGGCACAGCTCTGCAAAACATAGACTAGACACGTTTTCACACACAATCAAATTGTACAGCCCCTGAAAATCTGTTACATTGCTGCCCTTCACCCAACCCTCCAGTGCCCTGCAGAAAGAATCCACACATTCCAACCATGTCTGTGAATCAGTTTTCTTACTAAACTGATCCCGGTATTTATCAGGAGTGAGACCATACCAAGTGTGAAGGGCCTCTTTCATGTCAATGTAGGTGAGGTTGTACCCCTTACCCAAAGCCAACAAAGTATCTCTCCCCTCTTCTGAGAAATGAGGCCACACTCCTGCCCCCCAATGCCTTTAAGGGACCGCATTCATGTGTATACATGCCTCATAGCCCAAAAACCACCTTTGTATGTCATCACCCTTTTTAAATTCCTTGCCTACATTCTTGGGAATATGCACAATCCTGTCTGAGTGCACTGAGGAATTGCTGCCACCATCCGTGCTGTATTTACTATTTAACTCCAGCTCCTTGAGATCATGCTCATGGTCTAAAACCATCTTCTGTCAATCCATCTTGAGCCTCTCAAGCTCTATCTGAAGCCTCCTAGCTTCCCTTCTGTCCTCCAGCTCCTCTGGGGACAAACCACTGCTGCATGGCCTGGAGGGATGCCACTCTCCCAAAAGTACATCTGCCCTAGGAATATGCTCCTCTGCCTCCACACTAAGATCTCCAGACTGCCCACTGCCATGTCTGGCTGCTACCCAGGCCCTCAGCACCTTTTGTAGCTCCTCCTTCCTGGTGAGGCCTCTGACTTGGACCTTTAGGTTTTTACAAATAGCCTTCAACTCCTTAACCGCTTCTAGGGATGCATTTGATGATGCTGCTGTACCAGGTATGATGCAGTAGGAAGTTAAAAAAAAAGATGGAAAGATAAAAATAGACCAGAAAGAAACAGTATGTGGTACGTAGTGGTCTGCAATATGGTAGTAGTTTTTGACTGTAGGTCAAGTGCAAATGCAAGTCTTCTGCTCACTGCTGGCAACCAATGTTAGAAATGGGGGTCTCTAGTTGGCAATGGTTTGCACCTTTGTCCAAATTGGGGCCCTTCCTTCTAGTCAGGATAAGGGGGATACACTCCTAAAGTAACCCCTGCTCACCCCCTTGGTAGCTTGGTACGAGCAGTCAGGCTTATCTCAGAGGCAGTATGTAAAGCTTTTGCTCATAATCAACAGTAATACAGTGAAAACACTACAAAAGGGCACCACACCGGTTTCAGAAAAATAACCAATATTTATCTGTGCAAACAAGACCAAAATGATAAAAGACCAACATACAGTAATCAAAAATAGGCACTTTGCAAGTATGACTTAAAAATGCAGTTCCTTCAAGGAGGCAGATCCATCCGGGGCTACCTTGGTGCTGAAAACAACAGAATCCAACAGTTCCAGTCAACCGCATCAGTGCGGACCGTCGTTAGTGTCAGCAGACTGGTAAACAGTACTTTGGGTTCCGGCTGACAATGTCGGTGCAAACCGGTCATGGCAACCGTGATGGTTGCGATGCGAAGCGTAGCGGTGCGGTGTGCGGTGCCCTCAAGTCGCAGTTCAGGAAGCGGCTCTGTGACGGTCATCCAGCAGCATCAGTGAGACCAGGGCTGTGGTACGGATTGAGGCGGTGCTCGTGGCGGTGGTGACAGGTCACGGTGCAAGCGACAGTGCCGGTTGATGGAGGCTGGCGTCAGTCGGCCCAGACTGCCGTGTGGGACAGGGCGATGCGTCGTGTAATTTACGAGCGGAGCCCCAGACCACTGTGCTGTCATGGGTGTCGTGGTCAGCGGGCAGCAACGTCATCAGTAAGACCAGGGCAGCAGAGTGAAGCAAGGCGGTGCGGAGTGCGGTGCCCACAGGTCACGGTGCAAGCAGCAGCTCGGTGGCAGCACCGGTCGTCGTCGTCTTCGCTGTCCCTGAGACTTCGTGAACAGGAGGCAAGCTCTATTTCAAGCCCTCGGAGATACTCAGCAACAAGTAAAGAAAGTTCAGTCCAGTCCTTTCACTGCCCAAGGCAGAAGTAGCAACTGCAGGCCAACCCAGCAAAGCAACAACACAGCACAGGAGCAGTACTCCTCCTGGCAGTTCTTCAAGCTTTTCTTCTTCGCAGGTTCCTTGATCCAAGCGAGTTTTAAAGTTCTGGGGTCTGGGCCCCAATATTTATACTGCATTTCTCTTTGTTCTCTCAGACAGAGAGTGTCTGTGCTCAGTCCAAACCAGTTTGGTCCTCTCTGGCCCAGCTTCCCGGCAGGAGGTGGAGACAGCATTGTCCAAGGCAGACCAGGCCCATTCAGGTGCAAGGAAATTTTATCCAACTACTCTAAATGAGGCCCAGGTCTATTCAGCCCAGCCCTGACTCATCCAGGAAAGGCAGGACACATCTCGAACCCCCCCCACCAGTGGCTGTCTGAAGAGAATGCACATGCCCAGCCCCTGTCACTCCAAAGCCAGACAGTCAATCCACAACCCAGCAGAAGCACACAGGATGGCTAAGCAAGAAAATACCTACTTTCTAAAAGGGGTATTTTCAAATACAGAATATAAAAATCATCTTTACTAAAAGATGCATTTCTACATTCTGAGTTCAGGCATACAAAACTCAATTTCTCTATCTTGTCCCAATGGGAAGATATACTCACAAAATGTTACCAAGTATTCCCCATTCTATCCTTTTGGACAGATAGCCTTTTAACAGTGAAAAACAAATTACACTGTAGTTCACCATCAGGACATGTCACACACCAGGACATGTCCTACCCTTCACATACACTGCACCCTGCCCATAGGGGTACCTTGGGCCTACCTTAGGGGTGACTCACATAATAAAAGGGAATGTTAGGGTTTGGCAAGCGGGTGCATTTGCCAAGTTGACATGGCATGAAAAACTGCACGCACACACACTGCAGTGGCAGGTCTGAGAACCCTTTGAAAGGCTGCTTGTGTGGGTGGCACAATCAGTGCTGCAAGCCCACTAGCAGAATTTGATTTACAGGCCCTGGCACTCTCAGTGCACTTTACTAGGGACTTACCAGTAAATCAAATATGCCAATCATGGAAACACAAATCCATAAACCAATTTACAATAGGAGCACTTGCACTTTAACACTGGACAGCAGTGAGAAAGAGTGCCGAGACACTAAAGCAGCAAAAACAGAGCCAAAATCAGGAAGTCAGAAAGCAAAAAGACAGGGGAAACACGCCAAAAGATGCTAGGTCTAACATCCCTTGAAAAATAAAATTGACTAAAATGAAACTATGTTCAAAATAAGTGTACAGAGAGTGGGAAGTATCACAGATTTCCTTAAACCAGCAGCAGCAGACAAAGGGAACAGGACTGAAAAAAGTAATGGGTTAACTTGTTCAGACTGGTGACTGGGAATGACCTAAGGGTTTGCCATAGAGTCAGTCACATTTATCATGAGTTCAGGATCTTAAGGTCAAGCGTTGACTAAGACCTTTACCTGCAGTCCTTTCATATATACCTGTCGGATGTTAGCTTCCTGATTTCTCAGGCTAAATGTGTGCCTGTGCCAGAAACAGCCAACAGGAAGTAACACCAGACCTGCACACATTCTGCCCTTCTGCATGCAATTTTTGCTGTCTACTTCACATCCAAGACTAGTTCAGCAATTTCTTGGGTACCAGTAAAAGTTGATTGCCTTGTGTATTGGAAATAGCGGCTGTACTGATACCCACAAACACAGGTTGCAGCCACAGACTAATGTCTTGAGATGAGAATTTTTGGTCACATTCCATGTTGTAGCTTGTGATTCTTTTTATGGGGAACCCACAATAGATTTAATTTAGATCTTTTGTGCAATGCACTGGGGGTATGCAGTAACACACATTCATTCACGTTGCTTCCGGCTCCAGAGCTAAACTGCCCTGCAGATGGAATCTGTCACTGGTGGTAGCTGCATGGCCTGATGGCCAAACTACCCTGCTGCGAAGCACGTGAAAATGCTAGAACCCGATCTCATTGCAGAATGTTTCATGCATGCAGCACACTATAAGCTAAAGTACAAGACCAGCCCGCAGACCTCATTTTGCATTGAAAACAAAAGACACAAAGAAAGACCGCCTTGCAGAAAGTTGTGCGTATTTATAACTTTGCAAGCTAGCCTTACCTCTATGAAATATGCTTCATAAAAAAAAGACTCTGCGCGCTTTTTTTAAGCATATTGTCATATCGGTTACTACACATTTTCATATTGGTGCTACATTTGCACACTTGGCAAACAGCACAGATAATGACACAACCACCAAACATTGCCCACTTCAGCTCACATGTGTCATGCCTATCCTCTGATACAGCAGCTGGAGTAGACAGGGAACCAAAAGCCCTGGAAAGTTTTATTAGACCAACACCATATTACACCCAGTGAGTAAGTGGGACTAATTTAGGAAAAGTTTAGGTATTACCCCGTCAAGAAATGTTTGAAAACGTAGGGTTAAAAATGTGCAGTTTCTAACAAATTTTTCCAACTATACCAATTTAATGTCATACATTTCAGTGCATGTTCCATATCATAGAGGAGTCACCATAATGATTTGTTTTTATATCACGCTTTGTATCACACTCCTTCCATTTCAAAACATTATAAACAACATCTGTCACTAGTGCCCAATGTAATGGTTTTCAGATTATTCACCTCAGATATATGGGGGTGAGTAATGGGTTTAAACTTGTAATGTACAGATTCTTGCATTTTTCAGGTGCAAGCATAACTGCCGGAATAATATCACTTACCAACTGCATGCTAGAATCAACCACTTATGATCAGGAGCAATGCAAGCATCATCACATGCCAGGAACAGCTATCATAGCATGGCTTCACATGCCTGAACTTTGCAGGCCTATTATGTGCCACTTAAAGTACTTCACACAGCCCTACTGCTGGATTACATAAACATTTGTCAGCAGTTATAGGAGCTATGGTACCAATTTTGACTCCTAAGTATTTGGCATAAAAAAATCTGTGGTCATTTTTTAGGAATATCTTTATATATTTTACTTTTGAGTAAACCCTTGGAATGCAGTAAACAATTTGTCCTCCTGGCCAACACTTCGCATTACATTGGACAGTGAAATAGTTGAAGGTTATGGGCGTAGTTGTATGCACATTAGCTTCAGCTTCATGCGTGTATAGTGCAACGCACACTGGTGGACAAAAGAAGAACATGCTTTCTGTAACCTGAGTGTGTTCGCTCAAAGGTAAAACTTTCCAATTGCTGACTACCACATACTTGTTTTGCCCCTTTTTAATACTCAGGGCTCTGTAAACTTTGTGGTTGCCATACCCAGTGCTTAATTTGAGCCGGTGCTTTCCGGTGCTCAGCACCGGCACTTAATTGGTTTCCGCTGCTCGGCACCGGCACCTAATTGTCAACACCACACTGAGAACAGTCCACCACATGGTGGCGCTGCTCATCTAATTTAGAGATGAGCAGAACAACAGTAGTTTAGGACTACAATATACATTAAAATTGCTAATACCTGCCTCCCCAGTCATTCCTTTAGCTTTGGGGACCTGAAATAATCTGAACTGTCGCATTTACATGCGAGAGAGATGGTTAGTAGTTGTTTTGGCAGCGATGACAAGGGCGATGGGTGGTGCAAGCTGCAGTGGCCTCCTGGTCAGAGCCCTGGCACTTAATATTTTACAAATTAAGCACTGGCCATACTATACTTTACCCTAAATGCAGCCTAGTACTGGACTATGCAAATCATCAGCTTCTGTATTTGTCTTCGCAAAATCTGTAGTTCCCATTATTTTCTGTGTACGGAAAAGACTGTGTGCAATCTACAGTCCTCTTTGGGCTGTGTAAAATGTGTCGCCACCATACAGCCCTCCCCATGCCTAGTTCAAAGAGAGGTGAACAGCTATGGCAGTGGTTGACCGCAGCCATTATGACTCGTCACTCGACCTCACCTCACCTTACCTTTTTTCCCTTGATTCAATGAGCTACAGGTAGAAGCAACCAGTATCTCCCCATCCTCACAGAGAACCTCCGGGATTCTAATAAGCTCTGTTTACAGAAAGTCAAATTGGCCTTGATCCTAGCCATCTCCACCCTGTACAGTAAAACTTGACTGCAGTTGATTGTGAGTAAGTGTTACCCAATCTGAAACTCTGAAGGGAATACCCGCAGATAATTACACTTAAAGATGTATGCACCTTTCTATACAGTGTTTTCTCCACAGACATTCCCTTGCTGTGTTAAAGACACACATCTTCAAACATGGCGATGTCTACCATGCTCTGTGAACATTATACACAGTCTCAAATGTTACACACAAACCAACAACAGCCAAAATGAAGCCAGATTCAGGCAAGGGGCCTAAGCGGCTGTGACAGAGGATTGCTAGGTGACAGGCAAAGTTATAACAGTTTCCAACTATAATTGTTAATAGTGTCATACCAGCCCAGCCAGAGGTGGGTGCCTTTGCAAAGAACTAATTAAAAAAAAGAAAACAGGATCATCTTTTTCATGCTCTGCCGTTTCAAACACAGGGGCCAGAGGTCACAAGGGTAATGCCAGGGGTAGCTAGGGACAAGTCAGGGGTCACATTAGCAGCTTCTGGCGACCCCTAAAAGACTTCCATGAATGTGCCGTGTAATGTTAAATACGGTTAATTACTGTTCTCTCCCTTTAAAGCAGGCCCAAGTGTTTTGAAGCTGCTGAGAAACGCGTTTAAAAAAAATACAAAATAAAAATAGATACATATTTTTTAAGTTGTCTCACTGAACAACACCGTAGAGGAATTTCTGCATTTCTTTTAAACTCTAATCACATTTCACAATGCTTTATATGCATCTTAATTTCTAAAAGAAACTAGAAGGATTCTCACACAATTAATCAAAGGTCCTTCTTTTAGTGTCTGCATCTGTTTCAAAGTCTTCCTGTGCACCCTCATTTTTTGCTGACTGGTACTGGTGGTAACTGACACTGACTATCCCTGGGCTCTACCTAACTAGGCCCAGGGCTAGTGCTATGTTGAAAACACAGTGAAAACACACACAAACATGAGGGTACACTATATATTAGGGTGCACACATAATTGGCATGACCAACGCTATAAGCCCCTAATAAATAATAGGGCAAGGGGATTAAAACTACCTTCAAGTTACTAGTACAGAATAGGGCATGGCAGTTTAGAGGCCAGCATACTTTTGCCACACTTGCATGTGTGCACTGCTGAGAGCCAGATATCATTTTAGAAGCAGCCCTGTGTTGCAGCACTGCTTTAAATGTAAATTGTGCCCAAACTCGACTTTGGTGGTAGGGGCACTTAACAGAGATACACTACAATATTTTGGCATTTTAGGCACCGCCAGGGTCTCTCCTAGGTGTCCCAGGGTTGAGGGGTCATGTCATTATAAGGAGGGCCCTTATAAAAGATGTTTTATATGCCCTGGGGATAGAGAAATTGCACATATGACTTTCCTCATTGTAGTTAAGTGCCTCCCAAAATCGACTTTGGTGCTTGGAGCACTTTGGAGTGAGGATCTGCACTATTTTTCCATATTTAGGGCCCCTAAGGTCTCTTCTAGGTGCCCCAGGGGTGGGGGGTCATGTAACTATAAGCAGGGCCCTTATAAAAATGTTTTATATGCCCTGATGATGGAGAAATTGCACATAGCAGTTTCCCCATTGAAGGAAGTGACCCGAAATGGGCCACCCGGGTCACTCGCGACCACCTCTCGGCCTTCCCAAAAATGAAGAGTCAGGACGTCAGTGGAGAATACAATCTAACACCTTTATTAGTAAAATATACTGCAGTGGAGCCCAGTCTGACCAGCCTCATGGGATAGCTGTCAAGGGGACTGGCTTCAGGACCCTTGGTAACATAAAATAAGCCTTCCAACACGTCCCAAATTCCGCCCCTGGTGTAAAAATACAGCTTGGGCAAAGACTGAACAAAGAAGGCACAGAATGATGAGCTACCACCTGCAGAATGGGTACATGTTATCAGGATCCCATGGTCATCTTGCTTGGTTTCAGCTCTCTCCAGTGTGGGAGCCTAACTATGACCAAGGATAGGCATGTGAGAGCAGAATTAACTATTCATTTAGTACATCTGGGTTTCAACCTTGAGTACGATAAGAGAGAACAACTGAAAAGCAGCTTTCTGCTGAGGCAAGCAGAGAGCGGGGGCACAGAGACCGGGCCTTGCTTACAGTGTAACATGGCGGCTACAGAGAGGAAAATGGCATCTCAGATGCTAACTTTAGCCTGCACAACGTTAATAAAGGCTGGTCAGACACATTTGCAATAGCGATCAATATAAAATAGCTACATGAATGCTAACATAACAAGGCATACGGCATGGTGGACGGGGCAATGATGCATTAGATTCTAACAGACCCTCCTTTTAGCATTCATAGCTAATTTTATTGGTGCCATCAGGTAAGGGTCTTTACAATTCTAAAGATAGAAAAAAACTGTTCAATCACAGGCTACTGTTGCTAACTTATGGACTATCTGTCAGAACTAAATACTCTATGAGGCTAAACACGCGCGGTGTCAGCATTTATACACAGCAGGCACAACAGGCTGAGAGACAGTGCATACAGGGGCATATTCTTCATGTCAGCAACCCTTTTGGTTCAGGGCAGAAACATACTTTCACGTTGTAGCTGATAGAATATATGATACATAGAAGAGGCAACAAGTATTGGAGAAAAGGAAAAGAGAGGCAACATCTGTCAGACCATTCCTTCATAGGCCAAACATGAATTTGTGATCCATAGGTAAAGTAAACATTATGAAGTAAGATCCGAGGCAGACTTGTTGTCAAGCAATCTATAAGTGAAGTCACATGTGCTCTTACCCACCTTAATCTCCCTCGCCCCCTGGATACAAAACAAACTGCCATATTAACCACCATTACAGACATCTGCCCAATGTACACATTCATTTGCAGTGCGGAAATCAATAAATGTCATATCTGGAACAGAAGAACAGAATTGAAGGTACTCCAATCTGAACACTTGTATTATCAGTGTATGTCTTCCAGTGCTCCCCTGTGTGAGGAACCAAAGTAACAAACATGTTCACAGAAGAAACGGGTGCTGTACCAACCAGGGAGTGCACAAGATACTTCTCATTCAGGAAGTAGGATGTCCCTAACACAATTATTAGCGCAATAACAACTATGGATGCGACTTTTACTTTCTGTGGACCAACCTCGCTCTGGTCGCGGAGGTGCAAAGGGCTATTCTTCCTCATCAATTGGGCGACCAAAGGAATACATTGCTGTGAATAGGGGGAATAATATGATGCAATGGGGCCAACAGCAAAGAGCCAAGAGAATGGGCAACAGTCCCAGCGTCCGTTTAGAGCCTCGCCGGTAGACTCCTATTGTCCTCCCACGGTGATGCTATTGAGCACTTCTCGATGGAGCTGTGCGATCACAGCCCTTTTCTTTTTCAAAGAATCCCACGGCAGTCAGGATAGGGCGCTCTCCCTTCTTCCAGGAAGGTACCCCCCCAACTCATCCTGTTCAAAGTTTGGACAATGCACCAATCTCCCTTTCCCTAAACTACCGTTGGTACCACAGGCAAGGTACTTCCTATTCTTTATCCCTCCTGTCCATCCCTACTAATCTGACTGTCCCTTTGGTGCACTGTTCCTCTGTCGGGAACGCAAATTGTACCTAGCCGCTTCAGGCACAGAGTTGTCAAGGAAAAAGGGGTTAGGCTCAAAGGGACCAAGGGGCAGAGGCTCGAAAACAGATGAGTCCTCAGGCTGGGGCTCAACGGACTGGGGCTCAAGCACAGGTGGACCAACAAGCTGGGGCTCCTGGATAGCTCCTCTCTCTTTTGTTTTTCGGTGGTACTGCCTCATTCAGCCCTTCATTAGGCTGCAGATCCGTCCCAGTCTTATTTACCTCGAATTGCCCATAACAAGCAGCCAGGCTGGGCATCGCGTCCAGGCCCCTCTGATGTGACTGCAGGGCGTCCCGGATCTATTAGTGGATAGAATGCAAACATTCAGTTAACTGGCAAAGATAAGTAGTGGAGTAAGCCTCAATCCATTTACTAAACTCTTAAAGAACAATCAGGACATACTTCGAATCATTGCATCTGTCTATTCCTATATTATTCATCTGAAGAACCTCAAAAAGGAAAACTGTGTGTTGCGAGGGGGCATACAGGTACCCTTTCCAGAATTGTGCGTCATGCGCACCATACAGTACATGGGCTGGGCAATGTCTCATCATAACCATGGGAAATACATATGCATCTGGCAACATTCTTTTTCTTCCCTGGCCTATTAATTCACCATCCCTCGTCCCTTCAAATGTGCCGTACTTTCAATTTAAACATCGTGATTTCCGGTACCCACCCAGCAGGGCCTGCTACAAACATTCTTTTCATTTCATTTTTATCATTTTCCTTAGCTGTCTGATCTGCAAACACATTATCCCTTCCCACATCATCAGTTACTTTCTGGTGGGCACTACACTTACTTACAATTCACAACCCAGTTACTCGGGCTAACTGATAAGGGACTTGTGATGTCTCTGCGACTGTATGTAGTGTTGCGGTAACATGAGCAATAGTGGTAGTGCCACCTGGGAATTTAAACAAGAGCCATCGACATATAGTTCCCCTTGAGGATCAGATAAGGGAACATAAGTCCAGTCTACCCGTCCTTTCATCTCCCTTTTCCTTTTCCATTCCATCATTTGGCAGAAGGGAGGGGCAGTAACATGGCTTACTTCAAGGTGGCACATCTTTTAATCACAATATTTTTGCGAACAATGCTGATTTCTAGCCAGTTAGACGTGCACTGGTAAGGTGCTGTGTCTCTTTTTATTCAAGGTCGTGTTCACAGCATGGTGTACCATAGCTGTGAGATCAGTGACTAAAAACGAGTCCAATCGATTGCCTTATAGAGACGGCCACCGTCATGACCGCCCCTAGACAGCTCGGGAAGGCTCTTACGTTAGCGTCAAAGACAGAAAGCGCACAACATGCCATCTTGTGTACTTACAACACAAAACGGCAGGCAACAATTTATGTACCAAGCACAGGAGGCAAAGAAAGCGCAGTTTGTTAGTTGCCCAAGTGTTAGTTGCCAAAAAGACTGCTTCAGGCATCAGGATAAAAGCTCCTGCACCTCATGCACTTCTTTAATATGTTAGTTTGCCAAGGAGCTAATCTCCTACCCCCCTTCGACAGTAGGTGACCTAAGTAGCTGACCTCCTGTCGACAATACTTACCTTTTGAAAAGCATTCTTCATGGCCATTCGAAGCTGAACGCAATAACTATTCAACTACACTGTCCCTACATCTTTGCCCTGTGGCTGAAACGATGAGCAAGTAACTACCCCTTTTTAAAAAAAAAAAAAAGATGCTCTGTCTTTCTGCATAGTCCTAAAAAGCGCAGCAGAGCCTATGACTCCTACCAGCCAATGTGGATCCGGACAAAGACCTATTATATATATATATATATTTTAAATAAACAGTACTGCCAAAGAATGCATTTTAGATCAGTGACAGAAAAGTATTGAGCAGCAGAAGGAACCATTAGCAGAAACATAGCAATGGCTAGAGCAGCAAGAAGTTGGAGAACCACATTTCCGTTAACTTCACACAAATCAGTCACAAAATTGTAAACACAATCAAAATAATGGGGCTATTACAATATAACAGTCGTCTCCTCACCAACACCTTTCTCAGCCAAATCCTGCATCATGCACAACAAGACTCGCCGCCCCGCCCAATGTATCCGACAGGAAGTGATACGAGGCAAGATAGCATTGTCAATAGCTTAGATCAAAACCTGGGATATCTTTAGCAATCCCACCTCTGCATCGCCTGTTGCCCATAAAGTGAATGGCGCATCTGCAAAACTCAGGGGGGGGCAAACACTATTCACTACTTACATTAAGACCCATCATCATACGTTCACCTGCCGGAGAGCAATAATAGTAGGATGCCAGACCCATCGCATTCTCACCACAATTGGACATTAACACAAACTGAGAATCTACGGAAAAAAGGACCAATAGTCAAAGCAAGAGGGCGCAAAATGTGTGTTACGACTAATACATCCCAAAAAAAAAACCACAGAAACACTCATAATATTATGCTATGTTAAATATGCAACAGAAGAAGGCAATGTAGACCAAGTACTCTCAAATGTCTACAACCAGGCCGCTATTTCAGAAAACACATTAGTAACGAATCTATGGACAAACAATCAAATCCCCTTTCAGGAGGCAACTCCTGCCCACTATAATCTGAGAACACCTTCAAGTCAAGTAAAAAAAATACATCAGACACACTCTCATCTGTCCTCTGGCAACAAGCCATTGACTTACCCCTGTCCCTTTCCTCGGCGGAATGAGAGAACCCAAAGGCATGACAATGCGGCCCAGCAAAATAAGTATCCCTGTTGAGATCACACAAAATCTGCGGCGCAGCATTTTTGAAAACACTGCTCCTAGAAACCAAACAATATTCCTAAAGACAAGCTGTTGCCCAAAAGGCTCATAATTTGTATCACATTCCACACACCTTCCACACAAACCCACTGAGCACCTTTATTAGCTATTACCCTCTTCCCTTCTTTTCCCACTTCAGATCACACGTACAGACTCACACGTTCCTCCAATTTCATCCAGTCTCCATCCTCAAATCCACATACATGTGTCCCAGTACTCACTAATATCGGGGGATGAAAAACCACAGTGGGAGTAGCAAGAGAAATAACAGACATTAGCATTGCTGCTGGCTGTGTCGCAAGTATAAGAGTTAGCAAAACAGGATGCTGAGGCAATAGGCGTGTCGGGGGTACTAACAGTCATAATGGCCACAGGTGGCGGAGACAAAGAAAGGGCAAGATGGTGCCATAGCCAACGCAGCCTGAGCGACATAGCAGGAGCAGAAGCAGCAGAAATAGAAAATACAGCTGAACATTCAAGGCAATAATGAGGGATGTGTGTATTATTATTTATTTATATTTTTCTGTAAGCAAATTTTAATGTTCCCTGACTCTTTTATTCATTAGTCAAATATCAATCATGTTACAGAATTGAATATAGGACAAAATATAATTAATACAGAACATATTATATTGCATACAAAGCACTCCATAAAGGAAGGAAACCCTATGTCTATAGAAAGTGAGGCAGAAAAGTCAGTCAGGACTGTTAAGAGCGTTCAGGGAATATAATGCAAGAGTTTGTTCAGTTTATAGCTAGATCAATAATTAATAATTGCAAAATCTCCCATGAAGAGAAATAAATGCATACAACAAATTGAAACTTTACAAAGCCTGTTAGTCAAAACATAAAACGCAGACCTTTAGCATCTAAATCTGCCCTCATTCTGCACTTGTTATCTCTGCCTGTGTCTGTGTCTACTCACAGAAGCTGCCCAATACCCCCTCCAAGGGAAAAAAAGGTTGTATATTTCTGCGTGCGCGTTCTTTCCATGAAGAGACATAGCAGAGACAGCGAAAGAAATTCCATTCCTATCTCAATGCTGAATGAACAGTGAGCCTTCCAAAGCAGACTGAAGCACGAGCTGTGTATTTCAGCTTTTTCTCCTACACTTTAAAATGCATCCTTATTCAGCAAAAATACATACTACCTTGAAAGTTTAAAACATTTCCTAAATTAAATGTACCTTCTATAGTGAGGTCAAACCTAAATTAAACACACTCAAATCAATCATGAATTAGTTAATTGAACATCATCAGACTGAAAGCATCTGAGCACTCCTCATTCATTCTCCTTTTTTCTCTCTTGTCACGCACTTAATTTCTGCATGTCACTTTTAGAATGCAATTTATATCTGAGACTCAAAGCAGCTTTTGTCACTGAACAATGCCTAAAGCTACATCATGCGCAATAACTTTCTGATGTTGCATTCTTCCTATGCAAAAAAAAACAAATGTATATTCTTACTATTATTTTCTGATCAAAAGTGCCCATCAACGGCCATTTTCAACTCGGCATTGTCCCTCATATATTTGTGCTATAGTGTACTAAACATAATAGGGCCAAGACCATTCTCCACATGCATCAATATTAAGAGTGCCTTCTGGAGGCGCCGGCTGATCTTTTTCCAATCAAGCATCTGCAGAGCAACAATGACTCATTCCAGGCATTTTCAAGAAGAAGCCAAATTTACTATTTTTGCCTGGCAAAGCATTTGCAAGTGCTTTTTTTTTTTTTTTCAAGACGGTCCTCAGACCAAACCAAATGCAACCCAAAGTGGCACCAAGCTCACAAAGAGCCCAAACAAATTCAAGCGCTTGTTCCAAAAAAACAGTCCTCAGACTGCACCAAACAGTCCGGAGAATGTACCAAAACAAGACAGTCCGAAGACTGTACCAAAACAAGACAGTCCGAAGACTGTACCAAAACAAGACAGCCCGGAGACTGTACCAAAACAAGGAGACAGGCTCTAGCTCCAGGCCTTTTCAAGAGTAGACCAAATTCAGCAGGTGGCCTGGCAGAGCGTCCGCAAACACTCTGTATCTCAAGGGTCCGCAGACCCACCAAGTTCAAACAAACGAGGAATCCTCAGTCCATATTCAAAATTATTCAAGATGGCCCCATACCTACCAAAAGGCTAGACAAACTCACCTGGTGCACATAGGTCGAGCCAAGTTATTCTCCACGACTGACTCTTCGGACCAAATGGTCGAATCCAAGGGTTTTACCTTTTCAGGACCCCAGCCGGGATGACCGCTGGGCTAGGCACCACCCGATCAGGCAGGCGGAGCAGCTGAGAGAACCAAGCTCTATCGTGTGGGGATCCCCGATCCGCCCATCCGACCGGACGCGACCCCGTCCTCTACACCCGATTCTGGGTGAGATGGGTCAGCCCGATGGAGTCCCTGTTTGGGTGCCAACTGAAGAGAGTGACCCGCAGTGGGCCACCCGGGTCACTCGCGACCACCTCTCGGCCTTCCCAAAAATGAAGAGTCGGGACGTCAGTGGAGAATACAATCTAACACCTTTATTAGTAAAATATACTGCAGTGGAGCCCAGTCTGACCAGCCTCATGGGATAGCTGTCGAGGGGACTGACTTCAAGACCCTTGGTAACACAAAATAAGCCTTCCAAAACCTCCCAAATCCCACACATGGTGGAAAAATACAGCTTGGGCAAAGGCTGAACAAAGAAGGCACAGAAGGATGAGCTACCACCTGCAGAATGGGTACATATTATCAGGCTCCCAAGGTCATCTTGCTTGGTTTCAGCTCTCTTCAGTGTGGGAGCCTAACTACGACCAAGGATAGGCATGCGAGAGCAGAATAAACTATTCATTTAGTACATCTGAATTTCAACCTTGAATACGATAAGAGGGAACAACTGAAAAGCAGCTTTCTGCTGAGGCAAGCAGAGAGCGGGGGCACAGAGACCGGGCCTTGCTTACAGTGTAACATGGCGGCTACAGAGAGGAAAATGGCATCTCAGATGCTAACTTTAGCCTGCACAACGTTAATAAAGGCTGGTCAGACACATTTGCAATAGCGATGAATATAAAATAGGTACATGAATGCTAACATAACATGGCATACAGCATGGGGGACGGCATGGGGAACGGGGCAATGATGCATTCGATTCTAACACCATTGTAGATGCCTAGCCCCATAGCATAACATGGCAATAGTTTATGAATGCATAACTACCGCTAGGAATCAAAGAAACTCTCATTCAAGGATTTGGGAGAATGATATTGATAAATCCAACAATATGTTATTGTTGAATTTATCCTAAACTATACAGAAAATAAGTTATAGGACTTTCTTATCTGTAAGCCAAAATTCTGCCTTCCTGTGGTCTCCCTGATTGATCAGAGTTAACAGGATTAGCCAGGCTGCTTTGATGAAGTGATAAGTGGCTCACCCAGAGAAAGGCTATCTGGTAGAGAGAGCTCTGCTACACAGGAATGCCAGAGCAGGGGGCGAGGGGTCGTAAAGCATGGTGCTTTCAAAGGTAGATAGGACAGGCAGGAAAGGTATGTCCCCATCTACCCCAAGCCCTCTGACCCAGCCAGGTGGCAGACTTAAGGCAGGAATTTGCATATGGTAGGGGCAGGAGAGCTACGGAAATGAGGCATGCTGAAGGTTGATTTAACTAGTTCTTGCTCCTCTGCTGAGATTTCAGCCATATTGAGTGTTGGAGGAATAGTGCTTTCTGGGAGAAGATTATGCCACACTTTGAAGGAAGCGGTCATGCTCTGCGGTGTTGCCCTGCACCTCATTGGGTAGGAGTGCTCTCCTACTTGACCCCAGAGAACACTGAATAAATATGTGAGTGGTGCAGAGCCTCTCAGATCTGCTGCTTGAAACTAAGAGAAGAAGAAGGCTTGCTAAGCTGGTAACTTTTATGTGCACCATCAGGCTCTGCATTCTGACTGACTGCACCTGCTGCATTATCTGGAACTACAGCCCTTTGGATGCGCCTTGCTTTAAGCGGATTAAAGAGTGGACTCCCTGCAAGCTACAGGTTAACATAGCTCACATTGACCATCACCACCAAGAATCCCCTGCTGGAGTGCGTACAGTGGATTTGTAAGTGTCTAGTCCAAGTGCATTGTGGGAATTGTGGTCCCAACCTTTCAAGGACCATCTTGGAAATTCCGGACCCCTGGACTGTGTTTTTTGGACACTTTGGACCCTCAAGGGGAACTTCAGCAAGAACTTCCAAAAGTTTGGAGAAGTTTGGAGCAACTTTGAAAAAAAGCACCATAAGGGGACCGACTCAACCACGAGACCCAAGCCGGTGACCTTTAACCGCGAGCCAGCCTGCCCTGCTGGTTCGTCCCGCTGGAAGCTATGGTGGTTCGACTTACAGAGTTTGACCTGGAGCTCCCTGGAATGCAAGCTGGCGAACCCTCACCAAACCCGGACTGGTGAAGAGCATCGAGGGACCCCAGCAGAAAAAGCTCCAGAAACGTTTCTAAGTCAGAAGGTAAAATCTTGACTGAGGCCTACTGCGAGGGGTATCTGAGCAGGGCTCCATCGCAGTCAGCCTGAAACTTTGACTTTGTCCCTGTCAAGCGCAACCAGATGTCCAAGAGTGGCACTTTAGGTTTCTAAGTGCTATATAGAGCTAAATCTTTAAAAATTCCTATCTCCAGTTCCCTGCCTTGGATGTTTTCTATTTTGGTGCCATTTAAAGATAAAAATAATCAATGGCCAGTTTGCACCATATGCCCCCAATATGTTGCTGTAGGTCCTCTCTGGAACTTTTACCTGCCACGGGCACCCAGAACTTGAAGCCTGGAGAACAGTGGGACTGGACATTTGGGGAGACCTGTTTGTAGATTCGCAATTACAGGACTTCCGAGTTTGATGGACGATTATGGGATTCCACCGGGACATTCCTGCTCTATACCACTCTCTTGCAGCATTTCTTGCATTTATGGGGTAACACTCGCAACGAACCCACCACATCCCAGCCTCTGTAAACCCTATAAACACATGGACGGGGTAGGCGAGCAATTACTGCGCTTTACAACTCTCTTAGACCTGATCCGACACCCCTGTTGGCCCCATTGCATGGGTACTGGGGCACGGCATTTTCTACCAACATCACCAATAAACAATGGATATAATGCATAAACCACCCTAAAGTTGTATCATCAAACACTAAACTGAAGTACACACAGTTCAATTATCTTCATCATACGTACTTGACACCGCACAGGCTGTCACGTATGTATCCCACTTCAACTGATGTCTGCCCCAGATGCCTGGCTCCTGGGGCAACGTTTCCCCACATAGTCTGGACGTGTCCACGTCTTGGACCATTCTGGGACAAGGTAGCCGGTACACTAGTGGCGGCAGCCCAATAACACCCCAGGGCCTGCATTTTCTGCTGGGAATTACAAAACGCACCTCATCACGCAAGAATCTCAACAAATTATTGGACCTGGCACTGGCGCAGGCAAAGCACAAAATAGCTATGTCCTGGAAGTCACAGGCAGGCCCCAGCACCCAATTATGGCTCCAGGATCTCCGTAGAGCACTCGTCGCAGAACACGAGACACACTTACTTAATGCATCTAGGCTCCCCTCACGAACCAACCCCGGACAATGGCAAGAGTATTTGACTAATCATAACAACGAAAGAGTGTGCCTTATCTTAGTGAAGAGCAAGCATGAAGAATCAAACTGGATTCCTTGAAAAGCATAAAGAATCACACTGGATTCTTTAAAAAGCCCTCACTCACCAACCTAGTTGGTGACATGCTTCATCATTGGGCCCCACCAGGAAGACCGAATGCCCCCCTGGTGTGCTTCAACGCCAGAAATTCTGCGGAGCAGGTTTTTTTGTGTTGTTTGTGTGATTGGTGAAAGTGCTAAGTGTAGTGGGTTAAAACTGTCTAGATTGTGTCCAAAAAAAATGCTTTTTAATAAGTGGCCAATCTGACATAAAAACAGAACGAGGGATGTGTATGCTGGGTAAATTGATCAGCTACTTCCCACAGTGCATGGTCAACATGTTTCTGCCTATTTGGTGTTAATAGCCAGGCATTCTTCAGGACCTATGTGTGGGCCTCAGCGGTATGGGCGCGCTAAGGCCCACCCTAACCAGAGGTCAAAGTGTAAAAAAGGTTAAAATTGGTTCAGTGACTCACTGTTACCCGTGAGATCCTCCTATTTGGAAGAACCAAAAATTAATATGCGGTGTAACAACTAATTACACCATGGGTCTCGGGAGGGGGGTGGTGGCAAGTAGGCACACCGCCGTCAATGCCAGGCACCCACTAGGTACCTTCTGCAACCCTTCTTGGCCGGACCCCATCCCGTTGGAAGAAGAGTATTTGACTGCCATCGAAACTGAACTGCACACAATTAACTCAACTACACCATAGAATGCACCCTCGCCCTGTGCTCCCCACATAAGTAGAAGTGAAGTCATCACACACACCTCACATCCTCACAGTTTATAAATCCTTATCCGGACACAGATGGGTAGGCGTCATATGCGCACACACACAGCCCATGGGGCTCCCCCCTCCTGGCACTCCCTCATCCCGTAATTGTTTGCCCACACTCGTTGGTATGTAACCAGATCTTAATCCTGAATATAAGGCAATAGAATATGGAAACTCTTGAGCAATCAGTAATTCCACTGTTGGATATAGAGAGTTTTGTGTTTGAGTCACAAAATGTCAATACTGGTCCAAAACTATTGTTTTGAATTAATGTGTTACACTCCACCACTGCTGCTTCTGTAACCGGTACTGCAATATCATGCATAATATGTCAGATAATGCTCATTTGTATAACCTGTTGAAAATTAATAAAGATCAATTTAAAAAATAAAAAAAAAGATAACAATAATACCTATTTTTATTGGGTGTTGTGTCTTGATTATTTGCTGAAACTGGTGTTCTTAAATGCTTTACATACCTTTCTCCTAAGTTAAGCCTACCTGCTTGCAGCCAAGCTGCCCAGGGTTGAGCATGAAAATATTTTTTTGAGACCTCTACTGAGCCCTATGTTAGTGGCCTTATTGCTGTTGGTAGATGCATATTTACCACTACTAATAACCCACTTTCCAACAGCATGCAGGTATGAGTACATTCTTGTGAATTAGTATAAACAGATGTTTTTTTTTTCAATACCTTTCCATTTGTCACTTACCTCTATAGATCAACAAGTGATAGTTTGTGTAAATGCTGCAAAGAGGAAAAGATAATATATTAATGCATTGCTTTTGTTCCTTTGAGACTTTCTGTGTTGAGTTGCTTATAACATATTTTTCCTGTCAATTGCAAAATGAACGTTGCGCACAGTGATGGGCTTTGCAAACAGAGCACTGAGCTGAGCTCCTGTTTTACGCGCCGTTAGTGTGTAGCGTGATATCCATTTAACCTGTGGTTTCTCAAAGTTAATGTTTTTTTTTCAGATAGTACAGCTTGGAAATGGTGAGCAAACTTTGCCTCCTTCAGTTTCTAAGCTCTGCTGCTGAAAATAAAGGACTAACTTAGAAAGATATTGAGTAAAATGAACTGGATTTATGCACTTCAGGCAGGGGCGTAGCTTCAGGGGGCTGTTTGGGGTGTTCCACCCCCCTAAATTGTTGTTATTGTTATTGTTAATTGGGATTTCTAAAGCGCATAATCACCACCAGGTCTCTAAGCGCTGTGAGAGTAAACAATGTATTCTGTAATAAATAGCTGGGTACAAGTGCTTTCAGTCAGGTATGACGAGGCGTCTGTCGGATTTCACCTGGGAGTTTTACATAAACACAGACAAAATGACACACACATTCGCTCTCATCTCTGTTTTGAAGGCCTTACAAAAATGTTGGTTTAAGTACTCCCAACAATATGTACTGACTCTTAAACCCCCCTCCCCCACACCCTGCTTCTCATATAATATATTTTCACAAGCTATACCAGCTTGATTGTTGGGAAATCTGAATTTCACACAGCCCCAATCTCCCTGACCATGCTACGTCCCTGACTACAGGCGCATAAAACAGGCGCTTGGCTCTTCACTGGGCCAGCAAAGCACATCATGATACCGCCCCTGACAGCTCAATACACTCAGGATTCTATATTGGGGCATATTATCAACGGCCAGCGATAATTATCGCTGGCCGTGCTTAGCGATAGATATCTTATCGCTGGCTATCTCCGGAAATTATCGCCCTGGTAGCGCGTTATTAACAACACGCTTCTCCAGGGCGATAAAAATTCCAGAGATAGCGAGGTTATCGCCGTTTTGCTGGGAACACCGCGGTTTTTCCTGCGATGTTCCCTGCAAAACGGCGATAATCTTGCTGATACGACCCTGTGGTCGTATCAGCACAATCCACCCCTATGTTAGGGATGGCTAAGTCGGGATAATAGCAGACGTTAGATTTTGGCGAAAACGGCAGTTTTCGCCAAAATCTAACGTCTGCTATCATCCTGTGGGCTGCCTTGTAAATATCGCGATGTGCACATCGGCGATATTTACAACGTAGCCCATCTGGGGTACGCCCAGTAACGCCCACCTTGCATCTCATTAGAGATGCAGGATGGGCGTTATGGGAAAGGGCGATAGGGCAAGGATTCACGCGATAGCGTGACCTTGCTAATACAGCGATAAAATTATCGCCGCTTTTCGTCTGAAAACAGACGCTAAAGCGGCGATAATTTTTGATCGCCGGCTTGTTAATATGCCCCTATATTATTTGTCTGACTCCCCTTGCTCATAAAGCGCAAGAATCCTGCAATGGAATGCTTATTTGCACCCCATGAAATTGATAAAAATAAATCACTACATCGCCGTCGGAAATGAAACGGATGAAATATTAAAGCATGTCTACAGATTTTTGTTTCCCGCACCGCCCAGCAGAAAGGCATGCCTCGAGAGCTGCGCTCCTCCTTTTCTGCTGCCAGGGCAACAGAGCCTTTGAAAATGCAGAAAAGGGGACATAACTCACCTCTGTATGATCTTCAGGACAGCGTCTGCAATAAATTCTCCTAACAATTCACAACACTCACGTTTGACCTGTACAGTGTGTGCACGTTTGCTCAGAGTATTAATTTGTACGTGCACTCATTTATTGTATCTCAAGTAAGAGTTTCGCTCCCATCTATCCTGTCTAGGATAGGAGCCTTTACATTATTGAAGCGTTCACTGCCATCTCATTCAACATTTCGCAATACATGTGAGGTTCCGGGAGAAAAAAATGATTTGTCTGGTTATTATTTTAATGTTGTCTGTGTCTGGAAATATTTAGCAAGAAGCAATGTTATCTGATCCCCAGATGCTGACGTGCTATATATGTAACCTGGTGTTTCCTTTCAGGAGATTTCCTCGCTCCCAGAGGATGCAAGCATCATCCTGCAGTCCAGGAAATCGGTGCTGTTTTGTAGGTCGGTGCTTCGGCCAATTTCATGATGAAAGAGCAAAAAAAAAAAATACAAAACAAAAGATTACACTCTGTGGGGACCATCCACAGACTAACATTTTCACCTCTTTTTAGTGTCTCATTGGTGCAACTGTTCATCTTAACCTATGGCACCTCTGCTGTTTTCTACTATTCCTCATCTAATACTAGCCCTCTATATTTTTCTGTATTGGAGTTCAAGTATAGAAGGCCACTGCCGCCTTAAAGTCACCATGTTTCTAGGCAGAGAAAAAGAAACAGCACCTGAAATTTTGACTTTGATTTCCTAAACTATAGACCCACACAAACATGTGGGAGGTTGAAAGAGGGGTGCCCCTAGACATTTTTTAGGTATGTAAACATGCAAAACAAATGTTTTTATAGAATGTACTTGTCTGAACGAACACCAGGAAAAAGATAATTAGATGTGAATACAACATATTTTTACTGATACACGGCACTTTTGATATATTTCCTCTTCTAGGAATGTATTATCAGATATTAGATTAGGAAGACAGTTGATATTGAGACAACCTCATAAAAAACTGTTGCTCCTGCCTCAAGAAATTTCGAAATCCTTTGCCCAATATCATGGAATACTTATCGGGGAAAATATATTTAGAATTTCTTCTAGGCACGGGCAAGGGGCATGCTATTAAAAAAAAAAAAAAAAAAGCTATTTATACTTTTGGCGATTAGGTCTTTCACATATTGCTTAATTTGTGCCGGAGACCGAAACTAATTTTCATTTTTAGACTTTGACCCAGAGCAAGAAAGAGAGAGAGGAAAAGGCAGAAAAAGAAATAAATAAGGAGGTAGAGAAAGATAGACAAAAGGTAAAAAAGGGAGAAAACAGGGAGGAAAAATAATTAGCAAGAGTGAAATATAGAGGAAGTAAATCTAGGGGTTTGGAGGAAAGAAGCATGAGGTGAATTCAGCTCTAGACAGCCTTGGTATTCTGCAACCTGGCATTTGACAGTGTCGGTGGTGGACCCCCAAGAAAACCTTGAGCTTTTGCACGTATTTTATTTTTTTTGCAAATTAAACTCTAGATTTTCAGTCACTGCTAAATCTCCTTTCAAATTTGCCATTGTTTGTTCTTTATTTCTACAAAATGGAAGGATAGCTGTTGCCCAGATATAGTAATGCCCCAGCGTTCTGTTATTGTGCCTTAAATGGCAATCCATGATCAAAACTCAGAACTTCGTATATGAGAGTGCATATGCAGTACTGACGTGAGTGATAATGAAAAAACTTTATGGAGCTACCCAAGGGCATTTCAATGACACTCCGATAGGACCTCCCTGAAACTATCCAGAAATCTCATTGGCTTCCTCAATGTTTTTGTGACAGTGACCTCAAACAGCAAAGAAATAAACTTCAATACATACATAATGTGTAGGAAAGTAGGTTCTGCTTTTATGGTTAACCCCACTTTTTGCCTCGTGCTATGCTGTTTTCGACTAGTCTGACTGGGATCCTGCTAATCAGGACCCCAGTCTCTCTGCTTTCTCCCCTAAATTGTTATGGTAAGTACTTAAGTTCATCCCACATTGGAGACTAGTATATGGTACTAGGGTACCCAGGGCATAGGTACCCCAGGGGTCCCACCTAGGCTGAAGCATGTATTATGCCACATATGGGAGACCATTCAAACTGTCACTACAGGCCAGCCATTGCAGCCTGTGTAAGTAAGCTGGTGCCAACACCCCTTACGACAGATATGGGTTCCCTATATCTAGGGACATTGCACTTAAAACGTATAAGTCACCCCTACAGCAGGCCTTTTCAATCCTAATGGCAGGGTGCTCATTTCTAAGTGCGGGGGTGCCCCTGCATGAGTCTTCCACAGCATCGCCTGGTCCTCACAGCTGCAGCTCCAAGGTCACCGTCATCTTTCCTGCAACACCCAACGTCAGTGGGCACTCGTCTTCCGTGCCCCCCGGTCACTCCCGAGTGACCTAGACTCTGTTCCCTCTGCTTGCAGGTACTCTCCACCTTGAATCCATCTTTGGGTTCCACCGGACACTTTAACCTTCTCCAGCAGCGGCATCTTCCTGAAGTCTCCCATTGAGTATGATGACGGTTTCCAACACCACTTTACACCTATGCACCCGGCTCCCCTGGTGCAGGTAACCTGGTTCCAAGGGTATCCACGGGCGGGGTGGCTCTCCGACCTCTTGTCTTCCTCTGGATTTCTTCAGGGTCCATGGGGAAGGGTCTTCTTTCTTTAAAATTGCAACCGCGACTTACAAGTTGCTTTGTACAGAGAACACAGTTGTGTTCCTACACTGCACACAACCTCCGTGGGGCTCCTAGATGCTCACCTCGGGTGGTCCCTTGGGTCCCCAGCACTTCTACGTCCTCTGAGTATTGTCTTGACTCGAGTTATGGTTCGCATACCACTATTTTAGTATATGGTTTTGTCACCCCCTGGAGACCACTGTGTATTCTGTGCTACTTACCTGTTTCTATTGCAAAGTATTGTGTATATCTCCGGCTAGGAGATATCTGTATGTGTTAGTGAGTGTCTTATAATTAATACATATTTTTATAAATACACTGTGTGGTTCTTTTTCACTTAATCTATACCTACAAGTTTATGTTCTGATAAAACAAGCTGCTTTGCACTCCTTCTTACTAGGCCTGAAGGCTGCTATCCACAGCTACCACTTAGAGAGCTTCCTAAGGTTGTCTAAGACCACTAAAATCACCATAAGGGTTGTCTGGATCAGTGCAAGGTGTCCACTTACATAAGTGTACATTATATACTGAGCCAGCCTCTCACATAATGTCATTAAAGCATTTAAGCAAGACAGTGGCAGAAACATCACACAAAGTATGGCTGAATCTATTTTTGAATGTTTTAAATGTTGTCAATGAAAATGGTTCCACATTGTTTTATTGCAAAGAAAGTTTTCAGAAAGATAACAGATTTGTGGAAGCATGACATATAATTCCAAGTTCACTGTATTTCCTAGAAAGTCTCAGAATGATCTTTATAAGCAAGTCATCCTCGCCGTATGAAAAAACAATGAATGAACAAAGATGGTAGTTGTCAACTTGACCACAAAGGGTGCTTGTCATTGCTTCAAAAAATGGAACAACAAATTATGCATTACCCTATGCCTCAGTCCCAAAAAAGTGAACAAAGGCGAATTGAAACCCCATATGTAGATGTCTTCTGACACTGTGATCCTAACCCCATTAGCCTGACCCCTAGGGTCTAGAGGAATGTATGACGTTACAACGCATACATTTACAATGCATGCCTTTACAACGCAGTTTTTACATTGCAACATCCTTTACAATGCATTCTTTTACATCGCATGCCATTACATCGCATTTTCAGAAACTACCTTTACAACGCATTCCATTACATCGCATTATACCTTTACAATGCATACCATTACAATGCATGCCATTACATCGCATTTAAGGTAAGTGTTGGATAGTATAGGGGTAATAATTACTATTCTAACTCCAGTGAGTGCAACAGTAGGGTAAGTGTTGGATAGTGTAGGGGTAAGAATTACTATTCTAACTCCAGTGAGTGCAACAGTAGGGTAAGTGTTGGATAGTGTAAGGGTACTATGCGTTGTAATGGTATGTATTGTAATGACTTGCGATGTAATGCCTGCGTTGTAGTGACATGCATTGTAGTGACATGCGTTGTAGTGACATGCAATGTAATGGCTGCATTGTAATGACATGCGATGTAAAGGTAGTGCGATGTAATGACTGCGTTGTAAATGTTGTTTCCCGGTCTAGAGACTAACACCTCTTATTTACACCAAAATATTATAACTATAGTTCTCATTGGTATTGCTGGTGAGAAAATAGTAGGAATATGGTTGAATTGAGAATTGCTTGGTGGTGATTCGGCAGAGATGAATGGGCTTCCTTAAGCAGTGCTTAGCCTTTGCTAAGCTGATTGGAGCAGCAAGACAGTACTCAGAGAAAATGCTGCAGTGGCATTATTAATAGCACAACCGCCCAGCAGTAGAGTTAAGAAATAAAAATCCAAACGATCTTTCTATCAGTGGCTGGCTGTGACCCCCAATACTGTAGGGGCATTGAGGGGACTTAGAGCCAAACCCAGTGGGGGCCCAAAAGATAATAATAAAATAATAAAAAAAATGTACTTACCCGTGTTTCGGTCTCTTCCATGTTTCAATCTTGGATGCTGTCAGTGAAACAGCACATCATGGAGCCTCAGGCAACCCCCTTCTTCAAATCTCAACGCTGCAAGCAGCATGAGAACAGCGCAAGGATTGGCTAGAGCGGGCCGCCTCAATGCCTGGGACTCCTCTCCACCCAGCTGTCTGAGAATGCTTGGTGGAGAAGTTTACACTGCACATGTCAGGCTGGCTGTCGCAAGACAGACAGCAAAAGTGACTTGCGCAGTGTAAACTGGTGCAGTGAGCACTACTCCCTGCTCCCAGTCAGCAGCAATGCCCCATCCCCAAACACTGCTTGGGCGGAGAGCAGTGAAAAATAAAATGGTAATTCATTTTATTACCGTTTTATTTTTCACTTTTGCTGCACTGGCAGCAGGGGGGCAACACTCCTCCACCCTAAAAGGGGGGGGGGGAGGGCGCTGCTGCTTTCTGGGTTACATAAAAAGATAAGCATGGAATAAAACAAAAATAGGAATGAAAAGATGTTGGTCAATGGGTTCAAAGGTAATATTGAAAAAATGATAACAAAACAATTGGAGCTAAAGTAGTTGAAATGGTCAAGTTATTAGCCAGCACCACTGAGAAATGCCATTGTGTCTGAATATAGGTCTTTAGGCTATTAAAGGTTGTCAGAAATTGGGTTTCTGGTTGGCAAAGGTATGCACGCTGGCCAAGCAGGAACCACAATCATAGTCAGGGTAAGTCAGAAACACACCCTAAATTAACCTATCCTCACCCTCTGGTAGCTTGGCACAGAGAAGTCAGGCATAACTTAAGAGGCTAGGAGCAAAATATTTGGGCAACATTTAAAACAGTAAAAAAGTGAAATCATCATAGAAAAGGATACCACATTGGGATGGAAAAATAGAGCTTAATTTAATTACCAAAACAAGACCAAAATGACAAACATCCAATAAGTAGAACCAGAGATATGAATTTGTAAAGAATAAACTGCAATATAGTGCTTAGAAGCATAAAGAGCCAACAAGGGATATATGGTGGCACTGGACCGGGTCAAATCCAAAAGTTGAAGCTGACCGCGATGGAGCGCGGGTCGGATACAGTACGAGGAAAGTCCAGCTGAAGTTTTACCGTCTCAAGAATTGTGCCAATAAACACACCGGCATCGCAACAGACGGCTGAAGACTCACGGTCGCAAGCAGCAATTCTTGCAGTGTGAAGAAACAAACTTGCGCCTGCTCACACTGATATTTTGTGTGAGCAACACAGTTCCAGCATGAAAGGGCCCGTTCACAGTCACGGAGAGCTCAAAAGTTTGATTTCAAGAGCTGCAGAACCACCCAAGGGCCCAGGGACTTGAGAGGCACTTCTTGGGGTGAAGAACTTGTTGAAAACGAGTCCGGGAGCTTTGGAAAGCCAGTTATGTCCCTAAGGCTCAGATCAGGAGTCCAGTAGACAAGCCCTTTGAGTGACGCTGGGGTCCTGGGTCCAAATGGGTTCCAGGTCCAGTTCTTTTTCCCCAGGCAAGCGGGCAGAAGGCAGCAGGTCCTTCAGAGTAGCAGTAAAGCAGAGTGGCAGCCCTTTCAGCAGCACAGCAATCTTTCTTCCTGGCAGAGTATCCACAGGTCCAGAAGTGTATTGAGCTGGTGGTGTCAGGGGTTCAGTACTTTGCCCAGTAATTGTGCCTTTGAAGTGGGGAGACTTCAAAGGGAGGCATTTGAAGTGCACAGAGTCCCTGCCCTTACTGCCCTGCCTCCAGACTCCATACATGGGGGTATGCAGCCCTTTGTTTGGGGACAGACCCCGGCCCATTCAGGTGTAAGAGTCAGCTTCTCCTTCTCATCCTACCTAGGATGGCCCATCATGATGTGGATGGCCCATGAGTCACACCTAAGCTCCCTTTATGTGTGGCTGTCTGGAGGGAATGAAGCAAACACAATCTCCTTGTGTTCCCATGAGGCCAGGGTCAAGACTGATTTGCATATAGCTGGGTCTGAACTGAGGTGGCGAAGTGAGCTAAAGAATGATGATGGATTCAACCCAGATCTGTGACTGGGGGTGAGTGTCTGAAAAGTTTCACGCTCCGTCCATCATCTCCTTGTGTTTGCTTTGTTCGCCCTAAGTTGGCAGGGTATGCCCAGACGTGGGTCCCTTGCTCACTTTGCCACTGGATTCAAACTAGCCTGGCTGATGAAGGGTGTTACCCAGAAACCAGTCCCAGGATGCTTGTTTCCGGTTCAGGGAAGACCAGGCTTGGCAGTTCAGGCTGGACTATTCTCATGAGGCACAGCGTCAAGACTGATTTGCATATAGCTGGGTCTGAGGTGGCAAAGTGAGCTAAAGAATGATGATGGATTCAGCCCAGATCTGTGACTGGGGGTGAGTGTCTGAAAAGTTTCAGCGCTCTGTCCATCATCTCCTTGTGTTTGCTTTGTTTGCCCTAAGTTGGCAGGGTATGCCCAGACGTGGGTCCCTTGCTCACTTTGCCACTGGATTCAAGCTAGCCTGGCTGATGAAGGGTGCTACCCAGAAACCGGTCCCAGGATGCTTGTTTTCAGTTCAGGGAAGACCTGGCTTGGCAGTTCAGGCTGGACTGTTCCCATGAGGCACAGGTTCAAGACTGATTTGCATATAGCTGGGTCTGAACTGAGGTGGAGAAGTGAGCTAAAGAATGATGATTGATTCAACCCAGATCTGCGACTGGGTGTGAGTGTCTGAAAAGGTTCAGCGCTCCGTCCATCATTTCCTTGTGTTTGCTTTGTTCGCCCTAAGTTGGTAGGGTATGCCCAGACGTGGGTCCCTTGCTCACTTTGCCACTGGATTCAAGCTAGCCTGGCTGATGAAGGGTGTTACCCAGAAACCGGTCCCAGGATGCTTGTTTCCGGTTCAGGGAAGACCTGGCTTGGCAGTTCGGGCTGGACTGTTCCCATGAGGCACAAGGTAAAGACTGATTTGCATATAGCTGGGTCTGAACTGAGGTGACGAAGTGAGCTAAAGAATGATGATGGATGTAACCCAGATCTGTGACTGGGGGTGAGTGTCTGAAAAGTTTCAGCGCTTCGTCCATCATCTCCTTGTGTTTGCTTTGTCTGGAGGGAATGCACAATGCCCAGCTGTCACCCAACCCAGACGCGTATTCAGAGACAGGCAGAAGACACTAAATAGCTAAAGTAAGATAATGTTAGCTTTCTAAAAGTGTCATTTTCAGAATTACAATTTAAATTCTAACTTCACCATAAATTAGGATTTTAAATTGTGATTCCAGAGACACCAAACTTGGGGGATGTATCCTTTCCCAATTGGAAATTACACTTAAAATATGCAATAAGGTAATTCCAATGTTAACCTATAGGAGAGATAGGCCTTGCAGTAGTGAAAAAAACAAATGTAGGTGCTTTTCACTACCAGGACATGTAAAACATACAAGTACATGTCCTACTTTTTAAATACACTGCAACCTGCCCTTGGGCTTTTTACTACCTTAGGGGCGACTTATATGTATTGAAAAGGCAGGTTTGGGCCTGGCAAGAGGGTTAACTTGCCAGGTCAACATGACAGTTTAAAATTGCACACACAGGCTTTGCAGTGGCAGGCCTGAGACATGTTTAAAGTTATACTTAAGTGGGTGGCACAATCCGTGCTGTAGGCCCACTGGTAGCATTTAATTTACAGACCCTGGGGACATGTAGTGCACTTTATTAGGGACTTATAAGTAAATTAAATATGCCAATTGCGGCTAAGCCAATGCTACCATGTTTTACGTAGTGAGCCCATGCACTTTAGCACTGGTTAGCAGTGGTAAAGTGCCCACAGTCCTAAAGCCAGCAAAAACGAAGTCAGCCAAACAGGAGGTCAGAATGCAAAAAAGTCAGGCGAAATCACACCAAAGATGATAGGCCTAATACATGTCCCCCCAGCTAGAAATGGGGAGAGCTGCCTAACCACTTGGGAGTTCTCTTCACTGAGGCAGAAGAACCAGGAGATACAATCAGCATTGGCGAGGTCTGTTCCAGGGCAGTGTTCCAGTGTAAAGTCCATTCTCTGTAGGCAGATGGACCACCACAACAGTTTGAGATTCTCACCCCTCATCTGCATTAACCATCTGAGGGGTCTGTGGTATATCTGACCCACCCAAAAGTGAGTACCAAACAGGTAGGACTTCAGGTTCTTTAGCCCCCCAGACCACAGCAAAGGCTTCACTTTCTATTGTGCTGCACCTATGTTCCCTAGGAAGCAGTTTTGAACTGATGATGCCTACAGGCTGATCCAGACCCTCCTCATTTAGCTGTGAGAGCATGGTCCTTACACCATACTCTGAGGTGTCTGTTTGGGCAATACATTCTTGGAAGAAGTCAGGGGCCTTGAGCACGGGTGCTGTGCACATGGCATCTTTCAGGGTGTCAAATGCTTTCTAGCACTCATCTGTCCAGGTCTTTGCTGCAAGGTAGGAGAAGGATCTTCCTCCGACCGTGGTTTTACGGATACATGGGACGTGGCCAGGACCAGTTGGGCAGAGCAGGGGTCTCTGGTGGGTCTGTGGAATGCGAGGCAGTGGTTAAGGTACGCAGGTACCACGTCATTTAGGGCTTTGTAGGTGTGTGTGAGGAGCTTGAAGGTGATTCTTTTGCTGACTGGGAGCCAGTGGAGGTCTCTCAGATGGCCGGTGATGTTGAGAATGAGTCTGGCGGAGGCGTTTCGAGTCTGCTGCTGATGGGTCCATGGGTGACCGCCTTTCTGGACTTGTGGGGATCCACTTGAAGATCTTTCGGAGCAGGCATAGCGTGTAGAAGCAGGATGATGAGACGGCATTGATTTGGCAGTTCATGGTGAGCGAGTCCAGGAAAATGCTGAGGTTTCGTTCGTGGTCTGTTTGCGTGGGGGGTTCCAATTGCTGCAGGCCACCAGGAGTCATCCCAGGTGAAAGGAGTGGACCCCAGGATGAGAACTTCAGTCTTCTCTGAGTTGAGCTTGAGGCAGCTGTTCTTCATCCAGGTGGCGACAGCCTTCATGCCGTCATGGAAGTTGTTCTTGGTGACTGTGGGTTCGTTGGTGAGAGAGAGAATGAGCTGGGTGTCAATGGCGTAGGAGACAATGTTGAGTCTGTGGTACCTGATGATGGCTGCGAGCGGGGCCATGTAGATGTTGAAGAGAGTGGGGCTCAGGGAGGAGCCCTGAGGCACTCCGCAGCTGATCCCTGTGGGTTAAGAGTGGAATGGTGGTAGTCTGGCTGCCTGTGTTCAGCCGGTGAGGAAGGAGTGGATCCATTTCAGGGCTTTGCTGCGGATGCCGCGTCGTGGAGTCTTGTGCATAGGGTGCAGTGGGAGATGGTATCCAAGGCAGCTGAGAGGTCCAGGAGGATGATGGTTGCAGTGTGCCTCAGTCGAGGATGGTGCGGAGGGCGGACTTGGTGCTGTGGTCGCTTCAGATGCCGGATTGGGAGAAGTCCAGGATGTGGTTCGCTTCGGAAAGTTGGACGTTGATGGCCTTCTTGATGACCTGTGCTTGGAAGGGGAGAAAAGATATGGGTCTAAAGTTCTTGAAGTCTGTCGGGTCAGCAGAGGGTTTCTTCAGCAAGGGGTTGGTCTCTGGGTGTTTCCAATCTTCTGGGAAGGTGGCGGAGTTGATGGAGCAGTTGATGGTGCAGCAGAGTTTGGGGGTAATGGAGGTGCCGGTTCTCTTGAAGATTTGGTGCAGGCAGGGGTCAGAGGGTGCTCCAGAGTGAATGCTCCTCATGATCTTGAGGGTGTCGTTGGCGGTGAGGGGGATACAGCTGAGCAGAATCTGCTGGGGTCCGCTGTCGTTGGGTGCTGTCGTTGCGAGTGGGGTGAGATGGTCTTGGTTATCATGGCTGTCGAAGCTGTCATATATCTCCCTAATCTTGCAGTGGAAAATGGTGCAGAGGTTGTTGCAGAGGTCTTGGGAGGGTGAGATGTCTTCTGTCTCCGTACTGGGTTTGTTGAATGCTTTGACCATGGCAAAAAGTTCCTTGCTATTGAGTGCATTGGCGCTGATCCTTTCTTGTAGGGCTGCTTTCTTTGTTGGTCTAATGAGGTGGTGGTGTGCGGTGACAGTGGTTTTGAAGACTGAGTGGTCTTCCGGGGTCTTGTGCTCCTCCATCTCTTCTCGAGCCATCTATGGGTGTGTCTGGACTCATGAAGGGTGGGAGAGAACCAACTGGCTTTCTTGGAGTGTCGCTTGCCTGGGACCTTTTTTAGGGGTGCAAGTGTGGCGGCCCAGTTGGAGATCTATTGGTGGAGGTTGCATGCTGAGGTATTAGCATCCATGGATGTCGGTGGTGGGGTTTTGTACCAACTTCTGCAAGGGTAGCGGTGGGCGTGGTGGTGTACGGTGGGTTTGGTGGTGGAGAAGTGGACGCAGTGGTGGTCGGTCCAAAGGAGCACAGATGTGTGGCTGAAGGTGATGTTGTCGCTAGCGAGAAGATGGGGGTCAAGCGTGTCCTGCTGAGTGGTTTGGGGAGGTGATCAGTTGTTTGAGTCTGACGGTGGCGAATTTGTCCAGCAGGGAAGAGGTGTTCTTGTCATTGGAGTTGTCCAGGTGAAAGTTGAGGTCTACGAGGAGGATGTAGTCTGTGAATGAAAGAGCAAGGTGTACGATAAAATCAATGATGGAGTCGCTGAAAGGTAGACGAGGTCCAGGGGTTCCGTAGATGAGAGTGCCGTGGAGGGTGGTGTTCGGGTTGGTCTGGACCTGGAAGTGGAGGGACTCCATGTTGGTTGAGTGGTCATCCTAGTGGGTGGTTAGGTGGAGGGTGCTTTTGTGTACAATGGTGATGCCTCCACCCGATTTGTTGATGTGGTCCTTGTGAATGATCTTGTAGCCGTCCAAGATGGCAGTGGTGATGTCCGGGGCTTACATGAGGAAGGGAATGATGAGTTAGACTGAGTCGAGTAGGTCCCGGATCTCCATGGCATGTTTGAGGAGGGAGCGTGTGTTGAACAGGATACAGCTGAGGCGGCCGGGCCCGGTATTTGTCGGTCGTGCAGTGGGTGGGGTTGGTGTGCGGTGACAGGTGAAGGTATGCAGGTGCAGTTTTGGCAGGAAAAAGGGCCCTGGGTGTCATTCAGCAGCGCCCAGCGGCAGGCGGTGTGTAGTCCGGTGTTGAGGTCGTGGAGGGTGCTGGTATCGTAGAGGTGGATGGTCCGAGGGCCAAGCTTCATGCCTCTGGGTGGGGTCAAGGCACAAACGGGTGCAGACGGGCTTGCCTTTGGCATGCACTGCGTCTGCTGTGTGCGGTCACCATTAAGTAGCATGAGGGGGAGGGCTGGGAGGCGGGAAAGCGGTGCCGGAGGGGGATAGGGCCACGGAGGATGAGCAGCAGCTGGGACACAGAAAAGAAAAAGGCACAAAAGGGCAGAAAAGGGAAAAAAAGTGAACAGAAAAGCAGAAAAGATGACTTTAAGGAAAATCAGAGGTCAGAGGAGTGCAGTCCATAGATAATTAGTGATGTTATCAGTGTTGTATAAGTCCAAATATCTTGTGATAGTTGGACATGTCTGGAGACTCCTGAGCCGCTGGGACTCTTCAAGCTGGAAAAAAGCCTATGCCACACTCCTTTTACTTAGTGAAACACAGGTCGAAGGAGCCTGGAAAAAAGATCCCATCGCCTACACGATTATAAACGGCCCTAACATAACTAATCCAGGGGATTTGCAAACCTTTATCCAGGAAGAGGCAGTCCAGTATTATGTTTCTTGTTAGGGCGGACTCAGAATTTTTCCATATTGATAACCAGAGCAAGGCCGGCCGGACATGGATTAAGTCTTCCAGGTATCGCAGCCCCAGTTCCTTATGATTGTTGTAATTAGCAGCAGAGATGGGAAGTGCCAGCAGCCTCTATAGAAATCTGTTTTCTTCTTGCTGGATTACCTTACAGTTGGAAATACCCCATAACTCTGCACTGTACATAGCAATTGGATGGCACTGGTATTTATAAATGTTTAACAATATGTCTAGAAATACGCCACCCAGGGGTTGGGGAAGACAGCATATGGACCCATTGGCTGAAGAAAATGTTGTTGTATGTGAGAGATGTTAAAAGACCATGACCCTTGGGAGGAGAAATAAATACCCAGATAAGGGAAGGTATTTGTACTGGGCAGAGCATTGGGGCCAATTGACAGGGTTGACAGGGGCCTGCACTTAGGGCCACAAGACATGACATGAGACTTGGCAAAATTAGTTTGCAAGTTGAGGGATGACACGAAGTTGGTAAAGGCATGTACTAGGAGACACAGTGCCCTAGTTGTTCGTGCTGTGAGCACTGCATCATCTGCCTACAAGACGGCTGGGTGTGGGATGCCCCTGATTACTGGGACGTCCTGAGTTGCATCTAAAAGTGAAGGATGGAGATCATTCACATATAAAATAAATAAAAGAGGGGACATGTTCAAAACCCTGAGGATGATTTATTGTGTATACACACAGGTTTCATCAATGATCCCTGCACAACAAGCCATGTTGGCCTGCACCATATTTGTTGATGCATATGGGAATAGTCATTAATGCTTTGTCACTGAGATATCCAATTGTCATGGCAGGGAGAAGGATAGGCTCGCTCTAGTAAGTACTGCACTGAAGAGATATGAGCATAATATGTTGCGAGGCGCATGGGAAGGGGCCTTTTTAGCAAGTCTCATTATAAATTGAATATCACAAATCCTATCTTCTGAATTAAAAAACAGAGATAAACATGTAAAGTGTGCCGAATTTCCAAAAGAGCCTTCGAAATCTGAAGGTCCAATGCAAAACTTGCCAAGCCATTTAAGTTTTCTTCACATTAGTGGAAGAAACAGGATAGTCCTTCTGAATGACAACTCTTGTCACAGGTCGGCACTCAGCTGTGTTAACAATTTCACGCTCTGACCTGAAAAAGCTACCCTATGGTAGTTGATCAGTTGGTACAATGGAAACAGAACTAAGTAGATATTGTTTACATTTTTTTAATGAACATATCAACTGGGGAGAGGAGTTGGCCTATCGGCTAGGGCGGTCGACCTCGAATCTGGGGAACTGGGTTCGAGTCTCGGCAATGATGCTGAACATCCTGTGATTCTGGGCAAATCACTTAATCTCCCCGTGCCTAACAAAAAAAAAAATTAATGTGTCCTCCTGTAACACAACTGGCGCTATATAAAACTCCGTTAAAAAAATGGCAAATGTCTCGCATTCCATGATGAAGCAATGTGTTCCTTAGTAGCAAATCTTCAGCTGAGTACTAGAGTAGAACCTGCCCATCCTACTTTAGCTGCAATAAGTTTTTCCATTAAGCTTTGTTTGGACACAACCATGTGCACAATGAACTCCCTTTCTTAATCAAAGGCTTTCAATAATAGGCTCCTAACACATAGTCATTTGCCAGGGTGTCAACGGCCTTCTGATTCTCAAGAGTACAATTATTAACTCAAAGTGATTTCAAGTGGTTCCCTCTATTAAGGATGTCTTAATACTCCTATAACTGTTGGGAAACTACCAGGAGCACCACTTGAAGCAAAGGAAGGCCTTCACTTGGTGGTGGATTTTGGGACATTCCAAATTCTTGACATGCTGGATCCTGTTTGAAAGTGGCTGTATGTTTTCACTTTCCTATTGGTGACAGAGATGCATAAAAAGCCATGTATCCACATACTTTCCTTTGCAGTCACACCTGCCCATACCCAAGGTATGAATCCCTTTTCTGGTGATGTATCAAGTGGTTCTCCCAATGTCAGTCTTATACAACAATATGATTCAAACAAGTGACATTGAAGTCTAAGCAGCACCTGAAATTTATCTGGTACTCATTTCAAGCCAATGTGCATGATTTTAAATTGTAAGTTGCCATTAGGAGTTGAAAAGTCTAACCTCTCTTTTGCACCCTCAGTCGTGGTGCTCTGCCATTATCAAGAGGCCAAACAAAAACTATGTAGAAATCCAGTCCCACCTAGACTGCCAATAATCTCATTGGCTCAGCTATAGGGTACTCAACAGGATGGTGACAGTTAGATACACTATATTGAACACAGAACCAGATCCAGCGGTCTTGAGAGGGGTAGCCTTTGGTACTATAGCCACAGGGCTGGGCCAAACACTGCTGGAGGGTGTAAACACCCCCCTAGTATACAACATTATTGATACTCCTGCCTCAGTGATATTTCTGACGTTTTTATGGCAACATGTATGTTATGGTCTTGACAGGCATGCAGTAACCTGTTGTAGGTTTTGAAAGCTTGAGTAAAACAATCATGTAGAATATAAACAAGTACACTGAATAGCAGCTTGCCCATTTGTTCTCTGAAGATACAGATCCATGAATCTATTACAAAACAAGAAATATTAAAGTGCAACAGTGCCTACATAGCTCTTCCCATAGCAGGGGGACAGCGAGATCTACAATCATGTATAACCATTATGCAAAGTAACTTTAGTCCAAAGTGCTTAATGTGCATGAAAAGTGCAAAGTGCAAGATTAAAAATATAGCCGTCCAGCAGCATTAACCATTTTTTGCTATTTTTACCCCTACAATGGGAATTTAGATAGATCGACTATAAGGAGTTAAACTCCCCATTCATAGATCAAGTCTAAATGTTACATGAATGGAACCAAATTCTCTGATAAATATCTATGTCTCTGGTTGAGTTTCAATACCATCAAAATTGTGCCATATGGCTACAAACCTCCATAAACCACCACACTCTTTGCACATGCCTCTTCAAATGTCTTGGTGCGTATCATTTTTTCCTTCCAGCCCTGGATAGTTGGGACCCTACTGGTTCTCCAATTTTTAAGAATGAGGGAACAAGCAATCATAAGTGCAATTGACATAAAAAACTGCCCCCCCTTATCAAACCGCTGGCTTTCCTTGGAGACCCCGAACAACATTAGACTTGCTCCTGAGTGTAAAGTCTGACTAGTTAGAGCAAATATGCCCTTCCAAAATTGGGATAATCTTGCACAAGTAAAAAACATATGAAGTCAGTCCCCTGCACCTTCATGTTGGCAGCAAAAGCACTGATCAGAAACAGCCAGATATATTTTGTGGGGGGTTGGTGGGGTACAATATGCCATCCAGTGGGCAAAAAATGCCATTCTCTTGAAATTGGCCACTCTCAAAGACTTTTGCCCTATCATGCAAATAGCGAGGCTCAGTGAATCTACATTGCGTTTTTTCAAATATGATCTTTCCAAAAACTGTTACAAAGCAGCCTATACAAGTTACCAACTCCGATCGGATTGCCCTTTTCAACCGTGCAAAAAATAGGGTTGATACCTTATCTCTCACCTTGGTCATTGCCTGCCAAAAAACAAGTTATCTGTCAAAACCTTAGAAGAAAAGAGTTTGCAGTGATCCCCACTCATAGAAATGAGTTCCTCCCATGTAATACATTTACCACTTTAAAAAAATCTCCTAACTCCTTTAAACCTAGAGAATTCCAAAGCTTGGTCTTCCTATTGGATATAGACAACCCTACATAATGACCCTCCAGGAGTTTCAGATACGAAAAATCGATTAAGATCTGATAGGATTTACAAAGGGCATTCAGCTGACCTCTAAACCCCTGAAGAGGCTTGTACCTGGTCTTCTTGGGGAATTTTGCAGTTTTAATGAAGGCTGGTAAGCTCATTGCTGACTCCTGCACGATTTTACCTAAGAAAAATTCTTTCAATGCACGGCTGCTTTCCAATAATCTCACTAACATATCCATTAAAGCTGCTTGATAATAAATCTGCATATGGAGGAGTGCAAAGCAACCCTGAACCTTATCTAGTTCCAGAACACCCAGTTTCACCCCAGGAGCCTTTTTATTGCAAATGAAGCTCCATATAGATAATCCAATTCCTGAAAAAAGAGAGACCCTCCCAATTATAGTCAGGGGAGAAGAGACCACCTTTCAAGTAGCCCATTAATTTTCCTTAGCATTGTCACACAATTCAACTGAAACAGTTGAGCAATATTGGTGGTGACATATTTCCCTAGATATCATATGGGATTTTGCAACCTTCCTTGTAGCTGTAATCAAACTGGAAGATCTGCAGCTGATGTATTTAAGAGTAAATCTGTGTTTTTACTTCGATTTATCTAACACCCACCCAAACCTGTGAATTCCTCAATCCGCTGTAGAACCCCCTGTATATTCTCCTCATCTGGTTGCAAATAGGGAAGAATATCATCTGCAGATAGCTTGAACCTAGACATCCCCCTCTACTGGTCTCCTAGGGTCCCCACTACGTAACATCATAGCGAGAGGCTCTATAAAAAATGTAAATAAAATTGGCGAGAGAGGGCACCCCTAGCATGGGCCTCTATTAATTGATACTGTGACTGTGAGAATTAACAATAACTTTTGGCTGCGCATCATGATATAAATTCATAAGCATCAAAGAAAATTGTGGAGGAAACCCGAATTTATTCAGGCTAAAAAACAAGGCCTCCCAATAGACAAGATTGAACGCCTTTTCAGAGTCAATCATCATTGTCAGCTCTTGTTTGATTAGACGAGAAATAGTCTATTGCCTGTGTTAAAAAATAGGTATTTGCTGCCATAAAATGATTAGCAACAATCCCACTCTGATCCTTATGAATTAAAAGCTGGGCTGCAAGCATAATCCAGGGAGCCCAAACTTTCATCAAACGTTTATAATTGGAGTTAAGGGGGCTGATTTGTCGATAGGAATTCACATTTCTCTGGTTTTTATCTTTCTTAAGAAAACAATTGTAGATTCCTTGAATGTAGAAGGAACCTCCCCACACTTTTTTATATAATTAAAAAGATCTGTTAAGAAGGGCAGTAGCTCTTTAGCAAAAATTGTATAAAACTCAGATGGAAATCCATCATTTCCACATGCCTTAGCATTTGGCATCCTTTGAAGTGCTTCGTTTCCTCGGTAATTGTTTGGCAGTCCACGAACCACCAGACTCATGGGGGTGCGGCGGTGGTGGTGTTCCAATCGCTCTATTACCACCAGGACGGTCGGGCAGCCCTGGGACGACCACAACTGCCAGTGATCATGGATCCCTGGTGGTGGCGCAGTGGTCTTGAAGCCGCAATATGCTTGGCAGGGCCTCTGCAGCCCCGCCAAGCATAATACAAGTTTCCTCACCACCACACTTTTCATGGCAGTGCGACTGCCATGAAAAGTGTGACGGTGAGGAAGCAAAGGGGGCCCTACAGGGTCCCCTAGTGTCTCTGCAACATGGGGTGCATGCAGGGGGCCACATATTGTTCCCCCAGGGTGCATTCACCCCAGTACCTGCACGGCATGGACTGCAGCAGCCCGTGCCATGCAGGTACTGATTTTGACGTACCCATTGCAGTGCCTATTTCATAGGCACCGCCATGGGAACGCCAAAGAACAGCCCTCCAGATAGGAGAAAACTCCTAATCTGGCAGGCGGTTCAACAATGGGTTTGGCGGTGCGTGGGATGGGCAGTCCTGCTCCCACACTGCCAAACTCGTAATGAGGCCCATAGTAGTGTTCTATGCTGGCCAAAGGAACAGAATAGTGAGTTTGATATATGTCTCTGTAATGTCGTAAAAAAGCCCTCTTATTGTGCCCTTAAAGCCCTCCAAGACTTTGAAGAGAGAGGCAGTGTTTCTATTGATAATAAAATACTCTGTAATGAACCTTCTCATCTCGACTACCCACTCTTGGTTAGATGAAAGAGTTCTGTTGAGCTGCCACCTCGACCTCTCTCTAACAGGAGTGCCTAGATCAGCATCAATAAAAACCACAATGTGATCAGAGAAGGCATTTGCCCAAGTATCTGATCCCGCCCTTTTGATTGCCCAGGAAACTAAGAAAGAATCGAGGCAGGATGCAGTCTTAAAACAATCTGAAAAACAGGTATATTGTGCAAATCCCGGATGGTTATTATGCCGGGGATCTTCCAGTATGAGATCAGCTTCCAGGATATTAATGACGTTTTTAGTTTTAGGTTTGAGTTGTTTCTTCACTTTATTTGATGTGTCTAATGCTATATCTTGAATATAACTAAAATCACCCCCAAGAATCAGATGGCCTTTGGCCCTCATTGCAGTATTATGAATCTGAGATAGTGCGTCAACATCATCGTTAACGAGGCCATAATAATTAACCAGATTCAAAAAGAGCCCATTAATGGACACTTTTAACCATAACCACTAGACTCAGGGATCTCAAATCACTTCCTGAACCACCCAGTAAATGCCCTTACCTAAATACATTTCTACCCCTCCAACAGCTGCTTGAGGTGAGGTGAAAAATGCCCAAAAATATTTGTTTGGGACAAAAATCTTCAGAGTATTGCTCTTGAGGTAAGCCTCTTGTAAAAAGATCACCTCAGGTGAGAAAGCCATAAGCCATCTCATTAAACCCCTATATTTGTGTTTATTTATAATGCCTTTGGCATTACAAGAAAAAATCCTAGCCTTCTGTATCATCAAAAAAGTGAATCATAATGCCCTCTCTACTAAGCAAATTGGAATCAATCATTATTGCACATCCTGTTTTACTCCTACTCCCTTTTATTAAAAGTGAGATCTCGGTACCCTGCAAACCACTATTAAAGAATTTTACTCCAGAAAACTCTTACCTGCCTATTATATTTCTGCTCTTTTTTTCCTCAAATGACACTGTGACCTCCCCTACCGAGTTGAGGAGGAGTTGCCCATCCTACCCCCCATCCACACATATTAAAGAGTGCCTTGGTAAGGCACTTAGAGCCTGTCTTCCAGCAGTGACCACCAACACCCGCTGACCTTGCAGCTGATTCCTTTGAAGATTCACAAAATTGTACAAAGACCAACCACCTTCAATATACTCAAATCATACATAAGATAAGCAAATTACACAGAACTGATCTATTATTAGCCCTGCTTGAATAAAACAAATCACACAAAAGTGTATATACTCAGATATGTTTGGATTATAAAATTTATAACCACTGTGTGCTACCATAGAAATAATGCAAAAACAATAATTGATGGACAGAATGCAGAACAATGTCATACATTCACCCCAGTACAGAGATCTGGGCCTAAATCCATCGTTTTTTTGCTCACCATGCCATTCCAGTTTGAACCCAGCCATATGCAAATCAGTCTTGACCCTGCGCCTCATGGGAACAGTCCAGCCCGAACTGCCAAGCCAGGTCCTCCCTGGACTGGAAACAAGCATCCTAGGACCGGTTTCGGGGTTTCACCCCTCTTCAGCCAGGATAGCTTGATTCCAGTAGCATGGAGAGCACGGGACCCACGTCTGGGCATACCCGTCCCACTCGGGGTGACAAATGCAAAAACAATAATTGATGGACAGAATGCAGAACAATGTCATACATTCACCCCAGTACAGAGATCTGGGCCTAAATCCATCGTTTTTTGCTCACCATGCCATTCCAGTTTGAACCCAGCCATATGCAAATCAGTCTTGACCCTGTGCCTCATGGGAACAGTCCAGCCCGAACTGCCAAGCCAGGTCCTCCCTGGACTGGAAACAAGCATCCTAGGACCGGTTTCGGGGTTTCACCCCTCTTCAGCCAGGATAGCTTGATTCCAGTAGCATGGAGAGCACGGGACCCACGTCTGGGCGTATGTTTGCATGGTCCAGCATTCCGTCCATCAATTGTTTCTTTTGCATTTGTCGCCCTAAGTGGGAAGGGTATGCCCAGACGTGGGTCCCGTGCTCACTACACCACTGGATTCAAGCTAGCCTGGCTGAAGAAGGGTGATGCCCTGAAACCGGTCCCAGGATGCTTGTTTCCGGTCCAGGGAGGACCTGGCTTGGCAGTTCGGGCTGGACTGTTCCCACAAGGAACAGGGTCAAGACTGATTTGCATATGGCTGGGTCCAAACTGGGGTGGTGTGGTGAGCAAAAGAATGATGGATTTAACCCAGATCCTTGTGACTGGGGGTGAATGTTTGCATTGTCCAGCATTCTGTCCATCAATTGTTTCTTTTGCAACCATAGAAATAATAGCTAGGGGCCCGAGTGGATACACTCTCCCAGCAGAAAATTCATAAAACATTTTCTGAGAATATCCAGAACACTCAGATCACTTTTTGTTGCGCAGCTAGTACAGAAGTATTTTTCCTGCTTTACAGTTCCCAATATCTGAAACTGTCCTTTAACTAGCACCTTTGATTTTGACTGTTGTACCAGGGCAATTTGCGCACATTTGGGCATATTAGCAAGACCGGCGATAAAATTATCGCCGTTTTAGCGGCAGGAAACTGCTGCTAAAACGGCGATAATGGGCTTGCTAATATGCGTTAAAGAATTCAATAGAAGCCCAGGTTAGATGTGCAGGACATCTAACCTGGGCTTCTATTGGAATTCTATAACGCATATTAGCAAGCCCATTATCGCCGTTTTAGCGGCAGTTTCCTGTCGCTAAAACGGCGATAATTTTATCGCCGGTCTTGCTAATATGCCCCATTGTTTCTTGAAAAGTTCCAACATGGACTCAAACTCTCGGCGACGCTGGGCTGCAGCTGCAGACATATCTTAGAGGACATTAAAATGGAACTTATCCAGGGTCTGGAATCTCTTTTTCTTAATAACTTGGGTTAAAATTACTCTTTCAAATGAAAATCTTTGAAATTAACCAAGAAAGTTCACGAGTACCTAGCATTTGCTTGCTGATGGCACCCGATGAGCACGCATGATCGAAAAAAATTCCGTCGTTGGTGGACTCTCAGGGAGAACATAACTTTGAATCAAATCAGAGGTTAATTTTATAGGATATTGGCCAGACTTATGTCCTTCTGGAATACCCGTAAAGCGAAGATTCGAGCATCCGGAACTATTTTTAAACTCTTCATGCTCCAGCTGCATTTCGGAGATCTCCTGCTGAAGATTTTCTTGCTGTGATTCAGAGCTTTTCTGAGAGTCTTCAAAATCTGAAATGCTTTGCTCAGCTTGTGACAGTCTCATGCTCAATTGAAGCATCTTCTCATTAATTTTTCCCTGCTGCAACTGGGCTTCCCTATGGGCCTTTTCATGCGCATCCTTCATCTCCCTAATTTCTGCAAAAACTACTTGGAGCATTTCCCCAGGCTGGACCATGTTAAATGATTTTTCTGCGGTCTCTTTGCCACCAGTGAAAACAACTACTTCAACCTGGGCTGAAGGCTGAAAAACCTGGATTGGCTGAAGTTCTTGTGTAGAGAGAAGGGCAAGGAGAATCAGCTCCTCCATTCTCTCCTCAGCTGTCATACTCTTCAACTCCCTTGCCGAAGATTTTGCACCTTTTAAGCTAAACAAAGGATATGGAGGTCTCTCATTGTCGCTCGAAGCATGTGTAAGAGCCAGATTGTACCCAGAAAGCTCATTCTGTAATGACCAAGAATTACTTTCTACAGCAGAGTCTACCCCTTGAGCCGGTGCAGCACTGAGTGGGAGAGAGAGCTGATTGACAACAAAAGGGGGGGGTGCAGGACATTCAGACTGGGGCTTGGTAGGATTTGCGAAGATATTAATGCTATTCATAGTGCGTGATGAGTCTGGAAAATGTCCTTCTGAAACACTTGAATTAGTCACTCCACTACAATCCCCTTCTGCTTGCTCATCATCATGCTTCTGCCTGTCCTCTGGTTCTATACTTTTAGAGCCACTCAACCCAGGGTGATTATGGCGGAGCTCAGCAAGTTTTGCTGTTTTTGAGGTTTTAGCAGTGGTGCGGCTCTTCCCACTATCTCCTGAACTGAGTGCCGCTTCATCAAGATTGGAGCTAGGGAGACAATAGTCGATCCTATTGCAGACTTCTTATATATCAGCCATGGATTTAATTTCCTTCTTCCCCCTGCTTTTCAGTATGGGGGTGTCCAATCAAAGTTCTGTTCCTTCTGGCTATTTGAGGATCTGATCGTGCTCTTACTGCCCCCCCCCGGCCATATTCTTAACTGTAGCCACACTCTAAAGTGCCAGCTGAGCCCCCAGAGGTTTATTTCCTAGAGTATCCAGCTCATATTCGATTTGTAGGGGCTGGGCAGCAGCATGCCGCACCCAAACTTGGGAGGGCTGCCTCTGCTACAACCCCTAACATTCTCTGGAGCACCTAACGCGCAAGACTACTGGACCCCACACTCGCCTGTGCGTCAATGGCCTGTAGCCCCTCTCACCTCAGCGGGCACAACGTCTCTCATGGTGTGCCTGGCCCCAATACACAATGTCTCAAATGCTGCTGCAGTATTGGCAGGGGCCCATTCCGGGCTGTGTAGCAGCTTGTGGGATGATTCGGTCTTGAGGAGTGATTCGGTCGGCTGCCACCACAAATATCCACGCTGGAGGCTTGCAACTTTAATTAAGCAGCATGGTTCTCAGAAGAGCACAAAATACCATTGTATCCAGCAGTGAGGTGGCGGCCCTGGAAGCGTCTTTCTAGGCGCAGAGCATGATGGGAGCTCAATGTGCCATCCATCCCTCTATTGTATATAACTTAATTTATTAGGAGATGAGCATCTTCAGATAACTGGACCACTTACATGTGTTTCACCCTTCCTGGCATGCAAGTATGGTGCTTTATCAAGGCTTCAGGAGAAGAAAAGGTTCAGAAAGAAGTACTAGTTGTGGAAAATCATTTATAACCCTATGACCTTGTTGTTTGGTCCCACTGTGAACAACATCAATAACGGGTCCCTTTGATGGTTAGCAAGTCTACTTGAATGCTTGTGGTCTTAAAAGAAAGGTTTTTGCAGGTGGAAGACTATTATGTTTTAGCCTGGAGGTCTAGCCATCTGATTATTCTGGAAATGTGTTTTGGTTACTATCCCATTCAGAGTTAGTGTATGCATTACTATGTTGGGATTCCCTGGTCTGTAATGAGTTGTGGCGATGTCAGTCTTGTTGTGGATCCCAGCTTGAAAAAATTGCATACTGTACAGCTGACCCAGTAGTGCACAACTTAGAATTTCATTATATACTTAAAGTTGTTGGTGAAGGGGCCAGAACTTGCCAGGCCTGAAGATGGCCACGATCTATTTAAGCTCCTTCGGCCGTGCATTAATCCTGCAGCACATCGGTGCTTAAAATCATCGTGTGTCCTCTGAAGCCACCCATATGCTGACTACCGCACTTTATGCAACTGGTAAGCCCAAAAAAAGTGACAATCGGTCACTACTACGGGCCTGAAATTGTCACTGGAGGTGCACTGCATGGCGGAGCAGATGGCATCTGGTGCGGCCTGTGGCTGGTGAAGGTGAGCGGCTGCCTGGGTGAATAGGCACCCTGATTATAGCACCCCATGTGCAGTTAGTGCCCCGTCTCGCACTGGTCCAGCAGCTGCAATCAGGATCCGCACTGCCGCATGGGTAAACCTGCCACCCATGACTGCACGGCAGACCTCAGAGTGCAGCTGGCCCCAAGCAGACCAGCCTACTAGAGATGGCTGTGGGAGGGCACTCCGGGCCCGCTTGAGGCATCCAATGTGTTTTGGCTGCTCCAGGAGCAGTCCATGCCCCTGTGTCGACACCCACTGAGGCGTCAGGCTTTTGAGGCCAACTCACTCCCGGTAACATGGGGGAAATGTGGCCGGGAGCCAGGGGCCCGCAATTACTGGTAAGCAGTGGTCGGAAATCAACAGAGCTGACTGACAACCCTGAGAGAGGTATGGGGGCACTGGGGGCATCTTAAAGACTGTGTCCTGCAGCTGGGGCAAATTGACCTACTGGTGAGCCTATGTGGCATATGAGCTCGTGTTATAATGCCTGGCCAGGTGCCCTAAAGACAACTTTTGAAAAGAATTGATGGGGGCTCGCCTGGACACACAGGAGCATTGTGTGCCTTGATTCCACTGCTAATGTTCAGAGGCTAGTAATTCTGCTTGGTGGCTGGCATTCAGGAGCAGGAAAGACGAGACTGCATGGGGCTCTTTAATCCTAAGTGAGCCTACTAGCGGTACGGAGGCAAGACTAGAACGCCTGTTGCTGAATGAGCTTGCTACCTCCAAACTGCATACTTGCATGAGTGCTGAAGCAAAGCTGAACCTGGCCTTACACTGGGAGTAGCCTGTGGGACACTAGCCTGAGGAGAGGTGTGGTGCCTGGCCCCCTTGGCCCAGTATTTCTGGAGCAACTTTGAGGAGCAAAAGACTGCAGTAGGCTACACCCAAAGACTGAAATGTTGAATCCTGCATGGGAGACACAAAGGGCTGTGCATGAGACCCCAGGTAATGGGAGCGGGCCCTCCAAGAACAGTGTGTGACTGCGTGCACCCCTTGAGGGGTGGCCCATCTGCTCCTTCTCTGGTCCTGCTGCATTGGGTTATTGGGTGCAGCCAGGCCACAAACACAGTGGGATATTGCTTAACTTTGATGTTGCTGCTGGGCTGGTGCAAGACTTGCCATACAGAGTATCACTTACAATGCCTGTGGATTCTGGTGGCCTGGCACAAAAGCCTACCGGAACCTCTATGCACCGTGGGCAAAGCTGACAAATAACAACCTAAACTACAGTTCGATCTGTGAAAGAGGCCCAAAACTCATGAGGATAATGTCATGGCGGAGTCCGGGCGGGACGAAGTGGAACCGGAGGTGAGCACTGAGCAGCAACAGATCCTGGCAGTAATTTATCAGTCTTACTAAAATAGATAGTAAGATATACATACTGACCTTTCGAATGGACCTCATGTCGGAACGCCTCAGCAAACACATGGTTGTACCACATAGCTCTGTTCCGGTTTTTGTGGGCTGAATATTGGGGGAGTTGAGGGGGCTGATTTATCACTGCAACTGTTGCGCAGACTCACAGTGTGGGAGAGTTTTAGTTATCTCAACCGTTCTCTGTGCAGTGGCAATGGTTGCAGACTGCAAATGCTTTACTTGCTGGTTTGACTAGATTGAATGAATTGCAGGGCAATGGTGGATAAAATGAGTGGGGCAGCACCAACCCCTTCATTGATTAGGTTCCTTACTTGGGACGTCAGAGGCCTAAATGATTGTAGGAAGGTATGCAAGGTTGTAGCATACTTGCAACCAAACAGAATTGACATAGCTATGTTACAGAAGACACACCTTGCAGTGGGGAGTAACATGCGGATGCAGCGCTGAATACAGGGTGTTTGCTGCGCTGCTGGCTTTGCCACATATGCTAGAGGCATACTAATCTGGGTCTGGAGGGGCTAAGGCGTAAAGCTACAAGAGGTGTGCATTGACCAGGGTGACAGATACGTAGTGGTGCGCTGCACTAAAGATGATCTGACGGCAATACTATTGGGGGCGTCCGCCCAAATTATGATGAGCCACAATTTTATCACGCACTAAGTGCCACCCTAACTAAATGGGGGGACCTACCCCAAATCTGGGGTGGAGACTTCAACTGTGTGGAGAATCAAGATCGCTCTAGGAGTCCTCCCCAGCGTCCCTCTGCAGCGGCCCAGGCCCAGAAAAAGATTGTGGCTCAACATGGTTTGTTAGTTATCTGGTGCTATAAGTAACCCACAGGGGAGGGATTCACACAATAATCCACGGTGCTTGACATTCACACATGCATAGATTTTTGGCTGTAATCTTGCAGCTTGGTACAGCCGGTGCATTGCTGTGAACCCTGGCCTCGCACATACTCAAATCACTCACCAATTCTATTGGAGCTGGAATTGCACAGCCCGCACCCACCTGCATTGGCATGGCAGTTTCCGCCGTATTCCCCATTAGACACAGTGTGTAAGGAGGAGCTTGCACAGGCAATTTTAGTCTTTTTCATACTAATATTGGTTTGGTACAAAAATTTGCAATGGTATGGGAGACCTTTAAGGTCTATTTTCGGGGGTCACTATCTCTAAACATGGTGGAGTGCTCCAGTCCTTACGCAGCAGATTGGCTCGGTTGGAAGTGGAAGTCAGAGAACTGGACTGGAGGCACAGGCAGACAGCAGAACAGGGCTTATTACGAGATATACAAGCTATGCTAGAGGAATATCATGCCACTGCACAGAGAGAAATTAATCACCTGGAGAAATATGCAACAACATGGGCACATGGGGAAGGGGAGCATCCAGGGCCATGTTGGCGGCACTCCTCCGCCTCAGGTGTGAGGCTGACCTGATTTTATCAATGAGGGAAGAACAGAGGATGCCTCTATATACAACCAATCAGATTTCCGAATGGTTCCATCGGTACTATGCGGACCTATACACATCGAGACCATGCAAGATGAGGGAGCCATGGCAGATTACCTTGCACATTTTGCAATGAAGTAGCTCTCTGTAGTACATAGAGAGCGCCTTATGGCCCCATTATGCCCTGCTGAGGTCTTGGCGGCCTTGAGAGACATGCCTGGTGGCAAAGCACCAGGCACTGATCGGTTAACTGTGGCCTTTTATACCAAGATGTACTCATTCACCACCAGTTAACTCTATATGAAGAGATGGTAAAGAATGGCTGTATGCCACCCTCGATGTGCGATGCACTGTTGGTTACCCTACTAAAGCCAGGCAAGCCGGCCGATAGCTGTTTGTCCTATAGGCTGCTGTCGCTACTGAACATAGACACAAACCTTTTTGCAAACATATTAGCCAACCGACTGGCGGCGTTAATCCCGGGCATGGTAGGTCCAAAACAAGCCTGGTTTATCCCAAGTAGAAGGCTATCGTATAATCCTCAAACTCCTTTGGGTGCGATTGGACCCAGAGGTGGGAGCCACAGCGGTATTTTTGGATGCCAAGAAAGTGCTTGATTCAGTAGAATGGGGCTTTAAGCTTGTGGTTTTGAGGCATATTGGTGTGGGAAATGTATTTTTACACCTTGTCTGAGTACTTTACACACGGCTGACGGCACGTATATGGGTTAATGGCAAAGTCACAGATGCTATAGAAATTACTAGGGGAACCAGGCTGGGGTTCCCCCTGTCACTGCTACATGCTCTGCAGGTGGAGCCACTAGCCTGTGCGCTCTGAGAGTACCATGCTCACGGGGGCTACAGTTTCCACGCTATAACCGAATTATCTCAGCTTATGCGGATGACCCTCTTCTATATGTGAGCAACCCAGATCTCAACTTATCACCAATTCTCAGGGAGGTAGTGCTATTTCGCAGACATTCCGGTTTACGCATTAAGTGGGATAAGTCCCTAATATTCCTACTTATTGCAGTCATGGCACCAGTGTCATCAGAGTATTTGTTACAATAGACGACAGACTTGGTGCATTATTTAGGAATACAGATGCATTCTGACTCGTCAGTGATCATAATAGAAAAATATGGCAAGGCAGTGCAGAAACTCTCAGAAGCGGTAGAGCTCTGGATAAGGCCCCCCCACTATCGCTCACTGGCCGTATAGCAATTATGATGATGGTGCCCGATTCACAAAGGTAAATTGAGATGAAAGTCTAACTTTACGACTTTCGGTATTCACAAAGGGCATTTACGAGTAGTAAAGTTAGATTTTTGTCTCAGTTTTGGTCTCAGTTAAACTTAAGACCAAAATGTACATTTATCTGAGACAAAAGTTTAACTTTACTACTCGTAAATGCCCTTTGTGAATACTGAAACTCGCAAAGTTAGACTTTCATCTCAGTTTAACTTCTTGAATTGGGCCCTTTGTTTTTATTCGCAAACATCCCAATCATGTTGCTGCATGCAGTGTTTCGCAACCTATCTTGATCCGACTAGGCTGGGCTGGGAAACAGTCTTGGGTGAGCTGGAGCAGACTCACTTTACCATATGGGGGTCTGAATGTCCGAGACTCCAAGACTTAGAATCCTACTACTGAGCCACACAATGCATGTATGCCCACTACTGTCTGCATGGTCCAGAGGACCTAGCACATCTTTGGATTGAGCGAGATGCTGCCTCCTCGCTGTCGCTTCCCCAGATGCTTTTTGCTAAGACTAACCAGCACTACAATGTGCTTGACCCTTTTGCTGGTGATTTATTGAGTGGGCGGGGTTCGGACGGCCCCCGGCCGATCTCCAGACACACACCCACTGTGACGTCGGACGGCCGAAGGGCCGTCCGACGCATGGAAGGGGTTAATGCAACGGTCTACTCTAGGCATCGGGTGCTGGAGAAACATGCGCTATCCCTCCTCTACTCACCACATGTCCCACTGGAGTGTTGCACATGATTTCCCTTGGGGCAGGAGCAGGGAGCAGTGGGTGCACTACTAGGGTTGGGACTGACCACTATGGAAGACTTTTTTCTAGAAGGTGCGATGCATAGATGGGACCAAGTTGGCAAGCAGAGTGATGAAACCGCTATCCTGGCTCAGTTTCACTACTTCAGAGCTCCCCACCTGATGTGTGCCTTGTTCAGGGAGGATCTGTTTGAGCCCCCAGACCTATCAGTGTTAACATACCTGCAGCAAACGGCGCACCACAGTGACATTTAGCAAAGCTGTATGCTTTCGCACAAGAGGCACGCAGGACGGGGATCACGAAGGTTAGATTAGAATGGCAAAGGGAATTAGAAATAACTCTCAGTGACAAGCAGTGGACATATTGCTGCTCTGATGTAATATTTGTGCCATTAAATTGTCAGCATCAGTTAATGCATTTTAAATATATCAATAGAATGCATTACTCTCCAGCTCATTTGTTCCACAATGACTTCCAAGGCAGTGCTAGCTGTACCCGTTGTGGGACAGACGATGTAGGGTTTGCTCATGTAGCATGGTTTTGCCCAGGTATACAGCAGTTCTGGCAGGCAGTGCTGATGTAATCAAAAGTGTACAAAATGTGTGCACTGCTCTGTACCTTGTTAACTCATTGATAGCCCTGAAATTCTGAATTTTGCAACTAATGTTTTGAATTTCATGATTATGTTTGGTCTGTGCCATGCCAATTATTCAACTGGCATTATGCTATGCGTTGTTGTTCAAATGTAAAATAAAGTATAAAAAAAAGTTGGTGGTTGCAACATTAGAATCAGATCTTTTTTATTAAAGGTTTCATTTACATGGTCTTTAGGTTCTAGGGGCAGAATAACGTGAGTGCCCACAAGGGCAATTAGTCCAGCACATCTTCTCTCTACTCCCCATATTTCATATCAGGCATGATGCAATCAAGCTCAAATACCAGTGACAATTTACCTATATGTCCACCAATGGCATACCTTGCCACTATCACTTTTGGATGGTGAGGTCTGGGTTTTCTCAAAACTGATGTTCCACTGAACTTGGTACTGTACACCTCTGGGTCTCAGGCACTATTTGCTTCATGGCCTCAGCTAGTGCTAGCTCAAGAGCCAGTTGCCTAAATTCCTTGATCTCTGGTGTTTTCTATGGACAGGTATAACTCTTGTTGAGAGTCTGATTACTAACACTACGGCATCTGGCAGAGGTTCTGTGTTTGGCTTAGAAAGGTTCTTCGGTGAGAGAATGCCCATATATTATTTTCCATATGGTTGTTTAACTCCTCCTCATTAGCAGAGTCCTTAATAGGAGTCCTTCTCTGTGTTGTCTGGCCCCACTGGCCTCCTTCCAAAGCTCTAAGGAACATTTACTGCTCCCTCCTTACTTAACATTAATTCCCTTTCTTTACCCATTTTCGCATGTGTTTGTGGCACTCAGCTGAGTAAGGGCAGGCAAAACAATCTATATATTTACACAAAAGAAATCATAGAAAAATAAAAACTCAAAAATTGTGACGCTTCACTGCAAAAAGGGTAGACGACGTACTGGGTGGGTAATGATATCTCTGCTTGTTTTACAATAATCCGAGCTAAATCTGGATAAAATTGTACAATGGATGAAGTCACTGAAAAGAGTGAGTCATTTACCTGTTTTTGACTAATCAATTGCTGTTAACTGCACCTGTGATGTGATATTACTATTGTACATTAGTAACTACCCCAAGGACATATTTTATGACTATCTATCACACCAATATTTACTTCAAATATTTGAAACAATCTAATGTTTTGTTTGACTATCAAATAAACATTAAATAAACTTTAAAAAGCTTATCAGGTGGAGAATTCTATAGGTTTTGGAAGTCATGGTAAATCTGTAATAGTATTCATAAGGCAAATTTCCCCAGCCACTGGGGCAGCAAGTTAATTGATTCTCCTCCAGATTTATCATTTCCTTTGGAATTCAGGGAATTTCAATTACAATGTATCTTTCAAACAAGCCATATATTTCTCTAATGCAAAGACTGTTTACGCAGCTGTTAGACGTATACAAGTTCAATCCCCATTGCAATAAATGTCGTAAATGAAAGTTGTCTACCAGACTACATCGACCTGTCGAATAGAAAGAGGTAAACAAGTTTCCACAACGGTTGCTTTGGCTTACCTTTGGCAACTAGGCTAGAGAAGCAATATGATCTTCCGATTAAATGCATTCAGATGTACAGCCAAACAATAATTTTCCTGTGAAATAAATAGCCTAAAAAGCCACAGCAGGCCTATTGAAAAAGATACAAAGTTCATAAGACTAAAATAAGAGCTACTGTTATTTGGTTTTGCACAAGGGAAAAATGTGGCAATGTCTTGAAAAAAAATTTAACAAATCAGCGCCAACGTTCAAGGCATGGGCACATAAGAAAACCCACACAGACATCACAGTCCTAGGGTTTAGGATATTAGATAGAAAACGTATTTCGTACATTTGAATGTTGCCGGATGAAAGAAAAAGATGACACAACTTCTGCATATGATGTAAAGTTTAATATAAAGTGCACAGAAGGTCAGTCAGCTCCATGGAACCGGATTCTGAGATTCAACATACAATGTAGCAGCCAGTTTCTTTTATATACTTGTCAGATAAAACAGTAAATACGTCATATTTTTGCACAATCAATCAGGCATTTACTTAAGCACAACATCATATCAAAAGTAATACTTTCTGCAAAAAAGCTAATCATGTGTTCAAGAAATGTGACACATGTGCACGTGTTATTTGTTATGATTCTATACCACCACTTGTGCTACCAGTTGTCCTTGGCTTCTCTCTTTGAAGTCTAGCAATGCTCTACTCCCTACATGTCTACTAATTCCCACCTATCCGTGACTCTATGCTACTTTATCTACATAAGATGTGCTCTCACAATGTGGGCCTGTAACTTTCCATTTCTGCTGTGTCTAATTATATTTCTCTATTCTACTGAAGCTCGTATCTACTGCCCTCCCCCCAGGGTCCTGACTCTATTTGCTCTTTCTATTCTACTAACTTAGGCCTGAATTTCTCCTTTAATACGTACATCTGTACACAACTTTCTTCTGATGCTTGCATTGACATGAGTGGGCCTTCTTCATTTTCAAAATTTTATATAGCATCCCCCCTTCAGTTGATTTTTCAATGTATACATTCTCCTCAACGTCCTGCATTTTATTGACCAACCTATTAGTGAACATCTCTCACAAGTTCTGACTAACCCTCTGACAACATCCTATCACTATCTGGATGACACAGAACATCAATACCAATATCACAAAAACAGACAACAAGGCCTTAAATAGTCCAGACATCCAGGATGGTATCCAAGTGAACCACCCTGAAAGCCATTCGTTGTGGGCACCTCCCTCATTCACCATCTTTTTTTGCAAGGTATGCAGAGCTTGTATGGCCTCTGTGAGTTGTTGCTGTCATTAGCTGGGATGTACGTGCAACAGGCTTTTTGAATCTCCATAGCTGTCATTAAGTCCAACACATATCTATGCTGCATAATAATTAATCTCATTGCTCACAACTCCTCCTTAATTACGTTGAAGCCGTCTTCAGTGGCATTTATGGCCTTCATTAACTCTCAGCGGGTTATCTGGAGCCAATGTGCAGTTGCTTTTGCTTGGATGAATGGAAAAATGCGTCCAAAGTAGGTTTGCACCTTGTTGAACAGCCTGTACTCTTGCTGGATATCTTCCCAGGATGTAGTTCCATAATACTCTGTAGCTCTCTTCCTCCGATGATGGTGTAGCAAGGTTGTTGGACAGCTGATGGGAAAGTCATGCAGTTCAGAGATATCGACTCCTGGAATCACCAGGGAGGGAGTGTGAACAGTGACCAAAGAACAGAGTCCTTGTGATCCTGAAGGAGGTTGCGTATACAGCCACTCAGCAGAACTCCAGTAGAAATCTATTAGGCTGGAGGTTCCCCATTGCATGCCTGCATTATATTTAGTGGAATTGTAATTGATGTTCTTTCCCACCGGGACCGTTCCATTTCCCCTGAAACATAAAGAGTAAAGAATGGGTTTTCTATCTGCTCAAAGAGTTGTAGGTGTTTCTACCTAAGTTAGTCTAGATATATTCTCATCCCACACTGCCTGACACCTTTGTCATGTGCTATTATCAGTCTGATTCCCCTAACACAAAGAAAGGGCCTTGCATTCAAATGTAGAGCCATGGTGCCAATGACCATGAACGTATACTGATCCATTTACTCAGAGATAAGGCCTTTCCTGACAGTCATGGGGCCAGGGTGTAGTGAAGTACTTCTTGCAGAAAAGCGTAAGTCGGATACCTCAAAACTACATACTACAATATTTTAACTATCCAGGTTTTATCCTTGTACCTCATAATCCCTGTGTTAGCCATTGCATTTAACTTCACTACTAGGTCTTTGCGATCTTTTAGGGCATTCATTATATCGGCTAACTCTTTCTCATATTGTGTGGTGTTTACTAAGAATGTTCCCTGTTTAACCTGCAGTGGGTCCATCTGCACTCGTATTCTACTAAGGAAAAGCAGTAACAGACACATGGTAATGTTTGGAGGTACCTCCTTGGATGAGTGTACCCTGCGTTTATGACATGTGAAATCAAAGAGCAAACAAAACAAGAGGAAGTAGAAGTTTGCGTACCTATCTCTGTCATATGTTGGTACCACATATTAGCTAATAAGCCAGCATGAATACAATGGGATATATTTTTCTGTTTGGGTACTGTTCTCTGCAAGTGCGTAATACTATTGCATAATCCAATACACGAAGTAAAGTACCATTTCAATGTAGCTGCCAACATAAAAAGACGTGAAAAGAAAAACAAAACAGCAATACATAACTGTCCCTAGTAGAGTCAACAAAATACTGCACTTTGAAGGGAGACACTGTTACTCTTGTGTATTGCTTATCCCCTCTTGTTCGCCTTCTGTCTGTGGAAGTGTCTGAGGCAAGGTGGAGCCTAATCGCACATTCTTCATATGGATCTATGGTTTCCTGCCATCCACCTTCACTGCAGTAGGGGTGTTTATTGTCACTGAGAAGGGGCCACTGTACTTAGGATCATTCCATTGTCAGATGAAATTCTGCACATAGACTTGTTGGCCAACGTGTATCGGACTGGTCTGCTGGGCTGGGGAGGTCTTCTCCGTTTGCAATACCTGTTTAGAGAAGAACTTGACAGATCTCATTAGCTCAGACAAATAGCAACTCATTTAATCCCTTAAAACTTCAGCTGTCTTTTGGGCATCTGTCCCTTGCCTCTCTATCTATAAAGGGGTGGGCATGGGATGTCCTATCACTGCTTGATGTGGAGTTAAATGGTGATGGCTTCCTGGCTGATTTCTGAGGGCTTACAAAGACTGGTAGGCATGATAGCCATTTCTTTTGCAGAGTAGAACATAGTTTTCTTATTTTATTCTTGAGAAGACTGTTCAGGCGCTCCACTATTCCATTACTTTGGGGGTGATAAACAGTTGTCAGTTTATGTTTTATTCCTTAGGCGGTGCAAATATGTTAAAAGATTGCAATGGCAAAATGAGGTCCATTATCAGAGTGGATCATGTCTGCCACGTCCCACCTTGGTATCACCTCTCTAATCAGAAAACTGGCTGCTGCTTTAGCATGATTATGTGCCCAGGGTCCTGCCCCAATTCAGCGTGAGAATGGACAAACATCTACTATAAGATACCTGTAATTGTCACATCTCTCTATCATGTCTAAGTGTAAATGTTTAAATGGACCTATTGGGCGTGGTATTGTTGAGGTTATCACCTTTAAGGTCAGCTTGGGGCTATACTGTTGACATATGGTGCACTCTGCAATGTGCATTGTGATCATTTCAGATAGTTTTGGAAGAAACCTTTCTGCCTGTAATGTCGCAAGAAGAGAATTTTTTGCGGTGTGTGCTGGGAGGTGTAGCTGTTCTACAGCCATGTACAACAAGGCTTGTGGAATTACTGGCTTGCTTGAACCTTCTTGCCTGTAAATTAAATATGTTGGTGACTGAATGCAACCTCGCTGTTTCCGCAACTCTCTTTCGTGAGGTAATGCCTGTTCTTGCAAGTCACGCAAATGTAATTTAGCTGTCTCTGTATATGGGGGTGGTAATTCCATAGCATCCTGGTGCCTAATTGTCTTCATACCTAATGTGTGTTCATCATATTGATTATAATTTGGGGACGCTTTAGCTGCTTCTTTTGCTGCCCAATCTGCCAGAGCATTACCCCTAGAGACAAGGTCTTGCTGATCGGTGTGCGCTGCACAGTTTATCACCACTACTTAGTTGGAAGAGTTAAAGCTTTTAATAATTGTGCCAATAAATCTTTATGCATCACAGAGGATCCATCAGTTTTAATAAATCCCCTCCTTTCACATCTGTGAATGCTAGAATGTACAGTGATGGTGAATTATGCTGAATCTAAATAAATGGTGACCTCTAGGCCCTCAGCTTGCTGCAGTGCTTCAATGATGGCCACTAATTCAGCTGCCTGTGCCAAAAAATGAGAAGGTAATGGCATCTGACTAATAATTTGTAATGTATCAGATGATCCTGGTTGTTCAGCTCTTACAACTGCTGTTCCTGAATGTCTAACCCCAGTTTCCTGATCTACATAGAAGGATCCATCCACAAAGAGCAACATGCTCCCTGGGATGGGGTCTTCTCCTACCTTACTTTCTTCATCTGGTATGTAATTAACACAGTCATGCACTTGTTCATCGTCAGTAACTGGGTGTGCAAAGAATGTTGCTGTATTAACTGTGTGACAGTGAACCACTTGTAAAGATGGTACTGAAAGTATTACTCCGTACCCAGATGCCCTCTGAGTTGTAAGAATGCTCTTACTTCTTTGTAAAATAGCAAATACTACATGCTCCACATACAGTGTTAAAGGTGATCCCATCACAAATGGGGGCTATTGTGGACTGCAAATGCTACAATAGCCTATTCTTGCTAACATAGGTAGTGACCTTTCATGCCTGGATCTAGCAGCCCACTGTAGTAGGCAATTGGTTTATATCCCATAGATGTCTTCTGAGTCAGTATGGCCGTCATTGTCATTCCATGACAGTGACAGAATAACAGAAGAGTTCTAGAGACTCTGCATCTTTGGGCGCTGTTGGCTTCACATTTGTTTTTGTAACGGCGAACACCCGCCATAATGACGGGGTGGCTTCCCTTTTCTATTTTTTCTTTCTATTATACTTAGAGTGAATGTATTGCAATGTGTGTTCAATTATGTCTTCGTTAAATGTCCCTTCCTTTGGCCATGGCTGAACTTGGCCCTTGGTGTCTTTGAACTATTGTTTACAGCACTTTTGCATCTTCTGCTCGTCTGAAAGGTAAGTTTCTATCTTGTGTTCCAAAGAGGTCTCAAAAGAGGTCTCCATGGTCACCTAAGGATGTGTGCATTTCCTATGTGTGTGTAATAGAAGTGTCACTTTTACTTCCTTGTCTGTTTGCCTATTATCTTATGTTCCTTTTTGGACTTATCTCTTTCACTAATATATTTGTGCTCTATAAATATCGCTAACCTGTAATAGTGGTGAACACGTATTTATCTTATGCAGTGGTACCTGACTTCACATATACTACTGTGAGGCCAAAGTGGTGAACATCAAGCACACTTATCAATAATCTGTAGAACACTTCTTCCATGGCTATATCTGGATCGGTTGCATCTATGGGGGGGGTCTAAGAGGATTTGTGCATGACGCAATACATGTTACAATGTTTTTGTGATATAAACAGCTATTTGTGGTGTTCAAGGATGTGGTGTCCGATTCATATTGCAAACTCCTGAATCATAAATATCTGTAAGGAATGTGTTGAACTTGGCCCTTTTTGCAGGGTTATCCCCAAACTTTTTTTTTGCTTCTTCCTCCTATTTTTCCTGACCTGTTGGTGTTGGTTTTAGAACTATGGGCACTCTACCACTGCTAATCAGTGCTAAAGTGCATATGCTCTCTGTGTAAATTGTGAACATGATTGGTTATCCATGATTGGCATATTTGACTTACTGGTCAGTCCCTAGTAAAGTGCACTAAGTGTGCCAGGGCTGGTAAATCAAATGCTACTTGTGGGCCTGCAGCACTGATTGTGCCACCCACATGGGTAGCTCTGAAAATGTAACTCAGACCTGCCACTGCAGTGTCTGTGCGCAGTTGTTAACTGCCATGTCAACTTGCCAAGTGCACCCACTTGCCAGGCCCTAACCTTCCCTTTTCTTACATGTTAGTCACCCGTAAGCTAGGCCCAAGGTACCCCTGTGGGCAGGGGGCAGTGTATGTGAAAGGTAGGACATGCCCTGATGTGTGTGGCATGTCCTGATAGTGAATAACTGCCAATTTAGTTTTTCACTATTGCAAGGCTACCTGTTCCCATAGGACAGAATGGGGAGTTTGTTTATAACATTTTATAAACATAACTGCCCCTGGCAACAAGGTAGGAAAATAAAGTTTAGTATGCCTGAACTCAGAATGTTAAAATGCATCTTTTAGTGAGGGTGTTTTTTTGCATTCTGTGTTTGTAAATACCACTTTTAGAAAGTAGGTATTTTTTTGTTTAACCATTCTGTGTGCCTCTGCCTGTTTGTGTATTGACTGTCTGGTTTTGGAGTGACAGGGGCTGGGGAGGTGCATTCTCTCAGATTGCCACTGGGGGGGGTTGATGTGTGTCCTGCCTTTCCTGAATGAGTCAGGGCTGGGATGAATAGACCTGGGCTGCATTCAGAGTAGTGGGAGGAGTTCTCACTAGCACCTGAATAGGCCCAGTCTCCATGTAGAGTGGCGGGAGGAGATTTCCCTTGCACCTAAATAGGGCCGGTCTGCCTTACACAATGCTGTCTCCACCTCCTACCGGGCAGCTGCACAAGAGAGGACAGAACTGGTTTAGACTGGGCTCAGAGACCCTTGCACAAAGAGAACAAAGACATTTTGGGGTATAAGTATTAGACCTAAAACCCCTGAACTTTAGACTACTTCTGGAATCAAGAGGAACCTTTGCCAAGGAGAAGAGCTGGAGAAACTGAGGAGAAGTACTGCCCTTGCTGTGTGTCTGGGGTTGGCCTGCAGCTGCTGTTTTCTGCCAAGGAAAGGAGAAGGACTTTGCTGTGTGCTGTGTCCCCTGCTTGAGGAAAGTTTCCAAGGGCCTGAGTAGAGCTTGCCTCCTGTTTTGAAGTCTCAGGAACACAAAGACTTCACCCCCAGCTCCCCTGAACTTCCTTGCTGGGGGTTCTGATCTGCCAAGAGGTGCCTGTGACTGTCTTGGGCCTCTGGAGGTTGTTTCTGCTGTTGGGAGCTGGAAAAGCAACGCAACGACAAGGAAATCGACGCATCGCTCTTCTTGCGACAGTTTTTCCAATGCAACGCCGTGGTGCGAGAAGAATTTCCCTGCATCGCCGCTGCTGAAACCAACGCAGCGCTTGTTGCTGCGGCAAGAATCGACGCATCGAGGAATCGTGGCTGAAAAGGTCGACGCAGCGGCGCTCGGCGCTTTATTCTCCGATGCATCCCAGATTTCCACGCATCGTCCCTGTGCGGCAAGTTTTCCCCGACGCATCACCCGCGGATCGGAGTCGTCTCAGAATTGACGCATCACTTCCCCCTACAGACCGGACCCAATGCATCGCTCCCCCGTGTACAGCGGAACTGTTGCATCGCATCCACGAAGGTCTCAGGAACGACGCATCTCTTTGTTTTTCGACGTTTCTCATCGCTGCGGCTGTTTGGCTTGGTGAATTTTGTCGCAACAACAGGTACTTTGCAAGAAATCACGCATCCATAGTTTTCTATGGGCTCAGTTGCTAAAATCTTTTGAAAGTCATTTTTCTTAATACTTGTATGTTGGATTTTTTGTCATTTTGGTCTTGTTAAGTTTAGATAAAGATACTTTATTTTTCTAAACCGGTGTGGTGTCCATTTGTGGTGTTATCACTGTGCTACTGCGAGTGTTGGTACAAATACTTTACACATTGCCTTTGGGATAAGCCTGTTTGCTCATGCCAATCTACCAAGGGGGTGAGCAGGGGTTATCTAGAGTGTGTATCCCCCTTACCCTGACTAGAAGCAAGGGTCCCTATTTGGACAACGTTACCTACCTCTGCCAACTAGAGACCCCCATTTCTAACAGAATCCATCAAGAATGGCCTCAAATATGATCAGTGACTCTGTTATTATATGAATTCCAGGGATATTTCATGGATACCGGGGCTCTCCATGGGCCCATAGAAATATAAATGTTCATTCAATCTCATCTGTTACCTGCAATGATGAATTACTGGTCTCACTCATAGGGAATTAGAATTAATGTTTCGGCTTGTCTTGGGGCATTTTATTTTGATTCCCTGTGTTTTATCTGAGATAAAACAAATTCCCACTTCCGGGACATGTTAGGGGTTTGTATTGAAACGCCCAAAATATCGCAAAGATCTTGCTGCCTTTCTTCCTCACTTATACCAGACTGTACGACGATAGACGGGGAACCCTGCCACTTCCCTATGATATGCCTCTTGTGATTATGCAATACTGTACTCTTTTTGTCATGCTCCTTATTCATGGGGGATATCCACATTCAACAAATTCTCTTTTTGCATTAGTCACCAAGGGTCTGGCAATGCTCCGGGCAGAGTCAATTCACACCAGGAGTTTGCTGTTCCATTACCCAAATGTCACTCTCTCCAACTGATGCCTCAGTCTTGACCACTTTTCCTCAAAGGCGCCGTCCAGATATCTTAAATCTGGGAAATTGGGAGCCGGGCGTCTGACTTATTCAGAGTAAGGCCCTCTTACGCCAATCAAATGACCATCTCTTTACCACATCAGACTTCACACACTTGATACCAGGTCCCGTCTCACTATTTCTACACTAGTATTCTGGATTTAACCGGGATACCTGAGAAGGAATGTCCCTTCCAGAAGTTTCTTTCTGGGTAATGCACTATTACCTGCAAGAGCACTCTGAATGAGTTTCTCTTCTAGGAAATGTTTCCTGGGTAATACACTACTGCCTTCTAGAAACTTCCCGAAGGAGCTTCTCTTCCAGGGGCTGTCTCCTGGATAATACACTACCGCCTTCTAGATGACTTCCCGAAGGAGCACCTCTGCCCTCCTATTTCAAAGGGGAATTCACACTAGCTGGTCCTCCAACGTGTACCGGGAATCACCACATTTCATTTCATTGCATCCAACAAAAGAAAAAGAAAGACCCCATTCATGCATTTCTATACTATAACTGCCAATGAATCATGCAATTCAAAATTTTGAGGTATAATGTTCAATCTTTCCTCCCCCCTTTTGACGGCAACCTGGGACTTTTAAATGCTCACTTTTTGAATAGGCAGACATCAGTAAAGTACTTGGTGTCTGCTTACCTGATATTTGAGCAGTTGCTATTCAATTGAGGGCAGGCAGCTCCTCCCTCGGGCACAGTCTGGGTCAGATGAGATGAACTCTTGGCTGGCTCGCCAAATGTTGGTGGCCGAAAGAAAAAGACGACACAACTTATGTGGCAATATAGTGTAATGTTTAATATAAAGCGTGCGGAAGGTCAGTCAGTTCAATGGAACTGGAATCTGAGCTTCAACTTACAATGTGGCGGACAGTTTCTTTTATACACTTGTGAGCGTAAATATGTCATACATTTGCATAATCAATCAGGCATTTACTTAAGTAACATAATATCAAAAGTAATACTTTCTGCAAAAAAGCTAATCATGTGTTTATGAAATGCAATACATGTGCATGTGTTATTTATTAGGCTTCTACACCATCGCTTGTACCACCAATAGTCTTTGAAGCCTAGCAAATTCTCTATTGCCTACATGTCTACTGCTCTGCAAGGCCTAATCTCCCACCTATCCTCTGCCTCTGAGCTACATTATCTACATATTTTCTCAAACACATGTTCAGGCAATGTGGGCCTGTAACTTTCTATTTCTGCTGTGTCTAATTTTATTTCTCTATTCTACTGAAGCCTGTGTCTACTGCCCTTCACTCAGGTTCCTGACTATATTTACGCTTTCTATTCTACTAGCTTAGGCCTGTATTTCTCCGTTAACAAGTACATCTGTACACAACGTTCTGCTGATGCTTGCATTGGCATGAGTGGGCCTTCTTCATATTCTACATTTCTTATATCATGACCCCTGGTGACTTTCATTTTGAGTTCTGGTCCAGGGTTTAAAACGACAGATGATTCCTGCATCATGAAGCATCAAATACGGGCATCAATGGTGGAAATCTCTGTGGCTTAAACCTATTGATGGTTGAAGCCTTTGCTCAGAGCTCTATTCAAAGCATCTGGTCAGAGGCAGTAAAGCTGTATTGGCTGTTGTGAGTCAATCCACAATTATTTTCCCATTGAGGTGATGTTAAAGCATAGGATGAGCTTCTATTTGATCTGGAGCTCTGACTCAAACATATCAAACTTGTGGCTGAAGCTATTGAGAATAGTAGTGTAGCTTTGGCAAGCAAACTCAGACAAGGTGAAGGGGGCTTCCTGAGGCAACTCACTAACTTGTGTTGAATGGTGAATGTTTCAAATTGGTGCTTAACTTGGTTTGGATTTTGGTGCTGAATTGATGGTTCCACGTGATGTAATTAGTTTACTTGTTTCCAGTTTGGCTGGGAATCTTTGAGATTGGGTTCCATGGACCTTAGTCCACTTTTTTCAGGATTTCTGTAATCAGTAGTCTCTGGATTTAGGGCCTTTACTGCTTCTTGAAACATACTTCCCATGCAAATAGTCTTCAAAACAGAAGTAGGTTCAAATAGCCCTGTGAACCAGGACTGCAAACTAGCTTCCAAAGATCTGGAATAAAGTGTTGAGCAAAGCAAGGTAGGACAAGGGAAAAAAGTCTTCACATGTTCACATTTGTTTTTCAAGAAAAGCAGGATATCATCCGGCTGGCCTTAAGAGTGTCACCAGTGTGGGATGAAGACTTTGCTAATGATATGAGCTGATTAAGAACTAGTAAGTTGATTTGGAATAGATACCACAAAAGAGTGGTGTGATGGATGATGGAGAGAGAGCAGTTATTACAGGGCAAAGCAAGAGAGCTTAATGCAGATGTTCAGTTTTTAATCTAGTAGGAGTGAGCTATTTCTGAAACAATTTTATTTTGTGGGAGTACTGAATAGTTCCTTTGTGCAGCTGATTCTAAACGTAACCATGGCAAACATGGGTCTCTACACATAAAACAATACTGTGACGAGGGACCAAAAGAGTGTGCAACTGGGAGCAAGAAGCATTTTCATGACTCTTCCTATAATAGTGACCACTTGGTGAAGATGTTGCATCTGTTCAATGTCAAGGAAACATTTATCATTCACTTGCAGGCAGGGCTCACTGGAATTGGGGGAACACCTTTGCTGTGCACTGTATTATCAATGCGGGGTAAGGAGGCAAAGTGGCTCTCAGGAGGCACACTACCTGTGAAAGTTGAGCACAATTACTATGCCTCCTATGGGTGCCTTTTATTAGAGGCTTACATTGGTATCAGGGACCTCCAGTAACACACTGAACCTGCATATTTATGGAGAGTCCAGCTCTTTTTTATTATAACTGGTCCAATAAAAGTGAAAGATGGAGAGATGTGTTAAACGCCACTCCGTCTTATACTGCAGAATTTTCCTTGGTAAAGGAGTGTGTACCTGCTGCAAGGAGAGTATACATATATTTTATAATCCAGCACATGGTCCTGATCACTACCATGCCCATACTCCCCCAGATATTGAAAGTACAGAAACTTAAAGAAGGGAGTCTGCTTCATACAGGATTTCCATACAGTTTGAGGAAACTGCCACATGTATATTATAGCTTTTTTACTGTGTTTGCTTTGGTTTACTTAATGTGAGTATCAAAGTAGAATTTTTTAATTTGAAAGAATTATAGGATAGGGTGGGCATATTTAGATATGGTGAGATCTACTGAGTCTGATGATGAAGTGTCACAGGAGCAGATCTTAGAAGTTTGTAAGAGAGCTTGGGAGGGCATATAGTTATAAAGGGATTTATTAAAATTCTAACATGTTTCGTTTGCAGTTCGCTTTACGCAGACGACATGCTGCTTTTCATACGTGAACCGCGCACCCACATGGCTCCAATACTCCGAGAGTATGTCCGCTTCGGGCTATTCTCCGGCCTTCAAATTAACTGGTCCAAATCGGTGGTGGTCCCGCTGACGCAGTGCACCCTCCCGTACGCTGGAATGGGCATCAGACCCAGTAAAATATCTCGGGGTGTGGGTACATAGAGACCCTGACACAGTTATACGCAGCAATTACGGCCCTGCTTATGCGAAGTTAGAGCGACAGGTAGACAAATGGGTGAAACTACCGCTTTCACTAGCCGACCGTATCGCTCTAATCAAAATGGTGGTGCTGCCCCAGTTTTGATATTTATTTAGCAACATACCAATCCCCCTCACACGACATTTTTTTAACACGGTGAGATCCTTGCTCCTTAAGCTTATTTGGGGTGGTAAACCGGCCCGGGTGAGTTGGGACACTCTAACACTGGATTACAAACAGGGTGGGTTCAGTGTGCCAGATTTTTACATATATTACCTATGTGCCCACGCGCAATACGCACACTACTGGTTTGGCGCACATGAGTTTGTCCCACACGTTGCGGTGGAGGATGGGGACGCCCACCCTGTCCCACTGAGCTCTGTGCTGACACACTGCAGGAGGCAGACACCGCGCTCTGAGATTAACACAGGAGACGCTACAATAGGGGCCTGGCAGACTCTGGGTTGAATGGCCGACAAATTACCGCTGTACTCTCCCTTAATGCCATTAGCATGTCATTCAAACCTGTCAGTGACACACGACGCAGGGGCTGTGCGTGTACTGCGGCAAGTTGGACTAGTCAAGATGCAAGATTTGTTTCATGATGGGGTCTTTTTGTCAGATGCTGACTTAAACTTCATAACAAATAAAACACCCTTATTCATATTTCAGTTTCAGACTCAAAAAGGCGATGCAGGCTCATTACCACACCTTCCCTATAGAGCCTTTGACGCTGCAAACCCTACACACCCTATTTGTCAGCCCCACACGGCACAAACTTCTCACTAAACTGCATCGTTCTGCGAGGGAGGAGATAAGGACACCACACACTAGTAGCTTAGATAAATGGAATGAACACTTGGATCCGCCGCTCACACCTAAGGACTGGGAGCACTGTTGCCAACTAACAGGGGCCCTCACATCCAACGGCAATCTCCGAATAATACACTTCAAATATATTCACCAAGTGTACTATACCCCACATAAGTTGTTCAAATATGGGCTCCGAGACACAGATGCGTGTAAGAGATGTGGCACAACGGGTGCCGACTTCTGGCATCTTTCCTGGGAATGCCGCAAGGTGGCTCTGTTCTGGGAGGATGTGATCCGCACATTGTCCAAAATAACTGGCTCTGACATACAATGTTCACCACATGCATGCTTACTAGGTCTTGTGCCCTCTGTAAAGGGGGCGACAGGTAAACTGGTAAAGATTGCTCTGCTCATGGCTAAGAGGTGTGTGGCGATGCTGTGGGAGAGCATAGCTGGACCATCGACGGCCCGATGGCTCCGAGACCTGGCGGCCTGCAGAGACAACTTAGTACTCTATGCGGAAGAACTACCCACCGTCTCTAAGCCGCATGAGATCTGGGAACCCCTACTACAATATCTCAGGTCGGCGGAACAGGCTGACCCTCTACAGAACCCGGACGATTGAATATGTGAGTGATGCATTTCTACAACTGTTATCTCATAGTTTTGTGTGAAGCACTGTTATACTGTCTCCGATTGATTTTGCTGATTTAGCCACTTTTTGGTTTGTATACTATGCAATTTTGGCATGTCTATTGCTACCGAACTGTATTCTGCATATGTTTCATAAAACACAATAAACAAAAACAAAAACAAAAAATTATACAGGGTGTCATATTCCATATGGAAATTCACTAAAAATGTAAAACATTAAAATACAAAAATGTGAAATAAACCCATCGAAATGCTTGGATAACGGTTCAAAAAAAAAAAAAAAATGTTTCGTTTGCAGTTTCAGGGGTAGAAAACAAATTACTTTATAAGATATTTATGAGTGGTTGAGTGGTCCAGGGGTATGGCATATTCAGTATAATTATTCTGGGTGAATTTGTTAGATCAAGCATAGTATGTTCACTATGGGACTTATTACGGTGTCGGTCGGAGTTGCCTCTGACTGACACCATCTCGGTCTTGGGACCGACTGACCTCTGGTCAGTGGTTCTGACTGCCTAATTACGATGCGACCAAACACTGTTCTGTCACATATTCCATATTCTCTATGGGAGCTAGTGTTACGCCCGTAAACCGGTCATAATATAGGCTCACATAGAGAATTGGGGGAGCTGTAAAACCCTGCACCCTCTGGCAGGCACCCAGGGTGACAGGCACCCAGGGTGACTGCTACACAGTGCAGGGATTTGCATGGGCATACCCTAGGTGCCCCCTCGACCACCAACCGTAGGCTGTGGAGGCAAGGGGGCCCTGCTAGGGGCCCCCAAACTTGGTTTCCGACAGCCTTCCCGGAACGGAAAGACTGTTGGAAACCTACATCGTAATCCTGTTGGCGGAAACGTCATCCATAGGGTATTATGGTGTGTTCCGACCAGCTGGAAGACTCCGAGAGCCAGTTGGAACTGCGTCGGAATGACCGGCCAGTTTATGTTCCAACCGCTGACATCGTAATCGGGCAGTCGGACCGCATACCGACCGTGCCAGTTGGAAAGCCTCCAACTGCAGTTGGAAAGCTTCTGACTAGCAGTCGGAGGCTTTCCGACCAACATTGTAATCGGCCCCTTTGTGTACAGAAATGAAGTTGCTGAAAGTCCTCTAAGTTACAGGTGTATTTCACAGGTTTTCATTGGTGGACGCTAAGATCTCCTGTGGTGGCGTTACTTGAAGGTGGCAGTGTCATTGAGGTAATTAACTCTCAACTCTAAATTATATTGAGTTCGATAACATGTGAAAATATGGCATGTTTTTTATGACAATTAAATTGAGGTGGGCAAGAGCACCATAGAAGACAGGAGGGAACGATTGACAAAATGGGTGGGTAGTTTTATGAGTGCTGGTCTACCTGTTGTGCATCCAGACATATCTTGTTTTCTTTTCTTTTAAAAAGTCATTGGGCCTGATTAACAAAGGGCCTCGCACTCGTGGTGGAGGCCCTGCAGTCGTGGGAGAGTCTCTGCACTTGGAGCGGAATCTCCGTAATGAGATTTCTTATTGTGGAAATTTCACCCCGAGTGTGGAGACTCCCCCACGACTGCGGGGCCTCCGCCATGAGTGTGGAGGCCCTTTGTAAATCAGGCCCATTGTTTTTAGTTAATTGCGACATTCAATAAATTCATTTCACTTAGAACATGTTCACCAACTTTACACATTCAGTTGCTTTTAGGGTGCATAAGTAATATCAACAGCATATTAATGCATAAATAGTAAACAAAAACAACAACTGCACTAAATTTGCTTAATCTGTCAATTTAACAGAGTTAAAATTATGTTTTGCAGAGGGGATCCTCAAGAGTACCAGATTCAAGCATGTAATTGTCCATCGTTAATTTTCCCTCCTTTGTATCCCTCTACTCTGGACATACAGCCCCATCATCATAAAGTGCATTATATTGGCCCTGTGTGTATTGCACTACTTGGCAACCGAGGTCCCAATGAATTTGAGGGAGCCCTTATCCATGTGTCATATTCCCACTCAGATTAACTGTTTTCCACAACTGTCTCATCTGCATCCAGATCTATTTTTATGAATTAGGACACTGTCCTTAGAAAATAGAATGCCTAATGTGGAATGAGAACCAGGAATGAGTAGATTGTATGATAGTGAAACAGGAAGTCCTGTTTGAAAAAGCAGATGATGGGAATCGTTTTTAAGCTCTCAGATCAGCTGAGTGCAAATATGGTTAAACTTGAAGTTCAGAAGAGCAAAGCATGAAGACTGCTTGGGCCTGATAGGGCCTACATAGAGAGTATAGGTTCAAGGGCACTAGTAAGGGAAATGAGATTTTACAAGGAGGAATTTCTAGTTAGGGTAGTACTTAGATATGCTGGGCCAAAAGTAAGCGTTGTTGGTTGCAGTATATCTCAGCAATGATATGATTCACATGCCACAAAGTACTAAGGGCAACAGTTTCTTTTTTTTGTTACTGTGTGGCCGTGCCTAAACAAGCAGGTCCTTTTAATTTGATACATGTTGCCATCTTCTCACGCTGGTTAATGTTTGATCTCTGTTTAAAAGCTATGCCGGTGTGCAAGGTGCTTCATTTTAATAAGGATTGTATCAACAGCTAATGCATTATTTCGCACCACCCACGTGAGTTTATCCTTTCCAAACGTCTATTATCAGAATAGAATTAGACCTCCTGAAAACAGAGCTAGTAGGTTAACTGTCGTGTCCTATTTTTAACATTAACACTATGGAATTAAATATGCGAAAACAGCTGCATTTTATGTCTTTATTTAGAGAGTGTTAACTAATTCATTTCATTTTTGCAATGTGCTATATGTTTCAGAATGTTCAGGGAGGTGTTTGTGTCACAAGGGTGTCTGGTGTCTTTGTAAAAAAATCGGCTGCAAGATCCAGGATATTAAAATATGATTCATGTTTTAATTATCTTCGCTTCATGTCCAACATAATAATCATCTCACAGCACTACTGACCAAAGGTTATCTCAAATTACAAACGCGTTTCAGGGACTGGGACAAAAAGAAAATGAGTAAAAGCTGTCTCAGCAGCTCTCTCCCTTACATTTTCCTATGATACACTTTCAAATGTCCCTACATCTTCGTTATTTTTAAATTGTTAAATTAAAATCAAGAAAAGGATGTGGAACGAAAAGACCTAAAATACAAACATTATAGTGTATATTGTTTGTAAAGATCAGTAAGCAATTTCTCTGATTCAATATTATGTGCTGCTTATTTTATTAGAAACGGACACATACAGAATTTTCTCTGAAAGCTGCATTGTATTTTCATCTAATTTTATTTAATTTAAAGCACATTCGTCAACGCACTGAACAAAATGTTATTAAAGTCGGTGAAAGCATGGAAAACAATGCATGAACGAAATTAGCAGTAAAACGAGATGGACGAAGGTGATTTTCAAATAGTGAATGTGAAGAGAAGAGACTAGAGGGAGAGCAGTTTGGGAGGGACAAGGGATTTTATTGCCTAAGAGCATTGAGGACAAGGGCACAGCTATCAATCGTGCAGCAGGTGTAGTGGCGCTGGGGCCCAGGGGGCAAATGGGCCCACTGCCCCCAAAATATTGCTGTTTAACCACGTCGCTAAGAATTAAGGGGGCCCATATTCCATGAATTCATCAGGGCCCATAGCAAACTTGCTACGCCACTGATTGGGAACACTGGCAGGAACTGAGAAGTAGAAATGAAATTTCTCATGGGAACTTAACAAGAAACAAATTAACAGATGTAAGGAGAGGCTAAAATGTGGAAACATTTGATCAAAGACATTACAAGAGAGTCATGGGTCCCAAAACAAGCAAGGAAAGTGAACCCCTTAACTCCTAGCTTGGTATTGACATATAGACTTAAGGGCTGATTACGATGGCGGTCGGACTTACGTCCGACCACCATCTTATCAAGTATGGGACCGCCCGACAAGCTGTCGGCGGTCCAGTACCCCAAATTACAAAGCAACCGCCTTCAAGGAGGTTGCAAAGTGTATTTTTTGCATTGAGTTGTGTGCTGCTAGCTGCAGCACACGCCCCAGTCAAAAAGACGCACATTGTGCATATGCCTGCCTATACCTGCCTATGCCTGTGCACCATGTGGCAGGCACCATGGGGTGCCTGCCACATGGTGCGGGAATATGTAGGGGGGCACCATAGGTGCCCCCCAAAACCCAACACTGAGGGCTAGGGGGAACAGGGGGCCCACTACGGTTCCCCAATATCCATTTCCGCCAGCCTTTTTATGGCAGATAAACCACAATGAAACAGCTGGCGGGGAGGGACATCATAATCCCTACGGTGGTGCCTGGTAGGCACTGCTACCATTGTATGGATCAGAGTACCCTTTGTGGCAGTCGGTCTCTACGATCGCCACCCCTCCGCCTGCCATCCTAATGAGGCGGGCAGAAAACATGCTTACAATGGCGGTGAGACCGTCTCACAGTCATCGTAATCCTGCCCTTAATTGGTGTACCGAGAGCTCCTTACTTCCCAGGGCCCCCTCTGCCCCTGCTGCACTATTGTTAGCTACTATCTTACACTTGACAACAACATTAAACAAACAACACAGAATATGAGAGATTCAGAGAGGACCATTGTAGAGAAATATGGGACAGCGTAATGGAAGTCATGTGACAGAGACGAAAGTCGATCCTAAAATATAGTTTGAAAATGGAGAGGTGCCAGGGAGTAAGTAGGCAGAGCAAATAGAAGAGAGGTGAGAGGAGATCAGAACTTTACTAGCATGGAAAGTATGAAAAATAGAACTTTCTGCATGTTGTACAGCTGGAAATGAGAGGAGCGAGCTTCAGCTTAAATATGTGAAGTGAAAAAGAGCTAGGAATTGTCGAAAATTACATTCGGGTTGCAGGTAGAGGACGGCAAAACAAGGTATGCAAGGAGAAAGAGTGGTAGTGTAGGCAGGGCCAGGCTGGCCATTTATTTTATTGTATTGGCTTTTCCTCTGGGAAGGGGCAGGTGGGTCCAGCAGTCATTTAGGTCTGTTTTTTTTAAGGTGCAGTGCTGCCTCTCTTACTCTCTCCAGCTCCCCAAAGTGTTATTACAGCTGGCACTGTAACAGTGGAGGTATACGTTGCTAGCGATTCATGAGTGTGATTGCAAGTGAACGAAGACTGACAGAAACATACAAGACACAGAAAAAATGAAAAAATGGAAAACTGAGCTGATCTGAGCATATTTTCTAGGGCTGCTTTTGATTCCCATTCCCTCCTGTAGAGTAGATAGAGAAAAGAAAGAGCCTAATCCAGAGCACTGACATGCCCCGTAGAGGATGGGGAATTTCACCACAAGACAGAATGAAAGCTAAAAGAGAGCGGATCTGAAAACACAAATCGAAGAGAGAGAATTGTGAGGTTCCATGACAGAATATCATGGAAAACAATATCGGGTCGCCAAAATATTGTCAAAATAACATTTATTACATATAATATTGCCATCCTATACTTAACCTAAAGTGACACAACCTCAATGACAAAAATATTGCTGTCACAAAATTCTAAATTTCACAATATTGAACACACAAATATCGAAACACAAAATATTGCCTATTATTAAAATATGTACATTATAAAAAACATCCAAAGACATAATATTGACCACAATAATATCACAAAAAATAAGGCAAAACATATTATTTAACATCATAAAGTCCTTTTAATTAAATAAATATAAAGAATGACAATACGTAAACAAACTAAATAAACAATTGATAATATATTAAAGTAACACACATAATATTGATTATGGATATAACAATATCTGTTCACAATGCATTTACTATTAAACATAAACACATTTTAAAAAAACAACCTTATTACAAGCAAATAAATATTAGAACACACATTAAGAATAAAAATACATTTATCATTTAAAATATATGAAAAATATTTCAATCCAACAAATGCACATATTAAAAAGTAAAAGAGCAACACTAATTAGCGTTCACCAAAAAGGTAATAACTGAAAAAAATGCATACTATACATAAAGTAGCCAATAAAATTTGTCTTAAAACAAACTAACCAATAATATAGAATATATAAACATAATTAAGTGAGCACAATAAAAAGAGCAGAACAGCTCACCATTTTCACATGAAAAATGAAAAAGAAAACTACACTCTGTCAGACTGCATAAAGAAGAGCCAGAAGGAAGGGTACCTTGACAATGGAGTTTAAAAATTAAATGATCTACAATGTAACCTGTCTGTTCTGACATAACGAACCCTCCCTCCCTTTGGTTTTCTTAGATAACCCTCACCCACCAGGGTTGTACATTGGTGACATGCTTCATCATCGGCTTCTGCCCGTTCCGCTGCAGAAAAGGGGTGTGCTGCGACCTGCGAGGTATGCTGGAATAGTGAGTGGTATATTATAATGATGAAAGTGAATAGAAGATTTTAATCAAACTGCCTAGAGGACTGATTAAAGGATTCACCAACCTACCAGGCAGGTATTTGTAACCGAAAGGTTCTATATGTGTTGGTTGTTCCACATGCCATAGTATAGTGCCCATCTATGAGTTTTAAGTTGGTATGCTTTTCATAATCTAATAGTGGGTTATATAATGATCATTGTTATGAATCCAACTCAGGGTAACTCCAACACTACACTCCCCGGCATTCATTTTTCACAATACAGGAAGTGCCTGTTGTTCGTGACATTGGGATCTGCTATTAGCGTTTTGAATCAAGCCTTTGTGGTTTATTGAACTACACCTCCCGGTATGATAACCCTTTATATAAGGGGACAGCCCGGGGTAGTAACCCCAAAACCTATCTAATTCTTGCTAGTTGCCCTTGTCTTTGGGCATGGCCTGCCGCCTCCTCTACTATCACATTGAGACAATAAAAGAGCTGTCACTATGTATTTTTACTGAGGGCATGCATGCTAAACCCGTATTATGGGCGCTGCCCTTTAACATTGAATGCCAAGTCACGTCTTAGTATTTATTCATAAATACCGTATTACTATGGATTACGCAGGCATTATGTTCTTGTTGTTTTGATGGAGAGCACGTATATTGCAACCTTATGAATGGTGACATTAGTCAACCATAAGCGTAATCGCGTCTCAGTAGTTAACTGTATTGGGATCTACCTAGATCATGGTCAACTTAGAGAACTACAATTCCCAGCATCCCATGTCTTGAACAAGGAAGTGCTCGGTGCAGAGGTCAGCCCGGGATATGAAACCGGTGGCTCTTCGAATGCTCGCCGCTGCCCCTGCTTTCTGGCATGCACTAAGGTAAAATATGCCAGTATTGTGTCTCATTTACTGTATTTACATTGGTGCTGACGGATCGTTGTTTACAAACGTGTAGCCGCGTAGCGTGGCTGTGCTGATTTTTCAGGTTAGCACCGTGATTGGTTGTTCCTTCTGGTTTCCGTATATTGTTAGCCTGCACCGTATCCTTAAGGGCTCAATGGACTGCATGCCGCACATGTAATACGGCTTTGCATGTGCAATGATATCGGTGAATGTTGTTGAGTGAGTGCGTGAAGCCGGCACTGTAATTTCTGCCAGGGGCATCATCCATCTTTTACAGCGCACTGGGTTTGTTTGGTTCTTTTGTATATAGAAAATCCATACCACGTTCAGCTTGGGTAATACCAAAAAGCTTTGCGTATTACGTGCCATTAACAGAGCGCTTTCTCGTCAACATGTAACTAGTTACAGACCGGATGCCCTCAGCTGCGTATATACGGCGCCCATTTATTGTGTCGCGCTGGGGCCGCGTTCAATACTCTTGCCCTTTATATCAAATACCTGTACTGCATGTAATTTTCAGCGCACTCTGGTCCACATTATACTTGTCATAGACCGAATGCTCTCAGTCACATATATGCGTAAACCCTTACTGTCTTCTTTAAACCAATTAACTTTGGTATTTTATTGTATTTATTTATTTATTTTATTTATTTATTTATTTATTTATTTATTTATTTATTTCTTTGTTTATATAGCGCCTGAATCGACCCCCGAAGGGGTATCCCTGCGCTTCGGACAGGCAGCGTGAAAGTAGTGCTACTACAGCTGAATCAGAGACAAAAAAGAGTAGTCTTGAGCAGTTTCCTAAATTGCAAATGATCAGGGCATTGCCTCAAATGTAGGGGGAGCTCGTTCCAATAGCGGGGGCCTAGATGGGAAAGGGCTTTACCCCCTAATCTGGCCTTCCTAACTCGGGGGACCACAAGAAGATGTTTGGAGCCCGAATGGAGAGACCTGGAAGGTAGGTATGGTGTAAATTTCTCCGAGAGATAGGTGGGACCAAGATTGGACAACGCCTTATGGATGGTACAGCAAACTTTGAATCATACCCGTTGCCGTATTGGAAGCCAGTGAAGTTGCAAGAGAAGAGGGCGGGAGGCAGTCCTGGGGGGGACATTGAGGACCAATCGCGCCGCCGTGTTCTGGACTACCTGCAATCTGCTGAGCGAGGCCTCCTTGGCGGAGATCAGCAGACCGTTGCAGTAGTCCAGACGGCTTAAAACAAGTGCCTGAGTCAGAGTCTTCCGAGTTGAATCGGGAAGCAAAGGAAAGACTCGGCGGAGTAGGCCCAATGTGTGGAAACAGGAGCCAGCAGTCTGGGCAGCATGCTCCTTCAGGGTGAGTGCTTGATCCAGACGGATGCTTAAGTTCTTAACAGTGGATTTGGGGGCAGGAGGGGCACCCAGATCAGCCGGCCACCATTCAGGCGTCCATAATAAGGGGGCCACTCCAAAGAGCAAGATCTCCGTTTTCCCAACATTGCACTGGAGGAAATTACTCTTCCTCCAGCGTGAGATGGCTCTCATACCAGAAGAGAATGTCGACTGTACAGAAGGAGTCAGTTTGTCGAATGGAAAAAGCAGCTGTGTATCGTCGGCATAGGATATAGGGGTGAACCCGTATGTCCTCAGGAGATTGGCCAAGGGGGCAACATAGATATTAAACAATGTGGGGCTCAAGCATGAGCCCTGAGGTACTCCCTTGGACAGTTCCATCGGTGCCGAACGATACGGGCCTAGGTTGACGGTCTGGGAGCGCGCAGATAGAAAGCTCGTCATCCACTGAAAGGCAGAGTTTCTTAATCCAATCTCCTTCAACCTCCTGAGCAATATCTGATGTGAGATTGTGTCAAACGCGGCAGATAGGTCCAACAGCACCAGAATTGTCGAGTGGCCCTTATCAAGGGTCATCCTGATGTTATCTGTGACCGCTAGCAGAGCCGATTCGGTGCTGTATTTGGGCCTAAAGCCTGACTGGGAAGGGTCTAAGCAGCCAGTAAGTTTGACGTGGTTGGAGAGATGTTTGTTGATATGTTTCTCCAACAGTTTGCTCAGGAAGGGAAGAAGCGAGATGGGGCGGAGATTGGAAAGATCCATCAAAGGAACCTTGGTGTTCTTACGAATAGGCCTGACCTGTGCTGCTTTCCATTCTGACGGAACGTGACCCTCTCTCAGAGAGAGGTTGAGGAGAAATTCAATTGAGGGAGACAATTGGTGGGCTAGAGAGGTGACAACTTTGGCTGGAATAAGGTCGAGGGGGGACCCTGATTTTACTTTATGGATCAAAGATTCTACCTCTACCGATGTCAGTGGAGGGAAGCACTCTAGAAACTGAGAGGTTGCCTGTACTGGTTGGTCTGGTGTCATTGAGGCCAGGGGTTGGCTTCCTGGAGGGACAATTTTTTCATAGATGAGTTCTATTTTTTGCGAAAAATATTGTGCAATAGCGTTGCATAACGTTTGCGAAGGTGCCTCAGGATTCTCACAGGCCTTAGGGTTGATTAAAGAATGAAGGATGTGATGTAAGATTTTAAGGGTGTTACCAGCCTGGGCTAACTGCGATGCAATATGGGTCCTACGCGCAGTTTTTATATTTTTGTGGTAGCTGGCCAGAGTGGTCAGAAACCGATCTTTTTTCCCTCTTGTCGTGGGTGGTGCGCCAACGTCTCTCATATTTCCTACAGAGTTGTTTCTGTGCTCGCAGCTGGGGGGAGAACCAAGTTGTCTGAGCGCGTTTAGGGTAATTTGGCAGTGATTTCAATGGTACAAGGTGGTCAATAGCCATGGAAACTGCAGAATTGTATTTGGCCAAGGCTTCCTCTATATTGTCAGATGCAATATTTTGAGGTATTAGGAAAGAGGCTTGAAAGCTCTCCGGGGTGATTTTCTGCCATTGCCTGCGGGTGGAATATGTAACAGGGTTAAGTCCCTTCAGCTCTCTTGAGCCCTGTATAGAAAATTCGATTATCGCATGGTCAGACCAAGTTAATTGTTGGGGGGGCTCACATTGAACCCTGGAAGAGTTCGAAAAGATAATATCTAGTGTGTGGCCAGCTATATGAGTAGGGCCTTCATTGAGCTTAGATAAGCCCAAGAGGGCTAGGTCTGTCAAAAGTGTTTGAGAGTCAGCATTAGAGGTGCATTCACTGTGAATGTTAAAATCCCCTAATAGTAAAAAATTACTGCACGCAATCACGTGGGAGGCTATTAATTCGGTGAGTTGTAGTGAGAATTCAGCTAAGGGTCCAGGAGGTCGATAGACTAAAGCTCCATTCCAACTGATTTGGGAGGAGAAATCTATTCGAAAGACTAAGACTTCCATACTGGCATTACAGCGCTGATCCAGAGTGGTGACTTTAATGCTATCTTTGTGCACAATAGCAATTCCACCCCCCACCTTCAGTTGTCGGTCCAACCTAACAACGTTGTAGCCTTCGGGTATAGCTAACGCAATGGAAGGGACAGAGTGAGGCTTAAGCCAGGTTTCGGTCAGGAATTTCAGCTCAGGCTGCGCTGAGGACAATAGATCCCAAACCTCAGTATGATGCTTGGGCAGAGATCGAATATTACATAGCAAACTTTTCCATCCCATCTGTGGCTTATCGTGGGGTTTGCCTATAGCATTGCCGGGAAAGGTGGTGGGTTTAAGGTTGGTAATTCACTTTTCCTCTGTAAATTGGTTTCTCTGACTAGATGGCAATTTGGTCTACATTTTAACCGCACTTGTTACAATACCAGAACCAAAGATACGAATGGTAACATCACCACCTTTATTAAACAGGTTGGAGACGTTCTTGCTCCTTGAGCACCCATGCCAAGGACAGCTGAGACACTAGACATGACTATTGCAGCTAAGTGCGTTTTCTCTTTTCTTTAGACATCTCACCAAGATGTCTTGTTTTCTGACTATTATGGATTTCAAGAGTCCTAATAGGGTAGGGGCAAGAAGACTAGCTCCTTCACCATACAAATACATATTATGAACACTAGCTTGCCTTTATTACAATTTAAAACTTGGCTGAATGAAGATGTGTTATAATAATTCTCAACTTTGTACGGTATGTTTCTTTTTGTTCCCACACAGGCACTACCAGTGAAACCACTCCGCTGAAAACCATGGATCACTGGTTTTGTATCTATATATCATACAAGAGCTTTGCACAACTTCATTTTTTACAGTTGTTTTTGTTTATTTCACTTTTTTCACCAGTAGCACTTTTCTTGATCCTGATGTAAGCTGCGAAACTTTCATAGTCACTGGCTGAAATATGTTGATCCAAATATAGCACGACTGGATCTAATGGATCCGTCATACTTTTTGGTTTTAATCCTAGCACATGGTAGCCAAGATATAAATATGTGTGGTAAACCCTGTAGCTAGATTTATCCCACCTTATCACTTGCACTGCATCCCTCACCGCATCTTGAAACCTCACGTTGGGTTTTAGTAATACCCTTCTTACTTTAAAACATCTCTGAGCTCCTTCCTCTCAGTGAGGGGGTTGTAGCCTGCACCATGACTAGGTTTCATGGTGCAAGGAGGTTCCCCAATGATGAAGCATGCTACCTCTGGTGGGTGAGGGAAACTGTCCTTTAAACGGACGCCTTCATTTTCAGCCTACGCGTTTCTTTCTTTTTAGACCCAAGGGTGCTTTGTGATTTGTTGATTTAGGTATTTGTAACCTTCTACACCAGTCCCCTCCTGCTCCTATTCACTTTCATAATCTGTGAAGGGTTATTTTTACATCAGAATGGATGGACCTTCTTTTGTTTTTTGTAATTTGATGAGTAGGAGGATGGGCCCTTTCGTTGATTTTCTTCTTGCGCCCCTGTTTTTTTGATCTACAAGGTAACCTGGCATAATTTTAAAACACAATTCTTTAAATAAATTTTTTAACTCTCTCTTTACTACATACATTATTTCTAATATTCTAAAGAAGCACTTCAGCAAAAACAAAGCACTTCACACCAACAAATCCAACTATAAACTCTGTCGCAACAGCAGCATTGTTTCCTCCCCGCCAACACAGTGGTCCACCTGCCCGATTTAAAATAGGGTGGACCAAAGGTCTGGCTATGGCGGTGACTACTCTGTCACCGCCGTAGCAAAACTTCTCTGATGGACCAACGGAGTAAGGCCTATTGGAGAATGAGCTATGTGACCGCCCAATTAGAAGGACAGACATATAGATGCTTTTTTACTGCCCGTCACTGCCAGGAAAATCCTGGAGGTAAGAGACAGTAAAAAACACAAAATGCCCCCTCTGCTATGGGAGATAGCTGGCATGGCTCAAGGGAACTATCTTTTTTATTTGTAAAAAGAAAATCTTGCTTGGGTTTTTCTTTTTGAAAATAAAAAAGGAAACCGTTTGGTGCAAGGCTCTGGCATGTTGATGGTGCCTGGCACTAAACTGTGAAAACCATTGACTGGAAGTGCCATGATTGGTGGTCATTTGTAAGTTCGGCAAGCGGTATCTCCATCAGGCGGCAGAATAATTTACTGTGTCGCCATGGAGTAGCAACAGTCCTGCCGCTGATACATAAATTGGCCCCTAAGTCCCAATCAGTCATAGCAGTACACTTTTAAAAAAACAGAACCTCCAGGGGCACTGAGAGACTCATAGGGTGTCAGACACAGGCCATCTATAGGGTCCAGTTCGGCCCCAGTTGCCACCAGCAGGTAGGCACTTCCAGGAAAAGGCCTACTTCAGTTTGTTGACACCCTCTAGCCACTCAGGTGGTGAGCCAGCTGACCCTTGGGATCCATACCTTTGTCCTTGCTATAAAAAGGAGCAAGTTCAGTACTTCAAGGCTTCTCTCAGGTTCCAGATAGCAGGTCCAGTCCACTTCTAATGTTCCCTAGGCCCAGGAAATGTTTTTGATGTGGGTTCCTGGCAGTGCCACAATTCTGCCTGGAACCAGCCAGTAGGTGGGGTGACTCTTGGACACTCCCTAACTAATTGATTAAAAGTTCCTAGATCCGCTCAACTCACTTTTTCCGTACTTCCTGTTTTCTTTACTGTAAACAATCCCAAAATGTCAAATGCCAGGGCACTTTCAAGATGATGAAAGTCTTTGGCAACACTAAACTTGGGATCTGAGGGCTTGAGTGTGTGTGGGAGTGTAGAAGGGAAATTACCAGTGTCCTCCCACATCTAAAACTAATGTCCATTTGGAGGCAGGAACTTTACCCACAACAAACCCAGAGACAGATGTCTAATAGGAAAAAAACAGGGTCCTTCACCAACCAGGTAGGAGATCCACAAGAATTGTCTTGGCATCCTGTTCTGTTAATTTCAAGTGTACACCAAGTGTCACAGGTGGCTCAACAGACCTGCCAAGTAGGATTTGACAGTGTGGTGTCACCGGATCCCGACATCCCTCACTCTGAATATTCTGTGGAGTTCAGTAGAGTAATCTCTGGCATTCAGGTTAGTCTATTGGTTGCTCTTAGTAGGAATTTCACACCTTGTTCACACCTTTTCGAGGATGACCACATGTTGAAAGAAGCTCAAAAGCTAATGGAGATTAGTGTCCAGGAACTCTAGGCAGGAAAGGTAACTTTCTAAAAGTTACTTTTCCATAATGTTTATTAAAAACCTGACTTCACCATTAATTGGATTTTTAATAACTTTGAAAAACAGCTGTTTAATTGCTTGTCTAGCTTGCCCTTCACCGAGATACAGTGCTAACAGTTTAATTAAGCTTAGGCGGAGTTCACGGAGTTCCGTGCTGCGGAACTCCGCGAAGTGACCCAAAAACTCTGCCGCGCTACGCGGAGTTCCGCAAGCGGCTTGGTCGTGCCTGTTTGCATTGATTTTCAGCGCCGGATGTTTGTCCTGCGCTGGAAAATCAATGTGAAGGGCACCATGCGCAGCGAAAAATGGCGCTGCTTCTTTTCTCCACAATGGAGGGGCGACGTGTCACCCCATAATGGATGCACAGCCTTCATTATCATTGCATTCACTGCTTCTTTTCTGCCACTCGAGTAGATTTTCTACTCGAGTGGCAACTTTCTCAACATGAACAGAAGGTTTCTCAACGCAAGCAGTCGCGAGTCGGCCACCCATGGCCGCCCGCATTGGGAAATCCAAGCGCCCTCATTGAGTAATCTCGCAGGGAGGTGAATTTTTCTCGCTCGCTAACATGACACTGGGGCGTGCAAGAGAGGAAAAATACTTCTCTGCGGAGTGCAGAAAACTCTGCAAACTCTGCACATTGAGTTCACCGCCAGGACTTAATTTTAATCCATAATCTTATTTTCTACATAGGAGAGCTAGACCTGTCACAGTGAAAATAGCCTTTTGGGCCTTGTCACTGTAGGGACATGGTAACAATATTTTCTATGTGCCCCACTTTTAAATACCACACACCCTTTCTTATGGGCTGCAAGACCTACATAGGAGTGACTTACTAATATGTAAAAGAATGGTTTTCTCCTGTCAAAAAGGGGTTATTTTGACACCTCATTCTGCACTGCAGTAGTCAGGCAACTCAGGGTGGACCTGCAGTCGTGTTTGCCCCACCATTGTAAAGGGACGCACAATAGGTTCTCCAGTCCACTAGTGTCATTTAACTTCCAGGCCCTGAGTACATGTTCTACATCATTTACTAGGGACATATAGAGAAGTTAAATAAGCCAATTAGGAACAAGCCAATGTAACTATGGTTAAAGGGGGAGCACAGGCACTTTACCTCTAGTTACCAGGGGTAAAGTGCATTGAGGTTTAAAGCCAGCAAAAACATAGGGTCCAACAAAATTCCAAAAATTGGGGGTGATAATGCTGAAAAGGCAGCTTTCCTATATAAGGATAATATGCACTAAGCTTGAGGTTTTGAGCACTGCATTTGGTGTACAAGTTATCATTTGTATGGCTTGTGTCAGTTATCAATTATGGTCCTAACCATAATTTGCAAATATAGTAATATACATCAAATAAAAAAAAATGCTAATCCAACACTAATTCATCCAATCCATCATGGTTTCACACATATGGGAAAATATTGCACATCATGCAGAATCATTTTATTAGTATCATTGCCAACAGTAAAGCCCAAATGGCCAAATAATCAATCAATCAATCAATCAGGGGTTTGTTAAAGCGCGACTACTCACCCATAAGGGTCTCAAGGCGCTAGGGGGGGGTGCAGGTTCCATCCATCAAGGAGAGGGTCTGTCGAAGAGCCAGGTTTTGAGGTTTCTTGCAAAGATGGGGAGCGATGTTGTCTGTCTGAGGTGGAGCGGAAGGGCGTTCCATGCTTTGGCCACGAGGAAGGAGAAGGAGCGGCCTCCCGATCTGGTCTTTCTGGTGCGGGGGACCACGGCATAGGAGAGCTGGGCTGATCATAGGGTCCTTTGGGGTGCGTGGAATTTGAGTCGGCTGTTCAGGTATGCTGGTCCGGTGCTGTGGAGGGCCTTGTGTGCATGGGTGAGCATCTTGAAGGTGATTCTCGCCTCGACAGGGAGCCAGTGGAGTGTGCGCAGGTGCTGAGAGATGTGGCAGTGTTTTGGCAGGTTGAAGACCAGTCTTGCGGCGGCGTTCTGGATGTTCTGTAGCTTGCGGGTGAGGTTTTTGTTTATTCCGGCATAGAGTGCGTTGCCGTAGCCGAGTCTGCTGGTGACCAGGGCGTGAGTGACGGTCTTTCGGTGTTCGAGGGGGATCCATTTGAAGGTCTTACGAAGGAGGCGGAGGGTGTGGAAGCAGGAAGACGAGACAGAGTTGATCTGGCGGTCCATTTTGAGCTCTGAGTCCAGGATGATTCCCAGGTTGTGTGCGTGGTCCGTGGGGGTTGGCGGGTTTCCGAGGGCGGGGGGCCACCAGGTGTCGCTCCAGGCATCGGGGTTTGGGCCCATGATGAGTACTTCTGTTTTGTTGGTGTTTAGTTGTAGGCAGATGTTTTTCATCCATTTGGCGACGGCTTCCATGCCTTCTCGAAAGTTGCGTCTGGCGGGGTTGGGCTCGTTGGATAGGGAGAGGATGAGCTGGGTGTCGTCTGCGTATGACACGATGTTGAGTCCGTAGGTTCTGACGATGGGGGCGAGTGGAGCCATGTAGACGTTGAAGAGCGTCGGGCTGAGGGAGGAGCCCTGGGGGACTCCGCAGGTGGTAGGTGTGGGGTCCGAGAGGAAAGGGGGGAGTCTGACCCGCTGCGTCCTGTCGGAGAGGAAGGAGCGGATCCAGTCGAGGGCCTTGTCCTGGATTCCTGCGTCGTAGAGTCTGCGTATTAGGGTGTGGTGGGAGACTGTGTCGAACGCCGCTGATAGGTCGAGGAGGATGAGGGCTACTGTTTCTCCTTTGTCCAGTAGGGTGCGGATGTCATCTGTTGCGGCGAGGAGGGCGGTTTCCGTACTGTGGTTTTTTCTGAAGCCGGATTGGGAGGAGTCGAGGATGTGTGTTCTTCAATGAATGTGGCGAGTTGGATGTTGATGGTTTTCTCGATGACTTTCGCTGGGAACGGGAGCAGGGAGATGGGTCTGTAGTTTTTGAGGTCAGTGGGGTCCGCTGAGGTTTTTTTTAGGAGGGGGTTGACCTCGGCGTGTTTCCAGTCGTCGGGGAGCCAGGCGGTCGCCAGGGAGCGGTTGATGGTGTGGCGGAGCATGGGTGCGATGGTGTCGGCGGCTCTGTTGAAGATGTGGTGGGGGCAGGGGTCCGTGGGGGCCCCTGAGTGGATTGACTTCATTGTCTTCAGTGTGTCTTCGGTGGTGAGGGCTGTCCAGTCGTCAATCGCTGGTTTCCGGGTGTCGGGGGTGGTTGGTGAGGGTTCAGTGTGTTGGTTGTCTTCGTCGAAGTTGTCGTAGATGCTCTTGATTTTGTGGTGGAAAAAGGTGCTGAGTTTGTCGCAGAGGTCTTGTGAGGGAGGGATGTCGGTAGACTCGCTAGTGGGTTGGGCGAACTCCTTGATGATGCTGAAGAGTTCCTTGCTGTTGTGCGCGTGGGTGGAGATTCTGTCTTCAATCGCTTTTTTCCTCGTTTCTCTGATGAGTTGATGGTGGGCGTTGGTGGCGGCTCTGAAGTTGTCGTGGGCTTCTGTGGATTTGGTGTTCCTCCAGGCCTTTTCGAGGCGGCGGCATGTGCTTCTGGACTCTCGAAGTTCGGTGGTAAACCATCTGGCTTTCTTGGCACGGATATTGTTGTTTTTCTTGAGGGGGCTATGGTGTTGGTGCTGTCCGAGATCCATCTATGCAGGGTTCGGGCTGCGGTGTTGGGGTCGTCGTTTTCCGTGATGGTTGGGGTGGAGTTGTTGAGTGAGGAGGTGAGCTGGTCGTCGGTGATTTTGGTCCAGTTTCTTCGTGGAAGCAGGTGCTGGTGTCTGTGGATGGTGGGTGTTCTGAAGGTGAAGTGGACGCAACGATGGTCGGTCCATGGGAGTTCGGTGGTGTGGCTGAAGGTGATGGAGTTTCCTGTAGTGAAGAGGGGGTCGAGGGTGTGTCCTGCTGAGTGCGTGGGCTCGGTCACGATCTGGCGCAGTCCAATGTTGTGGAGGTTGTCCAGGAGGGATGTGGTGTTGGGGTCCAGTTGGTTGTCGAGGTGGAAGTTGAGGTCACCCAGCAGGGTGTAGTTGGTGGATGCGATGGCCTGCGGGGAGATAATGTCCGTGATGGAGTTGGCGAAGGGTCCGCGGGGTCCAGGGGGTCGGTAGATGAGGGTTCCTCGGAGGGTGGCGGTGGGGCTGGCCAGTATCTTGAAGTGAAGGTGTTCCATCAGTTCTGTGGGCTCGTCAGGGAGTGTGCTCAGGCGGAGGCTGGATTTGTGGACGATGGCGATTCCTCCTCCTGGGTGGGTGGGCGGTCCTTCCTGGAGATCTTGTATCCTTGGGGGATGGCGATGGCGATGTCCGGTCCCGAGGTGGTGTTGGTCCAGGTTTCGGTGAAGAACGCTACGTCCGGGGTGGTGCTGTCGAGGAGGTCCCAGATTTCTGTGGCGTGTTTGTGGAGGGATCGGACGTTGAGGAGGATGCATTGCAGGGTCTTCGGTTCGGTTGTGTTCTTGTGGGCGGGTTGTGCTGGATCCGTGTTCTTGGCGGTGCTGCAGGTGTGCCGGCAGTGGTGACAGCTGAAGGGTCTGTGGGAGTCGGCTGGTGATGCTAGCTTGCAGTTGTTGTTGCGGCCTGGGTTGAGTGCGTGGAGTGCTGCTGGGTCGTAGCGTTGGTGGGGCGGAGGTCCAGGGTTCCTGGCGCTGGTCGCGGTCGGGTCGCGGACGGGCGCAGACGGGCTTGCCTTTGACGCGCCTTCGGCGTGCCAGCGGCCGCTGTGCGGCCGCGCAGTGGCCGCCATTAAGTAGGGGTCGGGGAGGGCTGGACAGCTGGGAGGCGGGGAGCGGGAGGGGAGCTGGATTGGGCCGGTCGCGCTGGGGGAGGGGCCGCAGGGGCAGCAGCGGCGGGGAAAGGTAAAGGGAGGAAATAAGGGATAAAGAAAAAAGGGAAAATAGGCAGAAATAAGGCACAGAAGAGCAGAGATGCAGAAAGGAGAAAGATAAAAGAGGGTAGAAAAACGAGTGAAAACTAGTGAAAGGGCAGAGCGAGAGGAAGGGAAAATGAGCAGAAATAAGGCACAAAAGAGCAGAGATGCAGAAAAGTGCAGAAAGGTGAAAGATAAAAGAGGGTAGAAAAACGAGTGAAAACAAGTGAAAGGGCAGAGCGAGAGGAAGGGAAAATGAGCAGAAATAAGGCACAAAAGAGCAGAGATGCAGAAAAGTGCAGAAAGGTGAAAGATAAAAGGTAGAAAAACGAGTGAAAGAGCAGAGTTAGAGGAAGGAGACAGAGGTCCACTGGACCACCAGGGATGAGGCGCAGGGAAACCTGCGGGTGGAGGAGGGCCTCGATCACCAACACTCGAGAGTGCAGGGGCAGGCCTCACTTAATGGTGGAGCTGCGAGGGTGGGAGAGCAATTTCACTGACAATGAGTCAGTGGTCTTGCTCCACATGAATGACAAATCAAATTATTATTTTCCTATTACTGAAAACTAAAAGAACATTCAAAAGAAAAGTTAAAAGATCCCTTATTTTGGTCTACATAAGGCCATTGTCCAATAGGTATACTGCTTTTATAGATTATGTATGGAATTTGTCACAGTTTAATACCAATATTAACTTGCCAGTACTAGTATTCTGTTTTCCACATGAGATATTTTTTTCACACTCATTTCAGTTGATTGAAAGAACACAGAGATGAAGATCATTTTGTTCTTGCTAATCCAGCAGCATTTGTACAAGAACAGTTTTAGTCTACTGCACTTCCTTTCTGAGAGGGCTTGTATTCGCTGTGACTTCTTATGTTCATGCTCCTGTGCTGTGAACTTTTTAACCTGCTTCACTTCTGATGTTTTCGCATATTGGATGTGCCAAAGGAATATAAACCTCTGAGCCACTGTCTCAACATGCTTGCATGTATTCCTTTTTACTTTGGGAGGGGTGAAAAACACCTACACAAACTGGTTTACTGTGCAGATGTCTCCACAGAGGATATGATGTCATTTTCTTTCTCTTTTTCTCCATCCTGAGATAACCAGCTCTCTCTAAGAATCTGTGGCTATTATTTATAGTTCTGGGAACAGAAACCAGAAAAAGTCCTGACATTTGCAGATATGGAATGGACTGCTCAACACACACTTTAACCCATATACCCTCCATAATCAATACAATACTTTGCCAATCACTCAGGAAAAAAAGCTTTCTACCAAGAGAAAAACTTGGTGGGTGGTGCTGGTTATGATACGTGTTGCATGTTGCATGCAATAACTGGTGAATTTAATTGATTTCACCAGTCTATGTTCACTGAATCAACTAACTTTTGACAGATTTTTCGGTGAAAATATACCCAAAATTTATAGAGAGAGTGATAGTAAACATAGCGGGTAATCATGTAACATGTTCACATATTGGTATTGAGTTATTCTGGTGACATCATAAGTCAGGAGGTCAAAGGCTGAGTTTTATGTATATATTTCACCAGAGTCCAAAGATAGCAATATAGGATCATATTACATTTTTCCCAACATGTATTTGTTTATATTGAATATTAATTTTGGGAAGTAAACTGGAAAATGGGGTTTCCTCCTTTTTTGAATTTTATGATAAGACAATACAGCTAAGAGCACAAGACTACTAAATTACATTAATATGTTAAATGTACCTATTTAATGACAATTGTAATATTATATTGACAAATTCGAAGTATAGGTAAAGAAATACAAAAGGGAGGGAATTCAGATATATCTTAAAAGAGCTGCACATTTTAACTTCAAATTCCTTACATATCAAGCAATTCATATAACCTATTTGTAATACTTATTAGAAATATAATGCTATATAATCATCAAACGGCTTTCAAAATAAGCGATACGTAGATATTGTAAACTACACCCGACAGAGTCAGATTAGCACCTCTTCTAGTAAAAATTATCCGTGACCACCATGCATGTATTGATAATAATTTTTCCAATTGAAAGTAATTGATTTTAAAGCAGCAGAGACTAGAAAGTATAGAAGTTTGCTATTTCAATCAGATAATGTTTTTTCAATATGAAAACTTTAGGGAGACTTGCACATTATACTGACCCAAGTTGTATTGTTAAAACTGATCACATATGGGTTAAACAAGTGTTTAGAGGCAAGATGGTAGCAGAATGTGAGCCAATAGCCTTGAATAAGCATTCAGTATATCATGTGATATTGGTGAAAATTGTGAGTGGTCTGGAGTCTTATCTTACCTTAGACATGACCAGCTACCATCGAAGACTATTGACTGTTTTTTAGGCTCAATTTATTTCCACAGCTTTTGCCCTCTAATCATAGTTGTTATAAGGATTCCATGCTGCCCTTGTGTGAATGTGACAATGTCTCTATTAATGATACTTTGCCTATAGTTATGATTTGCCTGAGATATAACAATTTGTGCTATAAATTCATATGCCCACATTTGATGCCCATTAATTTTAATCAAGTGAGACCTGCGTTATTTTTTTTACAGTTCTTAACTACCCCCACAGTTTGTTATTTTTTATCATGGTGTCTTTCTGGTATTTTAAAGCAAGTTAAATGATAATTTGTGTTGATGTCATCATTCTTATAATGTATCTCACTGTGTTTGACTTTATGATTTTATTTTTAAAATTGAATAAAGTATATATTGATTGATTGATTGAATCAGACAAATTTGTAGAAAGTAAAACAGGTTTACAAATCAGCATGAAAGATTATCTGAGATATTAAATATTTTTGTAATGACATCCCAAACCTTCTTCCAAAACTTATAAACAATATAACACTCATATAGCATATGTCTTAATGAACCTGGGTTCAAATTACAATGGCAACAATTAGGAGAGTTTAAAAGTTTTGCATTGAACAACTTCAAAGGACTCCATAGACAAATAATATGAAAGAATTGGTTTGGTAGAAAGGCACAGGCAGCCTTCCAGAGATATTATTGGACCATATTTTCTTCCATATGTCCTGAGAAACAGATCTACCCAGTTCTTTATTCCAAAAAGTAGAGAGAGAGATAATATTATCTCCTGTAAAATGTTAATTTTTTTTATAAAACATTGACACTGCATGTGATGATGTCGCTATTGTTTGAATGTAGATTTCTAAATCAGGCATGACATTTGGAGGAAAATTGTTGGGAAATAAACCCAGGATTGAATTACATAAAAGTTCATGTTTAGAAATCTCTGAAGGAAACAAAACAAATTTTTGTTTTAATTCATCAGAAGTTTAAAAAGTGTCATTATAATATAAATTTTTTATATAAAAAATACCAGCTTTTATCCATGATTGCCAAAATTTTGTAGTTTGAGCAAGTTTTAACAACGGATTATACCATAATGACATATTTTATGTATGTGAAATAGGAGATTGAAAAAAAGAGTCTAAGTCCTGTAATATTAATTTGGTAGATTTCTGAATGATGGATCTTTTTAGTAGTGAGACAGAAATAGACATAGGGCCTGATTACGAGTATGACGGTCCTAAGACCGCCCTACCACGTTGGTGGTCTGACTTCTGCCAACTAGGCGGTCCAACCACCTAATTACAAGTTGTGCGGTGGAACCACCGCAAAACCACCTCAGGCCACAGCTTCCCTTAAAAGCTGAGCTTCCATGGTAGCGGCGGCGGGGATAGCAGTGGACAATGGATGGGGTGCAGGCATGAGCACCACCATCATAATTACGACCTGCTGTTACGTCAACCTTTTCATGAGGGGAAGCCACCATAAAAAGGTTGGTGGAAAGGCAGGTTTTGGGGGTGAAAAAATCTCCAGGGTGAGTGTGCCCTAGAGGGATGTTCATGGTGACACCTAATGTGTGCCCCAATGCCATCTGCATGGTTGTGCGCACCTTTGCTCCTGCAGACTGTGTTGCAGGGAAACAGTGCACCTGACCACCCAGATGCACTTCAGCATGGGCGGCATTGGCTGCAGCTTTTTCCTAGAGGCGCAGCATGCCGGCACCATGACTGTGCCATAGCAAGCCCACCAGCGCCATAGTTAAGTTGTAATGCAGCAGCCGGGATGCCGCCGGCTTGGTACCGTTATTTTGACCACCGCTGCTGCAGGCTGGCGGTCTTCCCACCGGGGTCATAATCTGACCCATTGTTAGATTTGGAATTCCCTTCCCTTTGACGCATCCGACATGTTGTTTTAGGTTAGCAGTGTGTGGCTAAATAACATGCACTGATGCCCGCATTCTGTGGCCTGCTAAGTTACGCCTGCAATATCAAGGCCTCGTTGGCTAATGTACCTCCATATTGGATTTCACAATCCTTGTTAGACTGTCTGCTTTGCGTTTATGTTAGGTCCAGAACTGAAATTGCATGCTTCAGCAGAACATTGCATTTCGTTATATTTTCTGTTCATGTTCAAGGCTGCAGCCCGACTCGCTAATGAGAACGAGATTGTTTCACATTCCATTGTACACACTTCATTCTGTTCCCACATTGGGAGACGTTGAGGTTCGGCACAGCGGCCTTGGGCCGCTGATAACACATCCCACTGGCAGGTGCTAGCTCATCTCTCTGTGCCTCCTTTGTTTGTGTCCGTCTCCGGCCGGTAACTTTCCACTGTGGGCGTGGCCGAAGTCTCCTGAAAGGTTTATCATCTATTAGCAAATGTTGGGATGTCAGTCCTCTCGTCGCACTCCTTTGGGTGAGGTTCTGACGGGGCTCCTCTGCAGAGATTTATGAATAAACACTGTAACTTTGCATTCTCTGGGGGCGTGGCCTGACAACATGGCCGGCTAGTCGCATACCTGCGCTGCTCCTGCCCCAACGGTCGAAATCCTGCAAGAATCCTGGCGGAATCGTGACCTCCGACACACCGAGCGGCGGCGGATGCCCCCCCGACCCCGAGGGTCCCGGTCGTGATGAGAGAAGACGGCCCGCAGTCAGAGGAATCACCCTCGGGCCTCAGGAGACCAGTCGGGATACTGTTCTTCAAGATGGCGGCCCCGGCTTGTCCCGAGAGGTAGGGATCGCCGTGTGCGGTCCCCGTTTACTCGCGGGCTGAAGGCTTGCATTTGGGACCCAGCCGGACCCTCTGCCCTTGCTGAGTCGCCTGGAGGCCGCTGGAGGAAGTGCCGGGGTGGAGAGACTGCCGTGGTTCGCCCGGCCGACGTGACCCCAGAGGCCCGGGCGCGCGATCCACGTGAGCCCGGTGCTGTGTGACTGCCGCGATCGGCCTGCCCTGCCCCCTGCCGAGGACGCCTGGGCGTGTCGCGGGGGGCCGCCGTGGAGTCCGCGCGGCTGAATGGACGTTTGGAATGTGGGATTGAGGCTCCTGTACGAGGGGTGAGGATACCCTCACTCTACTGCGGCATTACCTGCGACGAGGGGGCCGTGCGGCCCGGGACGGTGACCGGCGGCTGGGGGCTCCCGCTCCGCGGATCAGCGGAGGTCCTGCTCGGCCGCGAGCCTGGAGAGGTGACCGGAGGTGTGAACAAGTGGCACAGATCAAAAATTAGGCCGGTGGTGACAACTAACTGACCCTGGACACCGAATGAGGCGGACTGAGAGGCAATTACCCTATTGAAGCCTGTGGCTCCAGGGGCAGCGCAGAGCGCCTGAGCGACATCCTCGAATCCAGGTTGCCCTCTGGGCCAGTCCCTGCATCATCATCCTCCGAGTGGGAGATCACCAGGGAGCGCCTTGTGCCATTTGCGCTGGACATGGGGAGAGATAGAACCCTTAGAGATGCCCAATCCAACAAAATTATGCAGTACACGGTGCCGGGCCCAACCTCCGCTGACCGCCTCAGAACGGATCCGGAGCAGATATCACACCAGGGTACAGCGGCCCGCGACAAGTCCGACATTCTGGAAGCTATACGGGAATCCTGAGTGGCGCTTGAGTCCAAAATGGATGGGATGGCCATGGACATCAACCATCTGCGCCTGGATCTCAGAAAGGTGGCGGATCGGGTTACCACCACTGAAGGAGACCTGAACACATTGCAGACCGAGGTCCAACAACTGAGGGCGACAGTAACGGCCCTCCAGGAGCACACAGCCCGTCTTGAGGATAGAGCAGACGACGCAGAGGGGCGGTCAAGGAGAAACAACCTCCGTTTTTTGGGCTTTCCGGAAAAGGCGGAGGTACCGGCAGCAGACCTATTTCTGGAAGGTTGGATTGGCTCAACATTCCCAAACCTCAGACTCTCCAAGATGTTTGCAGTGGAAAGAGCCCACCGCTCCCTTGGCCCCCGCCGAAACCCGGGTCACCATCCAGAGCCCTGATTGCTCGATTGTTCAACTTTAGGGACCGGGACACGATCCTGCAATTTATTCGCACAAATGGCCCACCCCGGTTTGAGAACCACGATATCCACATTTACCCGGACTACACAAAAAAAGTACATGATCTACTAAATGACTTCTTGGGTGTCAAACGTCGATTGCGAAACCTCAATATCAAATATAGTTTAATGTTTCCGGCCAGGCTCCGTGTGCAATATGAGGACAAGGTTCACTTCTTTGGTAACCCACAGGAGGTAACGGACTGGATGGACTCACTGGGCCTGGCTGGACGGGACCACAACCAAGGCTGGCAAGAACAGAGGAGGAGGAGTGGTCGACAACGGAACCAGCGAAGTCACAATGAGGAGCAGAGACCCAGGGTGCGTGACTTGTGAGACGGAGGGCACATCATGGTGGGACCGGATGGCACCCTACTAACGGAGATGGAGGCGATCCCGACGCAGAACCAGTTCTCTCCATTATGTCTGGTGCAGGAAACGCAGTCGGAGCTGGGGGGCGCCACCAGCCCAGTCGATGGGGGCTCCTGAGTCACTTGAGGGGCGGACACTGAATTGAGACCTTAGGGTTCGGGGTCATTGCAACTGTAAATACGGGATTTGGCCTGAAGGGCACTTGACTCTGATGCGGGGCTCATGCGAGAGGGCCTCGAGCCCAGAGACAATAGGGGGAGGGGGGGCTGGAAAAGTTTTTGAGGAGGAGGCACTATTCCGCCAACCTACACTTTAGATACCCCAGCTGTAGTGCGCTGAGGCGGCCTGGCTAGACCACCAGTCGGGCGGGGCCGCGCGGTGCCAGTCAGTTTGGCTGTATAGTTGAGACCGGGAGGGTTACCTTGCTTAGGAAAGTTCTTCAGTTCATAGTCATTACTTCAAGTTGGGGAGGGTGATCTAGGGGGTGGGTGGAGCTATGGGGCGGGGTCCTGAGTCCTCAGACCAGGGTTGGGTTATGAGAATGAAGTACTACTGCCTGTGGGTGGGGGGAGATGGGATGGGGGGGCGCAATGTTGTGTTTTTCAGTTTAATGCTGGGTCTGGTCTATGCCGAGTCGCTAGAGGTCAGGAGAGAATACAGCGCGGGGGGTCACACTGCAACACTATTGAGGGTCCCCCACACGACCGACGGGTGCCGCCGCACCCACAGCCGCCGACTCATGCCAGGTGACACACAAAAGTATAAATTTATAACGTGGAATGTCAGGGGGCTCAATAATGTGGTCAAACGGATTCGGGTGGCGACGTATCTCAGGAGGTATGGGATAAGTATAGCCCTGCTCCAGGAGACGCACTTATGGGGAGACTGTCTTAAATATGTCCAACGCAGATGGAGAGGCCAGTTTTTCGCAACCTCCTATTCAGGGTTTGCTAGAGGAGCGCTTTATTTGGGTGGCGCCAGGAGTTCCCTTTAAGGCTATAAACACTAGACAAGATCCAGATGGGAGATACGTGATCGTGGAGGGGACACTAGATGGGCGATGCTTATGTTTGGTAAATGTTTATGCCCCGAATAGTGATGATGGAGAGTTTCTGAGTCGAGTCTTGGGGCAGCTGGATCTGGATCCAGATACAGAGTTGATTGTTGCAGGAGACTTTAACTGTGCCCTTGATGGGGAGTTAGACAGACACCCCCCCAAACTGGATGCCAAACCTAAAGTGAGAGAGGCTATAGGCCAGATGCTCCAAAATTATCGCTTACTGGATATATGGCGACACCGCAACCCCTGCCGTCGGGTGTACTCGTGCCACACACCTGCTGCCAATACCTATAGTAGGCTAAATTATTTTTTTATTCAAATGACTTCTGCTCATCAGATAGGCTAGACGCAATACCTGGCCCGCTATCTGTCTGACCACTCCCCCCCTGTTAATAACGTACTCTCTGGGCCAGCCGAGATCCAAGGTACCACTATGGAGGCTAAACACTGAAGCCTTTGCAGACCCGACCTATAAAGATGCAAAACAACAGGGCTAGATGTCTATTTTGATGTGAACTGGGGCACGGCCAGCACTAGGGCGTTCGAATGGGACGCGATGAAGGTTGTGATACGGGGGGTCTGTATGTCCACGGAGGTGGGGGTTAAGAAAGTGCTGGAACGGGATCTACACCACCAGGAGGAGCGCTTGGCAGCTCTAGAGAAAGAGCTTCCCACGGACAGGGAGGGGCCGGCTAAATGGGCGGAATTGCGACGGAAGATAGGGTACATTTGGGACTCACTAGGCAAATTTAATAGAACTGCGAGCAAACGCCGATGGTATACGGAGGGGGACAAGGCCGGGCGCCTTCTAGCGTGCCTCATTAGGATGGAGACTCAGCCTCACCCGATTTTGACAATAAAAAATGAACATGGCCATATGGTTTATACCCAACACGAGATCAATAGGGCATTCGTAACCCATCTGCAAAGAATATATTCCGTGCCCCAATCCCCCACCACGCCTCAGGCTGTGGAGGCCTATCTTGCCGGGGTGGCACTGCCCTGCATAGACCCTGAGAGTCAGGAGTCCTTGGGGGCCCCTTTTCGAGGGGAAGAGATACGGGCAGCGATCGCCCATTTGCAGACCGCTAAGTCCCCCGGGATGGGGGTCTTGATTCCTAAACTCCTGGAAATCACGGTGGAAGCTGGCGAAAGCGGCATACTCCCAGATTCTATGCGCGAAGCATTGATAGTGATGATCCCCAAACCGGGGAAGGACCTCCTGCTCCCTAGTTTGTATAGGCCAATTTCCATGCTGAACGTGGATCTTAAAATTATTAGCCAAGTGCTGGCAAGTAGGCTCCTCCCATATCTCCGGCAACTGGTGCATGATGACCAGTCAGGTTTTATGCCAGGCAGGAATACATTAAGGAATATCCGCCGCCTCGCACACGTTATGCAATCATTGGAGGGAAGTGCCCAACAGAGCGCCTTAGTGTTCCTAGATATCGAACAAGCGTTCGATTCGATCCGCTGGGAATATTTATGGCAGGTGCTTCTAAAAATGGGGGTGGGCGAGGGTTTCGTAAATTGGGTAAAATTGCTCTATGCTTGGCCGGTGGCGAGGGTTCGCACGGGATGGTACGTGTCGGACACAATGTCCATAGAAAGGGGGACGTGGCAGGGATGCCCACTCTCCCCCTTGCTGTTCGCCCTGGCAATGGAGCCATTGGCATGTCATCTCCGTGGGGTACTCCAGGGGCGGGGCATTCGAGTGGGCGGTACGGAACATATTTTATCACTGTACGCCGATGATGCTTTAGTATACTTGCGCCAGCCGACACAGTCATTGCCGTTATTGTTTGCTGCACTGACTCAATTTGCCGGAGCCTCCGGGCTTTACATTAACAAAGCAAAATCACAACTATACGCGATTGGGTCAGCGGACGAGTGGGACGTTGTCCAGCTCCCTGAGATGGGACTTCCATGGGTAGCTTACACACTGCGCTATCTTGGGATATGGATAAGCAGAGATGAGACCACCTTTTATCAACACAATATGGGGAGGATACTAAGGGGTCTCCGGGGCAGAATTGCCTTCTGGAACACACTCAAACTCTCCCTGATGGGAAAGATCGCCTTGATAAAGATGGTGGTTCTGCCTAGATGTCTCTTCATAATGCAGGGTTCCTTTTTTGAACTCCCGCATCGGGTATTTAAAGAATTGGATGCACTGCTGATCCTACTGCTCTGGAATGGGAAACGCTGTCGGGTTAGCCTAGAGGTCATGAAGCGTAGGTGGGGCAAACGAGGTTTAGAAATCCCAGATTTGGAACTTTATTACTTTGCATCGCAACTACAACATGCTATAGCCTGGTTGGACACGGACCCCTCCTGGGAAAGGTCCTTACTGGCAGACACTTATGGAGACCGACAGTTAGGCACACTTCTCTGGTGGGCGAGGGGGCAACGGGAACACTGTCCTCCGCTGGTGCGGCTCTTAGCTGCAATATGGAACCGAGTGGTCCGAAGACTTATCCGGGATCGGCCGTTTGCCCCAGAGGCAGATTTCTGGCTTATGCCGCCCTTCGCTCAAATTGAGCGGGTTATGTTGACTGACAAGTGGAAAGATGGGGGCTACCTCATGCTGTCTGACCTCTATCCGGACAACAAATTCATTACCTATCAGGAGGCAGTGGCTACCTTTGAGCTGGGGTCAGGGCAATTCCTGCAATATGCTAAAATAGCGGCTACGGCTCGGCAATTATGGCCTTCGTTCCCAGAGGCCCCGGGGCACATCCATACCCTGGTCAGTATGATCACCATGGCTGGGGGGCGGAAGTTTGTCACCCACCTATATAGGGCGCTGAGGGAAGATAAAAAGTCTGGAACCCTTAAAATAGAAGAGAAATGGCAGCAGGTGTGTCCGCAGGAGATTACGCCGCGGGACTGGGAGAAAATTCATGAGAGTGTGCGGAAGGTGTCGGTATGCAATCGATTTAAGCAAATCCAGTATAACATAGTACATATGACCTACCTCTCACCCAGGCGGCTCCATGCCATTGATAGTTCTAGAGATCCACATTGCCCTAGATGCCGCCACGTTCGGGTGGACTTTCTGCATATGGTGTGGACCTGTCCAACAATTCAGACGTACTGGATGGCGGTCCTAGAGGACCTAAACAGAATAACAGGGTGGACGATTGCCATGGATGCGCGCTCTTGTCTCCTGGGCCTGATTCCTCGTGATCCTAAACGCAAGACAAGTAGGCGGTTCCTGGTTTTGGGACTTGTTATAGCTAGGCGGCATATTGCGATCCATTGGTTAACCCAGCAAGGGCCCCTAGTGGCAAAATGGAAAACTGACTTGAGGGAGTGGGCTCTGGCCGAGGAGGGGCATATGCGTAACACTAGGAGAGATGACAAACTACCCGAGGTACTGCTGGCGTGGGGAATGATGGTCCAGGAGATAACGGGACAGGCCCCACATTCCACACAGGTATCATCAGAGGGGACGACTTCCCTCAGAGGGGAGTCCCAAAGCCAGGGGGGGAGGCGTGAGGAGACGCAGAATGGGCTTTGAGATACAGGACCTCAAGTTATACAGACCTGGCAGGGGGAGGGGGATGGAGAGGGGGATGTTGGGGGGATTGGGGGCTGGGGGGTTGAGGGTGGGTTTAGTTACAGTTGGGTTATCATGAAACAAAGCAACGAAGCAAACCATGTTAGATTGGAAAACTTCAGGGGAAAGAGTATAGGTTTAAATTCCTGAGTTTGTTGTTGGAATGTTCACTGAATTGGCTGATTGTAGATGAGATGTGTAATTGTATATGAACATGGTCTACAGATCTGGCAGAATAAACTAATAAAGAAATTTTTAAAAACAGTTTGCATTCTCTACTGTCTGATCGACTCTTCATTTGGGAAGGCATAGCAGGTGGTCATTAGTACCCGCGTGGCCCTAGAGGGCTGCGTCCTTCAGTCGGTGCCTGAACAGGGACTCCGCAAAAGGGTCCCCTCACCCATAACCGGGTCGTAGGGGCCGGGTGGTGTCTGGTCGGTCGGGCGGATCAGGAGGCCCTCACATACAAGACCGAGTTTGGTTCTGGCTCCGCCCCCCCGATCAGACGGATCCTCGGCTAGTGGCCCTTGGCCGGGGTCCTAAAGGCGAAACCCTGGAGTTGACCGTTTGGTCTGAAGAGTCGGCAGTGGAGAATAACTTGCTTGACCTGTGTGCACCGGGTGAGTGATTTGAGTCTTGGAAAATGGCGCCATTCTTGGTTGGCACGAGCTTCTGGGCTGTGTCCTGATGCAGTCTCTGGACTGTCTTGTTTGCAGTTTCTGAACTGTCGACGGGCTGTGTCTCGGTACGGTTTGGATACCGTCCTGGTCTTGTACTTGGCGGGTCTGCGGACCCTTGTGATAGACACAGAGTGTCTGCGAGCAGCCTGCCGGACCAACTGGTAATTTGGCTTTCTTCTTGAAAAGGTCCGGGGCTGTTTGTAGGTAATCTGCCAGACCGACTGGTAATTTGCGTATTCTCGAAAAGGTCTGGGGCTAGAGCCTGCCTTCTGGAATAGGTATGATTTTAGGTTTTGTTATCGAGTATGTTATAGTCTCCGGGCTGCTTGTTAGTGTATTTGTGTGTTTGAGTGTAGTGCGGTCTGTGGACCAATGTTGACGAAGGCACGGATGAAATGCGTGTATGTGTGAGAAGCGACTCAGCTTTCCGGACAGTTGGATTTGATTTGTGAACGACCCTTGTTATTTTACTTTTTTGCACCACAATTGTGGGTATTGTTTGTCCATTAGGAACAGTGTATGTGCCTTATATAAAGATCAGGAAAAATTAGGGAGAAACCCTTTGTTTTAAATAATCGGGACGGAGTAACAACAGGAAACAGAAAAGTCCCTTGCAAAAATATCAGGATCATGCGTTGAGCCAAAGAATATAACAGTGTAACAGTTGACCACGAAAATAAGTTAAAACAAATATTCATAAAAGTGAAATTCAAATTTCAAGTTTATTCAAAATTATTGATTAAAAAGTCTTGTTGAAAAACTAGACATAAATTAAGCATATCAAATAAAAACAATACATGAATTGCAACACACAGTGTTGAAGATCATAAACATGAAGAAAACTACACAAAAACAGTCGACGTGGCGTTTCGGTATAACTTGATAAAAACACCTTCTTCAGGACAGAGTTTTCTGTAATAATTTAAAAACATTTTTTTACCACATTGCAGATGCAGAAACGGGCACCATCACTTAAGGGGTCAGAGTAGGGGGTGTAAGGGGAAGTGTAGCGGATGAGGCAGAACCAAGGAAAGGATCAGGGGAGGGAAGGGATGATACAGAGCAAAGGACGGCATCAGCTCCTTTTGCAGGATGGGAGGCAAGCGGGGCCGGGGCTGATGCAGCGGCACTGTGGGTATCGGAGTGAGCCGTCCCCGTGGCCGGGGCTGGAAAGCGGGGACCGTAGGGTATAGCCGCTGCGGGGCATATGGCGGTGGTGGGCGGGAATCCAAAAGCTCCTCAACTAGTTCATCCCCCTCCTCCCCAACAACATAACTTTTATCGGCCTGCAATCGGAACCTTCTGTTTTCGCGCTCTATATCTTTCTCCATCTTCTCCCTGTCATAGGCTACCGCCTTCTGTGTAATCGTCTATGTCTCTCTCCTCCTAGCCAGCTTCTCTGCCTTCAGACGCCGTTGCTTCCCTTCCTTCTGCCTCATCCTCAAAGAGTCAAACATAGACTGTCAACACCTTTTGGCAAACAATTTATCTTGCAGGAAATTAATTTTCTGTTCAGCAAACGAACCAGTAAGTGGCCATTGCAACTCAGTATTGTGCCTCGTATATTTATTCCACAACGTGCTAAACATAATAGGGCCAATACCATGCTTGACATAAATGTCAAAATTCGGGGTACCCTCCGGAGGTGTGGGCTGGCTTTCTTCAAACCGCGCATCAGTAGAACAGCAGCAACATCCAAAACATCCGAACTTACTAAGGAAAGGCATCTTTATATAAGGAAACAGAAAAGTCCCTTGCAAAAATATCAGGATCATGTGTTGAGCCAAAGAATATAACAGTGTAACAATGGACCACGAAAATAAGTTAAAACAAATATTCATAAAAGTGAAATTCAAATTTCAAGTTTATTCAAAATTATTGATTAAAAAGATTTGTTGAAAAACTAGACATAAATTAAGCATATCAAATAAAAACAATACATGAATTGCAACACACAGTGTTGAAGATCATAAACATGAAGAAAACTACACAAAAACAGTCGACGCGGCGTTCGGTATAACTTGATAAAAACACCTTCTTCAGGACAGAGTTTTCTGTAATAATTAAAAATTTTTTTAGCACATTTCATATCTCATAAATGTCTAGTCATAGGAGGTAAACATTGCAGTGAAAGGTTTAGTAGAGCAAAAGTTACACTGAAAATATGCAAATATAATACTTTATTATAAATCATCAAAACAAATTTAATTTACAAACAATTTGGCTACACAATCTCTCAATTTTTTTTTGAGACAACACATGATCCAAGTTTATGTTATGAAACCTACCTAAAAATATTAAGCGGTTCCTTGATCTACTTATGTGGATAAAACGGGAAAGTATCTATGAATAAGACAAATTCGATTGAAAAACAAGGGGGGGGGGGGTTTCTACAATCCACCCAAACCAACGAGGCTGATTCATTTTATCTAAATTTTAGAGTTAACGTACCTTTTTATATGGTACTATTATTTAATAGTTGCGTTGTGTGGAGCCACCGATGAGAACAAGCATCTAGGTTTGTATATACCTTAAAAAATAATTAACACAAATGAATATGTCAACAAGGATGGATTATGTTCACTATATCTGCGAAGTTGGTCTAAGCTTACCAATTAAAAATTGCTTTACGTCAACACAATAGGTACCCCGTGATTGTGCCACTACTTTACATGCTTCCGAATTTTTTATCATTAGACGGAGGTAAAGCTAAGAGAGAAAGAAAATATATTAACTAAAAATGAAACGAAGTGACATTCATAAGTTTTAGTGCTCTCTGTGACCCATGTTTTACCTGGTATTATTGCTCTTGTGATATTGCAACTTGAGAGATAAAATCTGCGGACAACAAGAAAAATGTTAAATGTATTTTGTGTTTGGCTTGCTGACTCTAAAATGTTTATATATCTTAGTATTAACCGTGTTAATTTTGGTGACCCTCCTCATTATATATATTTTTCTGGAGGGCAACGGGGATGCAGATCCTGATACAAATACAAATGTATTCCCCTAGAGCTCATGGTTCTGTCAAATAACATAATATTATTTTTACAAAATGAAAACGGACTGTCTTTCCACTAATCCTCTTGGTGTTGCAAAGAAGCTGAATATTTAACCTAATATTATATCTAATAGCGGAAAAGATTACTAGTGAATACAGGAGTCTATCCCTGCTTAATTCACCTCATAAAGTTAAATTGTGTTTTAAACAACGGTCAGCAAGCGATTCCAATAGGCTAGACCGTTATTTTATGGAAATATGTTATGAACAATTATCCCTCGGCAAATCGATAATATCTCCTAAGTGCGTTAATTAAGCTTAAATAAGCTAAACTCGCTTGATATGTAAACGAGTGAGAGCATAGATGTGGCAATACTAGTTGCTAAATGTCGACATATGGTCAGATCATAAGCCATAATATCAAGCTCAAAATAAAGCGTGAGTGACGCAACTACGTGTTTCTCTCGGACATAATCTGTAGATTTAATTCACAACATCAAATGTGCTCTGCTGAACATTTAAATGATCAGAGCATATAATGCTCATACATGTTAGCTTGGTGGAATTCATTACGACGGACTGTTTCACTCGTCTACTGGTGCGAGCGAAAAACATGAGGTCGGCAATACTAGTTATTATGTGCCGCGAACGAGCAGTCAGGTATTTCATACAAGCGAGAAATTAGAACGCCAAATGCTAGGGCTGTAATTTCCTCATGCACGCTTACCTATTAAAATTTCTGCGGCCTCCCTGCTCCAACACAAACGACTTCCGGGTCAGGATATACACGGACATGACCGGTTACGTGCTTTAAGTATCTTGTGTTTACGTCACGTGATGTGCCGAGCCCAGGAAAAAGTTGCGCATTACCATTTCAAATTCTATACTTTCGGAAATTACTGTGGAATATTCTAATTTATATTGTATAAAACAAAAAAGACTATAAAAGAAAATGATCAAAAAATTGAAAACTAGAAGTAGACGAGTCTTTAACTCAGTCTGGTGCTATTAGCTATCGCTATGATCTAGAAAGCGAACATGGCGGCATCTTTAAAAATGTTTGATGCAACCATAAATCAGTGGGAATCCAAAGTACTTGTAGGGAGCAATTTTCAAATCTATTGGAAAGGTGACTCTGAGTAAATTCCCTGCTACATCAATTTTTATCTCGGTGTCCCCATTTATCATTATATGGTATTTACGGAAAGGCGCGCGTAGTGGCCATCTTTAAGTCTATTACTGACTTATAGTAATATGGGAAAACACCAGTCATATCTGGTGTATCAAGAATACGGTTTAATACTCTATATAGTGATATAATATCCAGATGGTTTAGACAAGAGGAAATAGTTCCTCACGGAAACGCAGTGATGCTACGTGGGCCCTCGAATTTACAGACAAGACACGTGGGCCATTAATAAATGTGTGCCGGGCTATCCTGAGACTATACATACTCAATACTGGAGTTCTCCGATGAACATTATTTTCAGGTAGTTGAAAAAGTTGCGCCTGAAGGAAACACAGTAGAGGACATACAGATTAAATAACTTGTTCCCAGTCCTCTTTGCTATTAAGCCCCTGTCTGAAAGTCTTACATTTTGATATATAGAACTACTCCCGTCTTTTACGTTTTATAGTCAGGTCCCCTCCTCTTATATTTGTCTGAATGACTTCAACGACACACCAACGTAGGTGGTCGACCTTATGTCCTTTCTCAATCCAGTGATCAACTAATGGGGCATTTTTCTTGTTCGTACGTATTGAAGATTTGTGCTCGTTAACCCTAATTCTGATTTCCCTTGAGGTTTCTCCAATGTAACCCAAGCCACACGGGCATAAGATTAAATAAATCAAGTTCTTTGTCCGGCAATTCGCCATGGTTTTAAAGGAATGAGTTACATTGTTATGGGTAATTTGATGCCCTTTTATGATATTATAGCAATTATTGCAAGAGTTGCAAGCAAAAGTTCCTGTTGGTAGGGGAGTATTCATTATACCTAGTTGTTTATTCTGATTAGAATTCCTGTAGGGATGGACCAAACAATTTCTGATAGTTCTGTTACGCCCGAAATGAAAACATAGGTCTTTCCAGTTTTGATGTACCTAGGGTATCGATAAGGTGCCAGTTCCTATTTATGATGTTTTTAACTTGGTTACTAATGTTACTAAAGTTCATTACAAAGATCAAAGGCAAATTCTTTGTATCTTTGTTTGCAGCTTTGACCTCAAAAAAGAATCCCTATTATGATATTTGGCACGTTTGTAGGCCCTTTTTATCAACTTTTTAGGGTACCCCCTATCCAGGAGTTTTTTAGTGAGTTTATCAGCATGCCTATTAAAGTCTTTGATGTTAGTACAATTTCTTCTAATTCTCAAGAATTGACCATAAGGGATATTGTCCTTCTGACATGCTGGATGATTACTCTTATAGTGCAAGATGGTATTTCTAGCAGTAGGTTTGGTGAACAGTTCTACATTCAAAAAACCATTGTCATTTTGGAATCCTAATATCTAAAAAATCACAACTCTGTTTGCTTATTGATGATGTAAATCGTAGATTTGCATCGCCTAGGTTGAGCCAATCTATAAAGTCTAAAAGCGTTTGTTCAGTACCCTTCCAGAGAAAGAAAATGTCATCGATGTAACATGACCATGCTGTTATGTTCTCATAGAAGGGAGCTGCTGTGTTAAAAATATGCCTGTCTTCAAACCTGGCAACATACAAACTTAATATTTTTAGGTAGGTTTCATAACATAAACTTGGATCATGTGTTGTCTCAAAAATTATTTGAGAGATTGTGTAGCCAAATTGTTTGTAAATTAAATTTGTTTTGATGATTTATAATAAAGTATTATATTTGCATCTTTTCAGTGTAACTTTTGCTCTACTAAACCTTTCACTGCAATGTTTACCTCCTATGACTAGACATTTATGAGATATGAAATGTGGTAAAAATTTTTTTTTAATTATTACAGAAAACTCTGTCCTGAAGAAGGTGTTTTTATCAAGTTATACCGAAACGCCGCGTCGACTGTTTTTGTGTAGTTTTCTTCATGTTTATGATCTTCAACACTGTGTGTTGCAATTCATGTATTGTTTTTATTTGATATGCTTAATTTATGTCTAGTTTTTCAACAAAACTTTTTAATCAATAATTTTGAATAAACTTGAAATTTGAATTTCACTTTTATGAATATTTGTTTTAACTTATTTTCGTGGTCCATTGTTACACTGTTATATTCTTTGGCTCAACACATGATCCTGATATTTTTGCAAGGGACTTTTCTGTTTCCTTATATAAAGATGCCTTTCCTTAGTAAGTTCGGATGTTTTGGATGTCGCTGCTGTTCTACTGATGCGCGGTTTGAAGAAAGCCAGCCCGCACCTCCGGAGGGTACCCCGAATTTTGACATTTATGTCAAGCATGGTATTGGCCCTATTATGTTTAGCACATTGTGGAATAAATATACGAGGCACAATACTGAGTTGCAATGGCCACTTACTGGTTCGTTTGCTGAACAGAAAATTAATTTCCTGCAAGATAAATTGTTTGCCAAAAGGTGTTGACAGTCTATGTTTGACTCTTTGAGGATGTGGCAGAAGGAAGGGAAGCAACGGCGTCTGAAGGCAGAGAAGCTGGCTAGGAGGAGAGAGACACAGACGATTACACAGAAGGCGGTAGCCTATGACAGGGAGAAGATGGAGAAAGATATAGAGCGCGAAAACAGAAGGTTCCGATTGCAGGCCGATAAAAGTTATGTTGTTGGGGAGGAGGGGGATGAACTAGTTGAGGAGCTTTTGGATTCCCGCCCACCACCGCCATATGCCCCGCAGCGGCTATACCCTACGGTCCCCGCTTTCCGGCCCCGGCCACGGGGATGGCTCACTCCGATACCCACAGGGCCGCTGCATCAGCCCCGGCCCCGCTTGCCTCCCATCCTGCAAAAGGAGCTGATGCCGTCCTTTGCTCTGTATCATCCCTTCCCTCCCCTGATCCTTTCCTTGGTTCTGCCTCATCCGCTACACTTCCCCTTACACCCCCTACTCTGACCCTTATGTGATGGTGCCCGTTTCTGCATCTGCCCTATCCTCTGTAAGCGCTATACCCCAGTCATCGATGCACACCGAGACGCCTACAAGCGGCCTCCCTGACACCAGTTGGCCAGCAGTACAGGATCGCCTGAAGAAAGTATTAGTGCGCTCAGCTGTGGGGACAGAGGAAAAACAGGTCGTAGCGAACCAGGCAGCAGAGTGGGCTCAGCACCCAATCTATAGTGTGGAGGATATATGGAGTGTTATGAAAGATTATGAGTCATTTATACAGCATACTCTCAAACACATGTTGACTACTCTGATTCAATTGTGGGAACAGTGTTTTCAGGGTGAGGCACCGGATATTATTTATGGCATACGAGATCGAGTATACATTACAGATATGGCCCCGAATGAAGTTTTTAGTAATGTGACTACCTTGGTGGGTTATAGAGGCCAATTACTCCAGAAGGTTCCACTGCTAGGGACCCAGCACCCCATGAGAGAGGTTCACCCCATTTATCACCCTGAAATACCAGAATTGCGCGACTCTACAAACATTGTAATTAGGCAGCGAGTCGATGCCCGGTTCCAAGAGCAATGGATCTACACTCCTTGGAAAAGGAGTGAGGTTCTCTCTCTCAAGAGCCAGTTACCGGACCCGAGGAAAAATCCCACTGCATATTACAAGGAACTGACAGAAGCGGCCTCTTGCACTGTGATGATGTTAGCTGATATAGAGTTATTCTTTGGTTTGTTGGTAGCAGTAGATATATGGAGACAGGTCCACACGCAAGACCATACAACGGAACTGGGTGGCACTTGGGACGAGATTAGGGCATGAGACAAGGAACGCAAGCCCGGTGAAAAACCAAAGGCAGAGTTGTTAGCCTTACCAGGGCGTATTATCGCCTACATGCACTCCCTTATCCCACCAAAGAAAGTGGACTGGGATAAGTTGACTGCATGTCGCCAGAAAAAGGACAAGAGTGTGTCGGATTTCTTTTCCAGGTTTGAAGGGGTGTTTCTTGATTTCAGTGGCTAGGATTTGGCACAGGAAGGTGGGGTTCGACTGTTTGTGAATAGATTTGTCACTAATTTGCTCCCCGAGATTGCAGCCCGATTACAAGCTGCGGAGAGTACTTGGACGACGTCCTCCCCATCAGTGATACTGAGTATGGCTCAATATTATGAGCATAGAGAGAATGAGGACAAGGAAAGGGTAGAGAAGAAGTCGAAGGATTTGAAGACGAGGGTGTTGCTGCAGCAGGTTGCAAGAGGAGGTGGTAGAGGACGTGGTTCGGGTTCAGGTCCACGGGCCCCAGGTCCAATAGGGGTGGTGCCTCGGGTACACCTGTGGGACCCAACCAGTGCGTGTACTGTAAAAAGGAGGGACACTGGCAGAATGAGTGCCCGGAACTGTTACAGAAAGGAGAGGCCCCGAGAGGTAGAGGTTTTGGGGGTAGGGGCCGAGGAGGCGGAGGACGTGGAGAAATGCACTCGGAGAATACAGCAGGCAATAGACAGAGCGGGAATATTTTGATGACCCTAGGGGACGACAGTACTATCATGACGACTATGATATGGACGAAGTGACAGGACTCTCACACAGCTAGGACAGCCAGGGGCAGAGCAAGGGACCAGTTCCAGTGCCTGTAGATCAGCGTGGACCGTACGTTATAAGGATCTACAAGGTTCCGCCAAGAAATTCTTAAATGATACAGGGGCTATGAATAGCTCTGTTTCTCATTCCCTGGTCCCGGGGGCAGCTCTGTCTGGCCCGAACAATATTTCAGTGGTTTTTTCAGGTGTACCGGTTGTTAGCCCCATTTCCAAGCCCCTTGCTTTGACACTTAGTCCGTTTACAGTTGATTCACCGTTTCTGTTGACGTCAAATTGTGGAGAGAATTTAATGGGTCTGGACTTGTTAAAAAGATTACATGCGACAATACACTGTTCCCCGGATGGCGTTTATATGACTGTAGGTCCGCGAGTTGCCCATGCCAAACAATGCTTCGCAAAAGACGATCCTCTTCCCCCCGAGTTCCATGAGGTGCCGCGTGCGTTGTGGGCTAGAGGTGACACAGATGTAGGGTTACTCAAGATCCCACCTGTTTCTATACAGACTAGGACCAATGCCAGGTTGCCCCGGACTCCCCAATACAAGATATCCCAGGCAGGAGAAAAGGCTTTACTACAAGTAATACAGAATTTGATAAAGTCAGAGGTAGTTGAGGAGACAGTAGCGAATGTGTGCAATAGCCCTATTCTCCCCATTCTTAAAAAGGCCCCCTCGGACTGTTCCGACACCAACCCTGATGTTTACCGTTTTGTGATTGACCTGAGGGAGGTCAATAAAGTGCTGATTCCTCAATATCCTGTGGTCCCCGACATCACATCAATACTGACCATAATTCCCCCGACAGCGAAGTTTTTCTCAGTGATTGACTTGAAGAATGCTTTCTTTAGCATACCAATACACCCCGACAGCCGCCATCTTTTTGGATTTACAATTGCTGGCCGGAGTTTTAGATTCTGTCGTGCTCCACAAGGCTATACCGAGAGCCCCAGTATCTACAGCCAGGCTTTAAAAACACAATTGGATTCGCTGGAGCTTCCCTCTGGTAATGTGCTGCTACAGTATGTAGATGACCTGTTGGTGGCCTTGGACACTGAGCAGGGTTGCAAGGAAGCCACGGTTAAATTACTGATGCACTTGGCGCACAAAGGACACAAGGTGTCCCTATCAAAATTCCAGTATTGTCGACAGGAGGTCACCTACTTAGGTCACCTACTGTCGAAGGAGGGTCGCAGACTAACACCAGAACACATAGCGGCCATCACTAATATGTCTGTTCCTAAGACCCAACGTGAGGTACGCGCGTTTCTGGGTATAATTTCATACTGTCGGAAGCGGATCCCTAATTTCTCCCTACTAACAAAACCCCTTCTTTACCTTACCACTAAAGATGTGCATGAGCCTTTGCCCTGGACACCTGCATGCCAACAGGCTTTTGATCAGCTGAAGACTGCGCTTTGCTCTGCTCCTGTGCTTGGCACTCCTGACTACCAGAAGCCTTTCGTGCTTTAAATACATGAGGCAGAAGGTTGCGCGCTCTCTGTACTAACCCAGGATTTTGGTGGTAAGCAGAGACTCTGCGCTTTCTGTTCTGCCATCTTTGATAACGTCGCCAGAGCGCTCCCGAGCTGTCTAAGAGCTGCAGCGGCGGCAGCAGTGTCTATCAGACAATCGGCAGGGCTCGTTCTAGATACTGACCTCACAGTGATGGTACCTCACGCTGTGGACACACTATTGAATAAGACAAAGACACAGCACCTCACCAGTGCACGTCTTACTGGATACGAGCTAACTTTATTTGCTCGACATATTACCATAAAAATATGCACTACTCTGAACCCAGCCACGTTACTACCCCTCCCTTCGGACAAAATGGACAGTGATGTCCATGATTGCTTGTTTAGGACAGAGGAGGAAACGAAGGGATGGGTAGACCTGACTGATGTTCCCCTATCTGACCCTCATGGGGAACTATATGTCAATGGCTCTTGTTTCAAACTACCGGACGGCACTACTACTGCAGCCTATGCGATCACCACATTACATACTGTAGTTGAGACCCCTACCAGTCAGCGCAGGCGGCAGAGCTGGTTGCCCTCCTGTGGGCTTGGGAGCTGAGTGAGGACTGGCTGTTGACATCTATACTGACAGCCAGTATGCCTTCGGTGTAGCACATAATTTTGGGCGTCTCTGGGCAGAGAGAGGGTTCCTGACCTCCCATGGACAAAGGATACAGCATGGCCCATTGATACTCAGACTGTTATCAGCATTGACGCTCCCTGACAAACTGGTTATAATAAAATGCAGTGCACATAAAGCTGTTGTGGACGATGTTGGGAGGGGGAATGCGTTTGCGGACCAGACAGCCAAAGAGACGGCTAGATTGAAGATGAATAAAATGTTTGTGGCAGGTCCTGCTAGGTGGGTTCCAGACAATGGGATGTTTGAGGACACTGTGGAAAGCGTGAAGGAAATACAAAGAGAGGTGACTGTAGATGAATTGGTGATATGGGAAGAGGGGACAGGACGCTTGGATGGGGATGACTGTTGGACTGACTTGTCGGACAAGCGCAGGTGGCTACTGCCCAATGCGTATGTTCTCCCTGTAGTCACCATGGCCCATGGTCCAGCACACATAAGCGCAAAGGGCATCTGTAAACTGTTGGACCCGGTATGGCAGAATGAGAATATCTCTAAGGTTGCAACACACTTAGTGAAACACTGTATAGTTTGTTTGAAGCACAATCCTGGAAAGGGCACCCCTACACCTGCCTGTAATTTTGCTCCACCTTCCTTCCCTTTCGAGGTCATCCAGATGGATTTCATTGAGATGGAACGAGTAAATAATTTAAAGTATGTACTGGTGGTAGTGTGTGCATTCAGTAAGTGGGTAGAGGCCTACCCTACTAAAGAGAATACGGCCATAGCAACAGCGAAGGCACTTCTAAAGGAGTACTTCCCACGCTACGGATTGCCACGCGTGATCTGGAGTGACAATGGGAGCCATTTTAATGCCAAAGGCATTGAATTGGTATGTAAAGGTTTACAGATAACACAGAAATTCCATGCAGCAAACCACCCCCAATCTGCAGGCCTCATTGAGAAGTACAATGGTACTCTCAAATTGAAGCTAGCAAAGATTCATGAAAGCACAGGACTGAAATGGCCAGATGCGTTGCCCTTAGCTCTGTTGTCCACAAGGGTGACAGCACACTCTAGGACCGGCTTATCACCCTATGAAGTGGTCTTTGGGCGCCCTGCTAATGTGTGGGGCGTCCCGAGACCTAGGCGCGTTTCTGAAATTGAATATCCTCTTTTGATTGACTACTTGTATGCCTTGTCTAAAGATATCCGTTCTGTTCATCAACAGATATCTGCTGCCCTACAACCACTGCCAGAGGGGCCCGGACATCAGATCCAGCCTGGGGATTTCATTTTGGTTCGAAACTTTCAGCGTAAGTCCAGCTTGGAGCCGAGGTGGAGGGACCCTGCCCAAGTGCTTCTGGCTACTAGGACGGCTGTAAAGGTAGATGGCCGGAAGCATTGGGTTCATGCCTCCCATGTAAAAAAGGCGCCCCTGCCGCTGCCATACGATTCCTGGGTGAAGGACGGGATCGCTGATTAGGAAGGAGAGCTGGTCCTCGCTTCGCCTCCTTTCTGACACCCAGCTAAGAGGGGCGCAGACCGACAAGGAGAGTAACGAGGCCTTGCCCGAGGTGACCCCCTCTGAGATAAGGGTTGCTTCGGATACTCCAGCTCCTGTACAACAAGCACCTGAGTCCCGGTCCCCAACTGCATGCGAGCCCGTTCCTTTATTTGCTGATGAGGAGGTGCTTGGGCACACTAGGTACAATCTGCGGCCCCGAAGAAAGGACAGTGCGCCAGCAGAGCAACACAGGAGTTAGGGAAGGACTTGAGTTTAGGGTACAGGTGCTGTGCCTCTGGTGCCTGTTAGATTAGAGTGAAGAATACTGGTGCACTGCCTGAGACACTGGACAGGATCGTTGAGGGTATTTGCCCCGGAGGGAGGTTACCCTATCCTGAAAGAAGGATTGTTTTTTTAGCTTGGGCCGCAATTGTTTTGCTGGGTTGCAAGCTGTGCAGCCCCACCGTGGGAGAGTCAGCATTTGATGTACTATAGGAGCCTGCCTGTGAGGCTCTAGAAGGACAAAGGGAAGAAGAATACCCCTCTGGCTGGTTGTTCAGCGGCTCCAATTCCCCAAGTACTTTTCAGCAATGTACCCCTTTGGTCGTCCCATTCCTGATGAGGAGCAGCCTTTTACAGCTCCCCACCCGAACCCACATGGTCCCGTCTGGTCCTCTTGGTCCCCCAAGACTAAAATAGTATTTGTACTGATAATATTGCTTTCTTTGCTATTTGTATTAGGAGTATTGCTTTTCCTAGAAGTGCAACACCCTGTGCATACCCTAATAGGTACTACCCCAGCCCCAACTGAGCATTCGTTTGTTACATTGGCTCCGCATAAAGAACGACATAGACAAACTTATACTCAAAATGCCTTCATTCAGATGCTTCACCAAGTGCATAGCACTGCAAATGTCACGAGGTGTTGGGTGTGTGGTCTACTCCCCTCAGTTATGCATAGAAACGATCTACTGATATCAATGCCTTTGTCATATCTAGGTAGTTGTGAGGCTTGGTTTCAACTGCTCTCTATGGTTTATATGCATTACCATGCGGAGGTGATGAAAATGACACAGGCGGATTATGAAGCAGTCCTAGATTATATAGTGGTACATCAGGGATATACGCCCGGAGCAGATGGAAAGGAGGGTACCCTGCATCCTGATGCTTGTATGACTGTCTTCACAGTTCATGAAAATGTTACATGGTTACGAAATGAAGTATTAGATTTCCAAGGATTTAATGTCACTGAATACTTCAAATGCTTCCAAGAACGCAATATCACTGAAGATAAAGCCATACCGATCCCTGTGATAAATGCAACTGCCAGTTTTTGTGTTCAAGGTTCAGGAAACATTTCCGTGGGATAGAGTTATGGCAATTATACCTATCAGTTAAATACTACTAGTAGTCCACCTTTGCTGACCCCTCCGAATGTGTATTTTATTTGTGGGGGACATGCTTACACTTGGCTTCCTAGAGGGTGGTCTGGCCGGTGCTATTTATCTTTCCTACTGCGCCCTGTTTACCTTGCCCCGTTCAATTATCATAAATTCCATAGGTTGTACCGTAGAGATCTCCATCCATTCCGGGTTAAGAGGGTTGTCAATGCAGTTGATATTGATCAAACGGATACATCCTTGCAGCAATTCACTGATATAATGAAAGGTGTTGTCCCATTCTGGGGTCCCATGTTTAATAGCCGCAACATATGTCGCCTTGCTAGAGTAGTAGAGGGAGTTATTAACACTACTGCAGGTATACTAACGAATATTACAGTTGAGCTCCAGGCTACGAGACTCGTTTCGCTCCAAAATCGGATGGTTTTAGATGTTATCTTAGCTGACAGGGGTGGAGCATGTTGCGTCATCGGGAGCAGCTGCTGTGTATACATACCAGACACTGCCCCCACTGTCAACTTAGCAATTCAGAAGTTACATAAACTTGCGTCAGAAATACATGAGGACAATGGTTCCTGGACATTGACAGGATGGTTCTGGGGCCTACTGGCATCATGGGGTTGGAAGATTCTGCTTGTTTTGATAGGTATTGCAGATGTCATCTTTGCCTGTTGTCTTTGCATTCATTGCCTTCCAGTGTCTGGCACCTATTGTATGACCAAACTCATCACTAGTATCCCACGACATGAGAATAAAATATCCACAATGATGGTACAAGAAGTTCAGTCCATAATGCTCATTGACGAAGACATTTTTACTGATTAAAAGCTTGCCTTTGCTTTGCTCTGATTGATGTGCGATAATGTACCCCTTCCCTTCCCTTAGCATTGTAAAGACCCTGCCGGATAGCGAATAAAGGCTTCTCTTTCTTTTAGCCACAACTGCTAAAAGGAGGGTCTGTTAGATTTGAAATTCCCTTCCCTTTGACGCATCCGCCATGTTGTTTTAGGTTAGCAGTGTGTGGCTAAATAACATGCACTGATGCTCTCATTCTGTGGCCTGCTAAGTTACGCCTGCAATATAAAGGCCTCGTTGGCTAATGTACCTCCATATTGGATTTCGCAATTCTTGTTAGACTGTCTGCTTTGCGTTTATGTTAGGTCCAGAACTGAAATTGCATGCTTCAGCAGAACATTGCATTTCGTTATATTTTCTGTTCATGTTCAAGGTTGCAGCCCGACTCGCTAATGAGAACGAGATTGTTTCACATTCCATTGTACACACTTCATCATCAAATAACTTTATTCAGTTATTTGCACTAAACCATCAAAGTATACAAAAGATAAAACATGTCTATTTACAATTTAAAAAGAATGTAAAAACAAATCCATATCCAGTTGCTATTAAAAAGAGAGACATAAAAATGACCAGCCAAGCATGCATCGAAATTCATTGAATAACAGCTGTAAGGCATCCTTCCTACTATAAACCGTACAGCGTGCAAAACCCAAAAAAATAAAAGGGGAACAATACTGCAATCCGCAATACATAAAGTGCATATTTAACATGAAAACAGATTATATTACGGTGCAATCTATGATAAAAGCTTCTGTCGGATTGTCCAGAAGGCAAATAAAAACGGCTAACAGCAAAACTATCGGCTCAGATACATCCGCTTTAAGATTCTATACGCAATCTGATGCTGCCTAACTCCTAAGTTGAGGCAGATTGGTTTTATCCACCTCCTGCTTGACAGATGGTATCTAGGACAAAAAAATAAAACATGTTCTTCAGTTTCCTTGACATTAGTGCAGGCAGGACATGTATCTAGTAGTAAGCCAACCTCCTCCTTTCTAGGAAATTTTAGGAGCAAATTGCCATATCTGAATCTAACATATAAGCTTTTTGTGTAGGGGGCGAAATTTGGTCCAAAAAAGGTTCAAATTATGGACATGTTTTTATTGCTAAAAATTTGGATGATAACTGACCACTAGACAAATTATTAGTGTAGTGATCTCCCACCACCTCCCAGTATCTGACTTTTAATCTCAATAGATCCTCTCTTGTAGCCCTATCTGGATGTTCCCACAAATCCATCATGTTCATTTGCTTGCACCAATCTGCGATGTGCTTAAACCATGGTAGTTTTGATACACCATAGATCTTCATGACCTCCCGTAGAGAGTCTCGATAATCGGTAAGTTGGGGGATTATCCATAGGCGCAACCAATAGGTTAGGGGTTTCAGAGCAGCCAAATCACCAATTCTCTTCAACCCGAGGTCAAAAAAAAGGGGAATTAGAGGAGTTGTGATAGGTGCCGAAATAAGGGACCTAACGAAGATGTTTTCACAAGTCGTTAGCTTGTTAACAGTAGTGTAGCCCCAGATCTCAGCTCCGTACAGGGCTCCACTTTGGGCTTTTGCACGATAAATTTCCAGAGCTGGGGAGAGGGGTTGGGTATAAGATTGTTTATGAAATCTTAGTATGGATTTGGATCTTTGGCATAGAAATAGATAACTCTTGTTTAACTGATATTCCCATTTAAGTAACTCATTCAGTCCTATGCCTAGGTAGTCAAGCATTTTTACCCCTTCAAGGGGTTCATGTGTAATCTTAATCTCCCGTAGACCACCCTGTACTTTTCCAAACACCATGTATTTAGTCTTAGAGGTGTTAAGTTCTAATCTCCTGTCCCTACAAAATTCCAGGAATCCGTCCAAAAGTATTTGCAGGCCCATGGGTGTTTTAGATATTAGTAGGGAGTCATCTGCAAAGAGCAGGATAGGGACTTTCTCACCATTCAGGGAGGGTGCATCATTCCTACAAGCCATTAAGCGACTCGTCACATCATTTATAAACAGGGAAAACAGCGTGGGGGCGAGAACGCACCCCTGTCGCACCCCTCGCTGTATCGGTATCTTCTCTGATAGTTGACCATTCTTCCCCCACCTAACCTGGGCATAATTATCCATATGGAGGTGGGCTATCACTGCTACCAAATCCACAGGAGCACCTAGGTCGAGCATGATCTTCCAGAGCAAGTCGCGTGGTACTAGATCAAACGCTGCTCGCAGATCCACAAATGCTACATAAAGCTTCTGTTTCCTAAGTAGCACATATTTCCAGGTTAATAAAGTGAATCTGAAGGCTTGGTCACACGTGCTTACTTTGGATCGAAAGCCCGCCTGGTAAGTAGACAATATCATGTGGTCATCCATCCAGCATTGTAGTTTATCTAAGACTTGCCTAGAAAAAATCTTTTGTAGGTTGTCTATCAAGCTGATGGGTCTGTAATTGGAGGGGAAAGCAGCATCACCCTTTTTATAGATGGTAATTAACTGCGCATTGTACACACTTAATTCTGTTCCAACATTGGGAGACATTGAGATTCGGCACAGCCTTGGGCCGCTGATAACACATCCCACTGGCAGGTGCTAGCTCATCTCTCTGTGCCTCCTTTGTTTGTGTCCGACTCCGGCCGGTAACTTTCCACTGTGGGCGTGGCCGAAGTCTCCTGAAAGGTTTATCATCTATTAGCGAATGTTGGGATGTCAGTCCTCTCGACGCACTCCTTTGGGTGAGGTTCTGACGGGGCTCCTCTGCAGAGATTTATGAATAAACACTGTAAGTTTGCATTCTCTACTGTCTGATGGACTCTTCATTTGGGAAGGCATAGCAGGTGGTCATTAGTACCCGCGTGTCCCTAGAGGGCTGCGTCCTTCACCATAGTCAGCAATGCAGGTAAAGGAAATGGTGATATCAAATTTTTTTAATTGAGGAGCCATGGAGGTGCATTATTAAGCTCTGTATGATTGAACCAAAAGAAGCACATTTTAAAATGAACGCTTTATGATAATTGAGAAAATCTGGTAGACCAAAACCACCATTGCACATTTTAAAAAAATTCTTTATAACTCATACGAGGGGATTTGGTACGCCAAATAAATTTAGATAAAAGCTTATCTATATTTTTATAAAACATAACAGGAAACTGAGTAGTAAACATAGAAAGGAGTTTAAATAATTTTGGCACAATAACCATTTTTATAGAATCAAGTTTTCCGGACCAAGATAGATGTAAGACAGACCATTATGAAGTTTGTCTTTGATATGATTAACAATGCATTCACAATTCAATGTAATAAATTGTTAAATGGGGTGAGATAATATGATACCAAGTTATTTAAGTTTGTCCATTTGCCATAATGTTTAGTTGTTGGGGAGCATATTAGAGGTACAATGAACAATCAAAGCAAAGAAATCTGTTTTACAAGTGTCAAGAGTATAACCTGAAATCTGACAGTATATTTGAATTAGATTCAATACAGGGGGGATTGATGATTCAGGATTACTACTATAAAGTAGTATATCATCAGCATCAGCTGAAGATTTTACACTAACATCATTAATAATAAGGCCTTCAGTTTTTAGTGGCAATGAGTAGAGGTTCTATAGTAAGGAGAAAAAGTAAAGGTGATAATGGACATCCTTGTCTGGTGCCTCTAAAAAGAAAAAATGTATTAGATATTTGACCATTAATAGAAAGTCTGGCAGATGGATCAGAATAGAGTGCTGGTATCATGCAAATGAATGAACTGCCAAATTTAAATGCAGACAAGGTATGAAATAAATACAGCAAATGAACTTTGTTAAAAGCTTTTTCAGCATCTAATGTTAAGACTCAAGAGGGTAGAGGTAAGGATGGCCCAACTTCTAGCCCATGAAATAACAATCTAGTGTTGTTTACAGAATGTCTATGTTTCATGAAACCAAATTAATCAGTATGAATGAAAGTGTTAAGCACGGAGGTCAACCTAGTTGCAAGAATTAATGTCTAATGGGTGATCAGATTAGGGTGATGGTGCTCAAATGGCAGTACACATTAGTTGGTGTTGCCAAGATCTGTATGTGCGGTGCTTAAAGGTAGGGAGAATCACTCCACTCCCTAAATTTTGATCTTGTGATCACTGTTCTAGGAATCCTCTATCCAAAGCACTCGCAATATTTCACATAATATTTCACATTGTTATGGCAAAGTTCAATATAACAAAATTTCTTCGATTTCCAGTTTTCTTACGATCAAATTTCTTTAATTCTTAGCCTCAGAGCCAACGCACGTTTCATCGCTGCATGGGATACACCTGCGACTTCGTCAGGGCTGTCAATGTAAATGTCAATGTCTGCAGGCTGCAGGCAGTGCTAAAGATACTCTTCGATCAATAAACACAGTCATAGAATGTCCACTATCACATAAGCACGATGACGCAGCTTATCCTAACATACAGTATAACCAGGACTTTAGAATGGGACAGTTATATGAGATCTATGGACTAGCACCCAAAAGCTATTTTCACTGTAGGAAGGCTGGCTGGCACATAGACAAATAATGAGAAACCATATTAACTATTGATTTTTCTATCTCCAGGTAGGGAACAGCTAGAAATGGGATTCAGTAACGGTGTTTAAAATGTTTAAAAACTCAACTCCATGGAGAAGTCAGTTTTTTAATAAATATTAGGAAGGGTAGTTTGTCTCTGCCTGAACCTCTTGAAGGCTAATTTACATGAGCATTTCAACTGTGACCCAGCTGGTGACTGGCCCTAAATGAGATGAGAAAACTGCTCCGACAGAAGAGACAAAGGGAGTTGGAAGGATTTTGTGTTCCTCTGGCTGGATGACCATTTGGACAGGGCCCAAGATGTTAATTTACATCCCACGCTGTCAGGCAGATGCCAGGTGACAACTGGACAGGCCAATTCTTTTGTCCTCTGGGTCAGGCAGGCAGACAAAGACCCAGTGGGTGAAGGGGTTCTGCCCCAGTACTGGTTTTGAGTGACTACAGAGACGGGGCTGCTCATTACTATGGCCACAACTCTACAAAGGCAAAAAGGCTCTGCACAAAAAAAGAAGGGTTTCACCATTCTGAAATATTTTTGGAGTGAGTGGCACTGTGGGAATGTTTGCAGTAGGGCAGACAAGAACTTTAGTAAAAGTTGGTAGGGTTTCCCTTGGAAACGTTTACTATATTGGTTAGAGAGGAGCCAGGAGTAATTTACACCCACAAGCTAGTGCCAGGTTGAGCCTGCTGTCTGAGACCTGAGAGGAGCCCTGAAGGTCTAGATTTAATCTTGCTGATACCTAGGAGAAAGAAGTGGATTTCACGGGCTGACCTCCTGTTCAAGCTACATGGACACAACAAGCTACAATAGGCCTTTCCTGCAACTGCCCAGCTGACACATGCCAAGTGGAACTGCCCTGGACCCAGCTGTAGGCCTCTGATGGTGTTACTGAGCCCTGACCCCTAAGTACTGTTTCTGAGGTACTGAAAGCTTGGTTGTTCCTGGCTGGACATCTCCCACCACCTTGAAAACCTGTATCTTAGAAACTTTTTGTAACTTTAAGACCTCCAAAGGACCAGGACAAACCTGCCAAGCCAATGCGCCCAAGGTGTGCTTCAGGTTACTCACTGACAGAGCTTCTACTCAGCAGGAAACCCGGTTTAGCTGGACCTCGCGGAGAAGGTATTAAGCCTTGTAGACCCCTCTATGGCTACTGTCTGCACCCTTGCTCTGCTGAAGGAATACATGTTTGAATGTCGAAAGTTTGACCAGAGGAAGACATAAAAAATATCCTTCTGGTTAAGTGACTTCCCTGGCCGTGATATTCGAATTTCTTCCACTATGAACTGTTCTCGCCAAAACGAATGACTACCCTGGATCTGCGTCCAATGGCCATCCTACTTCATGGAGCCCCCTTCGACTGCAGCCTACTGCCTTGTCGGGTTGAGGATTTTTGACTTTCATTTTTGAGGCTAAGTCCCAAGGTGAAACCTTCAACCAGGTCAAACCTGGTGTCTGTATCCGACCCGGACTCCATCATAGTTGGTCTCAAATCGCATCTAGGTCTACCGCAACCAGTTGACCACTCTTTGTGCCTTTTGGTGCTATATTTTTAAGAGTTTCGAAATTCATTGGTCCAGCTCCTCCGGTTCACCTCAATTGGACTTTTGTCATTTTGAAGATATTTCATTTATTAAAATTGCTCTTTTATTATAATTTGGTTAGGGATTTTGTTGTGTTGTGTTTTGACTTTATTACAGTTCTGCTAGTGCATAGATACCTAACACACCGTCCTACGTTAAGCCTGTCTGCTCTGTGGCATAGCTACCAAGGGGTTGAGCCCAGGTTGATTTAGTAACATTGAAGGTTTTCCCTAACAAGGATTGTGATTATTGCACAAGGTGGACAATCATCTCCCTTGACTAGTAACCAAATCGCTTACAGTTCTTACTCTCAAAAATGTCCCATAGGGAATATTTGGTTTCAAGACTTTCTGTATGTATTTTTACGTGATTATTTGAACTACAGTTTGATCTTGATGCTTTGCTCTCTCACCTGCAATTGCCCATCAATGTAGGCGATACCAGAGCAATCAACATATAAATTTAACTTAATGTTTTTTTTGCTCAGTTGTTTTACAAATGTTCTGTCATGTTGTCAGTGCATTTCCTGATTATGAATAATCCATTAACCCCTTCACTGCTAGGCCTTTTGCCCCCCTGTGCTAAGCCTTTTTTTGGCTATTTGGGGTAGTTCGTGCTTAGGCCCCTGTAACTTTTTGACCACATAAGGTATCCATGCCAAATTTGCGTCCTTTTCTTGAAACATAATGGAACTTTTAAAGGTACCCAGGGTTGGTTGATTCCCCTGGAGGGGATCCAGAAATTAGCCAAAATAAGGCTGGTTTTTTTTGTGTTTTTTTTTTAAATGGGAAAAAGTGCTGCGGATGAAAGCATCTGTTTTTTTTCCTGCAAATGGTATCAACAAAGGGTTTGTGGTGCCGAAATCACCATCTTCCCAGATTTCAGGGGCTGATGGACTTTTGTCAGAAAACCAAACTTTTTACACAGTGTTGGCATTTTACTGGGATATAGCCTATTTTTGCTATTTTTTGTGCTTTCAACCTCCTTCCAGTTAATGGTAAAAATGGGTATAAAATCGATAAGGGAACCAGGAAAAATATACATTTATGAAAAGTAGACAAAATTCAGAATTTAGCAAGGGATCATTTGTGTAGATCCTTCGAGGTTTTTTATATAAACTAACAGTTAAAAATAGGAAAAATTGAAAATGAGTTATAAAAACAGCCATTTGTGCCAACATTTTCACCTGTAACTTCTTCTAAGTAGGACAGATTTTTTAAAACAATATAACGTTACATCCGCTGGACCTTTCTGGTTGTGGGGATATATAGGACTTGTGGGTTCACCAAGAACCCGAGGAACCCAGAGCCAAACACTGAGCAGCGTCTTTCAATGGTTTTTTATTGTGTACCGGGTATATAGAAATTCATTTGGGAAAATATAAACAGTGAAAAATCTGTATGAAATACACCTATGCATTTCTGAAATGGGAACAAAATATAGAGTTTAGAAACAGTAGCTATTTGCACATCTCCAAAATTGTGGGTACCCATACTAGCATGTGAATTATAGGACATTTTTCAAAGTGACTTCTTTTCTACACATTGTCTTACAATTGGAAGGCAGAAATGCATCGAAAGTCAATAGATAATAACAGTTGCTCTACAATTCTATGTTCCCCTAAGTCTCCCGATAAAAATGGTACCTCACTTGTATGGGTAGGCCTAGTGCCCGCGACAGGAAACAGCCCAAAACGCAACGTGGACATACCACATTTTTACAGTGAAAACTGACCTTTTTTTGCAATGTGCCTAGCTGTAGATTTTGAACCCTACCTCTGCCGGCACCTAGGGAAACCTCGCAAACCTATACATTTTTGAAAACTAGACAGCCAGAGGAATCCAGGATGGGGTGACTTGTCTGGCTCTCACCAGGTTCTGTTACCCAGAATCCCTTGCAAACCTCAAACTTTGTCAAAAAAATAAAATTCCCTCACATTTCTGTGATGGAAAGTTCTGGTATCTGCGTGAATCCACAAAATTCCACCCACCCTGCATTCCCCAACATTTTCCAATACAAATGGTACCTCACTTGTGTGGGTAGGCCTAGTGCCCCCGACAGGAAACGACCCAAAACGCAATGTGGACACACCATATTTTTACAGTGAAAACTGACTCTTTTTTTGCAAAGTGCCTAGCTGTAGATTTTGATCCCTAGCGGGACGTTGTTCTGAGCGGGGCTCGGCTGGGCCATCTTTGGGGGCATCTATCTTTCTGGACACACCCTGGTGGGATTCTAATCCCAGGGTGCAACATCTTCTGCATTCCTTTCTTTGCCCTCGCTTTGCCACCGGCCGGAATCTCCACAACCGGCCGGAATCTCCACCATCGGGCCGGAATCTCCACCTCCGGGCCGGAATCTCCACCTCCGGGCCGGAATCTCCGGCCCGAGTGCGGACATAAAGTTAGTATGAGTAAGTGCATTCTGTGAATACCACAATGAGTAAGTGCATTCTGTGAATACCAAAATGAGTAAGTGCATTCTGTGAATACCAAAATGAGTAAGTGTATTCTGTGAATACTAAAAGTACTAACTTTACGTTTTTGACGTAAGTTAGTTCTGTGAATCGGGCCCATCGTCCTGGAATATAGCTGGTTTAGGGACCAGGGGGGTATCTCCAGAATGGCAAACTTTTATTGACCAGCACAACATTTGTCTTTTTCAAGAAACGTGGCTAGTGGACCCTTTTTTCCATCTAGGGTATATAAATTATCATATTCCAGCCATAAGAGGGGTCAAAGGTCGTCCATCCGGGGGGCTTACAATCTGGGTCAGACAGGCCACTTGTCCAAAAATATGAGAACTTCCAACCCAGAACAATGATATCCTTGCCATCCGGCTACTGGGGGGCCCGCTTGGGAACATTGATGTTTACAATGTCTTTGCCAGGGGGCTTAGCGGGGGGAAAAGTTCAGAAGTCTTAGCTTCACTAGATGCCCTCTTAGATAAATGGTCTCGAGATTCTTTAGTGATAGTCGCAGGGGATTTCAATTCGACCTTTGAGCCCCTGGGTATTGAGGAACAAGAACTTGTGATTGAGGAAGACGCCCTGTGGGGAATCCCAAACCTTGAATTAGCACCCACCAAACGTTGGTCAGATGCTGCAATTCAAATTAAAGCTATAACCTTAGAAAAAGGGCTGCGGGCAGCCAATGGAAGAACTCCATCAGGCAGGCACGGGGTTAATACTTTTAACAATGGCCGCAGCGCTAGTCGTATTGACTATATGCTAGTCCATCTAAAACTCTGGCATGCTCTTTTGGGTATGGTAGTAAGGAAGCGCATAGAAAGTGAACATAATCCTTTATGCACTACTTTCAAAGCTTTGACTCACCAAACACTTTTACCATCTGAAGACTGCTTAATCACCCGCGATCTGGTTCCCACCAATGATCTGAGACACTTGAAGTGGGAAATGGTTTTAAAAAGACCAGATATTCTAGCGGCTATTGATGTAGAATCAGAGCAAATCTTAGCTGAAGTAGAGGCCCTTGCTACCTCCCCTGACTCGTCATCATTGAACTATGTAACTGTATTACACAGCAAATTATTTAATAAATTGCGCTCCTATTTCATCAGAGAATATAGACTAAGGAGCACCCCCCAAAAGAACACGTGCCTCTGGTTTAATGATGCCTGTAAAACTGCCTATCAACATCTTAGAGAAGCGATCAGCACGAAAGATCCTTGCAGCGTCCGGTCAGCCAGGACTGATTATAGGAGGGCCCAGAAGAAGGCAAAAAAGGAATGGGACGAAATGAGATGGCAGGATCTTAGATCGGCCTGCGCCAACAATGACTCCCAACGATTCTGGAATTTGGTCAAATGGGGTAGGGGGGGGGCATCGGCCCCAATCACAGAATCATGTAGCCCAGGACCAATGGGTAACCCATTTTGAACGTCAATATGCTAATGGGCCGGAAGAAGATAATGTCACAGTTTTTGCCCATAAACATTATATTGACAAGGTCTTTACCACAGCAGACGTTGACATGGCCCTTAGTTCAATCACGGGGGCAGGGCACCAGGGATAGACGGAATCCCCGCTGACATCTTTCTTTATAACAAGCCCTGGTGGAATAGGTACATCCTGACACTGGCAAATGCGATCGCCCTCGGGGCCCCTGTCCCTGACTCCTGGAAAGGGGCCGAGATTATCCCATTATATAAAAAGGGTGACAAGTCCCTTCCAGGAAACTACAGGCCAATCAGCCTTATCGACTCCATTCAAAAGACAGTAGCTCGATTGGTGCTGGAAAAGGTTCATGACTGGATTGAGGAACAGGAGATTCTTACCCCATTACAGGCGGGTTTCCGGAACCATATCAGCACAATAGATCAAGTATTCCGGTTTAGGCTATTACATTGGCGCACCGTGGTCTTGGGCAAGGGCAGCATGTATGCTGCCTTTGTCGACCTTAAGTCAGCTTTTGACCTGGTTTCGCGTAGCAAGCTTTGTGTTGTCTTGCAGGACCTAGGGCTACCGCCTGAACTGCTCACCCTAATAGCGCGCCTTCACGAAGACAATTTTGCCCAAATACGCTGGGGTAGGCAGGGAAACATCACTAGTCCCTTTCCTGTAGCGAAGGGGGTTCGCCAAGGATGCGTACTAGCCCCCACTTTATTTTCTCTTTTTATTAACGGAATTGCGGAGTTTTTATCATCAGTTCACACCGATGCCCCAGTCCTTGCGGGCTCTGCAATTCCCATTTTAATGTTCGCTGACGACACTTTGATCATTTCCAAAACCCCTAGCGGTTTACAACGAGCGTTAATTCTTTTTGAAGAATTTTGCTCGATACGGGGACTAGAGATCAATGTGTCTAAGACAAAATGTATGACTTTTAACCAACACAGATCCTTTAAAGGCAATATATTCTTAGATAAGAAGCCTCTTGAACAAGTCAACGCATTCACCTATCTGGGGGTTATCCCACAAAAAGATATGAAATGGGGACACCAGATAGATACCGCTTCGCTAAAACACCGGTAATTATCAGGGATCATACATAGAGAGTTTGCCGCCTCCCTGACAAAGCCTATCAGTCCTGCCCTCCAAATTTATAATATGAAAGTGGTTAGCTCAGTGCTATACGGGGCGGAACTATGGGGGTTCGAAAACCTGTCCAAGTTAACACTTGCTGAAAACAGGTTCCTGAGACATATTACCAACCTCCCCCAAAGCACCCCGGTTTTCCCTTTGTTACAAGATCTGGGTAGGAAAGCGCTAGCAGACTTAGCAAGGCTGCGCCCTATCTTGTATTGGCGCAGAATATGGTGTACGGCAGAACTGTCAGCATATGCTGAAGGGCTCAGGGATGTAATCGCATCAGATCAGTTTAAAACGATCAGCTGGCTGAGAGCGGTCAGAGTTTCTTTGGCGAATATCGGTATGTCAGAATTGTGGGAAAATCCATCATGTTGCAGATTCCCCCCTAAAGAGATTATAAAAGAAAGATATTGGGAAGTGACTTACCTCAACAAGTACAGAGATAGCGACAGTTCGTCATTAACTGGGGCTTTCTTAACAATAAAACCTTGGCCTAGTCTGGAACAGTACTGGGATGCTATTTCTAAACCTTTTGACCGGAAGTTGTACTTCCAATTCAGAGTGGGAACCCTACCAGTAAGAGCATACACAGCTAAGTGGGCTGTGTTAGGAAACAGCAAGTGTCCCTTCTGCTACGTAGTGGATGAGTCCTATGCCCACGTTTTGTTTGTCTGCCCAGCCTACACAGGTCCCAGGAAGGCGTGGCTAACCCCAATCTGTAGAAACCTGGGCACTAGAACTTGTAGTATTGCTTTAAGAATATTGTGTACCGACACGTCGCCATGTATCACAATAGCAGTAGCCAAGTTTCTTAGCTGGATGTGGATAATTAGATCACGTCCCGTAGATGTTACATGAAAATTAGCCAGGTTTTATTTATCTGAGTGTTATCGAAATATTGTTATGGAGTTGATTGAAGTTAAGATGTTTTAGCCATCTATTTATTAAGGCTCTTAATTAACTGTTGTGTCACGCTCCTTCTGAAAACCTTTTGTAATGCTCTTAATTGGATCACGTGTTTTGTATGTAATTTCAAGTTTTTAACATTATGAATTAATGCATTTTAATCTTTTTAACGTGTGAAAATTCAATGTTGTTTTATCTGTGACTGGCTTTTATGACAAAACTGACGAATAAATCTTTTTTTGGATTGGATTGGATTGGATCCCTTGCTCCGCTGGCACCTAGGGAAACCTAGCAAACCTATACATTTTTTAAAACTAGATACCCAGGGGAATCCAGGATGGGGTGACTTGTGTGGCTTTCACCAGGTTCTGTTACCCAGAATCCCTTGCAAACCCTAAACTTTGTAAAAACAAAACACATTTCCCTGACATTTCTGTGATGGAAAGTTCTGGAATCTGCGTGGATCCACAAAATTCCGTCCACCCCGCATTCCCCAATACCTTCCAATAAAAATGGCACCTCACTTGTGTGGGTAGGCCTAGTGCCCGCGACAGGAAACGGCCCAAAACGCAATGTGGACACACCACATTTTTACAGTGAAAACTGCCCCTTTTTTTGCAAAGTGCCTAGCTGTAGATTTTGAACCCTAGCTCTGCCAGCACCCAGGGAAATCTAGCAAAACTATACATTTTTGGAAACTAGGCACCCAGGGGAATCCAGGATGCGGTGACTTGTCTGGCTCTCACCAGGTTTTGTTACCCAGAATCCCTTGCAAACCTCAAACTTTGTCAAAAAAACACATTTTCCTCACTTTTCTGTGATGGAAATCTGCGTGGATCCACAAATTTCCACCCACCCCGCATTCCCCAAAGTCTTCCAATACAAATGGTACCTCACTTGTGTGGGTAGGTCTAATGCCCGCGACAGGAAATGGCCCAAAACGCAATGTGGCCACACCACATTTTTACAGTGAAAACTACCATTTTTTTGCAAAGTGCCTAGCTGTAGATTTTGAACCCTAGCTCTGCCAGCACCTAGGGAAACCTAGCAAACCTATATTTTTTAGAAAGCTAGACACCCAGCGGAATCAGGAAGGGGTGACTTGTCTGGCTCTCACCAGGTTCTGTTACTCAGAATCCCTTGCAAACCTCAAACTTTGTAAAAAAAAAAACACATTTTCCTCACATTTCTGTGATGGAAAGTTCTGGAATCTGCGTGGATCCACAAAATTCCACCCACCCCGCATTTCCCAAAGTCTTTCAATAAAAATGGTACCTCACTTGTGTGGGTAGGTCTAGTGCCCGCAACAGGAAATGGCCCAAAACGCAATGTGGACTCAACACATTTTTACAGTGAAAACTGCCCCTTTTTTTGCAAAGTGCCAGGCTGTAGATTTTGAACCCTAGCTCTGCCAGAACCTAGGGAAACCTATTAAACCTAGACACCCAGGGGAATCCAGAATGGGGTAACTTGTCTGGCTCTCACCAGGTTCTGTAACCCAGAATCCCTTGCAAACCTCAGACCTGGTATAAAAAAAACATTTTCCTCACATTTCTGTGATGGAAAGTTCTAGAATCTGCGTGGATCCACAAAATTCCACCCACCCCGCATTCACCAAAGTCTCCCGATAAAAATGGTACCTCGCTCGAGTGTGTGGGCCAAGTACCCGCAAAAGGCAAGGGCACAAAACGTATTGAGGAGACTTCAAAATTACCTATCACAAAACGACCTGGTTTTGCAAGGGGGGCACCTGGGTTTTTGGCCCCGAGCTCGGTGGCCATCTTGGGAAACTACCAAACCCACATTTTTCTGAAAACTAGACACCCAGGGGAGTCCAGGGGCGTATGGCTTGCGTGGATCCCCCAACGTTTTCCTACCCAGAATCCCCTGCAAACCTCAAATTTAGCTGAAAAAAACAAATTTTCCACATATTTTTGTGTGGCATCACCATGCCGGCACAAATATCCTACCCCATAGCGTTCCCCTCAACACAGTTTGGAACTGAGTTTCGTGGTTATCAGACAAGTAAGCAGTGTTGTACAAAGGGTGTGATGACGTGCTGGTTTAGAGACACTTCGGCATTTTCAATCAGGTTGCATGATTAACTTTGGTGACACGAGCTGTTCGTCACAAGCATGTACACGTTTCTATTTGCATTCGTTTGGGAGTAGCAGTTGGGAACATTTAAGCATGATGGGCACAAAACGTATTGAGGAGACTTCAAAATCACCTATCACAAAATGACCTGGTTTTGCAAGCGGGGTCACCTGCGTTTTTGGCTGCGGGCTCATCCGCCATCTTGGGAAACCTACCAAATCCACACCTTTCTGAAAACTAGACACCCTGGGGAGTCCACGGATGTATGGCTTGCGTGGCTCCCCCAACGTTTCCCTACCCAGAATCCCCTGCAAACCTCACATTTTGCTGAAAAAAACACTTTTTTTCTCAAGTTTCTGTGTGGGAAAGTTGTGGGATCACCGGGCTGACACAAATTTCCCATAACCCAGCATTCCCCCAGGTCTCCTGATAATAATGGTACCTCACTCGTGTGGATGGGCCAAGTACCCGCGACAGGCAAGGGCCCAAACTATTGAGGAGACTTCAAAATTACCTCTCACAGAACGTCCTGGTTTTGCAAGGGGGGTCACCTGGGTTTATGGCCGCGGGCTCAGTGGCCATCTAGGGAAACATACCAAACCCACACATTTCTGAAAACTAGACACCCGGGGGAGTCCAGGCAGGTATGGATTGCGTGGACCCCCCAACTTTTCCCTACCCAGAATCCCCTGCAAACCTCACATTTAGCCGAAAAAAATCACTTTTTTCTCAAATTTCTGTGTGGGAAAGTTGTGGGATCGCCGGGCTGACACAAATTTCCTACCACCCAGCGTTCCCCCAGGTCTCCCAATAAAAATGGTACCTCACTCGTGTGGGTGGGCCAAGTACCCGCGACAAGCAAGGGCCCAAAACGTATTGAGGAGACTTCAAAATTACCTATCACAAAACGACCTGGTTTTGCAAGGGGGGCACCTGGGTTTTTGGCCCCGAGCTCGGTGGCCATCTTGGGAAACTACCAAACCCACATTTTTCTGAAAACTAGACACCCAGGGGAGTCCAGGGGCGTATGGCTTGCGTGGATCCCCCAACGTTTTCCTACCCAGAATCCCCTGCAAACCTCAAATTTAGCTGAAAAAAACAAATTTTCCACATATTTTTGTGTGGCATCACCATGCCGGCACAAATATCCTACCCCATAGCGTTCCCCTCAACACAGTTTGGAACTGAGTTTCGTGGTTATCAGACAAGTAAGCAGTGTTGTACAAAGGGTGTGATGACGTGCCGGTTTAGAGACACTTCGGCATTTTCAATCAGGTTGCATGATTAATCTGTGGTGACACGAGCTGTTCGTCACAAGCATGTACACGTTTCTATTTGCATTCGTTTGGGAGTAGCAGTTGGGAACATATAAGCATGATGGCTGAGAGCACGGTGAAGAGGCATGCTCCGGGTTATTGATTGAATTGAAGTGCACAATATTCCTACGATGGGGAAGTGGTTTCTCTGTCTGCTCTAATTTCTTCTCTCTATCTGCCATTCTTTTTTGATAAACTTCATATGTGGTATCATTCTTACCCCTGTATCAAATTGAGCATCAAGAATTGATGGAGTTGTATATATGTTTATAATTGCAGAGGCCCATGAAGAAGGGATCCATATATCCCGAAATGCATTGGGCATCACGCTTATTGTGAATATTGAAGACTGGCAAGCTTTGAATATGATGACAATCAAGATGTGTTGAACACCATTTTTGAAAATTATTTGAATGTTGTTCAATAGGCAATCATCATTGTCCATGTTGATGTGTTTTATGATTTAAATTAAATATTCATGAAGTAATTAGAAAATTCACAGGCTGAAATTTGTTTTAAATTTGTGGTTTAACTGGAATTAGCAGTTTAGCGATTGTGTTGCTGTGAAGCCAGGTATCGGGTGAAGTGTCACTTGTGGTTATGTTTTAGATCTTTCAATCTAGACACATCCTCCACCACTCAAACTCTAGGAACACTTGCCTGTTCCACTACAACAAGGCTGCCTATTACAGACTCCTGAAACTTAGCAGAAGTCATCTTTGACTCAGGACAACAATCCTTAAATACAACAAAAGCATTAAAGGTTGCCAATTGGAAAAGATGGATGGCCATCTTCTTTTACCAAATGTAAGCCTTCGATGAGCAGTGGAAGGTTCCAACCTCTGATCTACTCTATCAACACCACCCATGTGCCTTTTATAGTCTAAAATGCACACAGGTTCGCGCACTTCAGCAACCTGACCCCAAACAGTCACAGGTGAAATGCTTTCATCATGGATGGTAGTCAGCATGTAGACATCTCTCCTGTCTGTAAACTTCACAGCTAGAAGTTCCTCGCTACGCAACGCACTGCACTGTCCCCGCACAAGCTTTTGACCAACAAGTTCTTTTGGGAGACCGTTCTGGTTAGAGCGGATTGTGCCACAAGCAACAGTGTCCACTTTGGCCAATTCCCTGAACAACTGCACACCAGTGTAGAAGTTATTTACATGTAAATGGTGACCTTTGTTAAAAAGTCCTCTACCAAGTTCCCACACAATTTTCTCAGTCACTCCAAAAGTGGACGGACAACCAGGGGGGTCAATCCTGGAATCCCTACCGGTGTACTCCCTGAAATTAGAGACATATCCAGTCCTACTGTCACACAGCATATACATCTTAATTCCATAGCGTGCCCTCTTGCGAGAAATGTATTGCATAAAAGCCAAGCGGCCCTTGAACAAGACCAAAACTCATCCACAGCTATTTCTTTCCCTGGAGCATGGATCTCAGAAAATCGATCTACAAAGTGATCAATGACAGGCCGAATCTTAAAAAGACGGTCACAATCAGGGTGATCTCGTGGCAACGCTAAATCATTATCGGCAAAATGCAGCATCCGAAGCAGAAGCAAATACCGAACACGACTCATGACTGCCGGAAATATAGCCGTTGCCATCAAGGGACTAGTAGACGAATATGAAGACATCGATAGCTTCCTTAGCAAGCCCATCAAAAAAGTGAAACCCAAGAACTTCTTCATCTCTTCCAGATTTGTGGGAGTCCACCGGGTAGCTCTATAGTGGGGCCTAGGGCTGGCACTGTTGTCCCTCAAAAACTGTTCAGCATACAAATTAGTCTGCTCAACAATCTCTGCCAAAAATGCATCATCCATAAACAACTGAAAAAAATTATAGGCACAACGTTTTCAGTATCCACTCTACACCGTGGAACACCAGTAAAGTCTGGCAATGTCGGCTGCACCATGCCTGGGGCAACCCAGAGGTCAGCACTTCCAATGGGAGGTCTTGCAGCCCCAGGCTGCAACTCAGATGCCTCTTGCTGCACTATCGGCAAATCAATGTCCTCCTCTAAGACAGGCACTTCATCTGCACTAAGAGTGGCTTCATCATCCGATGATTCCTCGTGGACAGAAAACTCACTGCCAGAATCTTCCACTGCCTCCTCTGCCTCGGATGCAGAGTCAGTCTCTGAACCATGGTCAGAGGAAGACTCAAAAAGCATACCAACAACCTGCTGAGCAGTAATCCTGCGACTAGCCATAGTCCTTGCAAAGAAAGGAGACTTCACAAACAAGTCAACAACAACAAACACTGTGCAAAATAAGTAATAAACAAAGTGTGGCTTTATCACAAAGATCTATATACTCAAAAACAATATGACTCACTTGCCAAAGATAGCTACACTCACCAGCACCTACTCTGCAGAGACACAGCAAAAAGCAATGATATCCCACTAGAAAGAAAAAACAAAACCAATTACTCACAAGACAACAAAATACACATCGAGCACTAATGCAAAAAGATTTTGACACTCAAAAAACAGTAGCCAAATATACTGCTATTATTACACCATTTGCAAAAAACACATTCATGCAGGGAAATGAAACTCATTTAGTACAAAAAAATTCTCTTACCAAACACATGCAACTACACAAACTGCAGAACCACCAGTAACGAAACCGCAACCTCGAACATCAGTCTAAAGAGCAAAAGCCTTGAACTAGAATAAAAAGGAGAAATAAAACTTGCAATTCAGAAGAAATAAAACAATTAACATTATAACACGCTATGTCACTAACCAAATGGTCAATCTGCCAGATGGGCCTTCAAATAGTGCCGAGAAAAATGGGGTGTGATCTTGCCCAAGGGATCTGGTGGGGTTTTCTGCCAGGCCGATCTGTCCCCAGGTGGGGCAGAAAACAGCAGGAAGAAATGTGACCCTTGCAAAAGAAATAGATCCCTGGTGCCTAGTAGGGTTTTCTGCCCCCCTCCCGCCTGGGGGCAGAAAGGCCAAAAAAACAGGCAGATCTGTCCCCATGGGGGGGGCAGAAAATACACCCCCTTGGAAGCGACCCTTGCCCAAGGAGTCGCTTCCATACAACAACAAACAAAATCCCTGGTGCCTAGTGGGGTTTTCTGCCCCCCTGGGGGCAGAAAGGCCACAAAAAGGCCGATCTGCCCCCAGGGGTGGCAGAAAAAACATCCAATATATAATGCCCCCTTTGGAAGCGACCCTTGCCCAAGGGGTCGCTGGTGCCTAGTGGGGGCATTTCTGCTGCACGATCGCGATGCTGTGCGCGATCGTGCAGCACAAATGCCCTTCAAAGAGACATCAGGGATCAGGGGAGAGGAAAAACTATTTCCTCTCCCCTGATGCCTCGATGGCCAAAGACCCCCCCCCCCGGGCAGGAACACCTACCTACTCTGCCGGATGCCTGGAAGCAAATGGATTCCAGGGCGTCCAGGGCTTCCTGATGACACAGCGCGTGCTGTGGCCGATGACGTCATGGGATTGCCCGGGGAGGGGGTCGGGTGGCAGCGGAAACACTTCCACTGCCATCCCCCTTTGTGGGGGCTAGATGGGATGCCCATGGGGAGCGCCAGCGCTTCCCCGTCGGCGGGTGCCATGACGGAGCGGTTCCGTCATGAGCACACGCCCACTGTGGCTCATGACGGAACCGCTCCATCATGAGCATAGAAAGGGTTAATGTCTCTGAGCCAAGCACTGATGTATGCAAATATAATATATGGGGTCTGTAATCCCTGGATAAATGCCAGTCTCTAATTTCTTTATAATCGGTAACTTCGACACACTCAATCACCGATTATAAAGAAAAGACCTCAAACCTCGACTATTGTAACTTATTACAGTTGAGTTCTGATGTCACAATTGTTGTTGCCAGAGCCAGCAGCTGAGGTGAAAGGCAGGTCAAGTCACAGAGCATAACTGAAGCAGCTGTTTAAAGCAATGAAAAAAAATGTTGCTTTTCTTTCTTCTGCTCTATATTTCAGCTTACAATGGCAAGCAGAGAGAACATCGGTATTTTTTAGTTAGAGAAAAGTTAGAATATTTCTGCATGTTTCTACACATTCAAGCTAATGCAGCTTTTTTTTTTAAAAAATGACATATTGAATTGTTTCTAATATCTGTTTGACACAAATAACTAACAGGTTTTTGATGTGTTTTCTTTTGCACTAGAGTTTTTTTTTTTATTCTTCATGTTTGCAAACATGTTCGCTCTTTCATTAAGCTATGCACCAAGGTTTTAAGTGATTTCTGGGAAAGGTGATGAGTGACCATTCATTATATGGGATAAAGTACCCACTGGCATACATGATAAGGATATTGCATGTCACCTCGGAGTTTCATAACTATATGAAGGAACTTGATCTTCAGCCTCGTTCCTCTATGTTTATGGAATTCCACAGTGACTTGAAATATCTATCCTTATAATGTACACAGGGGGTACTTTATCCTTTATATATTGTACACTGTCTTAATTCTAGATATGTTACTCTTCTTACTTACCCATGAGAAGGTTGGTGTAACTTGAGGCAGATAACATACCTACGGCTGTTCCTTGCTGCTGGCAATTGCATATATTTCTTGAAACATGATTTAATTATGAGTTAGATCTGTCTGTTATTATCATACCATGTTTGCCATGGTCGACATCCCACTGTACCTTATGTTAGAGCTAACCGCTGGGAGAGGTCACTCTTATTTAGATTTAGATCAAGGTCGTCTGGCGTTTGGTCTGTTCCCCTGAACCGGTAGGGGTGTGGAGTAAAGACCTTCCCCCTTTCCCAGGGAGGAACAAACCTTGTTACATTTTGTTTTTCTGTAGCTTTTATCGTCATTTCTTTCAGTTATTTTTTAAATCTTTACTGAGAAAATTAGCCTTTCAGAAATGTGGAGTGGCTCTAACCTATCTTCAAATGTTAAACAGCCCAGAATTTTTTTTACAGTGTCTGTTGTTTTTTTATGCTTGCTATTTGTAGTAGAAAATCAATAGAGGGGGGATATTATGGCTTCTTTTAGCTGCTCGCTGGGTTTTTTCCCTTTTAAATACTTGTTCTATTGTTATGATTTTAATATTTTTTAATATTCGTATTACACTGAGTTTGGGATTTGTGAAAATGAGCTATGTATGAATTTTATTGTATATTTTACATTGTGCTTTTATGATCATTTTTAGCGATCGAATAAAGAATTATTGAAATTAAAATTGAGTTAGATCATACCTTTGTGTGTAACATGAATTAAACCATAGCATTGTGAGTAACAGAAATTCTTTGTGGTGATTGATGTGAATGGATCTGATCTTCTAGAAATGGTTCTATTCAGTTATTCCTCTCTCTGCTGTGTCCGTGTTTATGAAGAGCATTTCTAATGTGATAAACAGATCACCTTGTTATCAAATAATACCTTTATCTTTTGTAAGAAAGTACACATATTCTCTGATTTATGATGACAAAGCTAACACATGAGAATAGAAGTAGTTAAGTAGTCTGACCTTTGGATGTCACTGTGTTTTTCCTGGTAAATTAGTGAGATGCTTGTGGACCTCTTATCATCCTCTGGGACAGCCTGTACAGGATATCATTTCTGCTGCCAGGCCAATTGGCAAACTATTTGTCCAACTTTAATAAGGGTAAATAGCCTAATACAGAAAGATAAATCTCGTAGGGGAGATTGTGACACACTTAGATTTACAACCATTCCACAATGTAAAACAATGGCTATGTTGGGGAGGTATGTCTAGTAGCAAGAGTACTTGTTTTCACCCCATTACATATAGGTGTGGGGAGACTTAGTGCTCAAAACAAGATTGCAAAGTTGCAACTAATAAATTTCTGGGCTTATCTAAAGCATAAATCCACCAAATAGAAGTTTATGAGTATTGCCAGAGGTGTCCGCCTATGTTACATAAAACTATAAATTGAAAAAGTGTGAATGTAGGTATCATCGATGGAATATAATACACCACTGACAAACATTACTACTGGGAGAACATAAACATAGCCAACAAAAATGATTTTACCCTATTACCCTTGTGCTGCAAGATGTTCTGGAAGCGGACATCAGCAACAGTTGTATGTTTGTTAGGGTAATTTAGTATGATATCATTTATCCATGAGTTTGGTCAGAGTAGAATCAGGTTTTAGATGGGTCTTTAATTAGTTATTCATCAAAAATATATACATGTGTTTATGCATCTGCTATGTTTACATATTTAAAATTAGATTTTTATGCTTTTTGAGAGAGTTATTTGTGCTGCTAGTGTTTTTCTCTGTGAGTACTTGTGCCACGCCATGTGTGGTATATGGCTTATTCAAAGGCTTGGTTGGAGTAGATTTGAACCTGTTTTCGGCCTTAGTAGTTGTGAGTGTAACTTTTGTGAATTTCAAATGACTTTCCCTTTTGTAGGTGTGTTCTCATATTTGCAAGCCACTCCGCGTACCTCTCCTTTAATTTTCCTTTCCCTTCCCTCCTCCCACTTTGTAATAGATAGTTTCCATTTTCTATTCACTCCGTTGTGCCACTCATCCATATATCTCCACCCTTACCTATATGAATTGTGCTGATGAGTATATGAAGTAATACTAAAAATTGTACTATTACACATACTCATACATTTTGTTCTGAATTTCACTCTTCCTCATAGACTTAGCCAGTTCATCACCAGAAGCCGTGTTTTATGATAAGGCTGCTGCTGTTCAGCTTGGATAAGAGACTTTGGGCTAGTTGCATGTGAACATGTGTGCCCACACATGTGTGGAATGCACCTGTGAGACTAACATCTTGCCAAGCCCAGTATCTGTGCACAGGTAACCTGTTGCAGAAGGGACTATTCAGGGATTGGTATTGGCCCAGGGTATGCTTTATTATGTGAGTGAGCATTCATAATGTAGGTCTGTAGTGCATACTGAAGGACTGTGGTGCTTACACCATATACATATTATAGGCCAAATCTGCCCTGACGTACATGTTTGTGCTTCTTAGTCCTACAGGGTCCAACAAGGTGTCGGTTTTGGGCAAAACATGCACCCCAAGTGTGGATTTACAGTTCCAGCCATTCTACGTACTCATCTTATGGCATTTTTATATTTGTCATATTTGCCTGGCTCAGCTCAGAATGAGATTCCACTCTTTTCTTCCCTCTACTGGGCTAGGTTAATTATGCTGCTGAACAGCAGAGGGAGCAATGGCCGCCCACACAATAGGGTAATTACCAGTGCTTGAGCCAGCTCCTAGGAAAGTTAGGGTTTGTGAAGAAATCTGCATCTGATACTTAGCTTTTCATACTGCACTTGGCCTGGGACATCCCAGGTCCACTTTAACAATGAAGGAGGACCTAACCTCTAAAACAAACACAGGAGGGGCTCACCTTTGATGTTTTGGTTGGAAGGGATCAGGCAGTTGTTTCATCAAGTGGTTTTAAGACTCTCAGGAGAGCTCTTTCCACAGACAACTTGAAGTCATCATATTGGTTTGCCCTAGAATGGTGTTCAGGAGGTTTCAGATAGGGGTGAAAGGATGATGTTGCACTCTAGGCTTGGCCATGAGTGCCGGGATCCAAGAACATTCCACCCCACTCAAAATCGCCTGCAGAAGGGAGAGATAGTTGGAAAAACAGTGTACCTGAGAGCAACACTGGTGAAAGGATGCCCAACTATAAGAGGAAGCCACCTGATGCCCTGCAAGGATAGACTGAAGGAGTTTGACTCCAGCTGACCCCAGGATTAGGATGGGTCTCCAGGGCCAGTGGTGCATGTCCCCTTATGCCTATGAGGAACAGTTAGAGGGATGGGCCTGCTAGGGGACCTTGGATGGTTCTCCTAGGACTTCTGTGGACTCATCCTGGGGTCATTGATACCCTTCAACAATCCAGGATTCTCTTAGGCCAGGGAAGTGTGGCAGGCAGTGTATTTTGCTGGCTGGTTGAAGAGTGACTGCACAAGAAGCCGCCATCAGCTCAGCAGGAGAAAAGTAATAGTAGCCAGCAAACAACAGATCTGGTACAGGGAGCCCTGAAAGATGCAGCTCCCCACCAAAAGCACTTTTAGAGACCAAGAGGCCTGAAGAAAATGTTCCTAGTGGCTTGGGTTGTCCACCAGGAGCAGCACAACCCCAAGACTTTTAAAACTGCCCCAACAGACTCTGAGGAATGACCTAGGAAGTCTGGCCCCAGGAGAGAAGAAATAGAGAGAAACTGAGAGCATAGCCCTCCACCTGAGGCTTCCTAAAAATCTCCTGGGTTGGACCATCGCCCGTGTGTCGGCACAAAATAGATTTTTCTAATTATTACCCCCTTTTGGAGGATGGGGATGTGTGGACACCCTTCCTGTGCTTATTCTATACCTCTGCGATCCCCATCTACCCAGAGGTTGACACAGTAAGAAAACTTTCATCGGGACCCAATCAACCTCGATGAAGAAGAGCACCACAGGAACCGTTTGCCAACTGAGCGCGTAGCCTGCCCTTGCACCCTTGTCGGGGGTGCAAGATGTAAAACCTTCTGCTTCCCTGCTTGCATGCATGGGGATGGGTAACTGTGCGGCACCCACCACAGGGAGGCTGGAAGAAGGGCTGCACCTGCCCCGTGGTAGCACACAGAAAAGCTGCAGACTCTTGCATGGCCTCAGAGGATGGGGCTGTGCTCAGGGAGCTGGAAGCAATATGGGGTCCTGGGTCTTCACCAATGGCCCCCAACATGCCCCTAAGTCTCTGGGTGCCCTGAGTGGGCCCAGGGCACCAAAAACAAACAAAAAAAAGTAAATAGGAGAGAGTGTGTGGTCTTGCTCATTAGATGTTCATAATCTCCTGCTGAAGTGGTACATAAGGCCCCATGAGGGGGCTACTTTGCAAACAGGTGCACCACCAATGGGTTGCTCACATATTATGGGGTCTGCAGGAGCTACAAGAGGTCTCCAGGAATGGTTTTCTCAGTAATCACCCTACTTCTCCCAGGTGATCATCAACAAATTATATTTATGAACTGTGATTTGTCGAAGAACGATCTTCAATGCAAGTATGTATATATATTTTCATGTAAGAGATTATTTTGCTAAGAGTGTAAATATCAGGGAATGACTCAAGGGGTTAGGGAATTAAATCCCTGACCCCAGAGACGTTTATGCTGATTTTAAGCACTCCTGGACCCTGTACTTTAGAAAAGAGGCTCTGGAGTGTGTGGATCACTCGTGTTTCGTTCTTTGACTGCAGTAGCAGTCTAATTGGAATTAATTGAAGACTCTTGCACACATATTTTAATTTTAAACTTTTCACTAATAATGTTGGTGCTAAACAATATAAAGCTTATCAGTGTTAGGAATGCATTTCAATATGATTACTCTCACTGATGATTTAAATTGTGGTACAATGTTGAAACATGACATATGGTGGAATTTCCTGTTGTGGTGATACAATGATGAAGCCAGTAGGTCATCCTTACATTTAATGACCCTCCCTTATATCGTGATGTTGCATTGGTATATGTGGGGGTGATGGGCATGCAGGTCCCACTAGAAGGGTAATGTAATATGAGGGTGTCACCAAAGCTATTTTCATCTACCTCATGTAGATATTTGTAATTTAATGCATAGTATTTAGTAGTGGGTGTAATAAAAGTACTTTTCCACATCTTATACTTACTTTTTTAGAAAAGACCTGTGCAAATAGTGCTCTTTGCTTCATATCACATGGAGGCTTTTTTGTGTGGATTGTAGGTGAGTTTCAAGTCTGCCCCATGTGCTATGATTTTCCATTGTGCCAGGGTCCCCATTTTGTTATTAAATGACTTTATTAAGCAGTGCTCCTCTTAAGAACCCCCGATTCTTGTGACATTTTTTCACACTTAAATTGAACATAGTTTTGAAAAATGTTCACTTTAAACACACGTTACCAATCCTTCTGCTTTGGGAGTTTGTTATTTGATGAATTCAAAGCTTCGCTGAGCAGCCAAAATAAACCTGAAAGCTGCTCAGCAACCTTTTCAGTGTCTTTGACAGAGTCTCATACTTAGACATCTTTGCCTGCCTGGCAGAAATCTCTAAATATGGAGGGCATCAAAGCACATTCCTAAAGCTGACCTAGCAGAATGGAGTAAATCCTGGCATATTCTAAGCCAGGGGTATGACTATTGTGGGCATGCAAGGAGTACTTCTGGAATTATTTAAGATCGCCAAAAGCTGGGATCTATGCTTACAAAATAAGAGTAATCCTAAAGGAGCAAATATCTGTATTTCTTTTACATAACGTTTGAGAATCAGGACCTTAAAGTCAAGATGTTGCTATCATACTACGAACATCAGGTGGACTCACTTTCATTAACACCAGTGGAAAGTCATGGGAAAATCCCTGGTTTCCCTGCTGTCCACATAAGTATCAATTACACAAAGACATACTCTACACTTTTATGTGAATATTTTATTATGCTGATGTGGAGACAATTTGGCAACATAAAGCTGTTCTATCTGATACCTAGTTTAGGAGTGGTGAGGAAAAATCCCAAACATTTTTCAGAAATTGCCACAATATTACTTGAAATTTCATGAAACATATTTGCAGGTATCTCCTGTTAAACTGAATGTGAGGGCTTTCCTTTCATATAATTTCACTTGGCAGACCAGCAGAAGACTGGCTCAATCAGAAAATGTCACTCAGCTACACTCTCAAGACATTTTCTATTTGAGCCTCTGTCCTTCTGGTTAACATTACTCACAGATTTACAGATTTTCATTACACTAAATTTGCCAATTTTGCAAGGTTTCATTAATTTTGTACATTGTCATGTGTGTGTTGTTTACCTCAATGTGAATGTGTACAAACAGCATGTTCTTATTACTGCTTCTATGTATAAGTGATTATAAAATTATTTGTATTCATAATTATTCTTTACTGATTACCTAGTATCATATTATCTAACCCTGGGCGGTGAACTACGCTACGCTCGCGGAATTTGCGAAGTTTCGGTAACTTCGCGATTCGCGTAGAACGCGAAGTTACCGTGCACTACGCAATTTGCGGCGTAGCGTAGCTGTTTTTCTTCTTCGCGCGCTCAATATACGTTCTCGCGCACGCGGTAACGACCTACCGTGATTCTGCGTTCGCCGACGCGACTTCCTATCCGTTCGCGGGCGCCACGAGATTTGGAATCCGGCCGCACGATCCCGCGAGAGTGTGCGAACGCGAACACGTCATTCGGACGCGCGATCTGACTTCCGGCGGCAGTGTTGGTAAGATCGCGATCCCGAACACGAAGAAACTACAATCTGGCGAAGAATATATCTCGAGCATCATAAAACCTTCTCGAAAATGATGAATTAGTTCATTTTGCACAAAAAACTCCTCAGGTTGTCATTTAGAGATGTAGTTTGGTGAGCAAGGAGTCCTTTTTCTTTTTTCCAAGAGGAAGGAAGTGCCCCTCATTCTCAAACTTCCTGTTCCTGTCCAGCAGGCTCCTCCCAGTGCTTTGTCCATGTGCTGTTCACTTTCATTTGGATTTGGAGCTGGAAGGATCACCTTTTGTGTCTGTCTGCTGCATCATATCATTGGATTGAATTTGAGGACTCTTGGATTTGAGATTTTACAAGTAAGTTGGAGAATTGGTGTACTTGTTTGTTTGATTGGGGCTTGTTTGTACCTACATTTATTTGTGGGATTTCCATAGTTTTTAAAATGTATTGTTGTGGCCTGTAGTTTCGGCAGGGGCCTAGTTGTTTTTCTTTGATTGGAATTTCAGCCAGTAGGCCCGGACTAGAGCCAGAGGTACCCATGGGTGCATGTTTCTGTGGTGTCTGTTGAATTTTAAGTTTAAACATCATGTAGGCCGGGCATCCATGGATGGCATTGGATTGATTTGCAAAATGTGGGTTTTGGGGTGGTATTTTATATTTTTGGGTGTTTGTTAAATAAATAGGCCTTTTCAGCCAGTAGGTAACCCTGGGCGTTCAGCTCGCGGGCTTTGGGCAAGTCCGCACTGCGCGACAACGCGGACTTACACTTTTTATCTTCTTCGCGCGCTCAATGTACGTTTTCGCGCGTGCGATAACGACAATTTGTGACGATCGCGATGCCGAACACGCAGAATTTACAATCTGGCGAACAATATCTCTCGAGCATCATTAAACCTTCTCGAAAATGTTGATTTAGTTCATTTTGCACAAAAACTCCTCAGGTTGTCATTTAGATGTAGTTTGGTGATCAAGGAGTCATTTTTTTTTGTTTTACAATTTTTTCCATGAGGTAGCAAGTTGCCCAGAGTCTCCAACTGCCTGGTCCTGTCCTTTGTCTTCACTTTTTTGTTATTTTGGGTGGCCTGGCCATGTGGGTGGCGGCCATTTTGTAAAGCCAGGCATTGTGCTTTTGCCATAGGTCTGCATTGTCTGTCTTGTGTTCCTTTTCTTGTTGTTCTGGGTGGCCTGGCCATGTGTTGGCGGCCATTTTGTGTGAACAGCCACTGTGCTTTTGCCATAGGCCTCCAAGCTTGCGGCCTAGTGTGCCAGTAGGCCCGGAGGTAGTCATCCTCATGGGTGCATAAAAACTGTTTCTGTGTTGTCTGTTGAATTGTAACATAATTTAGGCCATGGATGGCATTGGATTGATTTGCAAAATGTGGCTTTTGGGGCGTATTTTATTTTTTTGGGTGTTTGTTAAATAAATAGGCCTTTTCAGCCAGTAGGTAACCCTGGGCGTTCAGCTCGCGGACTTTGGGCAAGTCCGCACTGCGCGACAACGCGGACTTACACTTTTTATCTTCTTCGCGCGCTCAATGTACGTTTTCGCACGCGCGATAACGACATTTTGTGACGATCGCGATGCCGAACACGCAGAATTTACAATCTGGCGAACAATATCTCTCGAGCATCATTAAACCTTCTCGAAAATGTTGATTTAGTTCATTTTGCACAAAAAACTCCTCAGGTTGTCATTTAGATGTAGTTTGGTGAGCAAGGAGTCATTTTTTTTTGTTTTACAATTTTTTCCAAGAGGTAGCAAGTTGCCCAGAGTCTCCAACTGCCTGGTCCTGTCCTTTGTCTTCACTTTTTTGTTATTTTTGGTGGCCTGGCCATGTGGGTGGCGGCCATTTTGTTAAACCAGCCACTGTGCTTTTGCCATAGGCCTCCAAGCTTGCGGCCCAGTATGCCAGTAGGCCCAGAGGTAGTCACCATGGGTGCATAAAACTGTTTCTGTGTAGTCTGTGGAATTTTGACATCATTTAGGCCATGGATGGCATTGAATTGATTCAATTGAATTGCGAAATGTGGTTTTTTTTGGAGGGTCTGACTATTTCACTTTTTGGGTGTGTTAAATAAATGCCTTTTTTGCGTGTGTACTGTGTAATTATAATTGTGTTGTTGTAGTGGTTGTCTAACTTTCCAAAGTGTTTTTAGCCATGTGGATTTTAGTTTTTGCATTAAAGCTGTGTGTGTTTTATCAGGCATCCTTTATCTGGCCATATATAGGCCTGCTTGAGTTCATTGTTTGCCGTGCCTTGTGCCTGTGAGTCACCATGTTTCTGGGGGCCATTTTGTTGTGGTAGTTATTAGTGTGCTGTTTTTGCCACATAGGCCTGCGTGTCTTTCCATTGTTCCTCTTGTCTTACTGCTTCCAAATCCATCCCCATTGCCAGCTGCAGCTCCCTGATGCTGCTATATAATACAATCCCACGTGATGCACAAATTTAGGCCAAACATGCTCCAGTACATTTTAGTTTTTGTTCTTTACTATTCTTATTCTTCCAGAGTGTACACTAGCACTACACAGTAGCCAGGAAAGCCCTGGCCTTGTTGTCAACGTCTCATAAATGGCTACACTGTGTGTTGTTGTTCACAGAGTTTCTGAAATTTAATAATTGAGGCCACCACACACTAAGTTCTATATTCTATTTGTTTGATTTGTGCTATGTTTGACTGATGTTCTGGCTTTTTGCTTTTAGGTCCACAAAGACTGAGGAGGAGGTGTGTCTCTCATCATTGCCTGTTGCACTTCCAGACAGACATCCTGCTGCTGTGTACACACAACACAACGTGACGTGTGACCTGACCAGACATCTCTGCAACTGAGTGCTGCTGACATCTGAAGAAGATGGGCCCAAAGAAAGCAGGTACCAGGTCCTCCAGTACCAAGAAAGTTGCTATTGAGAAGAAGAAGGAACAGAAGAAGCAAGTGACACTGAAGTCTGGTGTGCCGGCCAATACCTTTCTGGGGAAAAGAAAATTGCGCCTGCAGCAGCGGTGTCCGGGGGGCAAGCTGGGGGCAGCACCTCCGCATCAGTGGACCCAACCCACCAACCCAGGCCCAAGCACATGAGTGGGGAAGAGGTAGCCAGCCTAATGGTGGAAAGCAGTGATGCTGAGCCGGAGATAAACTTATCGCTATCTCAAAGTAGTACCCAATCAACGCAGGAGGAAACACAGCAGATAAGTGGTCAACAACAACAGCGCAACCACCGCCCGCAATAGTAGTTGTTGTTCCTCCTGAAGTAGGGGCAGTTCAGGAAATTGAGCCTCATGCAGAGGTAGAAGAAGAAGCCACTCATTCAGAAGATCCATTGTCTTCCAAATCCCCAGCAAGGAAAAGGAGGGGTAGTCCATCAAGTTCTTCGCCAAGCCCCCTTCTGATGATCTAGATGCCACCTGGAAGCCACAAACTGAGTCTGAGAGGGAGCCACGTTCCAAGACCAAGCTAGGGAAAAGGAAGGTTCCAGAAAGCCTTACACTTATGGAGGTCGATGTAGAACAGCAAGATGATGATGATGATGACGACGAGCCAGTCATCACGAACATCACTCCCGGCCCCGAGGAGATGGAGACCAACATTCTTACTCTATCCAAAATCGCTGCGAGGGATGTAGCACGCATACCTCCACAGGTAACACCAACACGACCTACAGCTTCCATATTTGCATTAGCAAAGGCCCGGCAGCGACCTACATCCAGCACAACCACCACCTCTGTAGGAGTAGGTAGTGGTACAGCAGCACAGAGTCAAATTCAACACACACCCTACAGATCATCCGGCATTGGAAGTGGCACCTCCAGCAGGAGGCCAAAGTTAAGCTCCCCAGTTTGGGACTTCTTTACGGTTAGCGAAAAGGAGGAGAACATTGCTGTATGCTCCATTTGTAATACCTCTGTTAGTCGTGGTAAGCTTGGTACAAACTATGGTACCGGAGGCCAAATGACCCATCTGAAAAAACACCACTTGATCAGCTGGGAGGACCACCTTCGCGCCATAAAAAAAACTGCAACCATTGGTGTTGGTGGGGATAAAGGAGTAGAAGAAGAAGATCCGATCACGGTGGAAGAGGAAGGACAGGGAGACATTCTCTCTGGTAGTGGTAAACAAGGTGTCCCTGACCCCAGCAGTGCAGTCTTAACGTTGCACACATCTTCAGCAACATCTCAGTGGCACAAGAGTAAGAGTCAGCCGGAGACACCAAGAAGTACCAGGTCCGCACTACCAAAAAGTGCGTTGAGCCTAAGAGAAAGGAAAACCATGCAGCCTACCATTATCAGCATGTTTGGGGGTGAGGGGCAGTACGAACGCAACCACCCAATAGCACGTTTGTACAATGCGAAGCTGGCTAAAATGTTAGCACTGGACCTTCTCCCTTTTTCTTTTGTTGAAGGGTTGGGTTTTGTGGAATTTGTGTCAACCATCTGCTCAAAATGGCATGTTCCCAGCCGCTACTATTTTGCCAGAGTTGCAGTTCCAGCACTACATCACGACGTGCTGGAATTGCTAGGAAAGGCCTTGAAGCAGAGTGCTGTTCACAGTATCCACCTGACTACAGACATGTGGACCAGTTGCCAAGCCACAGATTACATGTGCATCACTGCACACTGGATCAGTTTTGCGGGGGTTAGAGAACAGGTATCTGCTGGTGTTGATACTGCAGAGATTTTTCATGCCACTCGCAAACATGCAACTGTAGCCATGTTTGCCATGGAGAAATCTCATACTGCTGCAAACATTTTGGAAGAGTTTAACACCAAGGTCTTTGAGTGGCTGCGCCCAAGAGGGCTTACGATTGGTTTTGTTGCCACGGACAACGGCAGTAATGTAGTTTTGGCCATGCGCAATGGTGGCTATTTCAGGGTCCCGTGTTTGGCACACTGCATTAACATTGTTGTTCAAGACTTTTTGAAAAATGAATCCAAAGTCAGCAACTTACTGGTCACCTGCAGAAGAATATGCACACATTTCAACCATTCTTTTAAAGCCCGGAAGCAGCTGAGGGTCATTCAACGTGAGCATAAAATGCCAGTCAAAGCGCTCATCCAGGAGGTGCCAACACGTTGGAACTCAACTTATTACATGCTTGATCGTCTGTTTGAACTGTACATACCACTCAATGCTTATGTCATGCAAAGATTAGGGGAACCTACTGTGAAAGGCATGACCGTTGAGATGGCTCAATGGGACCTCATTAAATGCCTGACTGAGATGCTACTTCCTTTTGAGATCTTCACACGTGAAGTCAGCAGGGAGGACTGTACTATGGGCCAAGCTATCCCATTGTTGCACATGCTAGAGCAACAGCTGAAGGATGTGTCTGAAACGTACGCAGGTGTGGATGACAAACAAGACGCATATCATTTGGCGGAGACCTTAGCCGCTCGTTTATCGGAAAATACAAGGATTAAAAATAAAATTTTGTCACAACCACATTACATTAGTGCCACAATTTTGGATCCACGGTACAAAGTATTTCTGAACAGCAAGGCAGTAATTCCTTTTTCGGAAGTGGATGTTGCCAACTACAAAACTTTGATAGCTAAGGAAGCCACTATTTTCGAAAGAGAACAGCTGTTAATTACAGGCCCCCCACCCCAGGCCACCATAACCAGTACTACAGGGCATCCAGAGTCAAGTTCTACTTCGGAGCCTGAGGGCAGTGCATTTGCCTCCCAGCAGTCACCTACACCAACAATAACATCAAGAACAGGATCATCCACCGCACAATGTGCAACTGATTGGTTTCTACAGCAGGGGTATGGTAAGTCCAGTGCTGATGCAAAGGCAAAACAGGCCGAGCACATCGGAGCACCCCTGAACATTGAGCGGATGGTCCAGGCCTATCTGGATGACCCAACAGAGGTCTTCATGGATCGAAACCCATTGGTGTATTGGTATGGGAAAAGAAGCCAATGGACAGTGCTCAGCAGGCTGGCGATACAGTATCTGGCTTCCCCTGTCGCAAGTGTCTCTTCTGAGCGTGTTTTCAGTGCTGCTGGTGCCATTGTAACTTCGAAAAGGACCAGTCTCTCGGCCCAAAGCGTGGAGAGGTTAACCATGATCAAAATTAATCAGCACTTTATACCACCGGATTACAAAATACGTGAATACAAGCAGGAAGAGGAGAGCAACTTGGATGACGTAAATAGTGCGTTACAGGACCTACTTCTGTGCGAACCACCAGAGTTTGAGGACGAGCTCCTCTTCCCTGACAACTAGGCTTTCAAATTGTTACTTTCTTCCTTCCTTTATGTGTCTGTGTATCTGTCTTTCTGGTTCAAATCACAACAAATCCATCACCACCGTCTTCTCTTTTTATTTCCCTCTTGGAGTTGGATGTCTGTGCATTTAACTGTCCACTCTTCAAAGTCCTGCTTCATCTTCCTGTCTCGCACAAGTACATTTCCATCAAGCCAGACATTAGTACAAGAAATGTTGCTTTACCAGTCCCGCCTCCATAAGAAGTGAAACGTGACTATAGCTATCCTCCATTTTGTTTTGGAGCCGAAACTCATCAGTGTCCAAAGGCTACAGCCTCAGCAGGCATCCAAAGGTCCTCACTGTCAGGACAGAAGGTACTTGGCAGAGAAAGACAAGAGACTCTTCGAAGAAACTTGCTGACATTTGTGCAAACTCAAATGACCATCAATGAGCGCTACCCAGGCCGCGGCCCATCATCACAGTGCTGACCATGGGAAGCAACTTAAACTGTGACAAAGTGCCACAGAAGAATAAGACGAAAACCAAAACAGCGACTAACACTCAAAATGAATGTGGACTGGAGTAATGATGAGGCCACTGCCCCGTAAAAAAAAATAACAACTGTCAGAACTAGGCATCTGATGATCTGACAGCCAAAGAGAAGAGCAAGACAGGTAATGATGGAATGCATTGGATGCTTGCAGAGTCTGAGCGATTGCTGTTGTTTGTTGTTGATGTTGTGCATGAAGTCGAACTCTACTCTACTAGTTAATCTACAAAGTAAGTCAAGTCAGTGACAGTCAATGTTTCCCTTCTTGTTGTTTAATAACCAAATTGTACTCCTACTACTGCAGGTGCCGGCCAATATCTGTTGCAATTTTTTAATATGGAATATGGACTTAATCAGAGTCACTACAGACTGAGTTGGAGTTGGACAACACGTACCACAACATGATGATGACCATACTATCTTTGCACGCAGTCAGTCAGTTGGATCGGAGATGATTCAAGGAATAACTGCGTTTCATGAAGTGGCATAAGGTAAACATAAACACAACAATTCAACAAGAAAGTAAACACAGCAGACCTACATGTCCATGTAGTGGTGGAGTCGAGTCAGTGTAGTTATGACTGACAGCGGCGCAATGATTTTGTAAATTAATTTTGAAAATGCTAAGTTGCTGTATATATGCCTTTTGTCTGGCTCTGTCAAAAATTAAGGTAAATGGAGGTTGGGTCACAGGCTGGTGCTGTGGTGGGCCTGTTCTGTCCTGTTGTTGTTGTAGCTTAATTCTGTAAACGGAATATACATGATATATCCAAACCGCCTCAGTCTGAAAGTGTTCTCTCTTCTCTTCTTGGACTCCACCGTAATTGATGCTTTTTTATATTCATTGATTTTTCAATACCCCTTTTGTTTTTCCATCTAGACGTTACAGGCCGGCCTTTACCCTGTGCTATACTGGGAGACTCAACTCACATTTACCTTACCAATCCGCATCAGGAAGGCAACCAAGATTGATGTGCGGAGCGTCCATGGAAGATAGGACCAAGAGGAAGGACGAGATTCAACTCCACAATTTGACCAGGATAATACAGTAACTTTAGTATCATTCATCTTTTAATTAATTGGAATCCTTTTTTCTCTTCAATCATTACGACTGTGTGTTGTGTGTTGTTGTTTGTTTGCTAATTGATCCCTACAACTATTTTTTACTTTTCTTTGCTATCTTTAAAAGTAAGCCCAGTACAACATGGAATTTGGGTCTCTGTCTGAGGGCATATATTACAGGCAAGGCAAATTGCATAGAATATACTGCTGCCCTGTACTGTCTTGCCTAGTTGGAGTTAGTAAGTACTACTCATTAACCATCAAGTTATCTTCATCATGCATGCATTGCCTTTTTCTCCCTTTATAGATTTTTTGGATAAGATCATGGTCGTCTGCCAAGATTGCGCTTTGCTTTTGTTGTCCATGCGTACTGTTTTTCTTTCTCAAACCTTTCCCCAAACTCCCCTTCCCATCCATTCATCAAACCCTAACCCTCTTCCCCCGGGCTGTGATTTATATTGAGGTGTGATGTGACTACCTAAAATGTACACCAATTGATCACACGCTTGCTGGGGCAGATGTGGTAAAAGCAACACTAATTAAATTTCAAGGCAGGGCGAGGAGCTTCTTCTGCTTGCCCACCCATGCTCAGTCTATGTGCATGCCGTCACCGGCTAATAGTACATCATAATTAATTGCCAGCATTGATTGGATTCATCATCAAACTCCTACCACACAGCAGAAAAGGTTACGAATTACGATTGTGTTAAGTTAAGTGACTCACTCAACACAACTACAGTTTGTAACTTCTTGTACTAGGCTGTCCCCGCCAACATTATGTTTTATTTGACTTTAGCAGTTGCAAATGCAATATTGTTTGTTTGGCAGTCTTCTTCTGTACTGTATTTGACTTTGTTCTACTACTCCTCCCACAGTCGCTTTCAGGCAAGTGACTGTCTCTTTTTTATTTTTTAGCAAATGCTGCTGGCAGTGTCTACTCTACTACTACCACCACAACCATGGCATCTTCTCCATTCTCTTGGGAAACCATGCAGCCATCGCTGTGCCGAACATAATCATCATCAATCACAGGTAAGATAAGTTTGGTGGGAGGTATAATGGACTAGGAGGAGAGACTGACAGTACTAGTAGGACAAATCACTCAGTGAGGGGTACCACATCTATCTGTTTGTGTTACATCATCAGCAGATTATTTAAATCAAACACTGGCTGCGGCCCTGCAGCAGCAATGAAAGAAACCATGTGACGTTAATTTGTAAAACAGTAACCCCCCACAAAACATTAACATTGTATGTTGAAGTATAAATATAATTTATTACCCTAACAAAAATAAACTATCCCACACCTGACCCACCCCTCTCCCTAACCGCAACCAATGTCCAAAACGAAAAAAGTCCAAAGAATGTCCAAACCCCAACGCCCAATTCCCACCCACCAACAAAAGGAATAAAAAAGGGGCAATGCAACGGGTCCTATTATATTCGGCGGGCTTTAAGGTGTTTGTCGACCAGAATTTTAACCCGCTCCTCGAGTTGCTCCTCTAGCCGTGCCACCCGGAGGAGAATCTTTCGTCGAAATGCCCTGCAGTGGCATCCAGGGTGGGGGACAGCAGTGCTGGTTGCAATCGATTTGCGGCGGGCGGCTGCCAGACTGCGGCGCCGTACCACTGGAGGTCTGGCCTGGCTGGGGCCCGGGGCATCGGACGAGGCTGCTGCTGCTGCCGCCTCCTCCGCCTGAGCCACCAGCCGCCGGTACTCGGCACAGATGGCCTCCAGTTTCCGGTGCCGGGCCCTGGCTGCCAACTCCTTCCGGGATGGTTTGCCTTGGGAAGGAGTATCTATATCAAGAAAGAAAAAGAATATTGTTGTAACCAGTACTCTTAGCAAAACAGTAACACAAAATTAATTCAACACATAAACATAATGGCACAGTAGCACTAGCAAGAAGCACAGTACATAACATTCCTGGTATAATAATCTATCTATCCTCCCACTTCCTCGGCCTGTAACATTTGTGGGAGTTTCAGGCATTATACTAGCACTATGGACTCCAGTACACCAGTCTTCTTCTTATCTCTACTAGTTTAGCAAAATGACATAACCTGGTTGTAGCCGGCATGCCAGCTCGGTCATCTATGCTTGCACCCAAGACAAACATACGAGTCATCATGACGCAGACTCACGTTAGTTTGATTTACTACTGTATGCAGGTGGGGAAGCTCGTATTTATTTTTCTATTACGGTTGGCACTGGCCATACTCTCTCTGTTACATGAAGCAGGGCAATTGGTCAATTTCACTTTAACAGTGCCCTGGCTACTACAAAAAGGCAGATTATATATCTGATCCAATGATCATTGCTTTTATGGGACGACGACATAAGGTCAGTAGCGGTCGGTGGTGGGACTCGGGGAGTGCTGCCGGGCGGTGACGTAGGGAGGGGCAGGGTGGGGGTAGTAAACTATGGATTACGGCCAATTACAGGTAAGTAAACATATAAAGAAATAAAAGTAATTTTGTTGCGCCCACTGCATCGCTTTTGGCGGTGCAGTGCGCACAATGAAATTAGCTTTATTTATTTTTATGTTTACAGTAAACTTACCTGTATTTGGCCGTGTAATACATTGTTTACTGCTACCCCCACCCTGCCCCTACCCACATCGGCTTTGCTACTGTGGCGCGGTTTCTTTTACATTCCCTTAAAACTAAAACTGTGCATCCCGTGACAGTCTCCACCTATGCTGTCTATGATGAATACATACAGGCATCCATCCATTCTAAGTAAATGTCAATCATTCTTCTTAATCTCTCTACAAACCTTACTTTGTTTCGCCAACAACAACCCATGCGTCCACTCACTCCGTTGCTTGCCTTGGCTTAGAGTTTCACCCAAACACCGCTGATGATTCTTGCTATCCACAGTATCCACCCATACTGTGTCGCCCACCCAGGCAGGCATCCATTCTTCTTTCACCTTCCACCCATCCTTCAACAACACATGCATGTGATTCCTATCAGCCACCTATATCCATGCTTCCAACGTATCCTTCTCTGCCAGTCATCAATCATATTAAATCTGGCCCGTCCTTCCTCCTTCAAACCTTCTTTCCCTTTTTATTCAACACATCCATCAAGGTCATCTGATCTGACTTTTAGTCTCCTCCATAAAACTTTCACAGCTGAGTTGGAGTCAGATAGAAGAGGCCATTGGTTAATCAAGTCACGCTGGTAATGCTATTGCTACTGCATTGCTAATGCTAAGTAAAGGGTGTCTTCTCTTCTTCAACCGTTGTATAATGTTCACTACAACTTCATACCTAATAATAAGTCTCAACAACAGTACAGTGAGTGAAGTCCACACACCCTTCCAGCTAGTGCAATGTCAATAAGTCATGAATATAACTTACCACCGCCCGCCACCACTGCTGGCTCCCCCTGTAGCTCCTGCAGGTGCCGCATCTTCTCCTGCCCCTCCGGAAGGCTCGAATCGCCGGTGGCCCCGCCGCCACTGGTGGTTGCTAGTCCGCCTAGATAAAAACATGACACATTTTTAGATGCCTGTACACCTCCCCTATTTATTCTTTTTCATTAGCAAGATTGAAAAAAAAGTTAATACATACATATTATTATAAATCACATTCAATAGTCCAAATCGGGTACTAGAGTACAGTCAGTAGACACTAGTAGTGTTATGGTCCCTAGGGTCTTTATTATACTATACTCTACTCTTTGCAAAGTTAGCCTGAGCCATGCAACCATTTTCCGCTTCATGTCTTTTGCGCATGTTACCTCGCAGCTTGTTGCGCAGTAACAGTAAGACGCCTTTTGAGCCCACATGAGCACATACAGCTACTGTCTGAGCGTTGCGTACAAGAGGTCGAAAAACAAGCCACTTTGTTATGGAGTTCGGTTAGTCCGTATTGCTTAGCCATAGGTAACATGTTACACTTTTTGGGCAGGACTGAGAAATGCTTGCATTATACTATAATAACACGCACCATTTTTCTCAGGCAGAGGATTCCCTTCTACGAACCAGAGATTTGCAGAGCTTATGAATGATGCATGTAACCAGTAATTCTACGTTCTACGGTGAGGAGTCGCTCAGAATTCGCACAGATCTTTTGTCTTATATATCATCAATGATCATGCACTTGTTGCAAGTGCAACACTGTTTATTGTTTTAATCTTATGCATTTTGCTGTTGGAGCTGGCTGGAGTACACTGAATTTTATAGAACATACATACAGAGCTTGTTAGTTGAAAAATAAACCTTTTGAACTTACACATAGACTCTGTGGTATTTTGTGTGGTGGTGGTAGACTTACACGAGTGAGTGAGCGAAAGGGTGTTATGTTCTGGGTTGTGTAAACATAATCATTGGGTATCTTCGGGTGGGGGTTCGGGGACCTAATAAGACACTATAGCTAGTCGTTCAGGGGATTGTGGGTTCACTTCTGACTGAGGTGTGAGGAACGTCCAAGTTCCAAACTCGCATCACCAACATCCTATTTCATTGTGCATAGTTCTGCATGGGGCTGTGCATAATCCAAGTAGTATGTACTATATCCTATCAAAAATAGTCTAATATCTGGTTGGGCATTTTGTTTGTGGTAATTGTCAAAGCCTCAAGATTAAGAAGCCTAGAAGAGGACAACCGAAAGGACTGGACTCAGTGGCTAGAGCTATTAGTATTGGTCAATCTGAGTTTTATACAAAACCGTACAATAAAGAGTGGCAATGCAAACTGGGCAAGCTTAGCGACAGACTAATATTAGTAATACAGAGTACAGACATTCATAGCAGAGGCAGTTAGAACTTAGAGGCAGGGATAACCAGAATTTAGAAACAGATAGTCAAGTCAAGATCAAAGAATCTTTTGTAAAAAATAGAATTAGGGAGTGGAGCCAGAATTAATAGTTCTGAAAAAATAAGGTGCAGTAAAAGTTAGGGCAATATAATTGTTAATATTAACCACTGGAGGACTTACTGGGACCAGCAGCAGGGCCCTCAGTAGAGGAGCGGTCCTCTGGTGGTTGTCCCGCCGAATCTGAACCCGTCTTCTTGCCCCTGGGTGCTGCACATCAGTGATCATGTAAGATATAATAAAGAAAAAGAAAGACACAAACATTAATGATTGCTGTGAAACAAATAAATTATCAAAAAAAACGCTCAAAAAACCTTTTAGGAAACAAAAATTGCAATAAAATTGACCTATCTAATCCGATCGACTACTGCCTTGCGGGATTCACGGACAGTCTACTTATTTGGGAACACTAATTCAGTGTTCCATTCTGATTGATTCAAATAAAATCCAGAACACTAACTAAGCCTAAGTACCACCTGACCTAGCCCACCTATTCCAGGCGGGCCAATTGTTCATTAAGCCTGCATTTCCATTTTTTATTGACATCAAAAATGCATAGATGAGAAGGAGGACACATGCATAAAGTGCATAATGCATACACCAAATTGTTGGTTGGTTGCGTCTGATGTTCTGCAGCTGACTGACACTGCTAAGCTAAGCTTACCAGTACCACTCACTAAACAAACTACAAAAGGTTCTAAGGACTGGGGTAAGCAGCACTCAGTGACAGAGGATGCGTCACGCAGACCGCTCAAAAATTATCAACTAATAGTAACTAAACCTAGTATCAAATGCATCCACCACTATTTGACAGGAGGACAAAGGAAGGACTACAGTCTCTCTAGCAATAGCATTATGAAATGAAGACACTACACGGGAATAAGGTAGGTGTCTAGTTTAATCCATCTGACGTCCTCCGGGTCCCGGCAGCAACTGCCTGCCTTAGAACTCCACATTCCAGAATAGAATCCCCCCAGCGACACAAGCTCCTCACGAGCCTGAGACAGCGTTCCTCAGATCCCAACACATTACCTAACTGAAGTTCTCTAAAGTAAACTCTTACATAATGACAAGCGAGCGCAAAGTTGCAAAAAAGTAAGAGTACCGCCCAGCACCTGTGTCCTACAATCACAGAGGATTTTGAAATGGAATTTACCTGCAATGTAAGCAGCAGTATTCTTGTTATTTGTAAAAAATATATACACAAATCACAATACTTATACTACTATATATATATTGGCTACTCACCAAGCCCCACAACCTCGACACCTAGCAGGTCCAACAGGTCCTGCTCCCGGTCAAGGATGTCTGACCACCGGTGGGCCAGCTGGTTATGGGTGCGCCGGACCTCGGAGCAGCGAAACACTGCCCGACGCACCTTCGCCCGCCGGCAGTGATGCTCCTGGGTCGGGTACCCGGAGCCTGGCCTGCCGCCTGCTGCCAAGGTCAAGGGGAGGTGGTGCTGAATAAAAAAAACAAGGGCGGCCACCTCCGCCTCATTAAAGAGCTGGCGGGCTTGCACCCCTGCAGGGCGCAGTCTGCCGCAAGGCAGGTGGCGATTGGGCGCACGCGCCTTGCCCTTTGAGCCGCTGCTGCTACCCTTCGCCATGGTTCTGGGGTGGGAGGAGGTGAAAAAGAAAAGTTAGAAGGGAAAAATAAAGTTAGGGGAAGAAGTAGGAGCTTAAAGAAGAAAGTTATATAAAACAGTCGAAAAGTAAAAAAACACAGTAAAAAGTATAAAAAAATGCAAAATATAGACTTAAGCAGAGAGTGAGATAGATAAGAAATAAAGAAAAATTGAAAAACAGTGTAAAAAACTAAGGATTGCAAAGATTGAGGGAGGATAGAAAAGCAGGCCCAGAACCATAGCATAGAGTGGTAAAACAAGATGGCCGCACCCATCGCGACCGCGTGGGTAAGTTCGCGCGATATTTGTCCCCGAGCACGCAAAAACGTCGCGAACACGTACAACGCGTTCCCGAACAAGGAATGCGCAGCGCGAGCACGCTATACGCGACCCGGAACAGGAAATAAGGGATCGCGAACGGGCGGGACAAGTGAAAACCAAAATGGCCGCGCCCATAGGCGACCGCATGGGTAAGTTCGCGCCCCGAGCACGCAAACAGCGTCCCGAGCAACCACACCGCGTTCCCAAGCAAGAAAAACGCATCGCGAACGGGCGCGGCAAGCAGCTACGCGCGCTCGCGAAGCTACACGTAGCTCGCGTAGCGCTCCGACGTCTTCGCGTAGCTTCGCGTAGCGCGACTACGCGAACTACGCCCAGGCTTAATATTATCATGACTTAAAGCAACTATGCAACTTCAAATAGCTCATTCAATATTCCGTATCAGCAAGTGGGATTTAGACATCTCTCTGCTTTCTCATTAGGTCACAAGATGAGGTTGGCTGTCAAAGTTCAGAGATTGGGGGCTCTGTCCCTTGATACTGCACTAATAATCTTCGCCTAATGAGTGCATAATGTGCAGTGCACTGAAATTATATCTTGGCATCGATCTGTTACAATAAGATGTGAAAACCTTCGCACACAATGTTATAATCTTGTAATATCGTAAGCATTCTTCATAGCAGAATCAAAGAATTCTTCATGATACCTTAGCCCATGAGCTACTTGTGGCTGATGTCACTTCTCTGAAAACACCAACAAACGCCAATGAGGTAGCACATACTAAAGCTCCTAAGCAACAGAGAGCTTTGCATGTCCTTGTTCAGTTCTGACTGACTCGGCCTGAGATTTCACATGAGATTCAATCAGCTCATAAAGTCCCAAAGAGACCAATCAAGCAGAACACAAAGTGAAGTTTGAAGTTTGTTTCCAATCTTGACGTTGAAAAACCACATCTTGGAATTTATCATAACATTTTACAAATGCAAACAAAAAAGCAAACATGAACACGGCATTGATCTATGGTAGCATATTAACGGCTAACTGGGTGAGCATATTGATTAAAAACTGTACATACCGACAAGACAAACCAAAATCATGATCTACGATGTCGTACGAAGCACCCATGATGTTATTGTTACCAGCTAGCAAGACAAATGTAAGACCAGTAAGTAAACTGTCTCTGACAACCGACCATTGTAATACTTCACAGGTCCAACGCTTGATGAATTAAAACAAAAATGTTTTTGTCTCCTTTGGAGAACTCTAAAGAAGAACTTTTGTGTAATTCCATCCTTGATTTATTTACCAACAATTTTCCTCCAAATGTAACCTCTGAATTAGAAATCTACATTCAAGCGACATCACATGGTGTGCCAATGTTTTATAAAAAAAATTGAGCAATTTTACAGGAGATAGTATTAACTCTCTTCTTTTTGGAATAAAGAACTGGATATATTTGTTTCTCAGGACATATGGAAGTAAATATGGTTGAATAATATCTCTGGATGACTGCCTGTGTCTTTATACCAAAATTATTCTTTCATATTATTTAGGGCCTGATTATGAGTTTGGTGGGCTTGGGACTGCCTTCGTGTTGGAATCACTGCTGCGCTGTTGGTGGTCCAACCACCCTATTATGATGCATGCGGTTTCATAGACGAAAGACAGCCGCAGTCCAACTGGCGCTGCCAGTAATTCTATGCCCCAGTCAGAGGGTGGACCACCAGTGTTACCACCGGCCCAATTACGAAGTGCCATCCGGACGATGTGACTGTTGTGGTCCAACCACCACACATGACCGGCAGATAGGGAGGGATATAAGGCTGAAACTCACCAGTATTCAGCTTCACATGTCCTGTGCCGACATGGAACTGATCCTTCACGTACTGCCACTTCTATTCCTGCTTTATGACATCCAAAACCGACACCGATGTGGACGCAACCAGCGGTAGGCTATACTCTTTCGCGTTTCCTTAGACTCCTCAGCAAATAGATGTCCCACCATGGACCTGGCAAGGGATTTGGGGTCCCTGGGCCAAACATCGTTTGTGGGCCCCTGTTTGGAATTGTTCAAAACCGACACAGATGTGGACGCAACCAGCGGTAGGCTATACTCTTTCGCGTTTCCTTAGACTCCTCAGCAAATAGATGTCCCACCATGGACCTGGCAAGGGATTTGGGGTCCCTGGGCCAAACATCGTTTGTGGGCCCCTGTTTGGAATTGTTCAAAATGTATGATCCAATTAAAGCTCAATTATGCCCTCTTTGGCCAGGTCACTGACTCTGCACTGGCACACTCTACTAAAGTTGACATGTGTTTACATCTCATATTCAAGGATACTGATGTGTGCATCAAATTTTGTCAGACAACAGCACCTCCTCATCAAGATCATACCTATTGATCACTGTGACACCCTCATGTTCCTCACATGCTGCGTCCTGTTGTGATATCAAAGGTACATCTGTATGGATGTGTCATGAAACTGAGATTCACCTTCGCTGCTAAATCCCTGTAATGAACTCTCACACATCACCCACATTAAAAGCTAATGTCAGGTAAATAGGATTCCAAATAATCAGTGAAGCATTCAAAGGGCACAATGTAAAGATTATATGCAGAAGAGGCTTGCCTCTACAAGGGGGACCTCTGAAACCCTGGGCCACAGTCCGCTTTGCACGTGCCTCAAAACCTCTATGTGCACAGGACCTGTGAATTGAAGTTTATCAGGGACAACTAATAGCATAACCATGTGCCATGCATATGTGGGAAATGTGTAAGTGCAAGCCATGAAAGCAAATACTGTGGTAACAGCATTTGTTACACATTTACATAAAGTAAGTTCAAGGTACACACATGAAAATTGATAAATTTCCATAAAAATGGCTGCAAAGGTATGACAATTTAACACCCGTCTCTCAAAAACCTCCAAATCTCAGACTTAGGAGTTGAAACTCATCTCCTTTTTTGTTTGGTTTAAAAAGCTTTATTACGAGAATATTGGCATAAAATAAAATGAAGTTGCTAACGATACTGCATTTATCCATTCACTGAATTATTAAACAATACTTTAATCTCAAGGTTTATAAGAATACAAAGAATAAAAATATTAGAAAGAGAAATATGATACTGTAATAATTTATAGACAACTCATTTAAATATAATGGGGCAGATTTACAAGCCCCTTGCGCCACTATTGAGTCACTTTTCCCATGTTAAAAATGACGCAAAAGTTTATATTTTATAATTTAAAAAAACAAAGGGAAATAGGAAAGGTGAAAGGAATTTAATAAACAGGGTCATAAGCAAAGTGTGCCATTACTCATACATTTTCTCAAAATAATGTTTTAATGGCTATTGAAAAATATTGCTACTGAGTAGTATATAAGCAAAATATTCAGAACAAACGTTCTGTATATGATTCACAGAAGTTCAAGTATCTCAATATTAACATCATGTATTGTTATATGTGTCAGGTTATTACCACATAGATTGTCACAGAAAAGGACAATACATAATGTCCTTCTTATTAGAGGTATTAGAAGATTTAACCTCAGATATGCCAATTTTATGATTGCAACATTGTTGTTGTAAGTAAGCTCTTGGCGAAGCGTAAGTTCTTTCATAAGCTTTTATTTCCGTCCTCACTACTCTACATAACACAGCAGTCTGCCTCAGCTGAGCCTAGTCAACATTCTAAGGCAAGCTCACAGGCAACTGCCAGAGTGATAGAAAATTCCAAGATTCTAAGGGGACGGGGGAGGAGGGACATACTATTATACATCAAGTTTACAACACATCTTCCCTCCAAATATTTTTAGGAAACAAGAGATAGAAAAAATTTACATAACCATACGCGAGAGGAAAATTCTAGCAATAAAGGTAACGAAGGATGAACAGAGGCAAGAAGGGGAGAGAGAGAGAGAGAAAAAGAGGAACAAGAGTTGGGAGACTGAGTCATTGCATCGCCTAGATGCAACTCAGGAAAATAGAACACTTTTTATGTGCTACATCTGTGGAGTGTCACCCCCACTGGAACTGGAGGAGTCAACACAAGAGGGCACATCTGTGACATTGTGTTGCACCAGTTTGTCCATGCTCCAGCATTGCCCATTTTCCATTATGACAACATTCTTTTTGACAATGGAAATGCACATAGGTTCAGAATACTTAGAAACCTTTCCTCCTCTGCTAAGTGGTTTTTTGACTTGTACGCAGTCACCAGCTTTCCAGAGCTGATGCTTAGCACCATGTTTTACATCATAATAATTCTTATACTTAGTTTGATGTAGAGCAATTTGTCCTTTACTCAGAATGGAGTTATGTTTCGATTTGACACCTCCTCCCAACCAACAGGGAAACGGTTTGGTGCTTGGTTTCCTATGCTTCAAAGCTGAAAAAGGTTCAATCTTAGTGACAGAGTTGGGAGTAGTATGGTATGCCCATAACATATCTCAAACGCATCCTCCACTTTTAAGCGATTGATACTAGCCAACTGGATGCTTTCCTTGATCATGCAATTGACTCTCTCTACCAGGCCGTTGGCCCTGGGACAATATAAATGTCAGGAATCGCGTTGGTTAGCGCCTACCTGACTAAGGAACTACATGTCCCAGAAGGCCTGAGGAGGAAGAGGCGGAGCATGCGTCCATAATAGGACGTGACGCACGCAGGATTTCGTGCGTAATTCTAAATGTTTTTGACGGCTCTCGGCTGAGAGCGGAATTGGACGGAGGAAGCTCCGTGCTCTGCGTTCGTGGAGCTTAAGAGTGTCTAGGATAGACACCGCTTTGTTTGTGCTCGGCTGAGCACATCTTGGACTCCGCTGCTTCTCTGGGCTCTGTTGCTGGCGTTCCGCAGTGAGGATTCCGGTTCCTGCGGAAACGCCAATCCAAGACTGACCAGGTAGTGCTGCTTAACACTTTGCGGGTGTTGAGTACCCGAAGGGACTAACTTCCGTTGTGCGGTGAGGAAACCACTAACAGTGTTCAGGACGCTCATACTCCGAGGTAGGAGTACGGATTTCTTCCTATTGTATATTTTGTTCGGAGAGTTTCTTTGGAGGGAACAGCTCTACCGAGGGGCCCTGAAAACTATCCTATCCAGATGTAACTGCAGAGGCTATTATTTGGAATGCTGTGATTCCATTTCGGATCGAGACTTTGTTTATTCGTTTCAAGGCTCTCATGACTTTCCATCCCTGACCCCCCCCTACTTTTCCCGATATCTGAAATAGAACCGGTATGTATTTAGGGGTAAATGAAGGACAAATGTTTTGGTTCTGAGTTTGTGCTAGGATGTGGTAACCTGTTGTTTTTTGTGCCTTCTAGAAACAGATCCACGTTTGACTGATCGTTTTTGGTTCGTGAAGCAAGGGACTGTTATGATAGAAGTCAGAGTGGATAAAGTAGTTAAGGAACTAGTGAGACCAATTGAGAGTAGTGTTGCATGTACCTGTATTCACCTCTGTTGTTCTTTGTCTTTTAGGTTCTTCTCCTTGCTGTCCCCATCCTACCCCCCCTCATTTGATCACCCTAATACTCCATAACATTGAATTGGAGTTGGGGATGTCAAAAGGTGGACCCCTTATTGCATCATCTGGACCCTGAGTAGTAGGCGATCCTAGCAGAATTACGCACCCACGAATAAACACTCCTCCCGGTCCAGGTGGGACAATAAATGGCGACCATGGAAGACGTCATTCAGGCCTTAGCCTTGGTTCAGCAGGAACTTGCGACCTCCAAAGTTGAAACTGCAGCTTTGCGTGATAAGGTTGACAGGTTATCCAGAAATCCTTTTGATATAGCCGCCCCCACACCCCAAGTCCATGTTACCGTACCACCTCCCATCTCTTTAGCGAGCCCCGAGAGATATGCCGGCGATCCTCAGAAAATTCAGGTGTTCTTAACGCAGATCATGCTTCACTTCTCCTGCAAACCCTCGTCTTTTCTCAGTAATCATTCCAGGGTGGCTTTCGCTATATCTTATTTGATAGGCGATGCTGCGAATTGGGCTGTTCCATTGGTCAGAAACAACGACCAGGTGTTATCTGATTGGGATGCTTTCCGGGTTGCATTAGAGAGTGTGTTTGATAGGCGAACCACCACTTTCAGTGCGGATCGTGAGCTCCTGGAGTTGAAACAGGGGAACAATGACTTAGTCACGTATCTTACATCTTTCAACCGGTTGGTAGCGGAAGCCGCTTGGCCGGAAGAAAAGAGAATGTCTCTTTTCTATCAGGGCCTGCGCGATGGGTTGAAGGACGTCCTGGCACAAATAGATCCACAGCCAGTCACTTGTACTGATCTCATTAGTCTTACTTTGAGGCTTGATGGGCGCATGTCAGAAAGAGGGGGTGAGAGGCATAAGGGAGAGAGGTCTTTCTATCGGTCCGATAAGAACCCTAGGAGAGAACAGCCTAGTGGTGAGTCCATGGCGGAACCTATGGAGATAGGAGCGATCAGGGCACCCCTCTCACGTACGGAGAGGGAGAGTCGCCGTGCACAGGGGCTATGTATGTATTGCGGCAAACGGGGACACTTTGTACGAGACTGCCCCTCTAAGCCAAAGCCACAGGGACCCCCTTATAGGAATAAGAAAGCAGCAGCCTCAGTCCTTTGTTCAGAGCCTGGTGCAGTGGGGACTAAGCCCTCTGTGCCTCCGGAGTAGAAGGAATGGAAGATTCCATCCTTGTCGACCAACGAGCTCAAGGACACAGAATCGCACATAGTGCTTACCATGAGTTTGGAGTATAAACAGCACATATTTCAGGTGTTAGCCATGTTGGATTCAGGAGCTACGGGGAACTTCATTGATAGTGGGTTGGTAAAGCAGTTAGCCTTATGTAGTGTACCTCGCGATATCCCAGAGGAAGTATTGGCGGTGGATGGTAAGCCTCTGAAATCAGGACTCATTACTGACCAAACAGAACCAGTGAGTTTATCGGTTACAGTAGGGAGGAGACAGCATTTAGAGGATTGGGCCTTGACATCATAGAAGCACCCCAGTACGAGATAATCTTGGGAATGCCATGGTTCTGGCATCATAATCCCACGATAGATTGGAGAAATAAGACGATCCAGTTTTTATTGGAAGAATGCAAAGATAATTTTTCTCCGGCTGCCTCATCCCAAGCAGCAGCTCTGGCTCACCCGTTTTGTGTAGCTACGGCAGCTGAGAAGGAGGTGGTTTTGCCATGCGAGTACGTTTAGTTTACCGATGTGTTTAGCAAGGCCCAGGCAGAACAGCTTCCGCCTCACAGGATCTATGACTGCCAGATCGATTTGGTCGAAGGAGCGACCATTCCAGCTTGTAGGGTGTATGCCCTGTCAGACCCAGAAACCAGACACCTTAGGGAATATCTTGACCACTTCCTTGAAATAGGTTTCATTCGACCGTCACGTTCTCCGGCAGCCTCTCCTCTTTTCTTTATAGCCAAAGCTAGTGGCGAGCTAAGGGCCTGTTGTAATTTTAGGATGTTAAATAAGAACACTGTGCGCAACCGATATCCTTTGCCGCTCATATCGTTTTTGGTTCCTGAAGCAAGGGGCTGTTATGATAGACGTCAGAGTGGATAAGGTAGTTAAGGAACTAGTGAGACCAATTGAGAGTAGTGTTGCATGTGCCTGTATTCACCTCTGTTGTTCTTTGTCTTTTAGGTTCTTCTCCTTGCTGTCCCCATCCTACCCTTCCCTCATTTGATCGCCCTAATACTCCGTAACATTGAATAGGAGTTGGGGATGTCAAAAGGTGGACCCCTTATTGCATCATCTGGACCCTGAGGAGTAGGTGATCCTAGCAATAAAGCTGACCTGAGATGCACTATGTTGAGATGTGAGAAGAATTCAGCCATGGCATGTGAAGTTAATTGCACCCCATTATCTGTCACCAGAGTAGCAGGTATGCCTTCCGATGAAAAAACATCTTTGAGGAATGCAATTAGAGAATCAGTGATCACTTGATGAACCATTCTGGTGACGACCCAATGAGAATGGTAGTCGACTAGGATGAATGCAAAACGATTTCTTACCCCACAGTGATTAATGGAACCAATTATGTCTAGCGCTAGTTTTTCCCACGGGTTATCTGGAACAACCATCGGGGATAACGGGACTTTGTGGACCATTTTGGACTTGTTACTATTAGAGCAAATAATGCAATCCTTGACCTTGACTTCAGTGCAGGAATCCATGTTTAGGAACCAATGATATTCTCTCACACAGGCTTTAGTAAGGCTCCTGCCCAGGTGGCCTTCATGGGCCAGGTTTATAATCGTGTCTCGCAAGTTCATGAGGGGTATGATCTTATCATTTCTACGAACAAAGCCATTATCTTCATTAATTTCATTACGAACCTCTCAAAAACGTTTAATTTCATCGTCACTTTTATTGCTAGGCCAACCGAGAAGGGCATAGGACTTGTGTTTGCTCAAAGTCCCATCATTTGAGCTGGTTATCATCCAATCATCATTGGTAATAGAGGAGGAATTGACAACTAGGATAGGAAATTCGGGGGTATCAAATTCTTCCACTATTTCCAACGGGACTCCAGATAAAAAGTCAGCCCCCTTATTCTGATTGCCTGGAACGTATTCAAGTTTGTAGCAAAAACTTTCCAACCCTAGAACTCATTTAGCAATCCGTGGAGCACTGTTGCAAGAACCTTTAGATGAGAACATATAAATCAGGGGTTTGTGGTCAGTACGGATATTGAATTGAATATCCCACAAATAAAACTTAAAATGCTTGACAGCCCAAAAACTTGCAAGAGCTTCTCTTTCTACAACAGAGTAGTTGGCCTCTGACTTGTTCAGAACTCTGGAAGTTAATGCTACAATTCTTTCCTTGCCATCAATAAATTGGGAGAGGGTGGCACCAAGACCTTTGTTGCTGGCATCTGTGGTAAGTATAGTTTTCCTACTGTGTTCAAAGTTAAATAGATAAGGAGCTGATATAATGGCCTGTTTCAATTCATCAAAACATTTTTGGTGGTCATCCGACCACTTAAAGTGAATGTGGTTCTTCATTAATTCTCTTAAGTTGAAAGAAAGCTCAGCAAAGTCTTTTACATACTTTGCCATGAGCTCCGCTAAACCTAAAAACAACCTTAACTCGTCCTTGTTACTTGGAGCACTCGCCTTTTTAACCACCTCTAGTAGACACAATTTGGGTTTAAAGCCATCCTTGGAAATAGTGTGTCCCAGATATTTAAAAACATCCACACTAATTGGCACTTTTCCTTCTTAAGCATGAGCCCCGCTTCTCTGAGTTTGCTAAGAACAACTCTGAGATGTTTATCATGTTCCTCTACAGTGGCTCCATATACGAGAACATCATCCTGGAAACACAGGGTTTTCGGAGTACCTTCTAAAAGGCGCTGCATGATTTCTTGAAAGATTGCAGCGGCCGACGCCAACCCAAATGGCATCCTGCAGTACATATAAGTGCCCATGGGAGTAGTAAATGACATCAACCAACGGGATTCAGGATGTAACTCTACCTGGTGGTACGCATTAGAGAGGTCTAAGACAGAAAAGCATACAGCCTCCCCCATAGTACTTAGCATCTCATGAATGCATGGAACAGGATGTCTTTCCACCCAGATGCACCTATTAAGATCACGTAAGTCCACACATACTCTGATTTCATTGCTTTGGCTCTTCTTAGCGATAACAATGGGGGCCAACCACTCTAAGCTTTCTATGGGCTGAATAATAGCTAAAGCCTCCAACCTGTTGAGTTCAGGTCGTTTCATAAGGTGTGGTATGGGTCTGGTTTTGTGTACAGAAGGTGTAGACCCCGGTTTTAATTTGATCTTGTGTTGGAAATCTTTTAATAACCCTAGCTTCTCGCTGAAGATTTCTGGGAATTCCTCTATAACCCATTCACCATTGAGAGGATGATTAACCATCAAAACTTGTTTGGGGTTGTTAGAATTCAACTTTATTCCAAGCTCCTTCTGGTGCTGCCAACCCAATAAATTTGATCCTTATCTAACCTCATACACTTTATCCACCATAGAACGGTTTTTTAATGTTATGCGGGATCTGAACATACTCTCAAGGGGAATGGGGTCTTTATTGGAACCAGTAGGGGCAATGTCATGAATCTGTAACACCACATTATTTACGGCTGTGAACTAGTTAAAATCAGTATCATTTATGAAAGTAAATGGGGAGCAAGAATCAGCTAAAACGTTAATCGGATTACCATCAAGGGGAATGTCACACTCAGGGTAATTGACAGAACCAATGACCTCACTCTCATTCATCTGCAGAATTATTTTTTTAACTGTTTGAGGATTATCTTCAATTTTTTTGTCATCTCCTTGTTTATTATTTCTCTCTGTGTTTCTGCATACCCTTGCAAAGTGACCTTTCTTATTGTACCTCCTACAGGTAGCTGCTCTTGCTTGTCAATTTAGCAGAGTTAGCTAAATGGTCAAAGGTACCACAACAGTAGCACCTCAATATGTTATTCTTTCTCTCAGCTTTGTATTTTGGGTTACTAGACTGCTTAATTTTGTACACATCATTGTCTGTAGCATCTCTACAAACTTCAGACACTTGTTCAGAAGAAATGGTGGACTGAATTTCTTTTAGGCAGAAGGCAGTATGCTCAGTAGCTCTAGCTATCTCCAATGCCTCATGTAGATCAGGCTGTTTCTGTAGAAGTCTTTCTTGGATTCTGATATTGTTGGTACACCATACAATTTGGTCCCTAATGAGGGAATCATTTAGTTCACCAAAACTGCACAAACTACTCAAACCCCTGAGAGCAGCTATGTAATTTGTAATGCTTCCATCCTTACCTTGTGTTTGGCAGACAAATGTATGTCGCTCTAGAACCATATTGATTTTGTCCCCAAAATGTTTTTCTAACTTTATGAAGGTGTTTTTGTAAACATCTTGTTCATCACCATCATCTTCGGGAAGAGATTCATAAATTTCCCTGCAGCGTATGCCCAAGTTGTGGAGTTGAACATGTTGCTTCCTGATGGGAAAGAATTTTTCCCCTCCAATAGCAATTAAATAGGTTTCAAAGAGTTTACTCCATTCTTTCCATGGGACATTTGGCTCCCCTATTTCGTTCAAGAATGGAATAGGCTAGGACATGGGGAAGGAAAAAGATATAAACCTGGAAAATCATATTAAAATAAAAAAAACTGCACAAATTGAAGATAGATTGATCAAATTTACACTGTACTGAACTCTCTCGAATGTAAAGGTTAAAGATATCTATATAGCAAAACCAAATATGAGTCAGAGTTGTTAAAAATGTGTTCTTATTTTATTAGCGATACACATTGAATGGTGTGCGCATCATCGTAATACAAGGAAACGCACCAAAATTCTAAATTTTTATCTCTATCCTTTTTTTCCCTATACTTTGGTAGAAAATGTCTTTTTAGCACTTGGAAGGTGTGCACATCACCGTGAGAAAGGAGTGGCACACCCCTTTTGAATTTTATTTCTTTTCTTTACTTATTTTCTTTGGAGAAAAATTACTGTTTAGTATGTGGAAGGTGTGCGCATCACAGTGAAAAAGAAGTGGCACACCAACGAAGCTCCAGCGTCCCTAACTGCAACTTGGATTGTGCAGAGCTGAGGAAATACCAATATGCCACTGTTTGTTTTAGTACAATAGTAAGTGGTCCCAGCAAAATAACATTCAACAGTAATAATAAAAAGAAACAAAATTGGAAGAACTTAGAAAACACGTTTATGCAATTGGTCAGTGTTATTTAATCACACTGAACATAAAAGAATTGTAATTGCAAAAACTTAATATACAATACTGACAAGAGTGCCCAGAAAAAGCGGAGAAAGAAAGTTTCAGGAAAAGTAAGTGATTCAAGTGAGGGTAGCGGGGGTGTGTGAAGCAAGAATATTGTGTAAATCACTTAGAATAATATACATAAAATAATGGCACATCATTTAGCCAACAACTTCACAATTCTATAGTCCGTTTATAGTATAAAGCCATGTATACAAATCACAGTCACATCATTGCTGTCGATTGTACTGGCAAGCTACATAAGTGTCGACGTTTTGACCCCCAATACAAGGTGTAGGTTCTTGTAATCCTTACAGGGGGGGTCTTCCTCAGGATTGAAGTGAGGGGAAAAGGGAGGGCACCATGAAAAAACCCACAGCGGGGGCTGATGTAAGAATATAGGCCTCGTAGGCTCCAAACACAAGAGAGCGGAAAACAGCACCTTATTTAAAAGTGAAAAAGTACAATTCTTTCCTCTTCAAAATATACTCTCTAAAGAGAGCCAGACTCCTTGGTTTATTTATTTGCGCATTAATCTGTCCTTTCCATATTCTCATGAGGATATCTGTTTATATATGAAAAGCTGCCTCCGGGGTAGCATGAAATCAGTAGACGGAGGTTTCTCTGCGAGTAGCGATTCTGCACCGCTGATTTCATGCTACCCCGGAGGCAGCTTTTCATATATAAACAGATATCCTCATGTGACTGTGATTTGTATACATGGCTTTATACTATATACGGACTATAGAATTGTGAAGTTGTTGGCTAAATGATGTGCCATTATTTTATGTATATTATTCTAAGTGATTTACACAATATTCTTGCTTCACACACCCCCGCTACCCTCACTTGAATCACTTACTTTTCCTGAAACTTTCTTTCTCCGCTTTTTCTGGGCACTCTTGTCAGTATTGTATATTAAGTTTTTCAATTACAATTCTTTTATGTTCAGTGTGATTAAATAACACTGACCAATTGCATAAACGTGTTTTCTAAGTTCTTCCAATTTTGTTTATTTTTATTATTACTGTTGAATGTTATTTTGCTGGGACCACTTACTATTGTACTGTCCTATACCCAGGTCCCAGTGACTATTTTGGGTTTACCCTTTTTTGTAACGACTGTTTGTTTTAGGGCGGTTCCGGGTAACAGACCGCCCACTATTCTGTCAGAACAGCCGTCGAAAGGAGCCGGAAGCCGTCAGGGCGCAGGTCCGTCATTCCCAAAAGAAAGCTGGAATCGGGAAGAAAACAGCTTAGGGCGAGCTGTGCTTTTTCAGCGAGTCAAAGAGCACAGCGAAGAGCAACCGCAGACACCACAGCCAAGCTGTGCACTCCGCAATGGCCCGGGGCAAGCCGCACTCCACAGTGAGTCGGAGAGCATGGCGAAGAGCAGCTGCAGATGTCACAGGTAAGTTGAGTATTCCTCTGGTCACTGTAGGCACAGCAACGGGAAGAAAAACTCCCTGCACAGCAAATACCAAAAACAAATGGAGACGCACAGAAGGAGACACAACAGGCTGACAGGAACTGCTGAGCCTGTCAGCAAATTGACTCAGAAGTAGTCTCTTTGAAGTTAGAATTCCAGCACCATACAGCAACACCAGGGAATAACTCCAGCCATACAATTCCGCCGCCAACCACTCCCACTTGACGAGTATACTCGTCGATGCTGCTCTGGCCCAGTGTCATGCCAGAGGAGTCACGGCGAGAAGTAGTGCCACGAAGAGAGGGATTGCCTCGCACAGCAGAACAAAGGTTTTGGCGTCTCTCAGCAAAACAACTTCTCATGGGGTCCCAGAGAAGTAAATAGCACAGTATCTTGTGAAGGACTAAATAGTGGCTTCATGTGTGGAGAACCAGAAGGGGAGGAGACGGAAGATGCCCCCTTGCGCAAGCCAGTCATCGCCAGTGTTGTATGTAAGCTCTTGACGAAGCGTAAGTTCTTTCATAAGCTTTTCTTTCATGTCTCCACTACTCCACATAACACAGCAGTCTGCCTCAGTTGAGCCTTGTCAACATTCTAAGGCAAGCTCACAGGTAACTGCCAGAGTGATAGAACATTCCAAGATTCTAAGGGGACGGGGAGGAGGGACATACTATTATACGTTAAGTTTACTGCAATAGTGTTTTTCATTATGCCTTCTATTAAATGTTTGCAGTATCTTTTAGATTTGAAGTAATTTGTTAGAAACTAATTAACAAAAAAATTGTTTTCCCTTCAATTGTATCTTCTCAAATCTGACTGAAAATTCTAAAAATTATATTCTGTATTGTGCAGCCATTTTATCATGAGTTACCTTCCAAACGACGAACTTAGGGGTACTCATATAAATGATGCAATAACCATGCGCTACTGAATGACAGGCACAGTTAGGTATCTAATCATTAGAACTACACAATATAGCAGGTGTCAAAAACTTTGTGTTACACAGGAACAAAAACTGTGTCAGACCTTTGTGTGAGAGATAGCATGCACTTTTGAACAAATGTAATTCCACATGTGAGTGGAATATATAGTATCTAGTTTCTTCTTTCACTGTTCACTTTTCTCACTCAGAATAGGAAATTATAACACATAACTAATAGAAGCCGTAGGAGGGCAAGGACATTTCTGAGAGAGATCAAAAATAACATAACAGTGCCTGTCAGATGTATGCAGTATGTCTTCGCTTTCAATCGTGGCATTTATCAATTTTATACATTTTTTTAAAAGGTAATTGGGAGCATCCTATAACTCTGCCAAAGTGTAAATGACAGAAACTCTTCATCTTTAAATGCATAGTAAATTCAACCCACTTCATTTGATTTGTAATGAGGTCAAATGGTAATCCTAATATTAATCTTATTTTTATAGTTATGCCAAATTTAAGAATCGAAGAACAATTCATGATCAAACAAATTAGTTTTAAAGTTATCAAGAGTATTCAACAGGAATTATCTGTGTTGGAGATGAAGTTATATTTTGGATTTGGATTTGGTTTACGAATCATAAAAAAAACATATATTTAAAGGCTAAGGGTTAAATAAATGATTTTTTCTAAATACAACCATAGTGGGATGATTTTGCCAGATACAGTCTGCAATGATGTCCTGCATTTGACTGGGGCGACCTGCTTGGTGTATCCAACGTTCACTCCATCTCAGTTGGCTTTAAATTGCGCCTAAGTCCTGGTCAACCACTTCACCTTTTCCTTGGTGCTTTTGGCACTACAATTAAAAAAAATTATATCTCTGGATTCCCTTATTAAATTTTAGTTGTTTAGGTGTAATTGTCCTTATTAAACGATGCTCTCTGTAGTTTTAGAAATTGGTTGTGGAATTCTTATTGTGTTGTAATTTGACATTTTAATTGTTTTGGTACTGCTACACATTTTACTTGAAGTTAAGCCTGTATGCTCTGTGCCACAGCTTCCAGGGTAGAGTACAGATTACTTTATTGAACTTGTATGTTGGCCCTGAAAGGATTTTGTTCTTATTACTTGGGAATGACTAATATCTTCCCCAACTAATAACACATTTCCTTACACACACTGTTTCTTTTACAATTTTTAAATAGCTGGCCAGCTTTTTTCCTATCTTATTTTGGCTGCCAAAATATATAGATTTAATTTTGTACGAAAAATTATAAATAGATTTATATATATATATAGAATAGCCACTGAGAGACTATCTTTATTTGTCAGCCTGCACCTCAAGCCCATTGTACAGGAACATCCATCATTTGTTAAGGATATCAGTTACTTCCTTTAGATTATTACAAAATTTAACCAAACCTGCACATTTGATGATGACACTCTTGTGGCTACATTTGATGTTACATCATTATGCACCAATATACCACATGAGGATAGGCTTAGGGTGTTATCTGAAGCTCATAATAAAAGAACTGTGAAAAAAGCCATTAACAAATGTGCTTATCAACTTTGCAAGAGTTGTGCTTAAATCCAACAATTTTATCTTCAATGGTAAACACTATCTGCAGATACAAGGGACTTCCATAGGCACTCGGATTGCTCCATCCTATGCAAATATCTTCATGAGCAAAATAGAGAACTATATACTTGGTGCTTCTAGCATCAAACCACTAATATGGCTACAATGTATTGATGACTTATTTATAATTTGGAATGCAGGAAGTAGAACATTGGAACAACTTACAGTTTATATCAACAGAATCCATCCTACTATCAAATTCATCGGCAGCAATGCTAAACAGAAACATTGTCTCCCATTTTCTGGATGTGCTACTCACCATTCATGAACAAGAAATTATAACTGATCTGTACCACAAGCCTACAGATGCTCATTTGTATCTAAACTGGACTTCATGTCACCCACACCACACTATACTCAGCATCTTCTACAGCCAAGCACTCTGAATGAGACGCATCTGCAGCAATGAGGACACCTGTGAAGACAATCTACAGGAGCTTGTTACATAAAAGGCAAGGCTAGCCTCTGCATATCATACAGCAAGAAATTGACAATTCTTTCAGTTACCCAGGGAAACACTTATTTGGAATACCAACAGCAGAAACAAAGGTGACAGAACTCCATTTGTGGTTGACTACCATCCATTAGCTCTCAACTACAGAAATATAATGCAAAAAACATTTCCCTTACTGTCCACTTATGAAAAATTGCAAAAGGTTTTTCCAAAACCGCCAGTCATTGCTTACTACAGAGCTCCCAATGTATTATCTCTCTTTGTCAACTCAAGCATGCTGTAACAAATGATGGGATTTCTGTGACTCTAAAAGGTGAATCACATGTGAATACCATTTACCAACATCATCAGTAACTAGTTCTGTTACGAGAAGGACCTATGCAATAAGACAGCATCTTACATGTCGCTCAACATGCATTATTTATGTAATTCAGTGCCAAAGCCAAAGCTGTAAAAACAATATGTGGGCCAAAGAGAAAATGACCTCCGTACACGATTCATGAACCACAAATCGGCAATAATTAATAAGAAACTTGACCAGCCTGTAGCAAATCATTTTAACCTTGTGGATCATTTAGTATCAGATTTGAAGATTTTCCCTGTGGAACAAGTCTTATATGAAGAACTACTGGACTCTAGAGAAAACTTCTGGATGTACCATTTAAAATCACTGCATCCAGATGGACTGAACATCACTGACAATACCACCTGATTACTACATATCTCAAGAGATCTCAGGACTGCATTGATTCCACATTCCAAATGGAATCTTCACTCATGATGCTTTTTGAAAATTCAGCAGTGTCATCTGTGTAGCCTCCGAGCACACCATCTTGTACTACCTGAGTAAGGCAGAAGCTGAAACATTGTAGTGGAAATGTATATTTGTTCCTTGGTGAGTTCATCTGTGTGAGTCACTTCTTTCTTGGATATATATATATATATATATATTCACTGAAAAAAACAAAGGTTACAGGGATGTTATAGTTAAGCTCAGATTCCCCTTGTATAAAGCGAGTGAAATTCAGCAGTTATAGTTACCTGAGCTAACTGTAACGTATGCCCCTGCAATGCACTGCTTATGACCTCACATATTACATCAATCATGACATGGTCAGTGACATCAGTGATGATATCACTGATGACATCTGAAATGACATCACTGATTACATCATCAAGTGAGTGTAAGTGTTTTTGAGAGTTTATCGGTGTTAAACATGTATAGTAACCTACTACAAAAGTTAAATTAGTATACTAGGTGCACTACTACTGAGTGATACTACTTCTAACATATATTATGTGAGTGGCTGTGTGACTATCCTTGTGTGTATGGGTGTGTAATTGGCTGTATGGGTGTATAAGTAGATGTGTGAGTAGCTGTGTGGGTGAGTGAGTGGCTGTTTGAGTGGGTTTTTGCTTAAGTGAGTTGGTGTCTGAGTGGCTGTATTGAAGAGAAAGTGTCTGTGTGAATGGCGTTATGGGTGATTACAGAGATGTGTAAGTGTTTGTATGGATGTGTGAATGGGTATGTAAGTGGTAGTGTGGGTGTGTGAGTGTTTTTATGGGTGAGAGTAGATGTGTGAGTGACTGTGTAGGTAAATAAGTAGGTGTTTGAGTAACTGTATGGGTGAGTGAATGGTTGTGTGAGTGGCTGTACAAGTGGGTAAGTGGGTGTGTGAGTACCTCTGTGGAAGAGTGAGTGAGTATGTGAGTACTGGTATGGGTCTGTGAATGGGTATGTGTGTGGTTGTATGGGTGTACGAGAGGTTGTTTGGGGGTATGAGTATGAGTATGAGTAGTTTTGTGGATGATGTCATCAGTGATGTCATTTGAGATGTCATCAGTGATGTCTTCAGTGCTGTCACTGATCATGTCATGAGTGATGTAATATGTGAGGCCATAAGCAGTACATTGCGGGGCCATAAATTATAATTAGCTAAGGTAATTTCCCTGGCTTTGTATGAAGGAAATCTGAGCCTAACAATAACGTCCCTGTATCCTTTGGTATTTTCAGTGAAATTCTAAGGTTCTTCAAAATCTATTTCCTAACTATAGCGTCCCTTTAACCTTTGGTTTTTTAAGTGAATTTCTATTTTTTTTTTAACTGGTAGTCGTGTTTCCAAAGTAGTGGAGAAAGGGAGCGGACCTCTGACCAGCTCTCAGGAATCTCGCTGTAAAGAACTTACTGGAGGCAACAGGAGGGCTTCTTGACCCTCAAGGTCCCTCAGCATCCAAGAGGACTTCATCTCCCAACCAAAATTGTGCCAGGAAGTGCATATGCAGAGTGGTGGGGAAAGGGGGGGCGTGGCCTCCAAAGTCCTCAAACCAATCCTACTCTGTGGAACTTACTGGAGATAACAAGAAGGGTAGTTGGCCCCTACCAACCCTGTGGAGCCAAGGGGACTTCATCCCCCCACCAGCAGTGCACCAGGAAGTACGTTTGCAGAGTGGTAGAGAAAGGGGGCATGGCCTCTGAAGACCTCTCAGCAATTCCACAGTGTGGGACATTTGGAGTTAACAGGAGGGCTTGTTGGCCCCCAGGACCCTCCGGAGCAAAGGGGACTTCATCTCCCAACCAGCAGTGCACCAGGAGGTGCATTTGCAGAGTGGTGGAGAAAGGGGACATGGCCTCCAAAGTCCTCTCAGCAATTAGGCTGTGTGGGACTTACTGAAGGTAACAGGAAGGCTTGTTAGCCCCCAAGGACCCTCTGGACCTAAGGGGACTTCATCCCCCAACCAACAGTGCACCAGGAGGCGCGTTTACAGAGTGGTGAAGAAAGGGGAATGGGCCTTTGGCGACTTGCCGGTCTTTTTGTATTTTATATTTTTTGTATTTTCAGGGAGGGGGCTGTGTGGCCCTCCCTTCCCTGGGCCAATTTTGGCCCTGGGAACCCCATCCCCCAGGGCCAGGCCTATTTTGAAGGGGGTAAGGGGGACATGCAGCCCCCCCCTTCCCCTAGCCATTTTCGGCTCCGGGGACCCCATCCACTCGGGGCTCAGCCTTGTTTGGTTTAATTTTATTATTACATTAAAGGGAGAGGGGCAGAGCGACCACACTCCCAGGCTGATTTCACCCCAGGGACCCCATCCCAGGGTTCTGGCATTTGCATTTTCTTTACATTTTTAAAAAAAGACTAAGGGGAGGGGGCCATGCAGCCCCCTCCCGGGATAATTCCCACCCAGAGGATGCCATCCCCTGGGGCCAGGCTTCTAGTGTGGGTTCCCTGGTTCCACGCAGGGGTGCCGCTTAGCAATGTTGGGGACTGCAGGGGAGCCTCAAGGTCCCTGCAGTCCCTGCCAGCGCCACGCCTTCTGCAGGAGACAGCATTGCTTTGACAGAGAAGAAGCTTGCTCAAAGCAGAGCAGAGTTTACTATGGCTTGGTGGGAGCCATAAAACTCCTGCCAAGCCAAAGCAAACAGCGATGTCCCGAGGGTCCCCAGGGCCATCTTTGGCTCCAGGAGGGGGGCTGTGTGGCCCCCCTTCAATTTTTATTTTATCAGCGTGGAGTTGGTGGTCCCCAGGGCCAGGGGGGCCACAACAGGCTTTTCCCAATGTATTATTTGAGCCCTGGGAAGGTGGTGGTCACTGGGGCTGTGGGGGGCTATGAGGGCTCCCCCACATTTCTATGGTGATTGCCCCAGGGAGGTGGCGGTGCCCAGGGCTGCAGGGGGGGGCCATGTGGCCTCACATATTTCTATGTTACTTGCCTCAGGGAGGGGGTGGTACCCAGGGCTGGAGGGTCCGCACGGCCCCCCATTGATTAAAGTTAAAGCTCCGGGGAGGTGTTGGTCCCATGGAATGTGGGGTCCTCAGCAAGGGCTGGGGGAGCCCTCCATTTCCATGGTAATTCCCCAGGGAGGTGGCAGTACCCAGGGCTGCGGAGGGGCAAGCAGGCCCCCGCATTTCTATGTTAATTGGCCCAGGAAGCGGGAGGTACCTGGGGCTGTGGGGGTCTGTGTGGCACCCCATTAATTAAAGAAAAAAGCCCTGCAGAGGTGGTGGTCCCTGGGACTGCGGGGGACCACACAACCCCCCCACATTTATTTTGGTCAAAGCCCTGGGACGTGGCAGTCCCTGGGACTGCAGGGGAGTATACGCTGCTTGCCGCATAATTTAAAATTAAAGCCTCGGGGAGGTGGCAGCCACCAAGGCTGCGTAGGGCTCCCCCGGCCCCGTCCTTTCTTTACACATGAAGTCCCAGGGAGGTGGTGATCCCCAGGGTTGCGAGGGAGGCCATACAGGCCTTCCCCACACTAATTTAATAAATAGCCCCAGACGAGGTGGCCGTGCGTGCCCCCTGCATCAGTTTACTTATGTTTGCCCTAGGGAGGTGGTGGTCCCCGGGGCGCGGGGGTGCCAGATGGTCACCCCCGCATTATTATAAAACTCTGCCCCCTGGTTTTGGCCCACCCGGGGCTTCATGAAAAAGATGTGGAGGAGCCCACACATCTTTTTTTAAATTTTGCTGCAGATTTGCGGGTTCACCCATGAATTTGCAGCAAAATTCAATTAAAAAAATGCTTTAACTCTTATCTTGGGGGTTAGGGTATTCCTACCCTGCTCCCTTTTCTTTATTTTTTACTTTTTTTGTGGGACTCTTCATCAAGCTGACTCCCAACATGGCTGCCAACACTTCTTGGTTAAAGTGTTGTTAGCCAGTCAAATTTCAGTAGGATCAGAGAGTCAACTGCAACGACTCGCGTCCCCAGATAGCTATATCTTTTAAACTTCAATATCTCTGAAACTACTGAACGGATTTACACCAAATCACAAAAAGCATGCTTTCTGGACCAACCTCTAGCTTTCTGCCAAAGTTGGTGCCATTCCGTTCAAGGGTTCAGGCTGTAGTCGAGTTCAAATAATGAAAAATCCCCATAGACATAACATGAGGAAACCATGTTTTGGGCCCCCTCTTGATGGATCACCCCCAAAACGTTTGACACAGCAGCTGAAGTTTTTTTAATAGATTCATCAAGCAGTGCCAAAGTTATTGGCAAATAAAAAAATGCTTTTCCTATGGAATCTTTGGTTCTAACTATATCTACCTACTGGCTCGCCAATAGGCAATATATATTTGAGCATGGAGCACTTTTGAAAAATTGAATGAATGAACACGGTGGGACATATCGATTGGTTCCGTTTTCTGTTTGCAGGCAAATTGAAGTGGTGGATATATATATATGTATATATATATATATATATATATATATATATATATATATATATATATATATATATATATATATATATATTCACTGAAAAAACCATAAGGTTTTAGGGACAGTTATAGTTAGTTGGACATTGCACTCGTACAAAACCCGTGAAATTCCCCCGTTATAGTTAGTTCAGGTAACTATAACTTGCGCCCCGCAATGCACTGCTGATGACGTCACATATTACATCACTCATGACATGGTCAGTGACATCACTGATGACATCACTGATGACATCTCAAATGACATCACTGATGACATCATCCAGTGACTGTGTGTTTCTGTAAAGTTTAAATATGTTTAATATATATAGGGAAAGGCGTATTGAAGAATGAGTGGGTGTAGAAGCGCCTGAATGGATGATTTAGTAGGTGCGTGACTGAGTCTATAAGTGAGTGATTAAACGTATCTTACAGGATGCATGAGTGAGTGACTAAACTGTGTGAATGTCTATATCCGTCTGTCTGTTGTTGTGTAAGCAGCTGCATGGGTTTCTGACTAGCTAAATGAGTGTCTATATGGGTTATGGATTGGTTCTCTGAGTATCTGTATGGGTGCCTCAGTGTTTGTGTGGGTGGGGTGTGTGTGACTCTGTGCATAGATGTGTGAGTGGGTGATTCACTGGGTGCATGGTTTCAAGAGTGCGTCTGTGATGGACTGTATGGGTGGGTGAGTGTGTGTATGGGTGTGTTAGTGATTGAATGTATATCTCATGTATGAGTAACTACATATGTGAAAGGCAGTATATATGTGTGTTGGAGTATATACATGGCTATAAGTGAGAGTGTGTGATTGCGAGAGTGGCTATATGGATGAGTGTGTGCTTGCATCAGTGATTGCATAGGAGCGTAAGAATGTGCTAGTATTTTTATGAGTAAGTGAGCTGGTGTGTATAACTGTATAGGTGAGTAAATTGGAGTGTGATTAATTATTTGCATGACTGACTAGGTGTGTGAGTACCTCTATGGATGAGTTGCGTTGTGTGAGTGTTTATATAGGTGTTTGAGTGCATATGATAGTCCTGTACTGAGTGACTGTAAGTATGAGTGACTGTACGGGTGAGTGAGTAGATGTGTGTGTGTAGACCTAAGAATCAGTGAGTGGGTATGTACTTATTGGTATTGGAGTGTGTATGGTTTTGAGAATGGCAGTCTGTAATTTAGAGTGGGTGTATCAAAACTTATATTAGGGTGTGAGAAGATGCATTAAATTCTCACATGGATGATGTCATCAGTGATGTCATCAGTGATGTCATTTGAGATGTCATCAGTGATGTCATCAGTGATGTCACTGACCATGTCATGAGTGATGTAATATGTGACGTCATCAGCAGTGCATTGCGGGGCGCGAGTTATAGTTACCTGAACGAACTATAACGGGGGAATTTCACGGGTTTTGTACGAGTGCAATGTCCAACTAACTATAACTGTCCCTAAAACCTTATGGTTTTTCAGTGAATTTCTAAGGTTTTTTAAATGCTAATTTCTAACTATAACGTGCCTGAAACCTATGGTTTTTTCAGTGAATTTCAAAGGTTTTTTAAATGCTAATTCCTAACTATAACGTGTCTGAAACCTATGGTTTTTTCAGTGAATTTCAAAGGTTTTTTAAATGCTAATTCCTAACTATAACGTGTCTGAAACCTATGGTTTTTTCAGTGAATTTCAAAGGTTTTGTAAATGACAATTTTTAAATGTATTAATTGTTATATTTATTTTTTTGATACTGATTTACAACATTTTTTTAAACTATTTATTTTTAGATATTTTATTTTTTAAATTACATTGTAATTACATTATACATTACATTACAAAATATACTTTCTCAGAATGAATTACTTTAGTTTAAATACTTTGCAAATAGGCAATAGACTTTTAAGTACAGTAGTTACAGTTGTTGCAATGGGCAACACAATTTCAAAAACAAAGCAACATTGAGCTCAATGTGAATTTCTAGTTAAATGCAATTAGTTACTTTATGGATTACTTTTCTAACCACAGGACTGGATCCTAGATTCAGTCCTGGGACATCTCCTGTAAACAGTTGAGTAAAAGCGTTTTGGTTACAGTAGTGATTTTTAAGGAATATTATTGTATTTTAAAAGTTGACACTTAGAAACTTTTTCATATAGAATCAGCAATGTTATCCTATGGGAGGAAATTCACTTAGCAGGTAAGTAGTGTTATCGTTACTTTTTCTTACTCAGTGGTGGATCCTGGAACCAGCACTGGTGCATCTCCTGTAAACAGTTGAAAGAATGCGTTTAAGTCACACATGGGATTTTTAAGGAATATTTGTAGTTTGTGAAAATCGACACTTTGAAACTTTTCTGCTGAAAACCAGACAATGGATTCCTATGGAAGGAAATTCAAGTTACTGGTAAGTACGGTTAGAATTACTTTTCAGGGTCAGTGCTGGGCTAAAAGATGCAGCACTGGGTTCTCTCCTGATAACAGGTGAGTAAATCGGAATTCATAGTTCGGCTGATTTTAGAGAAATATTATAAAGTTCCAAAACTCCACACTTAGAAGAATTTCCAAGTGAAACCAGTCAATGTTAGCCTATGGAAGGAAATTCAAGTTACTGTTAAGTACGGTTAGAATTACTTTTCAGGGTCAGTGCTGGGCTAAAAGATGCAGCACTGGGTTCTCTCCTGATAACAGGTGAGTAAATCGGAATTCGTATTTCGTCTGATTTTAGAGGAATATTTGTATGTTTCAAAAATCGACACTTAGAAACTTTTTCAGCAAAAAGCAGGCAATGATATACTATGGAAGGAAATTCAAGTTACTGGTAAGTACGGTTAAAATTACTTTTCAGGATTAGTACTGGGCTCAAAGATGCAGCACCGTGGTCTCTCCTGATAACAGGTGAGTAAATTGGAATTCGTATTTCGTCTGATTTTAGAGGAATATTATAAAGTTCCAAAACTCCACACTTTGAAGAATTTCCAAGTGAAACCAGTCAATGTTAGCCTATGGAAGGAAATTCAAGTTACTGGTAAGTACGGTTAAAATTACTTTTCAGGACCAGTACTGGGCTGAAAGATGCAGCACTGAAGTCTCTCCTGATAACAGGTGAGTAAATCGGAATTCGTAGTTCGGCTGATTTTAGAGGAATATTTGCACAATGGTGAAGGAAGGGGGTGGGGCCTAAGGTGACATGTCTGCAAACATGCCCTGTGGCGCGTTTTAAGTTGGACAATTAATTCCTCCTCAATCCCGAGGGTCCCTAGGGGCCAACTAGCCCACCAGGTACCTCCAGTATGCGCCAGGGGCTGCGTTGCAGAGAGGTGTTCAGAGGCCACGCCCCTTTTTACAACACTCTGCAACGCAGCTCCGTGGCGCTTACTGGAGGTACCTGGTGGGCTAGTTGGCCCCCAGAGACCCTCAGGATTGAAGGGGATTTAATTCCCCATCTTAAAACACGCCACGGGGCCTGTTTGCACACATGTCACCTGAAGCCCCGCCCCTCCCTTCACCACTGTGCAAACGCGCCCCGTGGCGCGTTTTAAGTTGGGGGATTAAGTCCCCTTGAATCCTGAGGGTCCCTGGAGTCCAACTAGCCCACCATATACCTCCAAAAGCACCACAGAGCTGCGTTGCAGAGAGGTGTAAAAGGGGCGTGGCCTCTGTACACGTCTCTGCAACGCAGCCTCTGGCGCATACTGGAGGTTCCTGGTGGGCTAGTTGGCCCTCAGGGACCCCCAGTACTCAAGGGGAATTCGTTTCCCCTCTGCAAACGCGCCAGGGGGCGCGTTTGCAGAGTACTGCAGGGAGGGGGCGGAGCCTCGGCACGATGCCGGTCGTTTTTTTCTATTTTTTTTAATGGTAGGGGGCTGCGTGGCCCCCTTCCCTGCCCACTTTGGCCCCGGGGACCCCATCCCCGGGGCTTGAGCATTTTATTTATTTTTTTAATTAAAAAAAAAAAAGCGGAAGGGGGCCGCGTGGCCCCCTTCCATGGGCCTGTATTGGCCCCGGGACCCCATCCCCGGGGCATGGCCTCGATTTTTGATTTTTTTATTTGGAGGGGGCTGCGTGGCCCCCATCCCTGGCCACTTATGGCCCCGGGGACCCCATCCCCGGGGCCTGGCCTCTGGTTGGGGACTGTGGGGGTCCCCAATCCCCCACAGTCCCAGCCGGCACCCCGCCTCCTGCGTGAGCCGGCATTGCTTTTCCACATGGGGAGCAGCTAACATGCTGCTCCCCATGTGGAAAGCAATCAGCTTTGGATATTGGAAGCGAGAGCAGGTTTCCTGCTCTCTCTTCCAATATCCAAGCAAGTTTGCAATGACAGGACGGGAGCCGCGAGGCTCCCGTCCTGTCATTGCAAACAGCAGTGTCCCAGGGGTAGGCACCCCGGGACACTGCAGGAGCCGGCCCTGGGGGTGGCGGTCCCCAGGGCCATCACTGGCTCCAGGAGGGGGCCGCGCAGCCCCCTCCCCACATTTTCAAAGCCCCGGGAGGTGGTGGTCTCTGGGGCTTCGGGGTCCAAAACGGACCCCCATTTTTAATTTTTAGTGCCCCAGGGACGTGGCAGTCCTCGGGGTGTGTGGGGCTGGAGCCCCCCACACAGGTTAAAAATAAAAACAGAAGCCCCGGGAGGTGGCGGTCCCGAGGCAGCGGGAGGGCAAAGAGCCCTCCCGCACCATTTTTTGTTAAAGCCCCAGGGGAGGCGGTCCCCGGGCTTGGGGGCCCTTAGAGGCCCCCCATACATAAATTTAACCCCCCACCATGCCCCCGGGACTTGGCCCACCCGGGGCAATTATCGAAGCGCGGGAGACCGCGCTCGATTTTTCTTTTCGGCAGGATCCGCGCACCCTGAGCGCATCCTGCCTATTTTTTTTTTTTTAAATACTTTTTTTGCCCAGGGGGTCCTTGTGGGACCCCTGAGCAGGCCTAGGGGTTAGGGTGTTTCTACCCTGCCCCCTTTGTGAGCTTTGCGCACTTGTTTCTGTCCCTCGGTTCTACCGAGGACAAAATGGCTGCCAACACTTCCTGAATCGGAATGTTGACAGCCAGCTGACAGCCAATTAGCATGCAGCTCGTGATCGGGAGGGTACGCGGACCCTACTCGGCCATAGATATATATGTGACTTTACTTTTGATTTTCTCAGGAACTACTGAACGGATTTACACCATTTAAGCAAAGGCACCAGTCTGAACCAAGGGCTACCTCTTTGCCAAATTTGGTGTAATTCCGTTCAGCAGTTCGGGCTGTAGCTGCGACTAAAGGTTCCTATGGAAAAATGAATGGGGAAAACGCGTTTTGGGACCCACCTTATTTCTCGGCCCCCGCTTGACGAATCAACCCGAGACTTTCAGGGTAGGAGTGGAGCGGAGCGCCCCAACAAGTTGGAAACTTTCGCAAAGATTCGTCAACCGGCGCCAACGTTATTTCAAATAGAATGTCGCGGATTTCCTATGGATAATAGGTCCTAACTATAACTATCTACTGGCGACCGCCAGTAGATAATATATATATATTTCCCAAAGTTGCACCATCAAGTTAAAGCCGCACTCCAACTCCAGGTAAGGAAACAAACTTTATTTTATGATAGCAGGCAGCTTCCCATTCCGTTCATATGTCCCCAGACTTAACGCGTTTCAAGGATTCTGTCCTCTTCATCAGAAGCCTTTGATTCAAAACGGAACGTTCTGTGCATTTCCCATGTTACCTGCGCATTTTCACTTTGAAATAATGGCCTCAGGTGTGCCTTGATGTCAGTTCTTTCCGTTGCACGCTGGTAATTGTGGTTCTTTTCGCACCTTTTACGCCTCCAGTGGGCCCGATTTGAAGCAATTTCTATGGGGACCATTTACAGCCCACATTGGGCTCACGAATAGGACTCTGCCTGCTCACTTAAAAGTACCTGCAGCGCCATAACACGAGGAGAAGATTCACCCCGCATGGCCCCTTTTGATGTGGGAAGCTGCCTGCTATCATAAAATAAAGGTTGTTTCCTTACCTGGAGTTGGAGTGCGGCTTTAACTTGCTGGTGCAACTTTGGGAAATACTTGACACAGCGCGCTCCAGGCCGTGAAAGCGACGCACCCCCCACCGCAACATCAAAAGGGGCCATGCGGGGTGAATCTTCTCCTCGTGTTATGGCGCTGCAGGTACTTTTAAGTGAGCAGGCAGAGTCCTATTCGTGAGCCCAATGTGGGCTGTAAATGGTCCCCATAGAAATTGCTTCAAATCGGGCCCACTGGAGGGCGTAAAAGGTGCGGAAAAAGAACCACAATTACCAGCGTGCAACGGAAAGAACTGACATCAAAGGCACACCTGAGGCCATTATTTCAAAGTGAAAAATGCGCAGGGTAACATGGGAAATGCACAGAACGTTCCGTTTTGAATCAAAGGCTTCTGATGAAAAACGCGTTAAGCCTGGGGACATATGAACGGAATGGGAGGCTGCCTGCTATCATAAAATAAAGGTTGTTTCCTTACCTGGAGTTGGAGTGCGGCTTTAACTTGCTGGTGCAACTTTGGGAAATACTTGACACGGCGCGCTCCAGGCCGTGAAAGCGACGCACCCCCCACCGCAACATCAAAAGGGGCCATGCGGGGTGAATCTTCTCCTCGTGTTATGGCGCTGCAGGTACTTTTAAGTGAGCAGGCAGAGTCCTATTCGTGAGCCCAATGTGGGCTGTAAATGGTCCCCATAGAAATTGCTTCAAATCGGGCCCACTGGAGGGCGTAAAAGGTGCGGAAAAAGAACCACAATTACCAGCGTGCAACGGAAAGAACTGACATCAAAGGCACACCTAAGGCCATTATTTCAAAGTGAAAAATGCGCAGGGTAACATGGGAAATGCACAGAACGTTCCATTTTGAATCAAAGGCTTCTGATGAAGAGGATAGAATCCTTGAAACGCGTTAAGCCTGGGGACATATGAACGGAATGGGAAGCTGCCTGCTATCATAAAATAAAGGTTGTTTCCTTACCTGGAGTTGGAGTGCGGCTTTAACTTGCTGGTGCAACTTTGGGAAATACTTGACACGGCGCGCTCCAGGCCGTGAAAGCGACGCACCCCCCACCGCAACATCAAAAGGGGCCATGCGAGGTGAATCTTCTCCTCGTGTTATGGCGCTGCAGGTACTTTTAAGTGAGCAGGCAGAGTCCTATTCGTGAGCCCAATGTGGGCTGTAAATGGTCCCCATAGAAATTGCTTCAAATCGGGCCCACTGGAGGGCGGAAAAGGTGCGGAAAAAGAACCACAATTACCAGCGTGCAACGGAAAGAACTGACATCAAAGGCACACCTGAGGCCATTATTTCAAAGTGAGAAATGCACTGGGTAACATGGGAAATGCACAGAACGTTCCGTTTTGAATCAAAGGCTTCTGATGAAGAGGACAGAATCCTTGAAACGCGATAAGCCTGGGGACATATGAACGGAATGGGAAGCTGCCTGCTATCATAAAATAAAGGTTGTTTCCTTACCTGGAGTTGGAGTGCGGCTTTAACTTGCTGGTGCAACTTTGGGAAATACTTGACACGGCGCGCTTCAGGCCGTGAAAGCGACGCACCCCCCACTGCAACATCAAAAGGGGCCATGCAGGGTGAATCTTCTCCTCGTGTTATGGCGCTGCAGGTACTTTTAAGTGAGCAGGCAGAATCCTATTCGTGAGCCCAATGTGGGCTGTAAATGGTCCCCATAGAAATTGCTTCAAATCGGGCCCACTGGAGGGCGTAAATGGTGCGGAAAAAGAACCATAATTACCAGCGTGCAACGGAAAGAACTGACATCAAAGGCACACCTGAGGCCATTATTTCAAAGTGAAAAATGCGCAGGGTAACATGGGAAATGCACAGAACGTTCCGTTTTGAATCAAAGGCTTCTGATGAAGAGGACAGAATCCTTGAAACGCGTTAAGCCTGGGGACATATGAACGGAATGGGAAGCTGCCTGCTATCATAAAATAAAGGTTGTTTCCTTACCTGGAGTTGGAGTGCGGCTTTAACTTGCTGGTGCAACTTTGGGAAATATATATATATATATATATTATCTACTGGCGGTCGCCAGTAGATAGTTATAGTTAGGACCTATTTTCCATAGGAAATCCGCAACATTCTATTTGAAATAACGTTGGCGCCGGTTGACGAATCTTCACGAAAGCTTCCAACTTGTTGGGGCGCTCCGGTCCGCTCCTATCCTGAAAGTCTCGGGGTGATTCGTCAAGCGGGGGCCGAGAAAAAAGGGGGGTCCCAAAACGCGTTTTTCCCATTCATTTTCCCATAGGAACCGTTCATCGCGGCTACAGCCCGAACTGCTGAACGGAATTACACCAAATTTGGCAAAGAGGTAGCCCTTGGTTCAGTGTCGTGCCATTTGCTTAAATGGTGTAAATCCGTTCAGTAGTTTCTGAGAAAATCACAAGTAAAATCACATATATATCTATGGCCGAGTAGGGTCCGCGTACCCTGAGCGCACCCTGCACGCACCGTTCCGATCACGAGCTGCATGGTAATTGGCTGTCAACTGGCTGTCAACACTCTTAATCAGGAAGTGTTGGCAGCCATTTTGTCCCTCGGTAGAACCGAGGCACAGAAACAAGTGCGCAAACGCACAAAGGGGGCAGGGTAGAAACACCCTGACCCCCTCGGTGTGCTCAGGGGTCACACAAGGACCCCTGGGTAGAAAAGCATTTTTTAAATCGGCGGGATGCGCGTAGGGTGCGCGGATCCCGCCGAGAAAAAAAAAAGAAACAAGTGCGCAAAACGCACAAAGGGGGCAGGGTAGAAACACCCTGACCCCCTAGGTCTGCTCAGGGGGTCCCACAAGGATGCGCTTAGGGTGCGCGGATCCCGCCGAAAAAAAAACCAATCGAAGCGCGGTCTCCTGCGCTCCGATGCAATTTTGCCCCCGGGTGGCCCAAGTCCCGGGGGCATGCGGGGGTGGGTTTATATTTTATGTGGGGGGCCTCTAAGGCCCCCCAAGCCCCGGGGACCACCACCCCCCGGGGCTTTAAAAAAATAATGGTGCAGGAGGGCTCTCGGTCCTCCCGCAGCCCCGGGGACCGCCACCCCACGAGGCTTCTTTTTAAAAAAAAAAAAATGACCTGTGTGGGGGGGCTCGAGCCCCCCCACATGCCTTGGGGACCGCCACCTCCCCGGGGCACTAAATATTTCAATATGGGGGTCCGTTACGGACCGCCGAGCCCTGGGGACCACCACCAATGGAGGGAGGGGGGCTGCGCGGCCCCCCTCCTGGAGCCCTTGATGACCCTGGGGACCACCACCCCCCAGGGCCGGCTCCTGCAGTGTCCCGGGGTGCCTACCCCCGGGACACTGTAGTTTGCTATGACAGGACGGGAGCCTCGCGGCTCCCGTCCTGTCATAGCAACTGCTTTGGTTTTGGAAGAGAGAGCAGGAAACCTGCTCTCTCTTACAAAACCAAGCACATTGCTTTCCACATGGGGAGCTGCATGTTAGCAGCTCCCCATGTGGAAAAGCAATGCCGTCTCCCGAAGGACGCGGGGAGCCGGCGGGACCGTGGGGGGATTGGGGACCCCCCCACGGTCCACAACGAGTGGCCAGGCCCCGGGGGATGGGGTCCCCGGGGCCATTAGTGGCCCGGGAGGGGGGCCACGCTGCCCCCCTCCCCAAAAATAAAAAAAAATATTTAAAAAGGGCTAGGCCGGCCCCGGGGGATGGGGTCCCCGGGGCCTTAAATGGCCTGAGGAGGGGGGCCACGCAGCCCCCCTCCAAAGATTTTTTTTTAAAAAGAGAAAGAGGGCATGCCCCGGGGGATGGGGTCCCCGGGGCCAATAGAGGCCCAGGGAAGGGGGACCACGTGGCCCCCTTTCCGTTTTTTTTTATTTAAAAGAAAATCCTCAGGCCCCGGGGGATGGGGTCCCCGGGGCCAAAAGTGGCCGAGGGAAGGGGGGCCCCGGGGACTTGGGCCACCCGGGGGCAAAATTGCATCGGAGCGTAGGAGACCGCGCTTCGATTTTTTTCTTTTCGGCGGGATCCGCGCACCCTAAGCGCATCCCGACGATTTTAAAAAAAAATGCTTTTCTGCCCAGGGGTCCTTGTGGGACCCCTGAGCAGACCTAGGGGTCAGGTGTTTCTACCCTGCCCCTTTGTGCGTTTGCGCACTTGTTTCTTTCTTTTTCTCGGCGGGATTTGCGCACCCTAAGCGCATCCCGCTGATTTAAAAAAAAAAATGCTTTTTTCTGCCCAGGGGTCCTTGTGTGACCCCTGAGCACACCTAGGGGTCAGGGTGTTTCTACCCTGCCCCCTTTGTGCGTTTTGCGCACTTGTTTCTGTGCCTCGGTTCTACCGAGGGACAAAATGGCTGCCAACACTTCCTGATTTGGAGTGTTGACAGCCAGTTGACAGCCAATTACCATGCAGCTCGTGATCAGAACGGTGCGTGCAGGGTGCGCTCAGGGTACGCGGACCCTACTCGGCCATAGATATATATGTGATTTTACTTGTGATTTTCTCAGAAACTACTGAACGGATTTACACCATTTAAGCAAAAGGCACGACACTGAACCAAGGGCTACCTCTTTGCCAAATTTGGTGTAATTCCGTTCAGCAGTTCGGGCTGTAGCCGCGATGAACGGTTCCTATGGAAAAATGAATGGGGAAAACGCGTTTTGGGACCCCCCTTTTTTCTCGGCCCCTGCTTGACGAATCACCCCGAGACTTTCAGGATAGGAGCGGACCGGAGCGCCCCAACAAGTTGGAAGCTTTCACGAAGATTCGTCAACCGGCGCCAACGTTATTTCAAATAGAATGTTGAGGATTTCCTATAAAATAGTCAAAGGACTACACTGGCTTTTTAACACATTTTACGGGTGTAGTCCTTTGACTATTTTTGTTACTTTCACTGTTTAAAATGAACTACAATACCATTGCTTGTTTATGAGCGTGATCAAGGCGAAAGCTGAAACGCGTCGTTTGGAGCCATTAAAACGTATTTTTGCAGCTTGCAAGGGTGTCCGAGTATTTTCTGCTAATCTGGTGGAAGTATTGGAAGGATATATATATATATATATATATATATATATATATATATATATATATATATATATATAACAAAAGTCCTAACCCTCCAATTTCCAAGAGGGAATACACCGCAGGTACGGACCACCACAAGCAGTTCTCCAAAAAATTCAAAAAAGCAGGTTCACAGTTCCATATTTCTCGTTTATTCACCAGTAATGGTACAGACAAGTGTCCGCCTCAGATGCGTTTCGATCGCCTCCGCGATCTTGTTCACATGATGCGCTGATGCCGGACAACCACATTTAAATTCAGTGCGTCCAATCATTAAAGAGATCAGTGATAGTGCAAAATAAACTTAGAAGACATACTGTAGAGGGAGCACCCAATTCGAAGAAAAGCCTATTTGAGCAATATTGTGTTTCAATCTGCTCATGTAGCCCTTATGTTATACATTTGTATATGAGACATTCAATTTGTCAATCAGATAGTAAACATATATATATATATAAAGTGACTTATTAGATCTCTTAATAAGATCAATTGCATAAAATGCTCATCGTCATATGGTAATAAATGTGTTCGTTTTGGCTGAAATTATGGCAAGTGCCTAATAATGCCAATTTTTTACCACAATTAATTATAACAAATACTTTTCAATAGTAAAAAGATTGTAGACGATAAAATAAATGCCATAAATAACATGCTAAAAAGGCATTATGAATTAGTATAAATAATCAGTTCTAAAAAAGCTACAAATGGATACGACAATGCTCCCTAAAAACATGTGCAAAGATAGTGCAAAAAGTGCTATATATATCAAATAACCCACAATAAATAATAATAAAACACACATAAATGGTGGGGCTGGTGCAAGAGGTCGCAAATGTTGTAGTCAGCAGTCTATAAAGTGCTAATGCTTATAATGCCGCTGCCATCATAAAATACAGTATATGCAATATCAGTACAAATTATTCAAAAAGATACCAAGGAACAAAGAGTGTTCTACAGAATCAAACCAACTTATAGTCACTATAGTAGATAGGGAAGTTAAAAAGTCATAGGTTAACATTCCTATATGTCTGGACATATTACTTCAAGATACCAGGAGGACCTGCCTGATGACTCAATTATAAAAAATTGTGGAGGTCTTCACTGGTGTTCAAGCCATTAGGCATTATGGTATTGAGTGTTAGAATGAAGGAGGACTCTAACTGACGTAATTGTCTCTCTCTATTTCCCCCGCGAATTGATGGGGGGACAGCCCCAATTACAAAATATTTTAAATCACTGACTTTATTAGCATGAATAGCTTTAAAATGACGGGCGACTGGGTAATTAGAATCCGAGTTGACGATTGCACGCAAATGCTACAGTATCCGATTAAAAACTAGTAATTTGGTACTGCCGATGTACTTAAGAAGGCATGTGCATTCAAGCACGTACACCGCAAATTCCGTCCGACATTTGTAATGATCTTTGATTGGGACTGGAATATCACAAAATGCTGTACAATATTCGGATATATTGATTCCAAATTTACACGCCCGACAAGATGAACATTTAAAAAAGCCAGATTTGGATAGCCAAGTGGATTTAAAAGTTAGTTCAGGGCTGGATTTCACCAAGGCATCCCTCATTGATGGAGCCCTCCTGAACGTTATGGCAGGGAGGTCAGGTAACAAGAATTTTAGTGTTATGTCAGTTAGAATGATGGGCCAGTGTTTGTAAACAATCTTGCGAATCGTTTTGTCCTGTTTACAATAAGTAGTGATTAATATGATTGGTTGTTTGTCTTCTGTTATAGTCTCACTCATTATATTAACATTCTGTTCTTGTCTAATTATTAGACACAACTCACGTGGATGGGAATTAGCCTTGTTCAAGGCCATCTGTAAATTTGACAGTTTGTAACCCCAGGCCAAAAAACGATTTAAAGCTTCATTCTGACAGTGTGTTAAATCAGGTTCACGACTACATATGCGTCGCAACCGAAGGAATTCACCGTAGGGTATACTGTGAATGAGGTGGGGAGGGTGGGCGCTAGTGGCATGTAATGTTGAATTGCCAGCGGTGCTCTTCCTATGGAGTTTGGTTTCAATTTTATCCTCCCAAATGTACTCCTCTACATCCAGAAATTCTACCCTCTGGGTACTTAGAGTGGCAGTGAAATGAAGATTCATGGCATTGTTATTGATGGATCTTACAAAATGGTCCGCCTCATGTTCTGTGCCCTCCCATATTATGAAAATATCATCAATATATCTGCCATAATATTTTATGTGGGTGTCCCAAGCATCCTTGTGAGTTACATTGAGGACGTGCTCCTCCCACCAACCTACCAAAAGGCAGGCATAGGTTGGAGAAAAGCACGCCCCCATGGCAACCCCTCTCAATTGTTTATACAGAGTTTTATTGAACAAGAATAGATTGTTGTTCAAGCAAAGGTCAATCATTTGGAGTAACATACAATTGTGGTCATGTAAGTTTATGGCACGGTAGCTTAAGAAATGTTTAACAGCCTCTAAACCTTGTGTGTGATGTATGCTGGTATATAGCGAGGCTATGTCAAGTGTGATTAACACATACCCAGACTTCCACTCCACTTCTTCTAGTTTTTTGAGGAAATCACCAGTGTCTTTTATGAAGGACGGCAGGGTAATCATGTGTGGCTGGAGAAAATAATCCACATATTTTGACATAGCCTCCAACAAGTTATTTCTGGCTGAAATAATTGGTCTGCCAGGTACAGGGGAAGTGTCCTTGTGGATCTTGGGAATGAAATACAGGGTAGCTGTAGTTGGAAAATCATTTTTCAAAAATGAAAATTCATTTTTTGATAATAAACCCTGTCTCTTTTATTGTTGCAACTGTTTAGTCACAGTCATTTTCACCTGGGTCAAATGCTCACGACCAACTTTAGAATAGCAATTAGAGTCTGAAAGATGGTGCTGAGCCTCTTGAAGGTAATCATATTTCGGCCATAACACTATATTACCGCCCTTGTCGGCCCCCATGACCACAATTTCATTTTTTTCTCGCAATTTTTTCATCAATGCCCAATAGTTTTTCACTCTGTAATTCTGTTTGCGGCGTTGGGAATTGACAGAAATGTTCAGCTTTTTTAGGTCTTCAATGACCATCTCGCTGAATACATCCACAGAATCTTTTGGCATCACAGGATAGAATGAGGAAGGGGGACGAAATGGACTGGCAGCCGCCATTCCCGTGTTGATCCCCTCAATGCAATCAGAATCAGAATCAATGTCAGATGCCTCATGATCAGAGTTCTCTTTAGTCAGTGATTGCAATGCTTGTAATGCATTAAGATCTCTAGCTTGAAGAGTATCGTGAGTGGTGTTTTCATTGTTGGTCAAATTCAGTAATTTATTTAGTTGAAAGAATTTTTTGAGCTTCATTTTCTGAATGAACTTGTATATGTCAATACGAGACTGTTTGTATGAGAAGTTTGACTTTGGACAAAAAGACAGGCCCAAGGCTAATAGCTGGTTTTCTGCTTTGGTCAGTGTAGAGTTTGTTAAATTGATGATGGTGTTGTCCTGTACATCTACTGGTTCCATCTCTGCGTTCCTCTCCCCTTGTTTGATGTGTTTAAGCCGCTGCCGGCGCCTCTGCCTCCGGTATATATATATATATATATATATAGCTATGTCTTTATGACCTTGGACGTATTGTCCCTTTACACCAGCATCCGACATGAACAAGGATTGGGGGCAACTGAACATTTTTTAAGTGCCATTCCAATAAGTGCATACCAGCACACGTTAATGGTACTCCAGATGATAGAGTGGTGCTTGGACAATAATTTTTTCTTTTTCGACCAACACCTACTCAAACAAATACAGGGTACAGCGATGGGCACCTGCTTTGCCCCCAGCTATGCGAATTTGCATATGGGCTGGTGGGAGGAGCTGGTGCTCACAACAGAGTTCGCTGTCGAATGGATGGACAATATAGTCCTCTGGGCCCGCTATATAGATGATCTTTTTATTTTATGGAAGGGCTCCTTAGAATCTGCTAGGGAGTTCGCAAGCCGCATAAACTCTAATGACCTCAACTTCACTTTTTTTACCAGCAAGATAAGCAAGAGTGAAGTTGAGTTCTTAGACCTTAAGGTGTTTGTGCAAGACAATAAGATTCAAACAAGAACATTCAGAAAGGAGACTGCAGGGAATTCAACCCTTCATGCTGAGAGTTTCCATCCATTAAAATTGAGGCAGAGCATTCCCTATGCTGAAAACCTCTGCATGAAACGAAATTGCAGTGATGAACAATCTTTAGAGCAGGTCCAAGGGTAACTAGAGCAGAGATTTCGAGCAAGAGGTTATAATCAAACACTATTGAACGGTTCCAAGGCTAAAGTAAAGCCCATACCCAGAGAGACATTACTGTTCAAAGAGAGAATCAGTGAGGCAAGTGACCGGGGAGAAGTGAGGATGATTACAGGTTTCAATCTGTACCATCAGAATGTGAGAAACATCCATAGGTCTCATTGGAACCTAATACGCAGTGATCTAATTATTGGGCAATCTATGCCCAAACACCCACTCCTCTCCTTTAAGCGGGCCAAATCTATGAGAGAAGAACTATGTACTAGTAGCCCTGAAATGGTCAAATCTGAGTCCTGGCTTTCTTCCATCACAGGGTTCAGAAAATGCCACAAATGTAAGGCATGTACTATGGGCTAAACAAGAGTGAATTTTCAAGTCCATTGTACAATACCCCTTTCAAGATCCGCAACTCCTACAATTGTAGGAGGGACTTTGTGGTGTACGTGCTCCAATGCACATGCGCTAAGATGTATATAGGCAGCACCAAACATATGGTGCATGTAAGGATATTACAGCACTTACGGGCCATAACAGGGGATGACAAAACCTACCCAGTAGCACGCCATATTCATGAAAAACACGGGGGAAAAGCAAATGATCTGGTGTACAATGTCATAGATTCGGTCCCGAGTAATGTGAGGGATGGCAATAGAGAACAAAAGCTGTGTAGACTAGAATCTAGAAACATCATTATGATGAACAGTAAAATACCAAATGGTCTGAATTCGGATGAGGAATTATACATACACTTGTAATTGCATCATATAAGGTTTCCATGAAGGTATTCCCGCTATCTCTCAGCCTAGTTAAAGTGCTTTATGCCGCAAGTGCAGAGGTCTGATCTGCAGATCTGCAGTTCACATGTTTTTAACATTCAAAAGAACTTGGGTATCACATTGAGTATAATTTGTGCATTACTTTGTAGGGGTTTACGTTTGGTTAAGTTTTTTTATTTTTTTATTATTTATTATTATTTTGTAAGTGCTATTCTAGAGAGCCATAGGAGGAAGGGCAAATGGGGTTCATATTATTTGGTACAATATGCTATACCATTATGATTGAATGAGCTGGACACTTGTCTAGAATACAGTTCCCAGTAGTCCCAATGATTCCCCATCAAATTTAGCTGACATGCGTTTGCCCAATGGGGCTGAATTATGGTGTATAGTATATTATGCATTTATGTGTATACACACAAGGGGCCCAAGTGGGCTGCTGAGTTTGTAATAATTGGTGTCAATAAACTATGAGATGGATTTGAAAAATGTATGAAATCTTACCTGACTTGCCCAATGTACAGCTCTCTTGAAATTAGACAGAGACAGAGTGCTTGTGGAACCTTGAATGATTTGAATTCAGGGTAGTATGTCTCGCTCATTAGTTGATGGCAGTGTACTACTCTTTGATATGTGATATAACATGAAAAGTATACATTATACTGCCTGATGAGACATGCAATAAAGATAGATATACATTTTTAGAAATGTCATGGATTACAATGTTGCACTCAGCACTTTATTTTATCTTATTGTATTTCATTTACATTTTACTATATTGAGCATTTTTCAGTTGTTACTAATCTATTAGATGAATTGTACCTTTTGTAAATAGTATTTTTACAGTCAGTCACATAACCACATACTCATCCAAATAGCTACTCACACACCCACTTATTTACCTACAAAGTCACTCACACACCCAGTCACTCACCCGCAATCAGCCTCTCAACACAGCCACTTACTCACCTGTACAAGCCCTCACACACTCACTAACACAACCACTTACATACCCATTCACACATCCATACAAGCCCTCACACATCTCCATACTAACCCATACAGCCATTCACACAGACTCTCACTCTCTAATGCAGCCACTCACACAAAAACTCACTTAATGAAACACCCCCTCAACCAGCCACTCACTTACCCATACAGCCAGTTACACACCCAGACACACAGCTATTCAGATACCCACTCACTCACCCATGCAGTCACTACACACCCACGTACCCACCCATAGAGACACTCACACTGCCACTGACCCAACCATACAGCCACTGACTCACCCACTAACTCACTCATACAGCCACTAATGACGAATCTCAGTCACCCACACAGCTACTCACACATCCACTTATACACCCATGCAGCTACTCACATACCCATACACACAAGAATGCATACAGTCACACAGCCACTTACATGCTATATTAAAAGTAATTTCTAAGATTTTTGTAATTCTGTTTGCTAACTATAATGTCCCTGTACCTTTGTTTTTTTAAAGTGAATTTCTAAGGTTTTTTAACTGGTAGTCACATTTGCAGAGTGGTGGACAAAGGGGGCAGGGCCTCCGACCAGCTCCCAGGAATCCTGCTGTGTTGGACTGACTAGAGGTAACAGGAGGGCTTCTGGGCCCCCAAGAGCCCTCAGCATCCAAGAGGACTTCATCCCCCAACCAGCAGTGCACCAGTAGGAGCATTTGCAGAGTGGTGGAGAAAGAAGGTGTGACCTCCCAAGACCTCTCAGCCATTCGGCTGTGTTTGATTTACTGGAGGCAACAGGAAGGTTTGGTAGCCACTAAGGACACTGTACAGCTATGGGGACTTCATCCCCCAACCAGAAAAGCACCAGGAGGCAAGTTTATAGAGTGGTGGAGAAAGGGGGCATGGCCTCCGACCACCTCTCATCAATCCCACTATGTGGGACTTACTGGAGGTAATAGGAGATCTTTTTGGCCCACAAGGACCCTCGGCAGCCAAGGGGACTTCATCCCCCAACCAGCGCATACCGGGTGGCACGATTGCAGAGTGGTGCAGAAAGGGGGCAGGGCCTCCAGCATTTTGCTGGTAGCTTTTTCTTTGTTTTTTTAAATTATAAAGGAGGGGGGCTGATTATGGCCCGGGACCCGAGGGGCCCAGCCTTATTTTTAATTTTTTTTAAATAAAGTAAAGGGGGCACCATGGCCCCCTTTTCCTGGGCTGATTTTGGCCCCGGGATCCCATCCCGAGGGGCCTGGCTTCAATACTGGGTGCCCTGATCCCACCCAAGGTACGCAGTCAATTTCATTAAGGATGGTGGGTGAGCCTGAAGGCCCCCGTGGTCCCTGCTAGCTCCCTGGGTCCAGCAGGAGCTGGCATTGCTTTTGGACAGAAGGAGCTACTGAACATGCAGCTTCCTCTGTCGAAAAGCAATTCTGTTTCTCTTCGTGCAAGCGGGAGTATTTTACATGCTCTTGCTTGTACAAAGCAGAGCAGCAAACTGCTATGTCCCAGGGGTGGGCACCCTGGGACATTGCAGGAGCTGGGCATGGGGGGTGGCAGTCCCTAGGGCCATCCAGGCCTCCAGGAGGGGGGCCACACAGCCCTCCTCCTTTGTTTGATTTAGCCACGGGGAGGTGGTGGTCCCTGGGGCTGCATTGTTTTAGAATAAAGCCCCAGGGAGGGGCGGATAATTAACGAAGAGTGGAACTCACACTTCATTTTTTTAAAACTTTCATCGGAAGTTGTGGATCCAGCGCGATTCCCTCCAAATGTTTTTTTTTTTTTTTTTAAAGCTTTTTTGACCCTGGGGGGTCTCTGTGGGACCCCTCCAAGAGGCCTAGGGGGGCAGTGTCTTTCTACCCTGCCCCCTTTTTTTAAAAGGTTTTTATGTGACTTGGTTCAACTGAGTCACAAGATGGCTGCCAACAATTCCTGGTTTGAAGTGTTGGCAGCCAATCAAATCCTCCGCCTCCCCAGTTGTATATCAACTACTGAACAGATTTACACCATTTAACAAAAAGGACTACTTCTGGACTAACAGCTACCTTTTAGCAAAATTTGGTGTAATTCCGTTTTGCAATTAGAGGTGTAGCTGTGTTTCATATGGAAATTACCATGGCAAAAAAGCTTTTTGGGACCCCCATCTTATTCCCTGCCCCCGCTTGGTGGATCACTCTGACATTTGCGTGACAGCAGCTGAAGTGAGCGTCAAACTAGTCTTGAAACTTTCGAGAGGATTCGTCAAACTACGCCAAAGTTATTGTCAATTCAAAAAATGCTCTTCCTATGAAAACTAGAAAAGTTTGGCCTAACTATAACTACATATATATTTATATATATATATATATTCACTGAAAAAAACAAAGGTTAGGGGGATGTTATAGATAGGAAATAGAATTTAAAAACACCTTTGAAATTCACTGAAAAAACAAAGGCTTTAGGGACATTATAGTTAAGTTCTGAATTTACTCGCACAAAACCCTAGAAATACAGCAGTTAGAATTATGATTAGCTAAAGTAACTATAACTCATGTCCTGGGGCATCTATAACTCACGCTCCTGCCATGCACAGTTTTCTCCTCAATAATTTTACTGCAAAAGATACAGTGTTATTATCAATGATGTTATCGAAGATGTCACAAGTTTTGTAATATGTGGAATATTTAGCAGTGCATGGCGAGGGAGCGAATTATGGTTACCCTAGACACAGCTACAGCCCGAACAGTATTACACCAAATTCTGCAGAAAGGTAGATATTGGTCCAGGGAAGTGCCTTTTTGTGATTTGTTGAAAATCCGCTCAATAGTTTTAGAGATATTAACCGAAATCCAAATTTGTATATCTAGGGACGCAAATGATCTGTGACCCCTCCCTATCTTGTGCTGAGATCTGGCTGGCAACACAACCAGGAAGTGAAGGCAGTCATCTTGGGACTTGGCTTAAAGCCAAATCCCACCAAATAGGGAGGCAGGGGGCAGGGTAGGAATACCCTGGCCCCCTAGGCCTCTTGTGGGAAGGTCCCAGCAGGGCCAAAAAAGCATTTACATTTTTTTTTAATGTGAGATGCGTTGGATCTGCGGCTCCCACCAAAAATAAAAAAAGGCCAGCACTTCTTGCATGCAAGAATTGAAGAATGGGGTGCACAGCCCCCCCTCGTGGGGCTTATGAATGCCCCAGGGAATACCACCTCCTCGGGGATTAGGTATTGTTAAAGGTGGGGGCCTCTCAGACCCCCCGGCCCTGGGGCCACCACATCCTCGGGCAACATTGAAGAAATTAATTTGGGGGCCGAGCAGACCCCCAGAGACCACCACTTCCCCGGTGTTAAATTAAAGTAAATGGGGGAGCTGCACGGAGTTAGTGGGTGCTTGAATACTTGCATTGCTGTGAATGGGCATTTGAGTTGTTGTGTGGGTCTGTGAGTGGGTGTATGAGAGGTTGTATGGGGGTATCAGTAGTAGGTATGTGAGTGGTTCTGTGGATTATATCATGAGTGATCTCATCAGTGATGTTATTTGAGATGTCGTCAGTGATCTCATCAGTAATGTCACTGACCATGTCATTAGTGACATAATATGTGAGCTCAAAGCAGTACATTGCGGGGGCGTAAGTTATGGCTAGCTGATTTAACTATAACTGCCGAATTTCTATGGTTTTCTACGAGTGAAATGTGAGCCTAAATATAACGTGCCTGTAACCTCTATTTTTTGTGAATTTCTAAGATTTTTTTATTCTATTTCCTAACTATAATGTCCCTGTAACCTTTGCTTTTTCAGTGAATTTCAAAGGTTTTTGGTATTGTATTTCCTAACTAAAACGGCCCTGTAACCTTGGTATTTTTGTGAATTTTAAAGGCTTTTTTTAAATGTTATTTCCTAACTGTAACTTGTAACCATTGAGAGTGGGTGTGTGGCTGTATAGGTTGATGAGTGGGTGTGTGAGTGCTTGTATAGGTCTGTGAGTGGGTTTGTGAGTGGCTGTATAGGTGTGTGAGTGGCTGTGTGAGTGGTTATGTGGGTGTATAAGTGTGTGTGTGAATGGGTGTGCACGTTTGTGTGTAGGTCTGTGAGTAGGCTAGACCAGTGTGTACATGAGTGTGTTACAGTTGAGTAATTGGCTTTATGTGTGCGTATGTAGCTGTGTGAGTGGGTGTGTGAGGGCATGTGTGGGTCTATGACTGGGTGTGTAAGTGGCTGTATGGGTGTATACATGTCTGTGTGAGTAGTTGTGTGAGTGTGTGTGTGGGTCTGTGAGTGGGTGTGTAAGTGGTTCTCTTGGTTTTTTAGTGGATGTATCAGCAACTGTATGGGTATGTGAGAGGGTGTATAAGTGAATGTGAGGGTGTGTAAGTTACTATATGGGTGTGTGAGTAGTGTGTGAGTGGGTGTGTGAATGGTTGTGTGGGTGTGGGAGGGTGTTTGAGTGAGTGTATGGGTGTGTGAGAGGGTGTGTGAGTAGGCGTATAGATGTCTGAATGTTTACCTGCCCATGCCTTCAGCTGCACCTAGCTGTCCATGCTTTCTATGTGACTGTCCATGCATTCACTGCATCTACCTTCTTGTGCCTTCTTTCTGTCACCAATACTATCCATGCATTCACTGCATGTACCTGTCCATGCTTTCACCCTATATGCCTGCTTCAATCAATCAATCAGGGGTTTATAAAGCGCGCTACTCACCTGTGAGGGTCTCAAGGCACTGGGGGGAGGGGGTGCAGCTCCGGATCAGTCGAAGAGCCAGGTCTTGAGGCTCTTCCTGAAGGTGTGCAGAGTGGGGGAGCATCTGATGTTGACTGGGAGCTCGTTCCAGGTCTTTGCTGCGACGTAGGAGAAGGCTTGTCGGGGGTCTTCTTTCTATGTGAGTGTCTGTGCATTTATTGAATGTATCTGTCCGTGCCTTCTTTCTGTGTAACTGTCCATGCCTTCTTTTTGTATACCTGTCTGTCCCTTTTTTGTGTATACGTTATGTGCCTCCATTCTATATGTCAGTACTCGCCTTTGCTCTGGTATAGAACCGGATTGGTATACCGGGCTTTAGGGCAGCGAGTGAAGGGCCAGTGCCTGAGGTCCAGTTGTGGGCTGTTTTTTTATCCAGAGGTGTGCCTGTTTTAAAAGGTTTCATGATGAGCTGACCTGTATTTTCTGGTGTCGCCAGTGGCTATGTTAGGAATAAGAACGCTCTCTCAAACCTTGCAGCAGGAACAGATGAAATCTTGCAATCTCACCACCTGTTAGGTGGGTCTGGAAGTGTCCTTAACTGTTCCTGGCTCGGCCAGCCCATTTGCTTATAGGGCTGGCTTGCACCACCCATGGACACAATAATGTGTGCAGATTGAGGCCAGCGAAGGGAGGGGAATGAGTAGGACCAACATCGCTGAAGCCCAGCCGTGAAAAACCTATTGACTGATTTACACATGCATCATTCATTGGCTCTGTATTGTGTGTGACGTAAAGTGCACTGACACCCTACACTACTGGTATGAGTTGCACTATAAAACAATGAAATGCATGTGAGAGAGGGGCCAGCAAAGATTGCCACACTGGGCCCCACCAGTGCTAAAGCCGGTCAAGCCTCAAACATCATGCAAGTTACATGTACATTTACAAGTCGCTCATGCATATAGTATCCAGGAGACCAAAGGAAATAACACCTCTTCTGAATAATTATTTTTAAAGCATGTTAACTTGCTGGACTTCCCTTGAATGCAGGCATGCATTTAGAGGTGGGACCGAAAAGTCACAAAAACACTTTTGACATACATCAACATCTTTTTTGGCTTAAAACTTTAATGGCACCCATCTGCGGCCCATATCATTTAATTAGAATTGGTTTATCTAAAACATATATATTTTTTACTTTCAAAACGTTTAATATTAAAAACACCCAAACATTCTGCATTCCATGCAAGATGTGCCTGCCATTGGTGTATTTCAGGTGAAACATTCACACTTCCACCAGGTTTCAAAGGAGCATTCAATTAAAAAAACAATTGTGAAGAGCCATTTTCACCCCATTTCTCACTGTATGAGGCCAGAAGAGTTGTTCATCTGACCTCTTCCCTGCCCCGCCAGCACATGATAGACGTGGGTTAGAATCCTGAGCAGCATGCTGGAGTCCAGGTGTGGTGGGCCATTTCACAATTTCACCTCCTTGCCGGATCCGGCTGTATGTTGCCCTCCTCCCAGCCCCATCAGGCTCTCTGCACATGTCCTGCAGCAGTGCTGTCTCTGCAAGCCCACGGACCTTGGAAGTACCGGAGGAGGAGGCAAAGAGGGATAACTAGGAGAAAATTTAAGGTGTGAAGGGGCAGACAAAGGGTAGAGGAGATCCTGGAGAAGAAGAGATAGAGCAGGTAAGGTGTGGGATAGGAGGCTGGAAATGACAGAGCCAGGGCTATGAAAAGAATATGACGTGAAGATTAGAAAGAAAGTGCTGGATGGAAAGAATGCAAATGTGGTAAAGGAGTGGACAAGAGAAAGGAGTGCCATAAGTGAGTGGAAGAGAGATCAAGAAAATGAAGATGTGAAAAAGTGAACAAAAAGAATGAGAAGTAGTGAGATCGGCGTGGTGAAAAGGTGCGAAGTAGAGAAGTTTGTGTGTGCTCGTGCATAAAAGAGGGAGAGGGAGAAATAGGAGAAATAGAAGCAAGGCCATGTGCCTCACTAGCTGTGCTTCCTGGTGGTGTGCAACTGGTCTGCTTCAATTGTTGGTGATGCAAGCTCTGCTGCTGGGACTAGACATGATTCTCTTATCTGTTTATCAGTATTGTGTATCTGTAGAGGACTGCCAAGCACTCTCATATAGCACTTCGCTTTGCTTTTTTGTAAGCACTGTCTGTAGAAGTGTCACTTTCACCCAATTGAAAAGTACTCAATATTCCAACCTCAGAACAGATGCTTTAGTTTTGTCTTTATTGGAACACTTCACCTGCGAGTCACAGCAGATGTCATCAATAGTCACAACTCATTGAGCACTCTTGCAGGGACAGCACTAGTAAGAGAGCCAACGTATCTTTGAAGCCTTCGTGGGCCTATTGGCGCAACCTCTACACTCCCTGCTGCTTATGTCCTAGAGTTCAGCAGTGAACCAAGCTAAGAATGCCCTTCTCCAAACTTTGGAGCACACCAAGTTGTTTAAAAAACATATAACACTTTCAATGAGTACTGTCAACTCTAAGGAGATAGCACTGATTGCCTCTTTAAAGGGACTTTTAATAGTACTGCAAGGGTACTTCTAGACACATTATCAATACTTTCACGGGGAAATGCCTGAATTTCTAATAACAGCAGGTCATTATGCCTACAAGGGATTTCTTTAAGTACACTCAGTCCAACATTCAGTATACAGAACAATGGTCGCAAGCTCTGTATAGTAGCTTGCAAATGATTAATCAAGAATTGAATTTGCTCATATGTATCAGAATGAATCTACTATAAATACTCTTCAGACGGGTGTACATTTTTCAAAATGCAGTTTTATGATGAAAAAAGATTTATCAAAGGGTACAAAAGACTAAAGCAGCACACAGTGACTGAGGTTTACAAATAATTCCTCATTACAAACACCTCTTGGTCACTAGTGTGAGCATCTATTCCAAATAATATGTGCAGAAGGAAAACGAAACTGATCAACACAGAAAACAATTCTTTGAGGAGGGTGAGTCACAGAGGAAATAAATGTCGTTGTCGATGTTTTGGTCTATATGGTGTAAGCATCCGTTAGACCATCTTCAGGACGTTGAGTTAGAGTGTTGAATGACCCCTGTAAAAAAGGAATATTCCATCAGTTATACATCAATAAAAGATTAAAATGAAAGAAAAAAGAGACGCCCATGAGGAAAAAAAAAAAAACAAGTGATTTGCCCTATTCAAGATTGATCAAGAAGAGCAATGGGACTTAAAACCACTCCCATCAGCAAGAGCTTATCTATTGTGAGAGATGAAACACCACTAGGAGAAAAGATTAAAAAGGTGTGGTGAATAGAAGATCAGTGACTAAAACTTACTTATGAAAATTCCATACGTAATTTACAAGTCGTGACTAAATCTGTTTTTTGTTAAAACTTTTCTGCTCTCCGACATCGGAAAGGAAGCTATTGAAAAGCTATCATTGATGTAGGTCCATACTGTAGAAGAGGAAATAAAAAGAATGACCTCTCGATGGTTGTTGGACAGCAAACAAACCATCTAATGTGCATATACTTTGTACTGAAATGTTGTTCCGGTAGTTTACTAGGACAGCTAGCATTTGAGCACTTAACAAGAAAGTGGGGCAATAAATGTTGCTCTATTGGAATTGTCTATCTAAGGTTATTGAATGGACTAACATACCATATACTATACATGAGACATATAAAAATTAGATACTTCGACATTTGCCAGGGTCGCAAGGTGACGTACCAAAGAATAATTTGCCCTTAGTTGTTCAAATGGCAAGATTAATCTTTACACTGTTGATGTAATTGAGCACTAGATAACTGCCCATAAAGAACGTGAAATTATATGTGCAACTGTTAAAAACTAACTACATGCAAGCCGTAAAGGCAAGCTCTAATGCTCAGAGTAGTCAGGTAAGTTGTGCGTTATCCCATGTACGTGTCGTGAGTAAGGCACATCCAGTGTGTCAGTGTTGAAAAACGAGCACTCGGAAGCCCAACTCGATGTGTAACCGAGTCCGTCGCTTCCGGTTGTTACGAAATACATTAGCTGGCCAACTGTGGTGCACATATAGATTAGTAATATGCAGAGTCCCCAGTACAAATCAGTTATCTGCTTACCAGATTTTAAGACCCGCAAGAAGCAATCCACAAGGATATGCTTCGTCATATGCTGGTAACCGTCTACAAGAGACCAGAAAAAAATCATTCGATCTAAGCGTTACGGCATGTTGTTAGTACTGAAAGAGACCCCATGAGAGACAGGGCTTACCTAGCATAAAGTGGGGCGCTGCTCCTCCAACGTGCTGCTGTCCCTGCAGTCGGCGTCCGTGGGAGTGTGTTTGCGCAGCCACATTTTAAAGAAACTGTTTAATGAGCAGAGACAAGGGACAATATTTCTTCCTAGCTTTTGATATTCAGGAATGGCGGCCATATTGAAGTATTGCGAATGCTTACAACTACTAATACAGAGCCAGTAGAAGCAGTGTTCACATCTGCTTGTTACATATCAAACTATGTGCCTTCAATTGTTTTTATTATTAGAAAAGATTGGAGGGAAAATACATGTATGTCAACCAGTTATTCACGGGGCTAAACAAGGGAAAAAATGTCTTCCTCTCATTTAATATTCGGGAATGGCGGCCATATTGGAGTGTTGAAGAACGCTTACAACTACTAAAACAGAGCTGAAGAAAACAGTGATTATACCTGGTTGTAATATTTCTAATTATATACCTTCAGTTGGGGGAGAAAAACAAAATGCTCGTGCCCATATCACCTCAGTGAATATGATATTTAATATGAAGACGAAAAAGACCTCTGGACGCATTTTAAAATAATCAATGACCCTCCTAATGAAAAAACAGCTCGAATTCAGTGCAATGTACGTGGATCTTCTGTGTGGACAGTTGCTATTTTAAACAACCATAGCCTCCACTACACATGAGCTATTATTGTGTTACGACACTATCATTGTCGCAAGATCTCGCAGATGTTTTCTCACCAACCTCTGGTCAATACTTGACGGTAAGTGGCCCTCCTCAATGGAAGACTGGTCGAATTCTATGAAATGGCAAGACATCACTCTACACTTTAAATTTAGACATCGAACCATGATTCTTAATGGATTCCCCTCAAGTTGAGTGTTACTTGTGTGTTAATAAAGACAGAAAAGTGCCAGATAAAAGTGACAAAGTTTGAGGCACTCAACATTGAATTATTTCTAGCTTCATGTGGAATACATTTATAGCATTTATCTTATCCCATAAGCTGTCATTGAGAGTAGTTCCGTTAATATCATGCCAGTATTTTGCAGTAAATTGTTACATATTCGCTGGAACAGTAGTTGGCAGAGTAAAAATGAAATTGCAGACTGTAACGTTATAAGGACTCTCATACTGTTTACAAACAGTCGGAGTAAGTCTGATATTATACATTTCTATTAGAGATGGCATAACTCACACCCCTTATATTTAAAACATGTTGAAGCCTTATGCAACTCTCTTGTATAGCAATTCACATTGGATAGAAATCTCATATGGGACCAATGTACATTCGGCTCATTGATCATATAAACAATCTGAACGTCAAACACATTGTAATCATTATATTATACATATATTTTTAGACAATTCGATGTAACATGTCAACACGTAAATGGAGATTGCAGTCCACTTAATATTGGACCTATTCAAAATACCTGATCACATGTGGGCCATTTTAAAGAAAAGGATATTACAGAATGCAAGCCAAGGTATGCCACTCTGTAGCTGAATTCAAGCCTTTAGCTATATTATGTGTGCAACAGATCCAACGATTCTCATTTAAAGTCAGCACATGGTCCACACTAGTTTGTCTTTTGGACGGTTTAACCACTTCCACCACCCACCAAGACATGTCTTTCTCTGAATGTTTGGTCTTAATGTAATGTTCCACTAGGGGAGCATTCTCAACCCTACAGTGGATTCGCGATTGATGTTGGAGAATGCACTTCTTAACAACTTGTGTGGTTTTGCCTATGTAATGTAGGCCGCAGGGGCATTTTATGCAATAAACTACATTGCTTGTGTTGCAGTTTGAGCATTGTTTAAGTGCCACCTTTATTCCATTGATCTCAAATGACTTAGTGGTCTGTGTAGTCCCACATGCTGTGCACATATTGCACTTGTAGTGACCCACTACTGGAACCAACTGTTTCATGAATAATGAAGGAAGCGGTAACATTATGTGGCCTTGGTCTTCCCTCTAGTAATTCTGCTAAGAATAGTAGAACTTCATTTTGTGGGATGTTAGTGTATATATAGGCTTTCTTTCTATGTCTATAGAAACCAGAAGCTCAAGGACAGGGTCAAAAGGATGATTCTCAACTATATTGATTACCGCTGTCGTGTCTCTTATGTACGTCACTTGTTCAGTTGCAAAGGGGCGGATAAAAAAGTCATCGTATTGGGCTAATGGTTTAAAAATTGAATTACATCCGGAGGGGATTGGTCATCCGGGGGATACAGTTGTATTTTTATGTACCTTTGGTAAAACATATATTACCGGTACCATTGGCGCTTTATTAATGAGAAAGGAGGCCTCCTTCTCACTTAACCAACCTCCATCATGACCTTCGCGACTCAGGGTAGAGATGACATTAGCCAATTTACTTGTGGGATTGCGTGTTAATTTCTTATAGTGTTCTTCCACTGAGAGTTGTTTAACCAATTCAGATCTATATGCATCTTTGTCCCATAGGACTATGTCTCCGCCCTTATCTGCCGGCTTAATGACAGTTTCGGGGAGGGTCTGCAGATATTGTAATGCCTTCTGTTCATTTCTAGTGAGATTGTACTGAACAAATGAGGTTTTCTTAAATAGATTGTCTATTTCAGTCAAGATGGCATTTTCGAATGTTACAATTTCTTTTGCAACCATCGTATTTGCTAGAAAGAAGGTTGGTGGATTGCGGAGGCCTGTGGTGTTATCTGAAGATATTGATGAATTGTTGGCAAAAAAGTTTTTGAGTCTAACTGACCGAAAGAATCTATATAGTTCCAGTTTTGTTTGGAACAAATCATTTCTGCAAGTTGGTCCAAATGAAAGACCAGCCGAGAGAACAGAAATTTCTGATTCTGATAATATGTGTTTAGACAGATTAAAGATGGGGATAGTTTGTGGAGGACCTACCATTCGTAATATTGGTTCCTCGTCTGTCTGAACCCTGGTGTATACTGGTTGCGAAACCATCCTTGTTTCACTGCCCGGTGTATCCTGGGGGGCCCCGACCCCCTCCGATCCTGTCCTAAAAAAGGCTGTCAGGGTGTAGAGGGCTGTTGTTCATACTGTTGACGATATGAGTTCTCAGAGGTCTGGTTGCTGCCTGTATCAGGGAGATATACATCCTTATTTAGATATGGATAGGTTCTTTCTTTACTATATCTCTTAATATCTTTTTCCAATTTATCAGTTTTCTTATGCACATTGAATTCTTCAAACTCCTTTATTGTTAGTGAAATTTTGTCTAAAAGGAGCTTGGTATTTGTAATGCTGGAGTCTGTGTTAATTTTTTGCTCCAAATTCTCAATTTCTTTACAAAGCAGCTTGATATGTTTTTGGGCTGTCTCAATGCTTAAAACCATCCAAGTGCGTGAACACTTGTTGGCAGAGTAACTGAATCCTATTTTAAAATCTTCATCTTCAGTGAAGATGATCGGTATGTTCCTGATTTGCAACCCTGTGGGGATTATGTTTGCATTGAGACAATCTGTTAGATATTTCGCATGCAATTCTGTTCTGACCAATTTCTTCTTCAACCTCTCTAATTGATTCAGATCAGATTCATACGGTAGCAGGGACGGACCGGCAGCTATTTGGAGAATGTATTCATCAATATAAGAGAGAGTCTCGGCCTCAGACATAGATATGATGAGGCATACCGAGACAAATAATCAAAATCGATTAAAACAAATCCACTTTTGAAAAAGTGACCCATAACAGACAGTTGTCTGCGCAATATTACAACAAGAAAAAGTGGGGAACCCAATAAACCCTTGGAGGCTTGGGTAGTGTAGACATCAGCAGGTAATTATGCCTTCAAGGGATTTCTTTAAGTACACTTAGTCAGATGATAGCTTATCAATAGCTTCCTTTCCGATGTCGAAGAGCAGAAAAGTTTTAACAAAAAACAGATTTAGTCACGACTTGTAAATTACCTATGGAAGTTTCATAAGTAAGTTTTAGTCACAGATCTTCTATTCACCACACCTTTTTAATCTTTTCTCTTAGTGGTGTTTCATCTCTCACAATAGATAAGCTCTTGCTGATGGGAGTGGTTTTAAGTCCCATTACTCATCTTGATCAATCTTGAATAGGGCAAATCACTTGTTTCTTTTCTTTTCCTCACGGGTGTCTCTTTTTTCTTTCATTCTAATCTTTTATTGATGTATAACTGATGGAATATTCCATTAATACAGGGGTCATTCAACACTCTAACTCAATGTCCTGAAGTTGGTCTAACGGATGCTTACACCATATAGACCGAACCGTCAACAACGACATTTATTTCCTATATGACTCACCCTCCTCAAGGAATTGTTTTCTGTGTTGATCAGTTTCATTTTCCTCTGTACATATTGTTTGGAATAGATGCTCACGCTAGTGACCAAGAGGTGTTTGTAATACTGAATTATTTGTAAACCTCAGTCACTGTGTGCTGTTTTAGTCTTTTGTACCCTTTGATAAATCTTTTTTCATCATAAAGCTTGCATTTTGAAAAATGTACATCCGTCTGAAGAGTATTTGAAGTAGATTCATTCTGATACATATGAGCAAATTCAATTCTTGATTAATCATTTGCAAGCTACTATACAGAGCTTGCGACCATTGTTCTGTATACTCAAGGTTGAACTGAGTGTACTTAAAGAAATCCCTTGTAGGCATAATTACCTGCTGATAAATACACTACCCAAGCCTCCAAGGGTTTATAGGCTTCCCCACTTTTTCTTGTTGTGTGAATTTCTAATAAGGCTCTTAATAATGTTGGGTGATGCAGTGGTTCTTATCCCACCCAAGCAGTAAGGGACATTCAAGCTTCCCGCCATTCCTCACTATTGCTGGGATACCTTCCTTACTCTCCAGCCTACCAGAGCAAGAAAACAGCCAGAGGCATTTTAAGGAATGAGCTATGCGGACAATTGCAAAGGCCCCTACCTTCAAAGATCCCTTCTGATAAAATCATCTCTTTTTTCTCATTTTTGACTCATTAAAAAATATCTCTCTCCCTCTCTCTGGCTATCGCTGATCATGTCTCTCGTTCTCACTCGGTCAAGCCTGGCATTGTCCCTTGTGCTTCCTCCGTCCAAACCTGCTGCCCCTAACCCCCCTCCTCCTTGGCCTCCATTGTCCAAGTCCATACCCCTTCCACCATCTCCAGCCCTGTGTGGCTGTTGTTCTGCCACTGCCCTTCCCACCTGACCTGCACAGTTAGCTTGCTGCCCCTACTCACTGCCTCTCTTGCCTCTTTTATCCAAGTCCATGCACCTGCCCCCTCCCTCCTGCTGTGCATGGCCCGATGTTTCCTCACTGTCCGGAGTCCAATGTTTCCTCACAGTTATGCGCAGTATACCATGCCATGCCCTAACCCTTTTTTCTGTGTGTTTGACATTTTAGCAGTGGAATTGCTGAGTTCAGCTGCAAACAAAGGAACACAGAAAAATGTATTTCCCTTCTACAAAACCCAAAGATCCAAAACCAATATGAATATTGGATTTGTTCACTAAAAAAAGGAGTACCGAAGACCCTCGTACAGGTTCTAATGAAGGCAGGAGAGCAAAAGAGTTGTCTGATGCTGCTCTGTCTAGCAGTGAAGGCATATGCTTCACATTCTTATGATATCCCTGAAACATCATCCACTGCCATTGCAGCTGCTTCTCCCTGTGCTAACGGTAGTTCTGCCTTTGTTGACATTACTGATATTTCTTCATATGCTGACAGTGCTGAGTGTTCATTTCACACTGAGGTTGAAGATTCATCTCCTTACGTTGGCAGCTTAGATGACAGTACTTCCCTGGTTGGCCTTGCTGACTGTTCATCATCCTGTGATTACAATACAGCCAGCTCATATTTGAGGAGTGACATAATAGAGGCACCTTGAACCAAAGAAGCAAATCAGACACCAACATCAAAAAACTCTTGGACCAAAATTGCTTCGCCCAACTTCAAATGATTACAGCAGCCTACAAACCGTCAGCAGTCAGTTTCTTCCATGATAGAAAGCATTTTCACAATAGGGGACATTTCATTGAATTGTTAGAGGTGATTTCTGATAAAGATGAGAGGTTAAAAGAAACAACACTATACCTCTCCTGTTTACCAAAATTACATGATATCCGTGGCGGCAGACCTTGTCGATGAGCGTATTGTCAAAAAAGTGCCAAAATATTTTGCGGTGCTAGTTGATTAAACTAAAGATGTCTCACATAAAGAGCAGCTGAGTTGCATTATCCGCTTTGTTGATGGTGATGGAAATGTTCCGGAGAATGCACTAGGGTGTTACCATATGGAGAAGTTAGATGCCTCCAGCCTTGCTGCAGCCATTGTTGAAACAGTACAGAAAGCTGGACTTGACTGGAAGAAATGTGTTGCACAGTGCTACAATGAAGCATTTATTATGAGTGGCTGTTTTAATGGTGTCCAAGCAAAAATAAGAGAGATCGCTTCACAAGCAATTTATATACACTGCCATGCCCATCGCTGAAACCTTGTGTTAGTCCAAACAGTAACTAACATACAACCAGTAAAACATTTCTTTTCAACATTGCAAGTAGTTTATGTTTTTCTTTCACAAAGTTCAGCAAGGCATTGTGAAAGCTCAGAAAGAGAGCAATCTTCATGTAATGGAGCTAGAAAGACTCTCAGGTACGAGGTGGTTTCATTGGTTCTCCTGTGTTAGAAAAGTGCAGATGCGATTTGAGTCTATTATTGTTGTTCTCTGTGTAACAGAATCACAACAACATGATAAGGAGGATAGTTCAGTAGCCAAAAGACATCTTAAGAACCTTGAATACTTTGGTTTCGTGCTTACATTGCAGTGTATGGAAATCATGCTCTGAAAGATTCACAGTTTAACCAAAGTACTACAGAGCAAAGACTTTGACTTGCTTGAGAGCATGTGATCTAATTAAGTCAACAAGACCTGATTTAGTGAAACTCCATCAAGATAGTCAGTAAACCGAATTGTTACGTCAGGCTAAAGACTTAGCAGAGCAGTGTGGAATTGAAATTCAAGAAAAATCTAATCCAAGGGCTCCACCTTTGAGACACCATAAATTGAGTAACAAACTGACAGATTATTTTCTCAGTACCTCTGTAGGGAAAAGATGCAGCCATTTTGATGTCTCAGAAAGAAACTCCACTGTCTGAGCGCTTAAAGCAGGAAGTTTATTTCGCTACTTTGGATAGATTTGTAAATTAGTTTGATGTTTGATTTACAGACAACATGGGCCTAATGTCTGCAGCCAGAATTTTCAATCCAAAGCTGCAAATGTTTTGGACTTTTCCTCTGCACTAGTTATTGTTGACAAATATCCAGAGGCTGCGTTAGACCGACGGCTTCTACAATCCAAAGTGGAAATTTCAGAATCGTATCTTTCAGACGAGACTGTACCAGGTATTCACTCTGTAAGGCAGTATCTCATGTATCTACCAGGAGCGTTTCTTCAGATTTTGGATCTTTAGTTCTTACATTACCTATAACTACTGCTACAAATGAGAGATTCTTCTCCTGTATGAAAGGGTAAAAAAATTATTTGAGCAAATAATGTGGAGACAAGGGATTCAGTGATTTAATGTTAATGGCGTGTGAACCTAATGAGGTTAAGCATCTAAATTTGAATTAAGCCATCAACAGATTTGCTGACATATGCCACAGAAGGTATCCTCTTAAAAAAATTGCTGGTCTTTTCCCTCATTCAGAGAAGCAGTCTCTGAGAAGCAGAGAGGCATCCTCACATTTTGCCAGGCAAAAAACTGTTTCTCCTCAATCAGTCTCTTTTCCCCTTGAGGTCTATCCACCCAAAGAAATCTGCCTGTGATCACAGAATCCGATATCCTATGCAGTAGCATGAAGACAGCAGCTAACATGCAGTCATGCAGTATCAGCCTTCTCCTGATGGCCAGGCCAACAACAATTACTCCTCAATCAGTCCCTATTCCTCTCGAGGCCTATGCCATCTGCAGATATCTGCCAGTGATCGCAGAAGTCAATAACCTATGCAGAGGCAAGAAGAAAGCAGCCACCATGATTCTAAGCACTATTAGCAAAGCACCAACTTGCTATCCATTTTGTTTCTTTACGTCACAGTGGAAATGCAGCCTCATATCAGCTTGTCATGTGTAGAAATATGGAACCAGTAAGGACTGTTAGCCACCTTGATTTCCGTCAGCCAAGCACTTGCTGTCCACCTATTTGTTCTCTCACCAAGACTGGCAATTATCAGTACAGCAACTATTCTTTGTACCAGCCAGTATCCTATTCAGAGATCTGTATACTGTATCTGTGGCACTGTCATCCTAGTCTGGATTTCATATTATCTGAACATCAACTTATCCTCAAGTCAGTCTCTACATAGGAGAATGCCCCAATCATCACTAGAACCAGCTCCTGCTCATACCAGCAGATACACTGATCGATGTGGACATGTGAACTGGTGGCCTCTTTCTATCCACCCACTCAGTGTCTTCTGATGTCCAAGGAAGCTGAGCAGCAGCATCTCTTCTTATCAGTAATGCAGTATCTACATGGCAGCCAGTATCTTCGTCCATGTGAATAAAATAGGCCCTCATTTTCGCAACATTCCTTAAATTGCTAATGCAGATCTAATGATCAACACAACGCAAGAGTACTGTACCAGTGATGTGCATATTTTCTATAGATGAAATTAATGAAAGCAAACCTGGAAAGGTTCAATGGCTCCACAGGTTCAGAAGTATGTATACCATGTCATGGAAAGGAAGGTTGCTGGGAGAACTTGACGTGCATTAAATGGCACTGTTATTCATGTTCCAAGACTTAGATGTAATTACATGGTACTCTTAGTTTCTAAAACTAATGGTAAAGTGAACTTCTTTTGAACATTATAAGCCCATCAACCATACCATTTTATAAGATATTGATAATGGCTGATTTCAACTTGACTAGTGTATTCTCCATTGTTGTACACTATTTGATAGGTTCTTAATCAATGCTACATTATCTTAATTGTATATCTGAAGATACTACCTGAAACAATGCATGCAGCTGCATTTTCAATAGGATGTGAAGATTTCTGTTTACAGGGTATTTCTTTTTCATCTGTAGATATTTTCCAGCCTCTGTGTGTAATGTTTAGTAACCAAATGTTAGATGCTTCACTTCCTGTGATAGCACCAAATCAAAGGTTATGCAATGTTGCTTCCTTTGATTTCATGGGGGTCCAAATGGCAGGTGATGTCATGTCTTGTGATGTCACCATGTCAAAAATTGTGTGATGTCACTTCCTGCGACATCATTGGGTGGGTCAAATGGCAGGCGATGTCAGTTTGTGTGATGTCATCAGGTCAAAGTTGATGTGATGTTACTTCCTGTGACATCAGGCAGGGGTCACATGGCATGTAATGTCACTTTGCTACCCCTGGTATTTTGATGAATCGATGTCCATGGAAATGGCTCACAGAAAAGTCTCCGGAAATGAGGAGAATCGGCACATTTTGCCTAGATTGTAATACAGTACTTACTGTTGGTCGAACAGTGTGTTGTTGTCATTTTAGAAACAGCAAAATAAAACACATGCTATTTTTTTTTTTTATTCATGCCACATTTCCATTGTTTTTGAGTTTGTGAAGATAATGTTTTTTTCCCAAGTTGCCATTTTATTTAAGGAAAAACACAAAAAATACAAAAGGTTAGAAAACTAAATAAAAAGAAAACAGCTCCGGAAAAAAAGAAGAAAATAAAGGTTTTTGTTAGAACCACTTTTCATGGTAACTGTAACTGGCTGAATGGGTGAGTGAATGGCTGTGTAAATGCCTGCATGATTGAGTGAGTGTTTATGTTAGTGGCTGTAAAGGTGAGTGAGTGTGTATTTAGTGCCAGTATGAGTGACTGACTGGGTGGGTGAGTGTCTGTATAAGTGAATGACTGGGTATGTGAAGGGCTATGTGAGTGACTGGGTGTGTAAATATCTACATAGGTGAGTGAGTGGCTGAATGAGTGAGTGATTGGGTCTGTGAGTGGCTATATCAGTGTGCGTGTGGCTACAGAAGTGAGTGAGTTACTGTGTGAGTGGGTTTATGAGTGAATGAGTGAGTGTGTGACCTGCTCTTTTAGTGAGATAGTTGGTATGTGAGTGATTGTATGAGTGAATGACTGGCTGCAAGAGTGGCTGTATGGGTGAGTGAATGTCTGCTCATATGATTGAGTGAGTGGTTGTGTGAGTGACTGCATAGGTGAGAGACTAGATGTGTTAGTGCCTGTGTGAGTGAGCGACTGGGATTAAAAGTGTCTATATGGCTGAGGCAGTGCGTGTGTGTCTGTTTATACAATTGAGTGAGTGGTTGTGTAAGTGGCTGTATAGGTGAGTGACTGAGTGTTTTAGTCTGCATATGTATGAGTTAGTGGGTTTCTGAGTGTTTATAAGGGTGAGTGATTGGGTATGTGAATAAGTGACTAGGAGGCACATGCATCAATCCCGCATTTTGCAATTCCCAAATAGCAAATTTTACCAATTTGCTATTTGGGAATCGCAAAATGCTCGGCATGTAGGATTCGCAAATCAATTTGCGATTCCTTAACATTACCTAATAGCGATTCGGAAATTGTGAATCGCTATTAGGTAATGTGACTCCATTCATTCATATGGGCCTACAGGCCCATAGGAATAAATTGTATTGCATTCGCTAATTGCTATTGCCAAATTGGTAATCGCATATAGCGAATGCAAATCCAAGGGTGCCCGGGGGCCTAAGGCCCCCCTGATGCACCCCACAAAAAAAGGTAAGTGGGCACATGTAAAGCACACATACATGGCACTTTGAAAAATGCATTTTTGTGCACTTTTCAAAGCATGCACCTATTACCATCAACTTGAAGTGGATGGTAATTAGCGTTTCCTAAATTCACTGTTGGTATTTAGGAAAGGCTACATGCGTCGGCATTAGGGAATCATAAATTGCGATTCCCTAAATGCATACGCAATTTAGGTAATCACAAAAAATTGTGATTACCTAAATTGCGAATGCCAACACCTACATGCATAGGAAAAGGCCTTTTTCCATTCACAAATGGGCCATTCTGCAAATCGGCCCATTTGCGAACGGGAAAAGGCTTGACGCATGTGCCCCTAGGTGTGTGAGTGTCCATATTGGTGAGTTAGTAGGTGTATGAGTGACTAATTGGGTGTGTGAGCAGCTGTATCAGTGTGTGAGTGGCTGTATAAGAGAGTGAGTAACTGTGGAAGTGGATTTATGAGTTAATAAGTGGGTGCATGAGCTGCTGTATAAGTGAGATAGTGGGTATTTGAGTGATTGCATGAGTGAGTCACTGGCTGCAAGAGTGGCTGTGTGGGTGAGTGAATATCTGTGTGAGTGCTTGTATGATTGAGTGAGTGATTGTGTGAGTGGCTGCATACACGAGAGACTGTCTGTGTTAGTGCCTGTCTTAGAGTAGCTGGGTGTGAGAGTGTCTATATGGGTGAATGAGTAGGTGTGTGAGTGGATGTAGGATTCAATGACTGGTCGTGTGACTGGCTATATGAGTGAGTGGCTAGGTGTGGTATTGTCTGTATGAGTTAGTGGCTGGGTGGGTGAGTGTCTGTATAAGCGAGTGACTGGGTGTGTTAGTGGCTGTAGGGGTGATTGAATGGGTAGGTAACTATGTGTATAAGTTAGTCACTGGGTGTGTAAATGCCCGTATATCTGACTGAATGTATGAGTCAGTGACTGGCAGTATCAGCAGTTGTGTGGGTGAATAAGTAACTGTGTGAGTAGCCATATGGGTGAGTGAATATGTGTGTAAGTAGTTCTATTAGTGAGTGAGTGGCTGTGTCACTGTTTGCATCAGAGTGTGTCTTGGTGTCTCAGTGTCTGCATTAGTGTGTGTATGGGTATAATAGTGTATAGAACAGTATGTTCCTGGGTGTATCATTGTATACACAAGAGTGTGTCTGGGTGTGTCAGTGAATGCCTGGGTGTGTTACTGTATGAATTAGTGTACAGGTGGATGTAGTAGTGTATGAATGAGTGTGTGCCTGGATGTGTCAAGCTATGCATGAGTGTGTGTCTGGGTGTGTTAGTGTCTGCATCTGTGTTTGTTCCTGGGTGTTGTGTTATATACAATAATGTGTGAGTGGGGGTGTCACAGTCTCTGTTTGTGTGAATAGGTGTGTGAGTATCTATATAGGTGAGTAAGCGGGTGTGTGAGTATCTGTATCAATGACTAATTTGCTGTGTGTGTGCCTGTGCAGGAGAGTAAGTGACTTAGTCAGTGCCTGTATGTAATATTGAATATGTATGGCAGTAGCTGTATAGGTAACTGACTGGCTGTGCTAGTAGCTGTTTAGGTAAGTAACCTAGTGTATGTGTCACTGTTTACAGTAGTAAGTGGATGTCTTTCTAGCTGTATGAGTGACTGATTGGGTGTATCAGTAGTTACGCATGCACAGTTTCTCCAAGATGTACGTCCGACATCAGCGAGGAGGAAGAGGGCAGCTCGGGGACGCCGCAGTACAGGTGATTGTGTTTTTATTTCTTTTTACATTAATTTGTACATAATTTTTATTTAGGGGGTTGGAGGCGGGTTCCCAACTCCGCGTACCTCCGCGTAGTCGCACTACGCCAGCTCCGCCTGCCCTTAATCTTGACCCAGGTTTCCGAGTATAGGGCAACCAGAGCATTTAATAGTGTTATCAATGCCCCAGTTTTTTAGTTTCGCCCACAAAATTCGGGCGGGTCACGCTATCAAAGGCTGTTTGGAAATCAATATTTGCTACATACAGTGCCCTCCCTTTCCTTTCAAGTGTTGTTTCAATCAGATGGGACATACAGATCAAGTTGTCTTCAATGTTAGATCCCTTTTGAAAGCCTGTTTGTGTATACAGGATCAGATTGTGCGCTTCAACCCAAGCTGTCAGTTCTTGTAATAGCATGCTGGCGTAGCACTTTCCATCTACGTCTAAGAGAGCGATCACACTGTCATTTTCTGGGTTGGATCGCAAGCCTTTTTTGTGTATTGGGACTAAAAAGGAGCCCCTCCATGACTCAGGGATGTGTCTTCCCGACCTGTACTCCCAAAATAACGGCACCGTGATTGTGGCCCATTTGCGAGCCGTCCCTTTATATACCATAGGTGGAATGCCATTTGGGCCTGGTGTATTGTCCATACGTTATATTAAGTCCTTCATGAAAGATAATAGCCAAAGTAGTCAAAGTTCTTACAGAACTTGATAAATGTCAAGCATTGAAGTTTGTAATTTGAGTTTCTAATTTAGATCAATTTGCTCTGCATTGTTATAGCATTAATATAAGGTATTTTCCAGTTGTTCCTAAAAATCAACGTAGACATAACATCTGATCTGCAATTTGGACAGGTAATATCTTGGGTAGCCTTTTTCATCAATCTGTCAAAAAGCACAGTTTTGCAATCTGGTACGTTAAATACAGAAAATGCTCAGAATTTGTTCAGTGGGATATGAATAATAACAATCTTCACAGTCATGGTTCCATGTGTGACTCAGTCCAAATAAATCATCAATATTTACTTCTTCTTGTTCTAAAACTCCAAGGATGACTATAATAAACTCTTTTACATCTTGTTCAGTGTTGAGAGCAAATATTAATGATCTGCTACATATATCTAAAAGGTCTTGAATACCTGAAGTAGAATGTATTACAGTTCTGTCAGTGACTAAACATTAGAGCAAATGATACAGTGCAGAACACAATCTCTTGTCTGCTTTATATTGAATTTGATTTACAAGATGTGGTTAATAAAACAGCACATTCAAAACAACATTTGCATAGCAGTTGATACCTGAACTGTTTTCCAATTGGTAACCAACAATATCTTTCTTATTTTCCACTTCTTTCTGCTTAACATTTTCTAGCGTGTCCTTGTTTCCTTTCTTTTCTTGAACATCCTTTGATTGTTTTGTAAGCTTCCACTTAGGACAGATTATCCGTTTCTCATAAATAAGATACTGTTCTAAATGAGGAGTGTATAGCCATCTTAACTGATTGTACTCCCTCACACAACTTGCATTGGCACTAACTTTCTTAAAAAAAATCAATCAAAAACAAACCAGACAATGTTCTAACTCATGACAATGCTACATATGACATTCCTTCTTTAAATACAGTAGTCCCAATATAAACAAAAGCTGCAACTACACTTAAACCTTGTGATTTACTGATAGTTATATAACAAGAAACAGTGGTTCCTGTAGACAATGTATATGATATACGATAATGGTTAAGCTCAATGGCAATATTCATTGGTCAAAGTATGTCAAAGAGAGAGTCAGGACTACACGCAACTAGAAGGTTGAAAACATGGTCAGAACACCATTGACTAGAACAATAAGTGCTCAAAATCTCTCTGCACCTCTTCAGTTTCAATATTATGCTTGAAACCTAATGGCAAGTACACAACTCTACTTTTAAGACCTTTCTGTAAGATTGAAACTAATTCTAACTTGTATTGGACTGCACTAGCTGGCATTTTATTATCCTCCTACTTATCATAACAGTACTTGCATATAATTTGTCATGTGAAATAATCAAAGCATTCCACTACAAATAAATAAGCTGCAAATTCTTGCCACTTACTTCTATTCTCTTCTTCAGTTTTTGAAGACACAAGAACATAACAAGTTTGACTTTTGTAATGAGTGCATTGACAACATTTACAAACACAGTTTGGTTTCTCTGAACAAACTGTGTTAAACTTTGTAACCTCTTCTCAAAAGGTATCAATGGTAATACCTGCAGAGACCAAGTCCTCATTTTCCCTACACTCCTCTGAGGACCAAAGAAATGAAACTGATCATCATCACAGACTTTTTCTACATCTGTTACTGTACCATGCAAAAGAGCTCTATTCATTTCTCCTAAACATAACACATGACTTTTGAAATGGTAAAGCATCCTAACTAAAGTTCGCATTTTAGAATGGTGAGCAGCTAACATTTTAGAGTGATAAAAGGTGCTTCTGCACACTTTCTTTGATAGACATGCTAGTGAATGTCCCTGTAAATTAGTATACTTCCTTACTTTGCATGGATCTAATCTTTGCAAAATCCCTATTTTCTATTTTACAATTTTGCATGGAAAGTTACGTAGGAAACTTCTCAATATATCAATAGATTCTTGCCAAACAATACAAGGACTACTACAGTTTCATTTATATACAGGGCCTGTCTTCGCCTTCCCTGTACCTCTTCAGGTATCACTTCCTCTACATTTCTAGCTACCATCACCTCTTTTGGAATAGGAGTACCATCCATCGTGCAGATTCTACAGCTGCATGCACTAATGTGTTCTATTGGAAGTAACCTTCTTCATTAAAGAAAGGCTTAGTACTAGAAGTATGTCTCCATTCACCGCTAAAAACTTTATTACTTCTATTGCAAATCTTTTTTTACTTCTTTTTTTAATAGAGAGCACTATTTTATCCAGTGCCCTCATTGTGTTTAGAATCAAAATAAATAGCTTCCTCTTAAGAGCAAAAGCCTTATCAAATACAGTCTCAACCCATTCCTTTTGTCTGACTGCTTCTCTTCTTCTTTTATACATCTTCATAGTTCTTAGTAGATTCTGAATTAGTCTACTACGGAACATTCTAACTCTGATTTCCTTAAACTCCCTCTGTCTACTGGTTAATTTCTCTGCTTTTTTGTACTGTTTTTTACTTTTCATATCATGTACTTTTTCTCTTTTCTTAGTTGCTTTCATTTTTTTTTTTTATTTTTTTTTTATTAAGTGCATGTTTATTATTAGAAAACTGTATTTACAAGCAGACTTACATTAAAACATATATTAGTGCAGTAAACATGAATTAAAGCTCACGCTATACAACATACACAGTTTTAAATTGATTTTACCCCTCTCCCAACCCACCCTTCCCCGGGCTTGGACATAAAATCAAATATATTTAACAAAAACAAATCTGACTCGATAAATTGATTTAAATTACCTCTCAAGCCATTTAGCCAATGGTTCCCATATCCTTAGGCCTTTCCTTCTGGCTTGCGTCCCTCTATTCCCATAGATAGCTTTTTCAAAGTTATAGTTTGATATTAATCGTACTAACCATTGATGATATCCTGGTGGGGATGGATCTAGCCAAGCTGAAGCTAAACAAAGCCGATATATTGCCATACAAATAAAGATCAATTGCTCTCCCGATTTCCTTGGGTCTCCTTATCCACCCCAAGGCAGATCAAGGAGGGTGAGAGATCAAAGTCCCTCCCAAGCACTTCTTTTATAAAATTTGCAATCTCTAATTTCAGGCTACTTAATTTCCTACATAAAGCAAACATGTGACTAAAATCTGCCTGATACAAGGAGCACCGAGGGCAAAGGGTCCCCTTCCCTGTCCCCCATTTCGCGATCCTTTTCGGGGTATAATACAGCGAAAAGCAGGATTTATAATATTGGGCTTGTAATCGCGCCGGAATTAACAGACTTTGTGCTAATGCGGTTGAGTGGAAAAATAAGTCTTCTGAGATACCAATTTCGTCTTCCCACTTCCTGGCACGTAGTATCAAATCATCCGGCATTAATAAGTTAAGAGAATTATATAAAGACCCAATAGTTAGATGTTTCTTTCCCAAATTATCTACTAAAGTATTACTTATAAACCCTGCTGGGCCGCCACACTTTTTCCTCAAAAATCGCGTACTTGTAGATATTTAAAAATCTCTCCAATCCAATTCATATCTTTCTTTGAGATTCTCAAATGACGCTATCTCGGATAGGAAGTAGAAATCACCAAGTTTCGACAAGCCTTTATCTTGCCATTTTTTAATTATTAAATCATTAAAAATTTCTGGCAAATTAGGATTATTATAAATTGGGGTATAATGGTTCAAACGACCCAATCCTAACATTTTACGGACTGATTTCATAGTTTTAAATCCAGCAGTAAGCATTTTAAAGCGAACTTTCTTATAATGAGCATCATTCAAAAATCTCCAAATCCATCCCCATGCATCTCTACCCATTATAAGTTCTATTGGGGTGGGTATATCTCCCAAGGAATTACCTGTAGGCTTGTTGAAAAAAAGAGTTAAATTATACAGTATAGTTGTTGCCCAATAATAAAGTTTTATATTTGGCAGTGCCAACCCACCCTTTTCCCTTGATAGGGAGAGAAATCTATAGGCTCTTCGGGGCTTTTCATAAGCCCATATAAAACGAGAAAATAAGTCTTCGATCTTTTTCAAACAGGTGGTACTAAACTCTAACGGTATAGCTCTTATGAAATACAAAAATTTAGGGAAAAAAGCATTTTAATTAAATTGCATCTACCAATAATTGAGAGATGTAATTTATGTAGTCGGAATAATTCGGGTTTAATTTTATTAATCAAGGGGTCTATGTTACACTCAACTATTCGATCAACATTGGCCAAAATGTCAACTCCCAAGTATGTAGCCTTTTCTACCTGACGTGTATCATCATTCATGCTGATGTTCTTGCAGATGATCTGGGTCTTTGATCTATTAAGAGAATATCCCGACAAGATTCCAAATCTTTCCGCCTCTTTTTCTAACTCAGCCATTGATACTCTTGGGTTAGTTGTTACTAGAGCTATGTCGTCAGCATAGGCCAAAACTTTCGTTTCCCAACCGTGATAAATAATAGGACTAATTTTTTGATTAATTTCCAACAGTCGCAAAAAGGATCTATATATAAAGCAAACAAAAGTGGTGAACTCGGACATCCCTGCCGGGTACCTCTGGTAATTTTAAACGCATCCGTCAACCTACCATTTATAAGTAATTTCGCGGTAGGCTGAACATACAGCATTTTGAAAGCCTGTATAAGTCCCTGCCCAATCCCGGCCCTTGACAGGGTCTCCCACAAAAAGACCAGGAAACCCTGTCAAAGGCTTTTTCTGCATCCAATAGAATAAGTGCTATTGGGTCCTTAGATACATGGGCAGCATCAAACAATGCTATAACTCTCCTAATGTGGTCCGTGGTGCCACGGCCAGGAATAAAACCATGTTGCCAAGGTGATATTACTTTATGTATAACCCCCGCTAAACGGACCGCTAAAATTTTAGAATAAACTTTGCTATCCGCATTAATTAGTGTAATAGGTCGATAGGAGGCTGGTTCTAAAGGAGATTTATGCTTTTTCAAAAGAATAATAATTTTTGCTTGAGACCATGATTCTGGTGGCTTCCCCCCCTTAAATACATGAATGAACAAATGGAGCATAACCTCTTTTAGTTCAGTAGAGAACTTTTTGTAAAATTCCACAGGGATATTGTCCAGCCCAGTAGCTTTACCATTGGGAAGGCTATTAATACATAATAGGACATCTATCCACTGGGAGACTCATCAAGTAGCACCCGGTCATCTTGCGCTAACTGTCCCGCCGGAGTTTGGTTAAGGTATGTTTTAATATCTTGTAACTGTAACATATTAGTTTCATGATATAAATCTTGATAATATGTAAGAAATACCTTCCGAATACCCTCAGGGTCTACAATTGTTTTATAAGTAGTATCTTTGATTTCTGTAATGGTATTCCTGGTGCTTTTTGCCTTGCTCTAACCGCAAGGTGGTGCCCAACCTGTTCACTACATTCATATGCTTCCTTCCCCCATGTTGATAATCTATCTGCAGCTTTTTTGGTGATTTGCTCTAGCACAGATGATTTTGCCGACATTATTTTGGTAAGAGCTTCTGCTGGCTCCTTGCCATCTCTAATAGCAATAATTAAATTCTCCTCTGCAGCTGCCAGTTGGGCTTGCAAATTAGCCAAGAGCTGGCGCTTATCCCTATTTAGGGTGATAGAAAAACTCAATGTTTCTCCCCTGATTGCCGCTTTTAATGCGTCCCATACCATTTCAATCCCTGTACTGCCTAAATTATCCTTGATAAATTGCGGAATCCAATACTTCATACGATTACAATAATCGCCATTTAAGAGAAGAGATCGTTCAAAGGTCCAATTAGGCAACTCTCTAACACCACCTATGACCCCCTTTATTTCCGCCACTAGAGGATTATGATCCGAAACAATACGAGAAGTCTTTTCAATTGAGCATAATTGGAGAATTGAGTGAGATACAAACATAAAATCTAGTCTTACTAACCTATTATGTGGAAAAGAATAAAAAGTATGGCCGACATCGGTGGGGTGCTGTGCATGCCAAATATCTGTCAATGCCTGTTCAGAACATAATGTCCTCAAAGCTTTAAAAACCTTCGGTTTTCGCCCACAATAGATCCAATCTTTATCTAGAACTATATTTTTATTAGCAGGCAGATTTATATTAAGGTCACCACAAATAATTAATGGGAGCGGCCACTTAGCCAACTCATTATTCATAAAATCAAAAATTGCTGGGTCATCTACGGTGCTACCATATACAGAACATATCGTAAGTGAATCCCCGTTTTCCCTCTGCAAATTAACAATAACCCACCTCCCATGTTGATCAACTAATGTTCGGTTAAATTTAATTGAGCGCTTTGCGGATAGTACTGCCACCCCCCGAACCCTAGCATCTTGTGTTGTGGCGCCTACTACTGTATAACCCAGTGAATCCAAAAGATTGATCTGTGTTCTCTCTATATGTGTTTCTTGTAAACATAAGATATCGGCTTTAAGTAACCGAAGAGCCACTGCAGTATTCCGTCGTTTCTTGGGATCGTTAAGTCCACAAACATTAATCGTTGCTATACGTAGATTACTCATTAAGAATTAACAAACTCCTCCTATAGAAATAAAACAAATAATGAAAGACAAAAATTCGAGTCAACTCTCTCCATGCCAAGCCCTTCCCCAACCCTACCCAGATGGATCCCTCCCCCCACCCACCACCACCCATTCGGGCAACCTGGTTCACGTGGAACCAGGCTGTGGACATCCTGAGCAATCGAAACCCCGTGCCCCTCCCCGGTCCGACCCCATCCCAGGCCACCCACTCTAACAGTGTGATTACAAATTATAATAACCAATATAACAATATTTGTTAGTATTAATACAGCTTTTATGTCCGTAAGTATCAAATTATTTAAATCTTGGTTCTATCTCTTCTTGTTTCTGTAGCTTCATTCAAGTAGGCTTGAGCCTGCACTTCCGAAATGAAGCTGCGTGTAACTCCATTCAGTATGATTTTTAGGCGCGCTGGGTTCTGCAAATAAACCGTTGCCCCTATTTGTTGAAAAGGAGCAAATAGCTGCCTCATCCTCCATCGTCGCTCTACTGTAGCATGAGCAAAGTCAGGCCTACTGAAGAAAGTAACGCCCTTAAACTCCCTCTTACTTGTAGGTCTTGCTAAATCAAAAATTGCCTGACGTAAAAGAAAGTTACCAAAATATACTAGCAAAGCACGGGGAATTGCACTGGAGATGAAGGTCGTTTAGAAAGTGTTAGCGGGTGGCGATGAGCCCGTTGAATCTCCTTGTCCCAGTCCCAAGATTGAAGTTCAGGAAATGCTCCTTTAAAAGTAAGATTATATAAGCCCTAGGATCGCTTCCTCCACTCCTTCTGGAACACCTAGAATACGAAGATTATTCCTCCTTAATCTGTTCTCCTGCTCCTCAACCTTTACCATTAGATCCTTGACTATACCATCATGTGCGTCTCCTTGTACCTTTAATGAAGATACATCTTTCTCCAGATTCTCAGTGCGCACTTCGACAGACGACATTCTATCAGCGATTTCAGTGCAGGTGCGTCCCACTTTCCTAATTGCGCCCTGCAGTTTCTGTGTGGCTTGTCGACTTTGGCGATTGTCCTGCTTTACTTCTTCTTGGAAGCCCTTGATTGACTGTAAGACTTCAGTGAGGGTAGGTTCTTTTTCTTTGCTTCTTGGGATTCTAGAATTCGCGCTACCCAAATCTCCCATAGCCGTGAGGTTGCCGCCTGAACGAATAGTACAATCTGATGGAGTCGCAAACTGGGAGGAAGAATAATCCCATCTAAGCTCAGTACTACTTCCTTGTTCCGTGATCTCCCCACTTTTGTGTCTATTTTCTTTTTTTCTTTTTTTCAATCTTAGTCCCGGCTTCTTCTTTTGCGCAGCTATTTGCCCTGAGGTCCCAGAGTCAGTATTAGTTTCCCAATCCTGTTTTTTTCCATTATCATCACCTTCACTAGATGTAGAAATACCAGTTTCATATAGCTCTGATTCATCTGTAGCCGGGTAGGGTTTCTCCATAATATCTGGCTTATCAAGATTAACGGGATTAACAGAATTGTCCGGCTGAGGGAATATTAAATTTGCTGAGGTTGGCGAATTCTCGAGACATATGGCTCCCGTATTTGCAGTGATTACATCTGATACCACCACATTAATAAGAGGTTCTGTCCCAGAAGTTCTTAAATCAGGGGATAATGAAGATAGTAGAGTTTCAGACTGGGCAGTTTTCATCTGTGCGCTGCCAACATTTGCCCCTGATTCCCCAGTTATTTCTGCATTAGCCGTTGATGTGGGGGAACTTGCAACCGATATTACTGGCGTATCTAAAGAAGGGACCCCAAGATTATTGGCGTTTGCAGAAGGCGCCCCAGAACAGTTGGGGCCAGCTGATCTTCCAATACCGCCTCCATTAACTCGTTTTGCGCCTCCTCCACCTCTGCTGGGCCAAACATATTAGAAATTAACTGTTGAGAGTTAGAGATCGGGGCAATAGTGTTAATGTTTTTTTCCTGTAGTTTTTTACTTTGCTTGATTTGCTTAACCCCTCTCACAGCCCTTTCTTCGAGATTAATTTTCCCCTCTTGATCTTTACTTCTCAGCCCCCGCGTTTCCGGACGACCTGAAGGGATTTCTTGTCGGAAATGCTGTACTGAGTCAATTAGCAAGGGAGCAAAAGGCTGACTGCTTTTTGCTTTAATATTTTTCCCAGCGCGCCCCGCCATCCTTACTTGTCTTTCCTGCTTTCTCCGTGAACACAGGACACAATGTATCCACCGCTGCGACCAACAACAGTAGCTGCCTCTCTTCTCCGTATCTTGTGAGGCCGTCAGGATGTTGTAGATTGCCAATAACGCAGCCTCATGACAGGTCGGCGTTGAGTGCCACCGCAGGGCAGAGTGGAACGACGAAGCCTGAGCCGCCCGGCTCGCTATTCTGGAGGCTACTGTTGAGCACGTCGTACCTCGCCACCGACTCTGGGCTCCTTCCTTTGCTGAGTTTGCCGAAAGTGAAACCACTGTCATACAGAGCAGCCGCTCCATATGATTAGACGATCGGTACGTTTAAACAGCTTTCCGGTTTCTTTTTGATGCAATCACTGCCATATGAGACTGTTTTTGGACCTAGTTAGGTGTCGGACCGGCGGAGCTGCAGTGAGCAGCAGCTACTCAGACGCCATCTTGCTCTTAGTTGCTTTCAAACGTAGTTTTTTATTTAGTTGATTTCACTGACTTTGCAGTTGTTCACATACCTTTTCAAGAAATGTCCTGGTTCTCTTACCGGCAGCTCTTTTCTCTTTCACCCCTTTCTCTGCATTTTGCCTCTTTTGTTTCTCAGTTGTGAGTAGATAGTATCCTTGCTTCTGTTTCTTTCTTCTCTCACTTTTTGATGGCATTGTAACTGCCTTTATTTAACTAGAAATTGATGCCAGAGAAGAAAACAAATAAGTACATTTACCTTTAAATTACGTAAGATCAGATTACATATTTTAAGTATTTAACTACCAACGTAAACAGTTGTCTCATTATAATATAGCTAAAATTACTCTACGCATATTCATATTTATGTCTCTGTGTATTTGGCTGAGTCACTGTATGCATTAGTATCTCACTGGGTCTACTACCATATCCATTACTGTGTTCCTGTGTATCAACCCTTGTTTAAAGGACTTCTTGTCAGGATGCGTGACTAGCTTCTGTCAGCAATTCCCTACATATCTGAGTGACTGCAGGAGTCGAACTGTAGAAGTGCCATCAGATGTGTAAGTAAGTGTGCCAGTATGTGAGTGTCTGTTTTACTAACTCTATCACTCTCTAAAAGTATATGTAAGTGGCTGAATAAGTAGCTCATGCCTGTGTTGATGAATACAAGGGTATGTAAGTGTGTCTTAACTGCCTTTGATATGCTCGATACATAACTAGTTTCTTACCATGTTACTGAATGTATAAGTGCCTCTGAGCAGTCTAACTGGGTGAGAGAGAGGGTCTATGCATTTGACAACACGTATGTCACTTGCATTATGGGTGGTACACTCTATGTAGTACTTGCCATGGGGTCTGCAACTGCACAAGTAACTTAGTGAAACTCAAAAGGGCATCTCTTACCTTTTAAACACAAAGCACCTTGCTTTATGGCATACTTGCAGCCTATCTCAGAGGTGAATTATGTGTACTAAAATATGGGTTTTAGACTTGGGAAGAACTTTTTCATGCTGAGTCGAGCTGGCAGCGAAATTGTACAGATACCCTCTGCAGTAGCAGGCCTCACTTACAAATGCAGAGATACCTTCTGCAGTAGTAGGCCTGACCCGTGTTTGAAGGGCTATTTGATTGGAGGGGTGACTAGCTTCTGTCAGTACTTGGCAATATATCTGAGTGAGTGTAGCAGTCTACCTGTAGTAATACCATCAGATGTTAAGCAAGTATGCCAGTGTATGACTGTCTGTTTTAATAACTCTATGGCTCTCTAAATGTACACATAACTGACTGAACGAATACCTGAGTGCCTGTGTGGGTAAATACAGTGTGTAAGTGTGTGTGCAACTGCCTTTAATACTGCTGGGTATATAACTAGCTTCTGAGGATGTGAGTGAATGTATAAATGCCTCTGTGCTGGATGAAGGTCCTTTTGGTGGATCTGATGCCTTGGTGGTATTCTGTCATGGCGTTCTTGTAGGTGGTCTGAGCTTCTGGGGTTTTGGCATTTCTCCATACTTTCTCGAGACGTCTGCAGGTGCGTCTTGATTCTCGGAGGTCGGTGGTGAACCAGGTGGCTCTCATGGGGCACTGTCTGTTGAAGTTACGGAGGGGGGCAAGCTTGTCTGTGCAGTTGGTGATCCATCTGTGGAGTTTGTTGGCTGCAGCGTTGATGTTGGTCATGGTGGGAGGGGGATCGTGGTTGAGGGTGGAGTTGAGGTGCTCCTCAGTGACATTGCTCCAATTCTTTCGTAGAGGGCATAGTGTAGGTTTGTGAGCGGTGTTATTTTCTAAGGAGAAGTGTACGCAGTGATGGTCTGTCCAGAGGGGCTGAAGTGGATGTTGTTCCCTCCTTCAAAGATGGGGTCGAGGGTGTGTCCTGCCTTGTGGGTAGGGGTGGTGATAAGCTGTTTCAGTCTGATGTTGGCGAGGTTGTCCAGGGGGGCAGTGGAGTTGGGGTCGCTGAGGTTGTCGAGGTGGAAGTTCAGGTCTCTGAGCAGCATGTGGCGATGGTGTGGGGCGCGATGAGGTCCGTGATGGTTGTGGTGAACACGGTTCATGGTCCAGGAGGTCTGTAGGCGAGGGTGCAGAGTAGGGTCATTCTGGGGCTGGTCTGGATCAGGAAATGGAGGTGTTCCGTGGGGAGTGAGGGGTTGTTCGTGCTGGAAGTGGTGAGTAGGTGGGAGTTCTTGTGCGTGATGGCGAGTCCTCCTCCTGGGTGGTTGGGGCAGTCCTTCCTCTGGATCTTGTATCAGTCGGGGATGGCGGTGGCAATGTTGGGGTCGTAGGTGGAATTTGTCCACGTTTCCGTGAGGAAGGCGACGCCTGGCGAAAGGGTGTCGAGGAGGTCACAGATCTCTACTACGTGTCTGTTCAGGGAGCGTACATTGAGGAGGATGCACCTCAGGGGTTCGGGTGCGCTGGTATACAGAGGGTGTGCAGTGGCCGTGCGGAGGTTGGAGAAGGTTTGGCAGCAGTGTTGGCAGGAAAACTGGCCATGGGTGGTGTCCGGCGTCGACAGCTGGCAGTTGTTGTTTCTTCCGGGGTTGAGTGCGTGGAGGGCGTCTTAGTCGTAGGGCGGGGGAGTCAGAGAACCAGGGTACCGGGCGCTGGTTGCGGTCGGGTCGTGGATGGGCGCAGACGGGCTTGCCTTTGGCGAGCCAGCGGCACACCAGATGTGCATGCCCACTGCACGGCCACACAGCGGCCGTCATTAAGTAGGGGGCAGGGGAGGGAGCACAGCTGGGAGCGGGAACCAGCAGGGGGGAGGGACTGCAGGGGCCGCAGTGGCAGGAAAATGGCAAGAGAAGGACAGAACAAGGCACAATACAAAAAAGGACACAACAAGGCACAATAGATTGGGAAAAAAAAAAAAAAAAGGCAACAGATAGTCAACAATAACAGAAAACTAGACAGACAGAAAAAGACAAACAGAGACAGAAAACAGGAAAGGCTGGCAGAGCGGAACCAGCATAAGGGCAAGGCTCTTCCACAGGACCACCAGGGATGAGGCGCAGGAAGGAGCCTGTGGGTGGAGGAGGGCCTCAAACACCTACCTGAGAGAGAGAGGTGCTGGGGGCAGCAGCGCAATCACGGAGCTGCACGAGGGGAAAGCAAAGTTCCCTGACCAGTAGGTCAGAGGGCTTGCTCTTAATTTAGGAATACGGCTACTTAGTACAAATTTCCAACTAGCAAACACTTCAACTTGATTATACTCAGAGCAATGAGGGTACAGCCTGAACAGATCTGCAATTGAAGTAGTAGGATCGCCAAAACTGTTTTAGCAGAAAAAGCAAATTTGCAGGCACTAATCGCAGCACACAAGCCATAATATATTTCGTATCCTGTAATCACCAATGCCTGTGGTGGTGGAAACCACGTGCGCCTCCTAAAACATAGTAAAACGAGTCACCAGAACTGTAACAAAATGATCCACACTGATCACATGTTGTACCAGCGTTCGGTAGAAATGCGGCAAAGACAAAGATTGCCGACAATAACTGAGGAACTTGTAGATGGACAAGTTGCCTGTAGACGGGGGCAAATAATTCTGCTGTAATCACCGGTGCACAGCCGGAACACGAGGTGTGGCCCGAGTGATAGCCATTCTGGCTAACAAAGGGAGGGCCATGTGGGTAGCATTCATTCTATTTGGAACAAAGGACTCGAGCATTGGGGGATTTCAGCAGAAACAAATTGATCATAGTACATATGGAATCCAACGGAGACCACACGTCTAAGATTAAAGGCACAAACAAATCGAAGTAAAGGAGGGCTTTTAGTACACCTGCTTACCATGTAGCATTTAGAAGAACAGGTTCACCTATATTACCCACTAGTTCACATCAACGCAATGCAAATATTACAAATTACGCCTACATACAGTATAACTGATGCACCTCCCCTTTAACTTTGGGTATGACCACACAACGTTATATATCACCATTCTAATCGACTAATTGATCATACAATCAATTAATCGGACCCGCAAGTAAGAGTCAGTATGACTAAGTATGAATAAAGGATAGGGCCCAGACCCCCCTTCCTAAGGCAAAAGGTTAAATAAGAATTAAGATTGAGATATGATATGATATAAAAAAAAAAATCTCCAATCTCATACCGGGAGATCCTCCTATCAGGCTGGGGTTTAGTATATATAAATGTACCATACTATAATGATGCTGATGCTCCGGACTTTGCTTATATTCTTATAGTGATTAACAAACAGACTAAAACAGATGCATCGACGGGGGCCAAATCGCGACCCCCAGCGACGCGGTCTGTCCAGACTGGAAGTACGTTGGACCCTACATCTTGCCTCGATCAGGTACATCCTTGCTGGAGTCAACGGAACAGGATTTTTCCCCCCCGCAATTGTCGTCCCCATCCCATTCGGGCCAAGGCACTTGTTCTCTTTCATTTTTAGAGAGCTGTGCTCGGGGCGGCCCCTATTTCGGCCGAGTCCTTTTATCGCACACCGCAGGCTGTGGACACCTGTTCTACTCCGCATCCCGGGTGTTTTTCAGTGATATCGCCGAAGTGTTATCGAACGTTTGTGTCAAGCCTAGGCGCTTCTTCTTTCGCCTCCCTCTGTTATTGCGCCCTGAAGAAGGTGAGACCCATCATCAGGGTCACACACCGAAACGCGCGTTAGCGCTGGAGTCTCTTTGTTCCTTCTGTCTCCCCCTCAGCTTTGACTTATGATATCTACAAAATTGTACAAATGAATTGTATTAATTTGTCGTTTCAATTAATTAGATATGTACTGTGTTGACACCGTCTGTTCCATTATTCTGCACATTGTGGCCAACTTAGTGCTGTCAACCGTGTTAGAGAGGGGGGCTATTATAAGATGTCACTCTGCGAGACTACTGGATATGTTTGATTTCTTGGCATGTGTGAATGAATGAGTATGTATTGGGTCTGACTGTGTGAGTGTTGTTGTAGTATGTTCATTGCGCCTGGGCATTTTGTTTTATGTTATATTTATCTACTTAATATCCTTATGACCTTTTGTGATTTGATATAATAAATTTGAGGAAGCTTATTTCAAAAAACAGTTTGTATTCTCCTCATCCTGTTTAAAATTTTGTGTACACCTATGTGTTCCTTCTGGGGGGTTATGTGACCTTCTGTGTTTGATCATCAGTGACGTCTAGCTACCTATAACAAGTGTTAGGCAGTGGGGTTTCTTCCTTGTTAGTAGTACGCTAAAACAGATTTTAAAACACCTTAAAAAACTTGAAGATTTTTACACAGACTAATTAATTCTTTGGGAAAAGGAGACACTCATAAGATGTAGCAACAGTTTTGATATTATTCTGTAAAAACAGAGGACGTAGCAGATATAGGCGATGAGGTAGTAGGGCTGGGCCTACAAACAGAATATGATCGATGTTCTGAGTGCCCAGGTTACACAGATTACAGTATCTCCCTGTACTTGCGGGGAGGGACCAACCTGCCATTAAGTAATTTAAAGGTAAAAGTTTCATACGGAATAAAATCAACAAACAGCAAACCCCGTGATCTAAATTCCAGGATAAATATTTCTGAGCTGCTCTCGATTACAGGAGTTAACTATTGTCTTCAATCTTTCCTGCAGTCTGCAATATCTAAGATCTCTTTGATAACTAATAGTGCAGCTAGTGCTTTTTATGAAAGCTTTGACTTCCATGGGTGAAAGAGAGAGCACTACCTCCTCTTGTGTGCAAAAGAAATTTATTGCTGAAATGAAGTCATGTGCAAACGGGTATTTGTCAGTCTTTGCACCAAAGATCCCTCAGACTTAGGAAGCCCCTTATTGTATTTGAGTCACTATTGTTTAGCAGATATCTCCACTGGATTACTCTAGCTAAGCCTTGGACGAATGAACTTATCAAACCTATTCTAGGCGAATGGCTAGAGTCGGGACCAGGGTATTAAAGTTGTTTAGTTTACGTAAAATCTGGCCTTCTATTGTATCAAGGAAAATCCATTCTTGTATTTGAATGGATTCAATAGCATACACAAGTGTTGGCGGGACCTTTGCTTTAAAAACAGACAACATGTGCAAAAGTACCTAAGGCTCATTTCATTATAGAATCTGCGTAAGCCATTAGCAGGTAATGTAGCTTTACTAGAACAGTGATCAATATGGATTTTGTTCCTAGTGTTGCCAGCTATCATTTTACCCAAATAAAGATAGGACTTTACAGTCTCAAGTTTCTCATATCCTATGCTCCAGACAAAGTTGCAAACTTTCCTATTCTTTTTATTTTTTAGAATCAAAATTTTACTTTTTGAGGTGTTTATCTTCAGGTATTGAAGCACCGTATATTTTTGTAAAGCCTTCAGCTTCTTACTCAACCCAATAGGAGTCAGATCCATAATTATAATATTATCCGCGTACATTAGACATGGAAAAGGGTGGCCACCTATCTTCCGCGAATCGCCCTCTTTGGGGAAAAAAAAATCAGGAAGATCAGCCACATAAAGGGAGAAAAGGATTGGTGCTAAAAGACAGCCTTGCTTCAGGCCATTTTTTGTTTGAATTGTAGCTGAAAGGTGCTGATCTCCTCCCAGAAGACCCTGAGACCATGTATTAAAGTGCAGAGCTATTATGACAGATAAAAGGGGATTCTCATTTTTGAATTTTTTCCAAAGAAATGGGCGATCTATCCTATCGAAGGCTGTTGTAAAATCTATAAAAGCCATGAATATGTGTGAGTTACGAAATTGAGTGTACTTCTCTTCAATAAATTTCAACATACAAATGTTATCTGCCTTTCATTTTGAAAACTGTCTTATTCAGCTCCAGCCTTTTCCCGTCTGCTACTGCTGCTTCACTTTAAAATGGTTAGAGTATGGACTGTAGGCCACAGCTTTGTGTTTTGGGCTAGAGTGTACTAGAATGAGTGGTATTGACAGAGTTTTAGGTTTGGCTAATGTGGACATTACTTGGATTGGCCTGAGTAAGTTAAAGTGGCATCAATTGCTGCCGAAGGTTGAAAACATTGTGGATTGTCAACCCCCTGACCTCATGATTGTAAACTGTGGTCGCAATGACCTAGACTGGCTGGGGTAGGACTGTAAATCCTAATGAAGGATACCGTTGTACAATTAATGACACTTTTCCCTCAAACTGCCTTGGTGCACTCCAACATATGCCAAAATGGAAGTGGTTAAATCAATTCTGTCCACAGATTGACAAAGCCAGGAAACATGCTAATTAAACTGTTTCTGCATTCCTCAGAGACCATAACATGGGTTCTATCTACAACAACAACCTGTGTTTTGACATGCATGGAATCTATAGAAGTAATGGAGTTTACTTCACAGACAAAGGCAACAGGGTGTATCTCAGCAACTTGAAACTCTGCATCCTGTCTTATGTGTAGCTGTCATACACACACAATCAACACAAAGGCTCTTCTCTGAGCCACCCTTTTTCCTAAAATTTTGACCATTTTCTTAAAAAAATGTTAAAAATTCACAAATACGTCCCCGATATGCAAAAGAAAAGCAGACATTCAATAGACACCTGCACATTCAAAAGTCATAAATATTTAAGTGATTCTGTGCATCACACTGGGTACATCACTATCTAAATTGCTCTATAAGTGAATGTATGAGACTCTGAGTGCATCTGTGAGTGGGTGTATGTGTATCTGAGTTAGCCTGTGAGTACATGTATGAGTGTCTGAGTAGGTCTCTAAGTGGGTGTAGAAGTGTCTGAGTGGGTGTGTGAGTGTCTGAGTGGGTCTATGAGTGCATGGAAGACTGTCTGAGTGGATCTCTGAGTGTATGTGAAAGTGCCTGAGTGTGTCTGTGAGTGGCTGCATGAGTGTCTGAGCAGGTCTTTCAGTGGGTGTGTGAGTGTCTGACTGGGTCTGAGTGAGTGTGAGTATCTGAATGAGTTTGTGAGTGAGTGCATGAGTGGGTGCATGAGTGTCTGAGTGGGTCTGTGAGTGGGCATGTGAGTTTCCCAGTGGGTATATGAATGGGTGCGTAAGTGTCTGAGTGGGTCTGTGAGTAGGTGCATGAGTGTTCAAATAGGTCACTAAGTGGTTGTGTAAGTGTCTGAGTGGGCCTGTGAGTGGGTATGGGAGCATCTTAGTGCATCTGTGAGTGTGTGCATAAGTGTCTGAGTGGGTCTATGAGTGCATGTAAGAGTGTCTAAGTGCATCTGAGTGGGTATGAGAGTTTATGAGTGCATCTGTGAGTGGGTGCATGAGTGTTTGAGTGGGTCTGCAGTGGGTGTGTGAGTGCCTGACTGGGTCTATGAGTGAGTGTAAGTATCTAAGTGGGTCTGTGAGTGGGTGCATGTGTGTCTGAGTGGGTCAGTGAGTTGGAGCATCAGTATCCTGGAACATCTGTGAGTGGGTGCATCAATATCTGAGTGGGTCTGTGAGTGAGTACATGAGTGTCAGAGTGAGTCTGTGAGTGGTTGTGTGCATGTCTGAGTGAGACTGAGGGTGTGTGTGTGAATATATATATATTTTTTTTAATTGAGCAATATTTACAATTCGTTTTGACGTTACACGTGAGGGCCAGGCTGAGCGTTGTGGCAAATTCACGAATATCACGCATTGCGCAGAAAAACCTTTACTTTGGTGTTTTTGTAACAATAGCGGCATCAGTAACCTCCGAGCGTGGGAGGAGGAGTATCTTGCTTTAGCGCAACAGCGTGGGAGCACCTGGCAAGGAGCCAGACAGCTCCTTCTTCATTACATAAAACTCTGCTCTTACCGCTAGTTTCCGAGTATCATGGAGGAAGAATCAGAACGACGAGTGGCAGCGCAGATGCTATTGGCGCGTACTCCAGGCAAAGGACAAAGCACGGTGGTGGTCCACAATCAGGACACATCGCTGAACATAAAATTCAAACGTTATAAGAAACTTAAAAAATCAGAAACATCAAAGTGGTGGGAGGCAATCTCCCTCCAAGACTATGTGGACAGAAATATGGTACCACGGGGGCTCAGGATATATACCACACCTAACTACGAGTCACCTAATCCCCGCATGTTGGAGGAATGGGCAGAAAATTATGCCACCAGCTCCAAGAATATGCTCCTTATATTGGTCAAGTATGCGTGGGAAGACAGGGAGACAATTTTGTAGGAAATTTCCACCATTGAAGAGGAATTTAAACAAAGCAGTGACCAGGAAGCCCTTAGAAAGTTCAGAGATGAGTTGAAAGGGAGATTACAACAACACGAAGAAGATATTAAATTACGCAAACAGAGGAAATTACACCGTGACTGTGTTGATTATGAAAGCGAACGCATTTCAACATACAGCCACAAATATGATCACCTCTACAACACACAACCGTCAGAACCTGAGACTAGAACGCCAATGAATATCAAACAGGTCCCTCTCCCTCCCACGATGACTAGTGACTCAGATACCGATACTTCAGTCAACACAGCCAGTACATCTTCGGATATTGACATCATAACGAAACCAGCGGCTTTTTTAGATGATTACCAGATGCTAAGGAGGGGCCGGCTAACGGGAAGAACAATTCCTGTACCAACCACTCCAGCGAGGGGAAGGGGACAATGTGGCAGAGGAAGAGGCAGGGGCGGAGCCAACAAAGGAGAAGAAGACGGAAACAGAGGATCCAAAAGGGGAAAAGACAAAGAGCCTGTGGGAAACAAAAGCGGAGGCTCCAAGAAGAAACAATAATGGATAACGTGACGGTAAATAAGACCATCATTAATCTTACAGCCCGCCCGCTCTCTCTCCTTGAAGAGAAAACATTGTGTTTAGGACTCACCTTCTGTCCCACTGAACTGTTCAACTACTCTGAAACACGTATTGATATTTTTAAGTTTATTAGGAACCTTAAATTAAAGAAGTGGCATAGTCTCAAGGACAGCAGACCCCCTGCTGACAATATTACTACTCAGAACATACCCCCCTTTTCCAATCTCACGGTTGGCAAAGCAGACACACTTGTAGCCATGCATGAACTTGAATTTAACTCCAAAGGGTGCGTTGATGGGATGACTATCACTAACAGTGACTTGGATATCATCACTGACAGAGCTGCCTCTACCAATTTCAGGCCACACTCTGTTTTCTATCCCAACCTTCCGCACGATAACATTGACACTTTTCATGAAGTAGTCACCAAAGCCCTACTCAAATTCAAACATCAGGATGTTTCCAAAGGTTTCCAATTCCACAATCTGTCGATCAGACAAAAGAATATCATCACATCCTTAGCCAATGACACTGATATTGTGATTCGTCCTGCCGACAAAGGCGGCAACATCCTGCTCATGAGTAGACAGATGTATATCACAGAGGCACTAAGACAACTTGATGATCCCAGATTCTACTGTAAATGTAACACTGTAACCTACAATGAGAGCATTTTGACTACATGGAAGAAGCTTACAGAATCGCAGCAACAAGGTATCACTTGGGAAGAATACTGTTTCCTGAAAAGGGATTATACCAAGCTACCCATTCTGTATCTTCTCCCTAAAGTACATAAGAATCCTGTGGTTCCACCAGGTAGACCTATCGTGTCTTCTCAGGGTAGTGTATTTGAAAATATTTCTAATTACGTTGACTATTTTTTGAGGGAATATGTGACCGCTCTACCCTCTCATGTCAAAGATACTAAGGATTTTCTGTGCAAATTGGAGGGTACTACCTGGGATGAGAACTATATCCTCATCACTCTTGACGTGAACTCGTTGTACACCATAATAGAGCACGATCAAGAGATCAAGGCATGCTCACATTTCCTGAGTAACAAACATAGAAGCTATCTTGAACACACAAACATGCTTGTGGAGATGATGAACCTATGTCTCCAAAACAACATTTTTATGTTCAATGGCGATCTTTATAAACAAATACTTGGTACGACCATGGGCACGTGCTTTGCCCCGAGCTTTGCCAACCTGTTCCTGGGCCTATGGGAGGAGGGATTTCGCAAAGATGACATGCTCTGCTTTGATTTTCAGAAAGTTGTGTTGTGGTTGCGCTATATCAATGACTTGTTTGTTGTATTGAGGGGGAGTGAACAGGAAGCCACTAAATTCATTACAAAATTGAATAGTAACCCATACAACATAACACTCACACACAATATGAGTAAGGAGTGCATTGAGTTTCTCGACGTCAGGATTGAAATATGTTAAGGTACGTTACAAACCAGCCTGTTTCGCAAGGATACGGCAGGCAATAGCCTCCTTCATGCCCTCAGCAGCCACCCAGATACTCTTAAATGGAGCATTCCTTATGGGGAGCTGCTGAGGGGAAGAAGGAATTGCAGCACTGATGAAGCGTACAACATCGGGCAGGGTATCATGATCTCCAGATTCAGAGCCTGGGGTTATCCAGAATGGGTTCTCAATCGCACAATATCCAGATGAGTACAGTCAGTAGACAGCAAACACTTGGTGCACAGAATAGGGAGTTGGATACCACTGACATGAGGGTCATCCTTACCTATAACAAGAACTCTCAGAAGATACACAAGATATTGGCTCAAAGTTGGGACATCCTTAAGAGTGATCCTCCTGTGGGACATACTATCTATGATAGACTGAGAGTCACATATAGGAAAGGTCGGAGCCTAAGAGACATTCTAGTGCATGGCGACATAACCAAAACTCACAAACAGGGGGCCCACAATCTCAAAGGTTTTTTCCCCTGCGGCCATGTTAAAGCCTGCCACAATAGCTACATGGTTAATGAGTTTGCTATACCTGACACCAACAAGAACAGAAACATCACACAGTTTCTTACATGTAGCTCGAATTTTGTCATCTATGTTCTGGAGTGTCCATGTAAGTTGAGATACGTTGGCAGCACAACTCTGATTATTAAAAAAAGGATACTGGAACATCTGTGGGCCATCACTAATAGGGACCCGCATTATCCCATAGCCAGGCATTTCCAGGAGTACCACCTGTCTAATAATTCCTTACTGCGCTTCTTTGCCATTGAACAGGTACACATGGGCCCCAGGGGTGGCAATAGGGTGCTGAAGCTACGCAAAAGAGAATCCAAGTGGATATTAGAGCTTGAGACTAGGTTCCCTGGGGGACACAATTTGGATGAAGAACTAGTCACACATCTGCACGATGATTAGCATATCGTACAGTAATGCATCATGTCGTTCTTTTCCTTCCTTTTTCTGTGCTTTGTAAAGTCGATAATGTTTTTAATGTGCACCATGTATGTTTCTTAACATATGCATTTCAATGACTACTTGTATGGTTTGTTGTTTTTTTTCTCACAGGAGGAAAGGAAGGGACCCACCGTATGCAGACGGACACTTCCACATGGGCTCCCTACCCTTTTCTTCCCCGGGCTCAGGCGTGCACTTCATTAAGATAAGAATTTTTCCAGTTTTTCTCGCTTTTCACTTTTGTACATTTTTATCTAGTGTTACTTGATCTTGTGTGGAAACGGGACACATGATGACATCTGTTATGCCACTTGGCGATCAGAATCTGTTGGATGATTGTTTCATTGTTTTGGCCAGCCACTGAGTGTCAATAACGTGCTTTCCCCTTTTAGTACTTTCCTGTTTGCCAGGGATATGCCCATCATTGGCTTTGTGCACAAGTTGTTCCTATCACCACTTTAGTTTTGAAGCTATGTACAAGCGCTTGTTTCTCCAAGTGTATGTATGACGCACTTAGCAAACCCATTTTTGTAATTTAGCATGACAGTATGTTTCTGCCAAAAAACATTCGTTTTTATGTATGTATCATATTGTACAGGGAATTTTATGGTACCTCCAATGTAATTTTTACATGTTCCATGATGGCCGCCAATTTCCAATTTTCTGGCATTTCGCAGGACTTTTGAGTTTGAGTCCATATGACTTGTTTTTTCCCCCTCTTAGTACTTTCACGTTTGCCAGGGCTACGCCTATTATTGGCATTGTACACCAGTTTGTTCCTAATACCACTGTGGTTGTTTAAGCCATGTACATGCGCTTGTTTCCCCTAAGGGTGGACACTGTTGTATTCATGACGCACTTGGTAACTCGTTTCTGTTAATTTAGCATGACGGCAACATTTGTTTTCATTGATGTATTCAAATGATTGGGGATCTCATGGCACTTTCAATGTATTTTACATGTTCTAAGATGGCTGTCAATTTTCTGTCACTTTGCAGTACTTCTGAGTGTGAGTCCATTGTCTATGTTTCCACACCTCTATGTAATGCAACTTCACGAATCAGTCTGTGTGTGACCAGGACAGTTTTACTGTCAAAACGCGTAACGACTGAGGAATAAACCTGCACTAGCAAACATCTCCTGAGTGTGCACCTTATTGGACTTCGATGTGTGGTATTATGTCCGGTTTTGTTCCACCGGCTTCGCGCACCACCTGACTACAGGCCAGGGATCCCAGTAGGAACTTCTTTTGGATCAATATATAGTCAAAGGCACCTTGGTAGTACGTTTATTGGAACAGTGTGCAGAGTGCAGGCATTGAGCCAAGAAAGTACTGTACATCTATGTTGCACTGCATCCTGAACCGGCGTTATCTTTCTCCCATGTTGCATTATGGGTAACGAAGGATTATTGGACTACAGCATAAAGGGGTAGTCTACCCTTAATTTGACCACTTGGTATCACAAACCCATTTTCCAATGATTAAGGCTAATCAGCCGAAACGCGCCTGGAAGTGATTTGAATCTTTCGCCCTGTGTCAAATAAAGAGCCCTGTTCTCTCTGATGTCGAGCCTTGGCAGTTCTTTTTGTTCTGTTATGTCAGTAGCAGGATGCTCCGTTTCTGCATTGCTGAGGCCGCCCTGTCAGGGTCGGTGGCCCCTCAGCACAAGGAAAGCTTGTGTGGATGTATATATATATATATATATATATATATATATATATATATATATTCACTGAAAAAACCATAGGTTTTAGGGACAGTTATAGTTAGTTGGACATTGCACTCGTACAAAACCCGTGAAATTCCCCCGTTATAGTTAGTTCAGGTAACTATAACTCGTGCCCCCGCAATGCACTGCTGATGACGTCACATATTACATCACTCATGACATGGTCAGTGACATCACTGATGACATCACTGATGACATCTCAAATGACATCACTGATGACATCATCCAGTGACTGTGTGTTTCTGTAAAGTTTAAATATGTTTAATATATATAGGGAAAGGCGTATTGAAGAATGAGTGGGTGTATAAGTGTCTGAATGGATGATTTAGTGCGTGCGTGACTGACTCTACAAGTGAGTGATTAAACGTATCTTACTGAATGCATGGGTTAGTGACTAAACTGTGTGAATGTCTGTATCCGTCTGTCTGTTGGTGTGTAAGTGGATGCATGGATTTGCAAATAGCTACATGAGTGTCTATATGGGTTATTGATTGGTTCTCTGAGTATCTGTATGGGTGCCTGAGTGTTTGTGTGGGTGGGGTGTGTGTGACTCTGTACATAGATGTGTGAGTGGGTGATTCACTGGGTGGATGATTTGAAGAGTGCATCTGTGATGGACTGCTTGGGTGGGTGAGTGTGTGTATGGGTGTGTTAGTGAGTGAATGTATATCTGAGTGGTACATGTGCGAGTAGCTACATATGTAAAAGGCAGTATATATGTGTGTTAGAGTATTTAAATGGCTATACGTGAGAGTGTGTGATTGTGAGAGTGGCTGTATGGATGCGTGTGTGCTTGTATCAGTTATTGTATAAGAGCGTAAGAATGTGCTAGTATTTGTATGAGTAAGTGAGCTGGTGTGTGTATAACTGTATAGGTGAGTAAATGGGTGTGTGATTAATTTTGTGCATGACTGACTAGGTGTGTGAGTACCTCTATGGATGAGTGGCGGTGTGTGAGTGTTTATATAGGTGTATGAGTGCATATGATAGTCCTGTACTGAGTGACTGTAAGTATGAGTGACTGTACGGGTGAGTGAGTAGATGTGTGTGTGTAGACCTAAGAATCAGTGAGTGGGTATGTAGTTATTGATATTGGAGTGTGTATGGTTTTGAGAATGGCAGTCTGTAATTTAGAGTGGGTGTATCAAAAGTTATATTAGGGTGTGAGAAAATGCATGAAATTCTCACATGGATGATGTCATCAGTGATGTCATCAGTGATGTCATTTGAGATGTCATCAGTGATGTCATCAGTGATGTCACTGACCATGTCATGAGTGATGTAATATGTGACGTCATTAGCAGTGCATTGCGGGGGCACGAGTTATAGTTACCTGAACTAACTATAACGGGGGAATTTCACGGGTTTTGTACGAGTGCAATGTCCAACTAACTATAACTGTCCCTAAAACCTATGGTTTTTTCAGTGAATTTGTAAGGTTTTTTAAATGCTAATTTCTAACTATAACGTGCCTGAAAACTATAGTTTTTCAGTGAATTTCATAGGTTTTTTAAATGCTAATTCCTAACTATAGCATGTCTGAAACCTATAGTTTTTTTCAGTGAATTTCAAAGGTTTTGTAAATGACAATTTTTAAATGTATTAATTGTTATATTTATTTTTTTGATACTGATTTACTACATTTTTTTAAACTATTTATTTTTAGATATTTTATCTTTTAAATTACATTGTAATTACATTACAAAATATACTTTCTCAGAATGAATTACTTTAGTTTAAATACTTTGCAAATAGGCAATAGACTTTTAAGTACAGTAGTTACAGTTGTTGCAATGGGCAACACAATTTCAAACACAATGCAACATTGAGCTCAATGTGAATATCTACTTAAATGCAATTAGTTACTTTATGGATTACTTTTCTAACCACAGGACTGGATCCTAGATTCAGTCCTGGGACATCTCCTGTAAACAGTTGAGTAAATCGTTTTGGTTACAGTAGTGATTTTTAAGGAATATTATTGTATTTTAAAAGTTGACACTTCGAAACTTTTTCACATAGAATCACCAATGTTATCCTATGGGAGGAAATTCACTTAGCAGGTAAGTAGTGTTATCGTTACTTTTTCTTACTCAGTGGTGGATCCTGGATCCAGCACTGGTGCATCTCCTGTAAACAGTTGAAAGAATGCGTTTAAGTCATACAGGCGATTTTAAGGAATATTTGTAGTTTGTGAAAATTGACACTTTGAAACTTTTCTGCTGAAAACCAGACAATGGATTCCTATGGACGGAAATACAAGTTACTGGTAAGTACGGTTAGAATTACTTTTCAGGGTCAGTGCTGGGCTAAAAGATGCAGCACTGGGTTCTCTCCTGATAACAGGTGAGTAAATCGGAATTCGTAGTTCTGCTGATTTTAGAGGAATATTTGTAAGTTTCAAAAATCGACACTTAGAAACTTTTTCAGCAAAAAGCAGACAATGATATCCTATGGAAGAAAATTCAAGTTACTGGTAAGTACGGTTAAAATTACTTTTAGGATTAGTACTGGGCTCAAAGATGCAGCACTGTGGTCTCTCCTGATAACAGGTGAGTAAATCGGAATTCGTAGTTCGGTTGATTTTAGAGGAATATTATAAAGTTCCAAAACTCCACACTTAGAAGAATTTCCAAGTGAAACCAGTCAATGTTAGCCTATGGAAGGAAATTCAAGTTACTGGTAAGTACGGTTAGAATTACTTTTCAGGATCAGTACTGGGCTCAAAGATGCAGCACTGAGGTCTCTCCTGATAACAGGTGAGTAAATCGGAATTCGTAGTTCTGCTGATTTTAGAGGAATATTTCTAAGTTTCAAAAATCGACACTTAGAAACTTTTTCAGCAAAAAGCAGGCAATGATATCCTATGGAAGGAAATTCAAGTTACTGGTAAGTACGGTTAAAATTACTTTTCAGGATTAGTACTGGGCTCAAAGATGCAGCACCGTGGTCTCTCCTGATAACAGGTGAGTAAATCGGAATTCGTAGTTCAGCTGATTTTAGAGGAATATTTGCACAATGGTGAAGGAAGGGGGTGGGGCCTCAGGTGACATGTCTGCAAACACGCCCTGTGGTGCGTTTTAAGTTGGAGAATAAATTCCTCCTCAATCCTGAGGGTCCCTAGGGGCAACTAGCCCACCAGGAACCTCCAGTATGTGCCAGGGGGCTGCGTTGCAGAGAGGTGTACAGAGGAAACGCCCCTTTTTACAACACTCTGCAACGCAGCTCCGTGGCGCTTACTGGAGGTACCTGGTGGGCTAGTTGGCCCCCAGGGACCCTCAGGATTGAAGAGGATTTAATTCCCCATCTTAAAATGTGCCACGGGGCCTGTTTGCACACATGTCACCTGAAGCCCCGCCCCCTCCCTTCACCACTGTGCAAACGCGCTCCGTGGCGCATTTTAAGTTGGGGGATTAAGTCCCCTTGAATCCTGAGGGTCCCTGGAGTCCAACTAGCCCACCATGTACCTCCACAAAGCGCCACAGAGCTGCGTTGCAGAGAGGTGTAAAAAGGGGCGTGGCCTCTGTACACCTCTCTGCAACGCAGACCCCTGGCGCATACTGGAGGTTCCTGGTGGGATAGTTGGCCCCAGGGACCCCCAGTATTCAAGGGGAATTGTTCCCCATCTGCAAACGCGCCAGGGGACGCGTTTGCAGACTGCTGCAGGGTGGGGGCAGGGCCTCCGGCACGATGCCGGTCTTTTTATTTTTTTCTGTATGGGAGGGGGCTGCGTGGCCCCCTTCCCTTGGCCTCTTTTGGCCCCAGGGACCCCATCCCCCGGGGCATGAGGATTTTCATTTTTTTTTTTCAATTAAAATAAAACGGGAAGGGGGCCGCGTGGCCCCCTCTTCCCTGGGCCCAGATTGGCCCCGGGGACCCCATCCCCCGGGGCATGCCCTGTTTTTTATAAATTTTAAATATTTGGAGGGGGCTGCGTGGCCCCCTCCTCAGGCCATTTAAGGCCCCGGGGACCCCATCCCTCGGGCCGGCCTTTCCGTTTTTTTTTCCGATTTAAAAAAAAAAATTGGGAGGGGGCCGCGTGGCCCCCCTCCCGGGCCACTACTTGCCCCGGGTGCCCCATCCCCCGGGGCTGGCCCTCTCCATTGGGGTCTGTGGGGGGGTCCCCAATCCCCCCACAGTCCCGCCGGCTCCCCACGTCCTTCGGGAGCCGGCATTGCTTTTCCACATGGGGAGCTGCTAAGATGCAGCTCCCCGTGTGGAAAAGCAATCATCTTTGGTTTTTATAAGAGAGAGCAGGTTTCCCTGCTCTCTCTTCCAAAATCCAAAGCAGTTTGCTATGACAGGACGGGAGCCGCGAGGCTCCCGCCCTGCCATAGCAAACTACAGTGTCCCGGGGGTAGGCACCCCGGGACACTGCAGGAGCCGGCCCTGGGGGTGGCGGTCTGCAGGGCCATCAAGGGCTCCAGGAGGGGAGCCACGCGGCCCCCTCCCTTCAATTGCACAGCCCCGGGAGGTGGTGGTCCCCGGGCTCTGGAGTCCGTAACGGACCCCCACATTTATTTTCTAAGTGCCCCGGGAAGGTGGTGGTCCCCGGGGCATGTGGGGGGGCTGGAGCCCCCCACACCGGTTATGAAAAATTAAAAAAAGAAGCCCCGGGGGGTGGCAATCCCCAGGGCTGCGGGAGGGCGGAGAGCCCTCCCGCACCATTTTTATAAACCCACCCTCGCATGCCCCCGGGACTTGGGCCACCCGGGGCAAATACAATCGAGCGCGGGAGACCGCACTTCGATTTTTTTTTTATCGGCGGGATCCGCGCACCCTGAGCGCATCCCGCCGATTTTTTTTTTAAATGCTTTTTTCTGCCCAGGGGGTCCTTGTGGGACCCCCTGAGCAGACCTAGGGGGTCAGGGTGTTTCTATCCTGCCCCCTTTGTGCGTTTTGCACACTTGTTTCTTGTGTTTTCTTTTTTTATTCGGCGGGATCCGCGCACCCTAAGCGCATCCCGCAGTTTTTTTTTTTTTTAATGCTTTTTTCTGCCCAGGGGGTCCTTGTGGGACCCCCTGAGCAGACCTAGGGGGTCAGGGTGTTTCTACCCTGTCCCCTTTTGCGCTTTGCACACTTGTTTCTGTCCCTCGGTTCTACCGAGGGACAAAATGGCTGCCAACAATTCCTGATTTGGAGTGTTGACAGCCACTTGACAGCCAATTAGCATGCAGCTCGTGATCGGGAGGGTACACGGACCCTACTCGGCCATAGATATATATGTGACTTTACTTTTGATTTTCTCAGGAACTACTGAACGGATTTACACCATTTAAGCAAAAGGCACGACACTGAACCAAGGGCTACCTCTTTGCCAAATTTGGTGTAATTCCGTTCAGCAGTTCGGGCTGTAGCTGCGACTAAAGGTTCCTATGGAAAAATGAATGGGGAAAACGCGTTTTGGGACCCCCCTTTTTTCTCGACCCCTGCTTGACGAATCACCCCGAGACTTTCAGGATAGGAGCGGACCGGAGCGCCCCAACAAGTTGGAAACTTTCGCGAAGATTCGTCAACCGGCGCCAACGTTATTTCAAATAGAATGTTGCGGATTTCCTATGGAAAATAGGTCCTAACTATAACTATCTACTGGCGACCGCCAGTAGATAATATATATATATATATATATATATATATATATATATATATATATACATCAGCATGTGAATCCCAAAGTATCCAGCCACAGCGGCGCAGCACGAGGGCACAGACTCCAAGGCAGTGATGATGGCAAAGTGTCTTTATTTAAGTATCAATGTCCAAAATGATGCGTTTCGGCCGCCAGACATGCGGCCTTGTTCACATAGTGCACTGCATGTGAAAGGGTGCTTTATATACATAGGTGGTGAGTAATAGGCTTTTTACAGTGTTTAACATTTTACCACATGAGTTGGCACTTTTACTACAGTAAGCTACTTTACTGTATACATATATACACACACACACATGTATGTATGTATTCCCAGAAACAAACAAAGGTTACAGGGACATTACAGTGAGGTGAAGATTTTACACACACAAAACCATTGAAATTCAGCAGCTGTAGTTATACTTATCTCAAGAAACTATACCATGTGCCCTAAGGTAACGATCACTCCTGATCCCCCATGCACAGTTTCTCATCAATAATTTTATTGCAAATGTTGCAGTGACGAAGGACATACAGCTGCACTGATCCTGCTGGATCTCAGTGCAGCATTTGATAGCGTCTCCCATGGCCTCCTTCTCCATAGATTAGAGTCATGTGGGGTCAAGGGCATGGCCCTGAGTTGGATGAGATCCTTCATGGCGTCAAGGGGTTTTCAGGTTATACAAGATACATTTACATCTAAGAGATCTCCCCTATTACAAGGAGTTCCTCAGGGCTCAATACTGAGCCCCACATTGTTCAATCTATATATGGGGCCACTCGCCAATATAGTGGAAGTTCACATGGTGTCTATTGTGTCATACACTGACGACACTCAGCTTATCGTCACACTATCTCAAAGCCCAGAACACAATGCCCACCAATTCTCCCAATGCATGGGGGAGGTAACAGCATGGATGGCAAATCACTGCTTAAAACTCAATGGCAGTAAAACAGAGGTGATGATAGTGGGAGGGGCGCAACCTATCTGGACATCTGCTTGGTGGCCGGAAACGCTTGGCCAACTCCCAACCCCTAAAGCTGAAGTCAAAAACCTTGGAGTATGGCTTGACTCCAACCTGACATATGAGAGCCAAATCCGAAAAATTACAGGCAAATGTTTCGGAACGCTGAAAATCCTGCGGATGGTCATTGACCTGCTACCAGTCAAGGCCAGAAAAACCATAGTGCATGCCTTGGTCACTTCTCAGATTGACTACGGCAATGTTCTTTACTTAGGCGTATCAAAGAAAAGGCTAATGAAGCTACAATCAATTCAAAACGCAGCTGCCCGCCTAGTGCTGAATCTTCCTAAAAGATCATCTACTACAAAGGCCTTAGCCAACCTGCATTGGCTACCTGTGGAAAAAAGGATATTGTTTAGGGCAATGTGCTTTTGTCACAGCATCCTAGCAAATAAAGGCCCAAGGTATCTGCAAACTATGATAACACCCTATACCCCCAGCAGAAACCTAAGATCGGAAGGAAAGGCACTAGTAATTGTACCCAGAATAAGGAAGGCCAGGCTGGGTGGCAATTCGTTTAGATAATTAGCTGCGAAAAACTGAAATTCACTACCGGTTGACATGAGAATAGAGCCATGTGAAGCCGCCTTTAGGAAAAGGCTGAAAACATGGCTTTTCCCCACCGATAAATTAGAATAGACACAAGAAACTGCTAGCTGTGGCACACCTACCTATCTCTTGTCATCTGAGAATCTGTTATAAGCGCGGGGACACACCGTCGGTGTAACCATGCGTTCTACAAATGCAAAATGAATGAATGAATGAATATAATCAATTATGTCATAGACGATTTCATGACTGATGTGGAATATGCAGCAGTGCACGGCAAGGGCTCAAGTTATAATTATCTTAGGGTATGAATTGGCCTGGGAGGAGGGCCTCGGGCGTCACTCCCCTGTAATACAATAAAATCAATTCCCCCTTGACCTGGCCACTCAGGGGCCAAAAAAAGCAAGTGCGGGTAACGTGCTTGTTTTTTAAAAATGTTGCAGATGATCCGATCCTCCATAAATCCATGGCAACATTTTGAAAAAAAAAGTTTTTAGACCCCAGTGGGCTCCCAATGGGACCCCACCACCAGGTATAGGTGGTCAAGGTATTCCTTCCCTGCCCACCTAATGGGTTTTTTGAAATTTTTTCGTGGGTCTCGGCCGAGTGCCAAGATGGCAGCCACCACTTCCTCATTGAAGTGGTGGCAGCCAATCAAATCTCATCTTGAGATCTGTCAGATCCTCAGAGCATACATGTCCCAAGATATACATAAATCTTTCTTCGTTAATAACTCCAAAACTACTGAACAGATTTGTGCCAAATTACAATAAGGGCTCTTTCTGGACCAAGATCTAGTTTTCTGCAAAATTTGGTTGAAATCCGTATAGCAGTTTGGGCTATAGTTGTGTCTAAAATCTCTATAGCAAATTGCATTAGAAAAACGTGCTTTTGGACCCCCCAATTTTTCTCATCCCCCGCTTGAGGAATCACCTAAACACTTTTTAAACAGCACCTAAAGTGAGTGGCAAACTAGTTTTGAACATTTCGTTCAAGGGCACGAAAGTTATTAGCAAAACTAAAAACACTTTTCCTATGGAAACTAGGCCCTAACCAAAACTATCTACTGGTGAGCTGACCACCAGTGGGTAAGGTGTATATATATATATATATATATATCGCTGGCTTCATCCTCAAACATCCACTTTCACTCGGACAAGACGAACGCGGACCCAAAGTTCCTTGTGCAGTCATAAGTTTATTTTAGTTGCCGTGCATCTCCGCCATAACGCGTTTCAGCCCCACCTGGGCCTTGATCACATGACGCGTTGCTAGATGTTTAACCCTTATTTAAAGTGCCAGTGCATAACATTACGTGGCTGAACAGGTGACCACTTCATAGACATGGGAAAAATACTTAATAGTATTCACTTTTCTATGAGCGCTCCAACAAAAGGTTCACCATGTGCAAATAGGCATACATTTGAATCAATAAATACATAAATGTAAAATAGATATATAAATAAATATATACATAAATGTCAGTTAAATATAAATGCAAATGTAAATATGAGACCTGATTATATATATATACACATACACATGTATATATATATATATATATATATTCACTGAAAAAACCATAGGTTTCAGACACGTTATAGTTACAAATTAGCATTTAAAAAACCTTTGAAATTCACTGAAAAAACCATAGGTTTCAGACACGTTATAGTTACAAATTAGCATTTAAAAAACCTTTGAAATTCACTGAAAAAACCATAGGTTTTAGGGACAGTTATAGTTACTTGGACATTGCACTCGTACAAAACCCGTGAAATTCCCCGTTATAGTTAGTTCAGCTAACTATAACTCGCGCCCCGCAATGCACTGCTGATGACGTCACATATTACATCACTCATGACATGGTCAGTGACATCACTGATGACATCACTGATGACATCTCAAATGACATCACTGATGACATCATCCAGTGACTGTGTGTTTCTGTAAAGTTTAAATATTTTTAATATATATAGGAAAAGACGTATTGAAGAATGAGTGGGTGTGTAAGTGTCTGTATGGATGATTTAGTAGGTGCGTGACTGACTCTATAAGTGAGTGATTTAACGTATCTTACTGAATGCATGGGTTAGTGACTAAACTGGGTGAATGTCTGTATCCGTCTGTCTGTTGCTGTGTAAGTGGCTGCATGTGTTTGTGAATAGCTAAATGAGTGTCTATATGAGTTATTGAATGCTTGTCTGAGTATCTGTATGGGTGCCTGAGTGTTTGTGTGGGAGGGGTGTGTGCAACTCTGTGCATAGATGTGTGAGTGGGTGATTCACTGGGTGGATGGTTTCAAGAGTGCATCTGTGATAGACTGTATGGGTGGGTAAGTGTGTGTAAGAGTGTGTTAGTGAGTGAATGTATGTCCCAGTGGTACATGTGTGAGTAACTACATATGTGAAAGGCAGTATATATGTGTGTTGGAGTATATAAATAGCTATAAGCAAGAGTGAGTGATTGTGATAGTGGCTGTATGGATGAGTGTGTGCTTGTATCAGTGATTGTATAAGAGCGTAACAATGTGCTACTATTTGTATGAGTAAGTGAGCTGGTGTGTGTATAACTGTATAGGTGAGTAAATGGCAGTGTGTTTAATTATTTGCATGACTGACTAGGTGTCTGAGTATCTCTATGGATGAGTGGCGTTGTTTGAGTGTCTATATAGGAGTAAGAGTGCATATGATAGTCCTGTACTGAGTGACCGTAAGTATGAGTGACTGTACGGGTGAGTGAGTGGATGTGTGTGTGTAGACCTAAGAATCAGTGAGTGGGTATGTGGTTATTGGTGTTGGAGTGTCTATGGTTTTGCGAATGGCAGTCTGTAATTTAGAGTGGGTGTATCAAAGATTATATTAGGGTGTGAGGAGGTGCATCAGATTATCACGTGGATGATGTCATCAGTGATGTCATTTGAGATGTCATCAGTGATGTCATCAGTGATGTCACTGACCATGTCATGAGTGATGTAATATGTGACGTCATCAGCAGTGCATTGCGGGGCGCGAGTTATAGTTAGCTGAACTAACTATAACGGGGAATTTCACGGGTTTTGTACGAGTGCAATGTCCAAGTAACTATAACTGTCCCTAAAACCTATGGTTTTTTCAGTGAATTTCAAAGGTTTTTTAAATGCTAATTTGTAACTATAACGTGTCTGAAACCTATGGTTTTTTTCAGTGAATTTCAAAGGTTTTTTAAATGCTAATTTGTAACTATAACGTGTCTGAAACCTATGGTTTTTTCAGTGAATTTCAAAGGTTTTTTAAATGCTAATTTCTAACTATAACGTGCCTGATACCTACGGTTTTTTCAGTGAATTTCAAAGGTTTTTTAAATGCTAATTTGTAACTATAACGTGTCTGAAACCTATGGTTTTTTCAGTGAATTTCAAAGGTTTTTAAATGCTAATTTCTAACTATAACGTGCCTGATACCTACGGTTTTTTCAGTGAATTTCAAAGGTTTTGTAAATGACAATTTTTAAATGTATTAATTGTTATATTAATTTTTTCATACTGATTTACTACATTTTTAGAAACAATTTTTTTTACATATTTTATTTTTTACATTACATTGTAATTACATTATACATTACATTACAAAAAATACTTTCTCAGAATGAATTACTTTAGTTTAAATACTTTGCACATAGGCAATAGACTTTTAAGTACAGTAGTTACAGTTGTTGCAATGGGCAACACATTTTCAAACACAATGCAACATTCAGCTCAATGTGAATTTCTAGTTAAATGCAACTAGTTACTTTATGGATTACTTCTCTAACCACAGGACTGGATCCTAGATTCAGTCCTGGTACATCTCCTGTAAACAGTTGAGTAAAAGCGTTTTGGTTACAGTCGTGATTTTTAAGGAATATTATTGTATTTTAAAAGTTGACACTTAGAAACTTTTTCTCATAGAATCACCAATGTTATCCTATGGAAGGAAATTCACTTAGCAGGTAAAAACTGTTATCATTACTTTTTCTTACTCAGTGTTGGATCCTGGATCCAGCACTGGTGCATCTCCTGTAAACAGTTGAAAGAATGCGTTTAAGTCATACAGGTGATTTTTAAGGAATATTTGTAGTTTGTAAAAATCAACACTTTGAAACTTTTTTGCTGAAAACCAGACAATGGATTCCTATGGAAGAAAATATAAGTTACTGGTAAGTACGGTTAAAATTACTTTTCAGGGTCAGTGCTGGGCTAAAAGATGCAGCACTGGATTCTCTCCTGATAACAGGTGAGTAAATTGGTATTCGTACTTTGGTTGATTTTAGAGGAATATTATAAAGTTCAAAAACTCCACACTTAGAAGAATTTCCAAGTGAAACCAGTCAATGTTAGCCTATGAAGGTAATTCAAGTTACCGGTAAGTACGGTTAAAATTACTTTTCAGGACCAGTACTGGGCTGAAAGATGCAGCACTGAGGTCTCTCCTGATAACAGGTGAGTAAATCAGAATTCGTATTTCGGCTGATTTTAGAGGAATATTTGTATGTTTCAAAAATCAACACTTAGAAACTTTTTCAGCAAAAAGCAGGCAATGATATCCTATGGAAGGAAATTCAAGTTACTGGTAAGTACGGTTAAAATTACTTTTGAGGATCAGTACTGGGCTGAAAGATGCAGCACTGAGGTCTCTCCTGATAACAGGTGAGTAAATCGGAATTCGTATTTTGGCTGATTTTAGAGGAATATTTTAAAGTTCCAAAACTCCACACTTAGAAGAATTTCCAAGTGAAACCAGTCAATGTTAGCCTATGGAAGGAAATTCAAGTTACTGGTAAGTACGGTTAAAATTACTTTTCAGGACCAGTACTGGGCTGAAAGATACAGCACTGAGGTCTCTCCTTATAACAGGTGAGTAAATCGGAATTCGTATTTCGGCTGATTTTAGAGGAATATTTGTATGTTTCAAAAATCAACACTTAGAAGAATTTCCAAGTGAAACCAGTCAATGTTAGCCTATGAAGGAAATTCAAGTTACTGGTAAGTACGGTTAAAATTACTTTTCAGGATTAGTACTGGGCTGAAAGATGCAGCACTGAGGTCTTTCCTGATAACAGGTGAGTAAATCGGAATTCGTAATTCGGCTGATTTTAGAGGAATATTTTAAAGTTCCAAAACTCCACACTTAGAAGAATTTCCAAGTGAAACCAGTCAATGTTAGCCTATGGAAGGAAATTCAAGTTACTGGTAAGTACGGTTAAAATTACTTTTCAGGACCAGTACTGGGCTGAAAGATACAGCACTGAGGTCTCTCCTTATAACAGGTGAGTAAATCGGAATTCGTATTTCGGCTGATTTTAGAGGAATATTTGTATGTTTCAAAAATCAACACTTAGAAACTTTTTCAGCAAAAAGCAGGCAATTATATCCTATGGAAGGAAATTCAAGTTACTGGTAAGTACGGTTAAAATTACTTTTGAGGATCAGTACTGGGCTGAAAGATGCAGCACTGAGGTCTCTCCTGATAACAGGTGAGTAAATCGGAATTCGTATTTCGGCTGATTTTAGAGGAATATTTTAAAGTTCCAAAACTCCACACATAGAAGAATTTCCAACTGAAACCAGTCAATGTTAGCCTATGAAGGAAATTCAAGTTACCGGTAAGTACGGTTAAAATTACTTTTCAGGACCAGTACTGGGCTGAAAGATGCAGCACTGAGGTCTCTCCTGATAACAGGTGAGTAAATCGGAATTCGTATTTCGGCTGATTTTAGAGGAATATTTTAAAGTTCCAAAACTCCACACTTAGAAGAATTTCCAAGTGAAACCAGTCAATGTTAGCCTATGGAAGGAAATTCAAGTTACTGGTAAGTACGGTTAAAATTACTTTTCAGGACCAGTACTGGGCTGAAAGATACAGCACTGAGGTCTCTCCTGATAACAGGTGAGTAAATCGGAATTCGTATTTCGGATGATTTTAGAAGAATATTTGCACAATGGTGAAGGGAGGGGCGGGGCCTGAGGTGACATCTGTGCAAACGCGCCCCGTGGCGCGTTTTAAGTTGGGGGATTAAGTCCCTTTGAATCCTGAGGGTCCCTAGGGGCCAACTAGCCCACCAGGAACCTCCAATATGCGCCAGGGGGCTGCATTGCAGAGACGTGTAGAGAGGCCACACCCCTTTTTACACCTCTCTGCAACGCAGCTCTGTGGCGCTTTCTGGATGTACCTGTTGGGCTAGTTGGCCCCCAGGGACCCTCAGGATTGAAGGGGATTTAATTCCCCATCTTAAAACGCGCCACGGGGCCTGTTTGCACACATGTCACCTGAAGCCCCGCCCCTCCCTTCACCACTGTGCAAACGCGCCCCGTGGCGCGTTTTAAGTTGGGGGATTAAGTCCCCTTGAATCCTGAGGGTCCCCGGAGTCCAACTAGCCCACCATATACCTCCAAAAGCGCCACAGAGCTGCGTTGCAGAGAGTGTAAAAGGGGTGTGGCCTCTCTACGCGTCTCTGCAACGCAGCCCCTGGCGCATATTGGAGGTTCCTGGTGGGCTAGTTGGCCCCCAGGGACCCCCAGTATTCAAGGGGAATTCGTTCCCCCTCTGCAAACGTGCCAGGGCGCGTTTGCAGAGTGGTGAAGGAAGGGGCGGGGCCTGCGGGCCCGATCATTTAAAAAAATAATAATAATTCGTCCCCTGAAGGGGGGCTGTGTAGCACCCCTTCCTTTTTCCTGTTTTTGGGCCCTGGGGACCCCATCCCCCAGGGCCTTACCCCTTTTTTAATTTAATTTAAAAAAAAAACGGGAAGGGGCCGCGTGGCCCCCTTCCCTGGGCCTGTATTGGCCCCGGGGACCCCATCCCCGGGGCATGGCCTTTTTTATTTTCTTGGGAGTGGGGCTGCGTGGCCCCCTCCTCAGGCCATTTAAGGCCCCGGGACCCCATCCCCGGGGCCGGCCTTTCCATTTTTTTTTTCTTTTCTTTTTTTGGGGAGGGGGCCATGTGGCCCCACTCCTGGGCCACTACTTGCCCCGGGGACCCCATCCCCGGGGCAGGCCCTCTCCGTTGGGGACTGTGGGGGGTCCCCAATCCCCCACAGTCCCGCCCGGCTCCCACGTCCCTTGGGAGCCGGCATTGCTGTTCCACATGGGGAGCAGCTGACATGCTGCTCCCCATGTGGAAAGCAATCGGCTTTGGATATTGGAAGAGAGAGCAGGTTTCCCTGCTCTCTCTTCCAATATCCAAAGCAGTTTGCTATGGCAGGACGGGAGCCGCGAGGCTCCGTCCCTGCCATAGCAAACTACAGTGTCCCGGGGGTAGGCACCCCGGGACACTGCAGAAGCCGGCCCTGGGGGTGGCGGTCCCCAGGGCCATCAAGGGCTCCAGGAGGGGGCCGCGCGGCCCCCTCCCTACATCAGCACAGCCCCGGGGAGGTGGTGGTCCCCGGGGCTTCGGGGGTCCAAAACGGACCCCCATTTTAATTTGTTAGTGCCCCGGGGAGGTGGCGGTCCCGGGCGTGTGGGGGGCTGGAGCCCCCCACACAGGTTGTTTAATTTTTTTAAAAAGCCCCGGGGAGGTGGTGGTCCCCGGGGCTTGGGAGCCCTTTGAGGCCCCCACACATAAAATTAAACCCCCCACCATGCCCCCGGGACTTGGGCCACCCGGGGCAAAATACAAAAAATAAAAAAATAAAAAATAAAAATAAAAAAAATCGAAGCGCGGTCTGCCGCGCTTCGATTTCTCGGCAGGATTCGCGCACCCTGAGCGCATCCTGCCGATTTTAAAATTTTTTTTTTTTTGCCCAGGGGGTCCTTGTGGGACCCCTGAGCAAACCTAGGGGGTCAGGGTGTTTCTACCCTGCCCCCTTTGTGCGCTTTGTGCACTTGTTTCTGTCCCTCGGTTCTACCGAGGGACAAAATGGCTGCCAACATTTCCTGAATCGGAATGTTGACAGCCAGCTGACAGCCAATTAACATGCAGCTCGTGATCGGGACGGTGCGCGCAGGGTGCGCTCAGGGTGCGCGAATCCTCCATGCCCATAGATATATATGTACTTTTACTTTTGATTTTCTCAGCAACTACTGAACGGATTTACACCATTTAACAAAAAGGGTTCTTTCTGAACCAAGAACTACCTCTTTGCCAAATTTGGTGTAATTCCGTTCAGCAGTTCGGGCTGTAGCCGTGTCTAAAGTTTCCTATGGAAAAATGCGTTTTGGGACCCCCCTTTTTTCTCGGCCCCTGCTTGACGTATCACCCCGAGACTTTCAGGGTAGGAGCGGACCGGAGCGCCCCACGAAGTTTGAAAATTTCGCGAAGATACGTCAACCGGCAAGAGAGTTATTTCAAATAGAATGTCGCGGATTTCCTATGGATAATAGGTTGTAACTATAACTATCTACTGGCGACCGCCAGTAGATAATATATATATATATATATATATATATATATATATATATATACTTGAAGATGTAGGATCACAAGAAAACAACAGCCAAGGGACTTCCATGGGCACTCGGATGGCTCCATCCTATGCAAATATCTTTATGGGCAAACTAGAGAACTGTATACTTGCTACTTCTAGCATCAAACCACTGGTATGGCTACGATACATTGATGACATATTTATAATATGGAATGCAGGAAGTAGAACATTGGAACAATTTACAGCTTATATCAACAATATCCATCCTACCATCAAATTTACCAGCAGCAATACTAAACAGAAGCATCATCTCCCTCTTCTGGATGTGCTACTCACCATTCATGAACAAAAAATTACAACTGATCTGTACCACAAGCCTACAGATGCTCATTTGTATCTAAACTGGACTTCATGTCACCCACACCACTACACTGAGCATCATCTACAGCCAAGCACTCAGAATAAGACGCATCTGCAGCAATGAGGAAACCTGTAAAGACCATCTACAGGAGCTTGCTACATTATTTAAAAGGCGAGGCTATCCTCTGCATATCATACAGCAACAAATTGACAAGTCTTTGCAGTTACCCAGAGAAGCACTTATTTGGAATACCAACGGCAGAAACAAAAGTGACAGAACTCCATTTGTGGTTGACTATCATCCATCAGCTCCCAACTACAGAAATATAATGCAAAAAACATTTCCCTTACTCTCTACTTGTAAAAAATTGCAAAAGGTTTTTCCAAAACCGCCAGTAATTGCTTACCGCAGAGCTCCAAATTTACGATCTCTTATTGCGAGAGCTGAACTCGAGCAAGTTGTAACAAATGCAGGGGTTCATTGCTGTGACTCTAAAAGATGCATCACATGTGAATACCTTTTACAAACATCATCAATAACTAGTTCTGTTACGAGAAGGATCTATGGAATAAGACAGCATCTTACATGTCGCTCAACATGCATTATTTATGTGATTCAGTGCCAATGGCAAAGCTGTAAAAAACAATATGTAGGCCAAACAGTAAATGACCTCCGTACACGATTCAGGAACCACAAATCGGCAATAATTAATAAGAAAATTGACCAGCCTGTAGCCAATCATTTTAACCTTGTGGATCATTTACTATCAGATTTGAAGATTTTCCCCGTGGAACATGTCTCAAAGGAAGAACTACTGGTCTCCAGAGAAAACTTCTGGATGTACCGTTTAAAATCACTGCATCCAGATGGACTGAACATTACTGACAATACAACCTGATTACTGCATATCTCAAGAGCTCTCGGGACTGCATTGATTCCACATTCCAAATGGAATCTTCACTCATGATGCTTTTTGAAAATTCAGCTGTGTCATCTGTGTAGCCACTGAGCAAACCATCTTGTACTACCTGAGGAAGGCGGAAGCTGAAACGTTGTAGTGGAAATATATTTTTGTTCTTTGGTGAATCTATCTGTTTGAGTCACTTCTTTCTTGGATATATATATATATATATATATATATATACACATACACATATATATATATATATTACCTACTGGCGATCTGCAGTTGGTAGATACATTTAGGACCATGTTTTCATAGAAAAAGTTTTTTTTGTCTTGCCTATATTTCTGATGCCATTTCACGAATCTTCACGAAATTTCCCCCCAAAAAATATGACGTTGTTCTTGATGTGCACAGAAAGTTTTGGGGTGATCCATCAAGCTAGGGCCGAGAAATAGAGGGTTAATAAAAAGTGGGTTTCCCATGTTAATTCCCATAGGAGATTTAAACAGAGCTGCAGCCCAAACTGCTGCACGGAATTACACCAAATTTGGCAAGAAGGTAGATTTGGGATTTCAGTTATCTGGTGTAAATATGTTCAGTAGTTTTTGAGAAATTTAAGGAAATCCAAATTTGTATATCCGGTATTGCGGCTAATTCGTGAATAGTAACAAGTTTGTGCAGGGAAATGAAGAGCTCTGATTGGCAACCCAAACTTCAACCAGGAAGTGTTGGCAGCCATCTTAGGACACAGCTTGAGCCGAGTCTTACAAAAAAACATGAAAAAAATAATCAAGGGCAGGGTAGGAATGCCCTGACCCCCATGCCTTGGTCTTGGGGTTCCAGAGTGACCCTGGCAGGGCACTAAAGTATTAAAAAAAAAAAAAAAAAAAATTATGTGAATTCGTGAAATTTTCAGCAAAAAAAACAAAAAAACAAGTGCTGTCTCCTGTGCTTGTTTTTAAAAAGGCCCTCGGGTGGGCCAGGTCCTGGGGGTATTTTGTAAAAAAAGGAGGGGGGTGCATGGGTACCCCTCCTGAGGCTCTGTGAGCCCCGGGCCCCACCATCTCCCCAGGACTTTATTTTAAATAATGGAGGGGGGGCCACGCGGACCACCCTCCACGGGCTCAAATGTGCTCGGGGACCACCACCTTCCATGGGCTTCATTGAATTAACAAAGGGGGGCCACACGGACTCCCCTCCAGGCTGTTACAAGCCCCGGGGCAACCATCTCCCCAGGGCTCATACAACAATATTGCATGGGGCCGCATGGACCCCCCGTGCCCCAGGACCACCACCTCCTCTGGGACAAAATATCATTATATAAATATATATATATAATAATACAGCTTTTATACATCTTCACCATAAACAGGGGTCTGTATGAAGCATCATCCTTGAACAGTGGGGGAAAAAACAATCAATGAATTTGTAGAAAATGGACCCAAAGTTACACAGTACTTCACTATAATTAAATGACACTATGCATTGCACTCACATCAATTCATTATTTACTTGCTTTTACTGGAGTTACTACAGTAATGTAAACAAACCTAAGTTAAAAATATTTCTTAAAATTATTATATCTACAATATGGCAAATAAATACAAAGCACTCTTCAATTTTGGATACCCTTTTGAAAACATCACCCATGTTAGGCCAAATGATGTTTAAATATTGATGATCCATATAGGCAACATCCCATAGTGTAGTTTTTCCCACAAATAGTACATAGAAGTTTGGTTGATGAAACAAAAGGGGTAAATTGTTTGTTACAAAGGCAGTTTTTGCTCTCAACTTAAGGTTGCTGTAATCGGATAATGTCCATTCAGTTTCTGACTTTAATTACACAGTTTAGTATTTAGTTGTGGTATTAACTCCTTTGTGGAAGATAAAAGGACTGTTGAATATTGAAGAAGACTTTGAAGACATTACCCCCCTAGGACAAATAATGTCTAAATGACTGATGAACCACGTAGAAGAAACACAGTACACCACTTTTTTTTATCCAGAATTCACCTTAGAGCTTTGATTGAAGAAGAAAAGATAAGAGTTTAGTAATTTGAAAGGAAGTGTTGGTTTAAATTTAAGGTTGATGTAATTACATTCCATCCATCCAGTTTCACTCTTTAAATAGACAGTGTAGCATCCAAAGGTTGTAATAATTCCTTTCTGAAAAATGATAGCTGAGTAGTAAAAGTTCTGACCAAAACTGATATTTGTCCAGCTTTGAAGTTTGTATTTTGAGTTTCCAATTTGGAACTATCTACTTTGCATCGTTATAGCATGACTATTAGGTATTTTCCAGTTCTTGTTAGGATTAACGTAGAGATAATATCTGATCTGCAGTTTGGGCAGGTCATATTTTGGTTAGCATTCTTCAACAATTTGTCAAAAGGCACACTTTTGGAATCTGGTAATGTTAAATAGAGAAAATTCTCAGAGTCTATTTTAGTGGTAGATGAATAATCATAATCTTCACAGTCATGGTTCCAAGTGTAAATCACTCCGAATAAATCATCAATATTTACACCTTCTTCTTCTAAAACTCCAAACATAACCATAATAAATTCTTGTGCATCTTGTTGACTGTTGAGAGTAAATTCATGATCCACTACACATATCTAAAATATCTGAAATACCTGAAGCAGAATGTGTCAAAGTTCTGTCAGTCATCATAATCATCATCAATAACTTTATTTGGTTTTTAAATGAAAACAAAAAAGTCAAGCAATCACTGTTAAAAAATCATCAGTTATGCCATAAAGACTAAAACACAAGACAATACAACCACCACAGCCACATAAAATACGAAGAGCCAGATGTATCAACATTGTATTTTGCGAGTCAATAATAGCAAATTTTACCGATTCGCTATTATAGACTCGCAAAATGCAATTTTGCAAATAAAATTGCGATTCCTAAGCATTCCTTACTTGCGTCTCGCAAATTGCGAGTCGCAAATAAGGAATGGCTTCCCATTCATTTCTATGCGGCTAGGAATGAATGGGAATTGCATGTGCAATTTGCGAGTACCCAATAGGTGCTCGCAAATTGCGCATGCAATTTCAAGGGTGCAAGGGGGCCAAAAGGACACCCTGTTGCACCCCTGAAATATGCATGTGTGCACATGTGGCGCACATACATGCCCTAAGGGCATGTATGTACACCACACGGCACCTAGAAAAATGCAAAAAAGTGCATTTTTCTAGGAATTTGCAAATTACCACCAACGTGAAGTTGGTGGTAATTTGCGATTCCTTAAATCCAGGTCGCAATATTTTTTTGCTTCCAGCATTGCATTTAAGGAATCGCAAATTGCGATTCCCTAAATGCATTCGCAAAATAGGTAATCGCAAAAATTACGATTCCCTATTTTGCGAATGCCTTTTGAGATGATACATCCCAAAAGGCTTTTTATCGTTCGCAAACGGGCCAATTCTGCGAATTGGCCAGTTTGGGAACAGTAAAACGCTTGATACATCTTGCCCAAAGTTAATAACAAGGACTATGTCAAAGACATGTAAATTCATAAATAAAAAACCTCATCTCGCCACAATAGCCAGGTTTGCCCCAATTAAGTTAATCACAGCTGGACCTGAGCCTGACTGCAGCCCTTAAAAAGCCAAGAAAGTATAAGACCGAGTTACTTGAGAGCAATTGTAAAAAAATAAAAGCAGGTCTAACCTGCCTGAAATTTACTTTTTTTAGTATGGGGATAATAAAAGACTTTCTTGGTACCTCATAAAAAACTACAAAACATTAAAAAATGCATCTTATCCTATGGAGACTTTCCGTCGCAGCCACAAGGTAAGAGACTCTGACCTTTGTGCGCCCCACGAGGGTAGGCCAGGAGATAGTGAACAAGGTCCAAGCGAAATCTAGTCAATAGGAAACGATCATGGCTACTTTGAAACCATAAGAGGTAGGGCTCAATTAATGGCACGGTTTTCAATATAGAATGTCCGCGGGCAATGGGCTTCCCCATCTCCACTTCTTATATGGCCAGCATTCGCCTTTTAAAGAAGTTCTCCTTCACCCAGCAAAGGTCCCTCCTGAAGATTATCTCTGGGTTGACGAATAAATCTACCCTTCCCAAACTGGTGGAACATTCCCTGTCATACTTGAACCAGGGAATGCGACTAGAGTGGTCAAGGGAAAGACAATCACTTAAGATTTCCTTACTTAGGGCAATTCCCTTCCTGAGCCAGATTTTCATCCACAACAATAAAGGATGGTTGGTGTAGTGGTTTATCTATATGTCCTCCATGCCACTCCTTTCTATGGTGTCTATTCCTGTCTATGATGTCAGCTCCATGGTTACAGAATGTGATGGTTTGAACATCAGGGACTGAACAAGGAAATCTGGGTTGACTCTCATCCTCTTCCCTGTATTGATGACATTCTCTCCATGTTTACGGGTGCTAAGTATTTTTCTAAAATAGATCTTGCTTCCACTTACCACCAGGTGGAGTTGGACCCTGCTTGTAAGCATTTGACTTCTTTTGTGTCTCCAGTGGGTACCTTCCAATTTAAAAGGATGCCTTTTGGGCTTGCCTAGGCAGCCTCAGTATTTCAGCGCATCATGGAAAAGGTGTTAGAGGGAGTTGAGGACCCACTGGTTTTTCAAGATGACATCATGGTTGCTGGAAAGTCCAGAGCACAACATGACAAACACCTCACGGAAGTGTTGAACAGACTTCAGGGAAAAGGGATTGTTGCGAACAAGCATAAGTGTGTGTTTGGGGTGGAATCCATTGAGCATTTGGGTCACCGCATATCAGGTGAAGGGATTGAACCAAGGGAAGCTTTGATTGAGGCCATTGTGAATGCCCTGTGCCCCAAGTCCAAAGATCAGGTCTCCTCATTTTTGGGTGTATGTGAATTTTATACTAAATGTATTCCCAATTTTGCTGCAAAAACTGTCCACTTGATGGAGTTACTTAAGAGGAAGGTCACTTTTGTTTGGGATCAGGTTTGTCAGGCTGAATTTGTTCGCATAAAGCAAGAACTTGGGACGTGCAAGAGTCTCCCTCCCTTTGACTCCCTCAACCAGTGCATTGTGTCAGTGGATGCGGGTTGGGATGGTATGGGGGGCATGATCACCCAGGTCAAGCACGGCAGGGAACATACGGTTGGGTTTGCCTCTCGGGCGTTACGACAGAGAGAGAAGAACTACTCGGTCATTGAAAGGTAGTTATTAGCTTGCTGTTGGGCTGTGGAAAGGTTCAAGTGCTTTTTGTGGGGCAAGACATACAAGTTGTTGACTGACCACAAGCCTCTCATTCCTATTCTCAATGGGCACATTGTTAAGGAGCACACACCGAGGATCGCAAGATTGAGTTCCAAATTGTTGCAGTACAATTTTGAAGTGGCACACATCCCTGGTGGGAAAAACACGAGGGCAGATTTCCTCTCAAGGTCACAATTGCCCTTGGGAAACTGGGAGCAGGATGAGGGTGATGAAGATGAGGAGTGCTTGATTGCGGCTGTGGATGTTTGCAGTGTGGGTTGTTTTTTTTAAACAAGAGTGGTTTGATGCCATGCAGTTTGATTCTGTGCTCAAAAGAGTAAAGGAGCACATTGTTTTAGGTTGGCCAAAAGAGAAACATGTAGATGGCGAGCTTCAGCCTTTTGCCAAGATTGCTGTTGAGCTTACATTGGAGGGTGGTGAAATGATCATGCAGGGGGATACATTTTTTCCCCCTGAGGGTTTGAGGGCATGCATCATTGAATCAGGTCATGAGGGACATCTTGGGCAAACGAGTACAAAGAGTAGGATCCGTGGTGTTTTCTGGTGGCCATCGATGGATCGTCTGGTGGATGATATTGTTAAGGGATGTGGGACATGCTGTACCAGTGACAAAGTTATCAAGATAGTCACTCCTCCTGTTCATGAGATTGAGCTCCCCAATGGTCCATGGATGAAATTGGCTGTCGATTTTGTGGGTCCTTTAACGGTTTACCGAACAAGTACAAGTTTGCTTTGGTGGTAGCCGACTACTACAGTAAGTAGCCGGAGGTCCATTTCATGATTGAGTCTAACACTCAGGAGGTTATCAAATTTTTTCAAAGCCTGTTTGCAAGGGAAGGTTTCCCTAAAGAGATCGTGTCGGACAATAGGGTACAATTCACGTCCAAGGAAATGTCTGATTTGTTTGTCTCAATCTCGGTATTTGGGTCGCCGTGTGGTTTTATATCACCCACAAGCCAATGGTTTTATTGAGTGCATGAACCGAATCCTTGTTGAGTGTGTGCAGTAGGCAGTTTCTAGCAGGATGGAGATCAAGGAAGCGGTGCAGAGCATGTTGTGGGCTGATCGCACTACTCCCAATCCAGCTGTGGGTGGGTGGTAGTCCTTTTGAGCTGCTGCGTGGGAGAGTTGCTACTTTTCACGTGTCCTGCCTGGATGAGGAAATGGGATTTGCATTCCAAGGTTGGGTCCTGTGAGGTGGCTGTGGATACACCTACCAGGACTACTGACCCGGATGTTTCTGAGGCTAATTCCAAGGTCCAGGTTGGTGATTTGGTGAGAATCAAAATATCTCACAGCGTGGCCAAGGGTTTGTCAAAGTTTGGTCCTGCTGTCAAAGTGGATGCTATCTCACGTTTTGCTGTGAGAGTCAATGCGAGGAGCTGGTGGAACCTCTCCAGGATTTACAAGATTTCTAGATGGGTGGTTCTGCAACTGGGGCTCGAGAGCTGTGGGGGCACAGCTGTGTCTGAACCTTCGCAAGGGGTGTGTGCTAATCCCAAGTCCGTTAATCAGCAGCCTCTCCAGTTTGCACCCAAAATTTCCATTCCACGCAGCAGTGGTAGGAAAAGTGTTCCACCTCAACTTCTGTATCTCTAACATGTTTGTTTTCTCATTATTGTACCTGTAAGGTGTTTGCATTTTCTACATGTGTATATTCAATTCTTGTATGCAATTCTTTTTATTCCTTTTCTCTAATGCCCACATTCTTTGCTGTTTCCTTTCATTTTCATTTTTGATTTTTATTCTCTTTTGGAAAGAAGGGAGATGTTGTAGTGGTTTATCTAGTTGCACTCCATGCACCCCTTTCTATGGTGTCTGTTCCTGTCTATGATGTCAGCTCCATGGTTACAGAATGTGATGGTTTGAACATCAGGGACTGTTGCTTTAGTCCCTGGAAGCTGTGGAGATGAACGGTCAATAAACTTAGTGCTCTTACACTTACCTGCCTCTGGGTAATCACTACAGTAGGCCAACAAATCTGAGAGAAAGGCCATCCCCAGTTCTTCATGAGCTACAAAGGGAGAGGCCATTCAAAATGGAACTACAGGTCTGCCATTGCAGCCTGTGTAAGTTGGTGCATGCACCACTTACTTAAAATATAGGTTTACTATATCTAAGGGTCACGTCACTTAAAAACTATAGGTCACCCCTTATAGCAGGCCTTAACAATCCTGAAGGCAGGGTGCTTGGTTCTAAGTGAGAGGGTGGCACTGCATGAGCAGGACACCCCTGCAGCCTACGGATTCCATTCTCCCGGGTTGTCAGTGAAGCAGCCATTTACGACATATAGAGTGGCATTAAGCGACCTCGTGATGACCAACTCTAAAATGGCTGAAACAAACCCTATCGTGTTTGGTGTCAAACATGTTGGAATCATACCCCCACACCAGTAATCGGTGTGGGAGGTATGATTCCACCCCTCAGAAGCGAGCTTCGTGAGGTCCCTGGTGTTCCCGGTACCAGCCTTCTAGTCCCGGACAGCACAAAATGGTTGCTGCCAACCAGAGACACATTTCTGCCCTACTGCTGCTGAGCCAAGCTCGAGCAGGGGAAGGCAGAACAATAGGCACCCTTTCACAGGGAGGTGTAACCACCTCCCAGACAGGATTTAGTGTATTAGGGCTGGGGGCCTGCGCTTGGAAGCGACTGAAAGTCTGCATGAGGGGCACAGTTGGCATCCCTGTGCATAGTCCAGTTCAAACCAGTCCTGGGAGCCGCTGGCTCCCGCTCTGGTGCAAAACTGGACAAAGGACAGGGGAGTAACCTCCCCATTGTCCAGACCCTCCCCTGGGAGGGTCCCCTGAATCTGTCCAAACCTCTCCCGTGGGGGCAAAAGGGCTTACCTGGCTGTAGGACCCTAGGTTTGATGTGGACAAGATTATGAACCAGAAACCACTGAACTTCGACCGTCTGGACACTATGGACTTCGCTGGACTTAGTTTGGGCACGACTTCGTCTCCCTCTCAGTCTGAAGCATCATCTGTGCATGTGCACCATACAGGCTCCATGCAGGACCTGTGGAGCATCAAGGACAACCAAAGATATCTCCCTTGGAGTGACGGAGTCACTCCCCTGCATTCGCAGGCACTGCAACACTGCTGTCTGGTCTGCTGACCCTGAGCTCCTGCGGACTCTGAAGGCTTCAACAACACAGCAGGTGGGTTTCTACGTACCTCAAGGTCAGAGCTGCCCTCTCACCAAGTTTGAGGTCAGAATCCCTCGTGGGGACTGCAATACCGGAACCCCTGTGCACCACCTACATTTGCAAGTGCATATGCTTGGCGTTTCCCAAACAAGTGCATTGGGCTCCAAATAGCCCCGACCTCTGGCACCATTTCCTACCAAGAACTCTGGCCTCCTCGCACCGAGTGCTCCATGGGCTGTTGTTTGGTGAAATCTCTCGAGGTCCTCTTGTGACTCCTGTGCCTCCGGCCTGTGGGTCCACTTGAGGGTCAACTTAGCTTTTCTTGGGCTCCCCTGGTTGCTCCAAGCCTGCCCTGACTCCCCTTGCTGTGGTGAGTCTCCTAGACCTTGCTGGTCCAAAGCTGTATCCATCCTTGACCTTCTGCGTGGGTTGCCGTTGCCAAGGCTTATTGGTGCTCTGGCCGGACACCGACCCCTCAGCACTCGACATCCTTCGTGGGACAGCTCGTATCTGCCTCCTGGTTGTCCTCAATATCTCCTGGTCCCCGTAGCTGCAGAGTCAAGGACTCCATCAACGCACCAGAAGCACCCCACATCGGTGGGCATTCGTCTACTGAGTCCCTGGTCACTCCTGAGTGACTCAGACTCTGTCCCCTCTGCTTTCAAGTACTCTTCAACAAGAATCCACCTTTGCATTCCAACTGACACTCTTCTCCCTTCCAGCAGCGGCTCTTCCTTGAAGTCCTCCATAGGGTTCGACAGCGGTTCCAGACGCCACTCCAGACCTATGCACCCGGCTTCCCTGGATAGGTAACTTGGGTACCTCGGTATCCACGGATGGGGTGACTCTCCAACCTCCTATCTTCCACAGGGTTTCTTCGAAGTCCACTGGGAAGGGTCCTTAAACTCTAAAACTTCAACCGCGACTTTCCCATAGAATTGTACGGAGCACGCGGTTGTGTTTCCACACTGCACCCGTCCTCTGTGGCGTCCCTATATACTCACCTTGGGTGGTTCCTTGGGGTCCCAGCGATTCTGCGTCCTCTCGACACTGTCTTGACTCGAGTCAGGGTTCTTGTACCACTTTCTTAGTATATGGTTTGTTCCCCCCCTGGGGCCCACTGTGTATTAGTGCTATTTACTGTCATTTCTGTGCTTAAGTATTGTGTGTTTTGTTATTATCTCCGTGTAGGAGATACTGTGTCGTACTAGATAGTGTTATATCAATAAATACATATTTTATAACTACTTTGTGGTTCTCCTTTCATTTAACCAATACTATAAGGTTGTGTTCTGGTAAAACAAGCTCCTTAACATTCCTTCAAGACTAAGGCTGCTCTCCAAAGCTACCACTTGGATAGCTTTCTAAGGTTATCTTTGACCTCTTAAATCACCATAAGGGTTGTTTGGACTGGTGCAAGGTGCCCACTTTAATTAGTGGACAGCATGTACCAGGCCATCTTCTCACATTGGTGTGCATCGGTTGGGATTCGAGCCTGCATTGTTTTACCAGATAAATCTTTATATTAATTAACTGAAAAACCACTAGTACTAGGTACATATAATACAAGCTTAGAATAAGTAAGTTCTACTGAACTTAGGGTTGGGTAAGTCAAGGGTCTAGCACACCCTTTCTTCAACCTCAGAGAGTTTAGTTCCCACTAGGTTAGGTAGGTGCAACACCACACCACACTTAGTATGTCTGCTAAAGGAGATGCCAGTGGCTCTCTGCCTTCTAGATACAGTGAGCTAGCATTCCAGGAATTGAAAGCCCTGTCTGCCTCTAGAAAGTTGAAGACAGGCAAAAGTGCCAGTACTCAACGCCTGGTAGAGGTGTTACTTCTAGATGACTTAAGGAAATCCCCTGGGTCAGATGAACAGGAGAGAGTGGGTGGGACAGGGAATGAGGACAGGTCAGGAGGTGACACCTTTTATGACCTTGATTCTAACCCTGACCAGGGGGAACCTGATGGTTCCCGCCTGGATAACTCGGATCATCAAGAGGGTCATGGAGAAGGCTTTGGGGAGCTCCTCTTCACCCCTCTTGGAAGAGTGCAGAGTTTACCAAGGAGATCTAGATCTCCCTCTACAGAGTCTAATCACTCAGGACAGTCTGTAGGGACCTCTGTATCTAGCAAGAGGGACCACTCTTTTGATAGGGAGTACCAACTTCTTGAACATGGGAAAGCTAGGCTTAGGCTCAGGCAACAGCAGTTGGCCCTTGATAAGGAGCCCCTAAAAGTCAAGAGGGCTAGAAAAAAGTTTGGACTAGAGTCCCATGATGGCAGCAACAGTGTCCCTAGAGTTAAGGAACATTCCTTTGATAATAGGAACCTGAGCAAGATTGTCCCTCCCTACCATGTTGGGGATGACATCCATAAGTGGATAACTGCTTTGGAGAGGGCCTGTAAAGTACAGAGGGTCCCTCAAGAGCAGTGGGCAGCTATCTTGTGGCTCTCCTTTGCTGACAAAGGTAGAGATAAACTTCTCACTGTTAGAGAAGAGGATGCTGACAATTACTCAGTTTTGAAGAGTGCTCTCATTGATGGGTTTGGCTTAACCACCGAACAGTACAGGATTAAGTTCAGAGACACCCAGAAGACATAGAATCAGGACTGGGTAGACTTTGTGGATAGCGCTATTAAGGCTCTGGAAGGCTGGTTGCTTGGCAGCAAAGTACATGATTTTGATGGATTGTATAATTTGATTATGAGGGAGCAGATCCCTAATAATTGCCAAAATCAGTTATTGCATCAGTACCTGGTGGACTCTGATCTGACTTCTCCCCAAGAATTGGGAAAGAAGGCAGATAAGTGAGTCAGAACCGGGGTGAAGCAGAAAACCCACAACTCTGGTGGTGACCAGAAGAAGCAAGATTCTAAAACTCCGGATAAGGGTCGGGACAAGAGTAAAGATCAAAAACAGTCTTCATCAGTGCCCAAAAACCTGCATCTGGGGGGGAGTCACAATCCAACAAGGGAAAAGGCAAAAAGAAACCTTGGTGTTACTTTTGTAAGGTAAGGACCCATTAGAAAAACAATGCTGATTGTCCAAAAGCCAAGGAAAATCCTCCTACCACTACTGCCACTAAGGCAACTGCGCCCCCTAGCACAAGTACAAGTGGTGGTACAGGGAACAAGGGATTAGTAGGGTTAACCTTGGGCTCTGAGATAGGTTCTGGCCTAGTCAGAACTCCAGCTCAGGCTGTGCTTGTCTGTGATGGTAGCATGGATATTGCCACCCTACTTGTCAGTCCCAGTAATCTGGGCAAATACAGACAGCAGCCTTTAATATATGGTAAGAAGGCCATGGCATACAGGGACACAGGTGCAAGTGTCACTATGGTGACAGAGGATCTTATGGATCACTGACAGAATATCGAATACAAGAATATCGACCTACAACAATATCGAAGTAAAAATATAGAATGCCAAAATATCGAATGCCTATCTACAAACAGGTAAGTACAAAAATATCGAATCCAAAATATAGTTGTAAAAATATAGTTAGTCAAAATATCGAATTTTTTAAATATCTTAAAAGTAATGTAAAATTAATGAAATAATATATATAATTAACTAAAACATACTTAAAAATACTTAAATGACTTTAAAATGAATAAATAATTAATGTAAGTTAAAAAAAAAAAACATACATTTTTATTTTTTAATACATATATATATTAACGTAATATTTATAAAAAAATATTCAATATTTTTAGCGTAGGATAGCGGGAGGGTAAAATTTACTATTACCACTCCAGTGAGTGCAACAGTAGGGAAAGCATTGGATAGCGGGAGGGTAAAAATTACTATTCCCACTCCAGTGAGTGCAACAGTAGGGAAAGCGTTGGATAGCGGGAGGGTAAAAATTACTATTCCCACTCCAGAGAGTGCAACAGTTGGGAAAACGTTGGATAGCGTAGGGGTAAAATTACTATTCCCACTGCAGAGAGTGCAACAGTAGGGAAAACGTTGGATAGCGGGAGGGTAAAATTACTATTCCCACTCCAGAGAGTGCAACAGTAGGGAAAGCGTTGGATAGCGGGAGGGTAAAAATTACTATTCCCACACCAGTGAGTGCAACAGTAGGGAAAGCGTTGGATAGCGGGAGGGTAAAAATTACTATTCCCACTCCAGTGAGTCCAACAGTAGGGAAAGCGTTGGATAGCGGGAGGGTAAAATTACTATTCCCACTCCAGAGAGTGCAACAGTAGGGAAAGCGTTGGATAGCGTAGGGGTAAAAATTACTATTCCCACTCCAGTGAGTGCAACAGTAGGGAAAGCGTTGGATAGCGGGAGGGTAAAATTACTATTCCCACTCCAGAGAGTGCAACAGTAGGGAAAGCGTTGGATAGCGTAGGGGTAAAATTACTATTCCCACTCCAGAGAGTGGAACAATAGGGAAAGCGTTGGATAGCGTAGGGGTATAAATTACTATTCCCACTCCAGAGAGTGCAACAGTAGGGAAAGAGTTGGATAGCGTAGGGGTAAAAATTACTATTCCCACACCACTGAGTGCAACAGTAGGGAAAGCGTTGGATAGCGTAGGGGTAAAAATTACTATTCCCACTCCAAAGAGTGCAACAGTAGGGAAAATAATGATTTAATATTTTAATAAAAATAAAATAATTATCAATACCAATAAAAAATTAATTAAAATGACTTACCAATTACAAAATATTTAATAATTTAATAATTCTAAATACCAATAAATATTATTTCTTAAAAATTATTAATTACCTATTAATAAATATTAATTACCAATTATTAAAAATTAATTACCAATTAATAAAACTTAATTACCAATTAATACAAATTAATTACCAATTATTAAAACTTAATTACCAATTAATAAAAATTAATTACCAATTAATAAAATTTAATTACCAAATAAGAATTAACAATAAATTAATACTTAATACCAATAAATACAAATAAATAATTACTGATTTACAATTAAATTACTTCCCACCCTATTCCCCTATAAACCCACAACCCGCTCTGAATAATAAATTAATACAATTAATATAATTATCAATTAAAAAATGAATAAAAATTAATTACCAATTAATAATTAATTAACAATGAATTATTTATCAATACCAATAAATAAAATTTAATAATTACTTAATTACATTTAAATTACTTCCCACCCTATTCCCCTATAAACCCACAACCCGCTACAGAACTAAAACGCACAATTAAATTAAATATAATTAATAATTCCTAAAAATTAATATTTAATTTACTATAATTAAATTACTTCCCACCCTATTCCCCTATAAACCCACAACCCGCTACAGAATTAAATTACGCAAAAATTAAATAACATAACATTCCTTACTTTATCAAAATTAAAACATACATTACAAAAATAATACATACTTTTAACACATATACTAACACTTAAAACACTATAAAAAAATTCGATATTTTTAACAACTATATTATGACTGTCGATATTTTGACAATAGATATTTCTTACCTGAATTTCGATATTCTTAACCACTATATTTTGGCAATTCGATATTCTGTCCATTCTATATTTACAACTCGATATTTTGGCAATTCGATATTTACAATTCGATATTATGTCTCTTTACCGATCTTATGGGCCCTGACCAAATCATACTTGGAGAAATGTACCAGGTGACCAATGCAAACAATGTCAGGACTGACCAGTCCTTGGCAGTTGTTAATTTCAGCTGGGGAGGGGTAACTGGCCCTAAAAAAGTTGTGGTTAGCTCAGACCTACCAGTAGAATGTCTGTTAGGCAATGATTTGGAGACTTCAGCCTGGGCTTAAGTGGAACTTAGGACTCATGCAGCAATGCTGTGCATCTCTGCAGATGTGTTTGCTGTGAACAGGTCACAGGCCAAACTAACTAACACTGAACAGGCCCTGGATCCTGGAACAATGGACCAGGTACCTTCCAAGAGAAGGAGCTGGAGGGGTAAGGCTGTGTCTTCCCCCCAGACTCAGAGTGAGGATCAGTCTCTTGAGGGAGATGATCTTAGTCCCTGTGAAGGAACTGTCTCAAATGAACTGGAACCTGATCAGGTTGAGTTCTTGGGGACAGGGGGCCCTTCCAGGGCAGACTTGAGTTTGGAGCAGCAAACCTACCCCTCTCTTGAACCCCTCAGACAGCAAGCTGCTGATGAGGCTGCTGGGAGTGTCAGTGGAACCCACAGGATCTATTGGGATGAGGGACTCCTATACTCAGAGGGTAGAGACCCCAAAGCCTGGTGCCACCAGGAGGTTGGTCATACTTCTGAAGTTTAGGGGCTTCCTACTCACCTTGGCACATGACATTTCCTTAGCAGGACACCTAGGCCAAAGCAAGACTTGGGACAGGCTTGTCCCTCACTTTCACTAGCCTCACATGTTAGAAGACACCAAGGAGTTGTGTCACTCCTGTCAGGTGGTACCACAAAGGCCCCCCTCATACCACTACTTGTGGTGGGGGTTCCCTTTGAGAGGGTTGGGATTGACATAATTGGTCCCATGAACCCTCCAACAGGATCTGGACACAGTTATATTCTAGTGGTGGTGGACCATGCCACTAGATATCTAGAAGCAATTCCTCTTAGGACTACTACAGCACCTGTGGTGGCAAGGGAATTTTTTCCAGGGTGTTCTTCCCTAAGGAGGTCTTAACTGACAGAGGTACAAACTTCATGTCAAGTTTTGTTACTGCAATTTTGAGGTCAGAATCCCTCGTGGGGGCTGCAATACCTGAACCTCTGTGCACCGCATACATTTGCAAGTGCATATGCTTGTTGGTGATTCCCGAACAAGTGCATTGGGCTCCGAGTAGCCCCAATATCTGGCAATATTTCCTACCATGAACTCCGGCCTCCTAGCACCGAGTGCTCCGTTGGCTGTTGTTTGGTGAAATCTCTCGAGGTCCTCTCGCGACTCCTGTGCCTCCTGCCTTTGGGTCCACTTGAGGGTCAAATTTGCTTTTCTTGGGCTCCCCTGGTTGCTCCAGGCCTGCCCTGACTCCCTTTGCTGTGGTGAGTCTCCTGGACCTTGCTGGTCTGAACCGTATCCATGCTTGTCCTTCTTCGTGGGTTGCTGTTGCCAAGGCTTGTTGGTGCTCCCGCCAGACACCGACCCCTCAGCACTCGACATCCTTCGTGAGACAGCTCTTATTTGGCTCCTGATTGTCCTCGGCATCTCCTGGTCCCCGTAGCTGCAGAGTCACAGACTCCATCAATGCACCTGAAGCACCCAACATCGGTGGGCATTCGTCTACCGAGCCCCTTGTCACTCCTGAGTGACCCAGATCTTTCTCCTCTGCTTTCAGGTACTCTTCGACAGGAATCCACCTTTGGATTCCAACGGACACTTTTCTTCCTTCCAGCAGCGGGTCTTCTTCGAAGTCCTCCATAGGGTTCGACAGCGGTTTCTGACACCACTCCAGACCTATGCACCCAGCTTCCCTGGGATAGTAACTTGGGTACCTCAGTATCCGCGGGTGGGGTGGCTCTCCAACCTCCTATCTTCCATGGGGTTTCTTCGAAGTCCACTGGAAAGGTTCCTTAAACGCTAAAACTTCAACCGCCACTTTCCCATAGAATTGTACGGAGCACGCAGTCGTGTTCCCACACCGCACCTGTCCTCCGTGGGGTCCCTATCTACTCACCTTGGGTTGTTCCTTGGGGTCCCAGCGATTCTACATCCTCTCGACACTGTTTTGACTCGAGTCGTGGTTCTTATACCACTTTCTTAATATATGGTTTGGTCCCCCCTCTGGGGCCTACTGTGTATTAGTGCTATTTAGTGTCATTTCTGTGCTTAACTATTTTGTGCTTTGTGATTATCTCCATGTAGGAGATACTGTGTCGTACTAGATAGTGTTATATCAATAAATACATATTTTTATAACTACTGTGTGGTTCTCCGTTCATTTAACCAATACTATAAGGTTGCATTCTGGTAAAACAAGCTGTTAAACATTCCTTCCAGACTAAGCTTGAAGGTTGCTCTCCACAGCTACCACTTGGATAGCTTTCTAAGGTTATCTTTGACCTCTTAAATCACCATAAGGGTTGTTTGGACTTGTGCAAGGTGCCCACTTTAATTAGTGGACAGCATATACCAGGCCAACTACTCACAGTAGGGTACCCAAAGATCCAAATTCGAGATGTAAAGGTCTGGGGGGATCCCATCAGGGCCTGGGGCCTTGTTTTTAGACAGCCCCACTATGCCCGCTCTTACTTCCTCCGCAGTAAACATAACTTCAGATTTGCACTCACCAATAGACTGAACTTCCCTCAAAGTAGGGGTGGACTGAAACATGTCCTCAAAATGCCTTACCCAGTCATTTACGGTGATATGGGTGTCCAATAAATTGGTGCTGTCTACTGCCAGAAAGGGATTATTTATGATGCCCCAAAACTTTGAGCTACTTTAGGGTACTGGCCTCTATAAGTTCTGACCAGGCCTCATCTTTCAGTGCAGACTTACGTTTTGCCAGGGTATCCTTATATTGTCTAAGGCAACCCTTGAATATACAAGAATCCCTTGGTATGGTACCCAGAGCTTCCTTCCAATTCCTGGAGGCGCTCGAACAATCAGAGTCAAACCATCTCGGGGCTGAATGAAGGCAACACATCACCAGGGCCTTTAATAGGTTATCTATGGCACCTGATATGATGCTAAAAGCCTCTATGATATCTGTTGGTTTCACCAACCTGTCTGAACAGATAGCGAGCTCCTTGTAACACTGGGTGAGCAGGGACTCATGAAAGTGATCTGGAATAATCTGTGCCCACTTGAGTCCCCTCCCACCGTCCACAGCTATCAAGGATCCCCTGGCTCCATCCTCCATCGGTTGTGCTGCCTGGGGCTAGCAAGTCGAGATGCACACAGGTTATGGTCACTGTGCACACTCTCCTGGATGGTAAAATCCACAATATAAGAGAAAAAAGGAGTGGAAACAAAAATTAAATCAATAAACGACTCATACCCTCTCCCGGTAAAGGTGGGGATGACATCCTTCATGTCTGGGGGCAGCTTGTTCATGGCCGATGTTAGATCAAACTCATTCATGATGGCGTTAAGTATGCTGCACTGTTTGGTATATTCCATGTGCATGCCGGTATTGCGTGCACATGGAACATACCATTAGCCCCTTCAAGCCTGGGGTACCCACACAGATGGACATTAAAATCCCTTACAATCATAAGGTTTGGGCAGCGATGTTTACACAAGGTCATGTTTCTCAAAAAGAAGCCCAACCGAGAGATGTTGCCAACTTCAGGCAGGGAGGATACAGCGTTATAAAAATTCAACAGCAGTAACTTGTTCGACCCACTAGATAACAACAAGGCCTGTAAGGTAGGGAATTCTGAGGGCAACGTGGGAAAAGTGTCTAGGACAGCTAAAGAAACAAAGCTAACCAAGCCCCCCTTGGCTCTTTCCGCAATAGAGGGGGTGGCTGGCACAAAGAAGGCTTCATAGCCTTCCAAGAAGTAGCTGTTTTCAGTGGCATATCACATCAAACCTTCTTATGAAATCACCCATTCTGGGTTCATTGAACTTATGAGCCAGCCCTGCAATATTTCAAGAAGTAAAGTTACAAACATTACAGACTAGGGGATCCGGACCCAAGGGCCCGACAAGACACTGTGTTGAAGGGAATTTTGGCTCTGGTCGAACTACAGCAGGCACACCATTCTAGTGATCCTAATGGCGCAAACCTTTTAGATGTATCTATGCCTGAGACAACCACCTGCTGACTCCCCTGCCCCAAATCAAAAGACCTCCCCTTGTTCCTTGCAGCAGAAAAAGGTGAGTTGATCTGGGGCCTAATAAAAAAGTAACCCAAAGGGAGAGCCACAATGGAGTTGGAGCCTCTAGAGTTAGGGCGAATGGCCATTCTTAGAATTCTGTCCACTACATAGTAACAAAATCACCATCCCAATTCTTCTCAACCCTTCCCACCCAAGGTGTTCTGCGCAGCATGATAATGTGGCTTTCCACCTGCAAGCCTGTGGCAATATTAGAATTCAACCAATACACAACTTTGGGGCCCATTACGATGGCGGGCGGAGCACAACCGCCGTGCTGGCGGATGCAAAAAGCACCAGTTACCGCCGGCACGCAGCAGTCCACACGCCCGCCCAATTACGATGCGAAAAGCAGGCCAAACACCGCCGGCAAGCCAGCAACACCGTCCGCCTTCAAAGTGCGCCCGTACACGTAGCGGCGCAGCCCAACTGACACACACCGTCCGACGAAACACGTCCCGCCCGGCGCATAAATTACGATGCCGCAAACAAACGGCTCCCACGGCCAAGAGATACCGTCACGACAAACCGAAGCGGTAACACGGACGCCGAGCACGGACAACGAAAAAGCGGCTCCCCGAGCATGAATCCAGCACTGCAGGCCGTCCCCATGCTCCTGCTGATGCACCACCAAGGACGCAACGTGCCGCGGAGACGCAGGTAGGCACACACACAACAAGTGCACGCAAACAGCGCACACAGTGCAAGGGCGGAAAAAGCGGACAACCCCCACCAGCGCGTGTACACAACACATCCACCATCGCATCCACATATGACACACAGGCCAAATCGTAACATCGCAGAACACATGTGTACACACCACCTGGGACTAGGAACCAACCACCCCGTCAAGGCCCCAAAGCGCCGATGACGCCGCCACACATGCGCACAACGCAGAGGCCAACCGCAGCGCCATGCATGCGTCGCACACAGACACAGGGACACAACCAAGCAGCACACACATCAGCCCCACCCCGAACGCACATGACACGTGACAGGCCGGCCACAGACATGTCCCCAACGCCCAATTCACGGACAACACCCAACGCCACACAACCGACGCACACATGTCAGTGAAGACACGCAACAGCAGGACACACCCCAGTGTAACAAACATGGCGTAGCACACAGCGGCGGCAACACCAACTAGGAGAAGCAGGGCCCCTTCGGGAAGAGGAACGCCAGTACCACACAGAAACACCCATACCACCCTGCACATATGAACAAGACATAAAACGGAACACCAAAGAGCAAGGGGACCGACAACAGGTGGCCCAAGAATAACATCCACACACAAGGCCCAACGCAGAGCGGAAAGGCAGCCTGCCGCCCACACAAGGGAGAGCAGACAGCACTGAATGACCTTCCATTCCAACTCCGAAACCACAGCCCTACGACAGAAGCCGGTGAATACAGCCATTGTCCAAGAATAGACCAACACAGGCATGCCGAGGAGACCGACCACAGGGCAGATAGCGCATATCACAGAAGCACACAACGGACGGGAAGAAAGAAGAAAACACTCCCCATGTCGGCCACATGCAAGTTAATTGGAAGGAGTCACACATCACTGACCTTGAACTGTCTGAGAAGCATGTGGGATGAGGGCCCGTGTCCTCCAAACAAGCCAACAGAACACAAGTCCTGTCTCCCTACGACTACACAGAGCTCACAGCAACCTCGGAGCGTGCACATTGCAGACTGCACACACAGCCGGAGCACGCCACCTCTACGAACCACTGCGAAATGGCAACCGCAACACACCTACCCAACTACGCCGAACAGCTCAAGCTGTACAAAACCAACCTGTGCCATACATTGGGATGCGATCTCCTGTCCCTGCTGAACGTAAGTTACCGACTGACTTACCGCATCACATTGTTCAGCTGCGTCATGCCCGTCTTCTACTGTCGGAGGTGTCCCTACCAGCATCCCGTCGAGATATGCCTCTCCAACCCGGCATGTCTGAAGGCGGACCTGCTACCACTACTCCTCCCTCTGGACGCACACGACAGGGCCTGCTCTGCCTATGGGGGCATGGCGTATGTGGCCAACATCGCACCCGCACTGAAATGGGACCACTGTGCCTCCACACGACGGATCATCGATAACAGCTACATCGAATGTCACCCAGCATGCCCCATCATGGTCCTCCAAGGGACAACCTACGAACAACACCTTGACAGCCACCATCCGCTTCATTGGCTGGCAAACATGTACACCACCAATGACATGGAAGCCCTGCTGGACGGCATCGCATACCTGACAACCTGTAAATACGTCGGACCACAACGCAGGTTCCCCGAGTGACCTATGATGTCCAACCCCGCACCCATGCTTAGCTTCCGCACGGACTGGCCAGTCACCACCACAACAGCCATACCAAACGACCGGCAACTGTAACCACACCATCAACGACATCGCCATGACATCGGATATGACCGGGACATGCACACTGTTCCCCATCACATCCAGGAACACCGCATGCATCGTGGGAGGCAGTGGCATGGGCTCTGTGTATCGCACCCACATGGACGGAACTGCACGAACAACCAGGACACGACATGGATCCAGCGCCCATGGACACACACACCGCTCAGTGGACATGAATAGGTCGCCTGGAGTCTGTGGGTGCTGCACCCCTCCCACCCCCGCCCCGGGAATCCCATACCAGGACCTTTGCATGGACGACAAGTGCATACAACAACAACACGACCCCAGTGACTGTGACATGTCCAGTAACCACCACAGTGCAACAACAAGTGGCACGCTCGCTGCATGCACGCAAGCACATGCCCTGATGTCATCTCACATGCATGCGTGCATGAGGAACAACCGCAGCAAACCTGTCACATGGAACTGAGATGGACTGTGCCCATGATGCCAAGCGGTCTGGTAGGCTACATGTATACCGTCTGTGTCAAAGTCCGCAGCTCCGCAGCTATACGTAAATGTACATTAGCACAGCCTTGGCCAAGCAGATGTCACTCTGAAGCCCACATCCCACATGCAACAGCCAATCACATGTAACCCCACTCCCTATCCCATTTGCAATCATGCTCAGTATATCCTCAACATGTATTCCGCTGCCAGTAGTGTCCACTATACTGCATCACAGAGGACAGAAGACTCAATATAATGTTTGAAACCAAAACTGTCTCCGCTGACTCATTTCACAAGTACGAATGAGAGAGGATGAGAGTATGTGAAGTACACGGCAGTCGTGACATGACCATGTAGTCCACTGGTATTGGATGTCAACGCAAATGAGTAGCACTACTGTGGAAGACACACATGTGTCGTGTGAAGTCGCATGGACGCAGTGCTCAGGTGGGTGGGTGCGACGGGTAGATGCGCACATGCCAAGTTGGAGCACGCCGTGTTGGGAGGGGTCATGAACAGTACACCACCGCTTCCCTGGGCATTGTGAGAGGACACCTGTCGGGGGGAGTGAACACGTGTGTGCATAGCAGCCGGGCACACGTACAAAGCGGTACCAGGCGCACCTCAGCCCACCCTCTGTGGACAAGCTGGATCCTGTTGTGTGCCCGCCATGCCCCTGACAAGGCACACACAGCCCCAGTCGACCAGGTGTAACCCCAACATAGTCAATCCGCACAGGCGATACAGGGCACGGGATGGCAGTGGAGCATGGTGTGTGAGAGGTCTCCTCGCGCTCCTCCTGGTCATATCACGCAGGCAATAGAACCTCAACGTCTAGCATGGCACAAGTCAGATGGAAGTGTAGGGGGGACGCACCACAGCACGAGCAGCACTGACGTCACAGGAGGTGGCTCGCACCATCCCATCCATTGCCCATCATACCAACCACGCCACATGCCATTGCGACTAAGTGCAAGCGCGTGTGCCACCACCCCCGAGCCCTCCCCAGAGAGGCCAAAGAGTGAATGTGTGGGCCATCAGCCACAGACGGACGCGGCCTGGCCGCAAGGGCAGCCACAGCCACTGGGTGTCGCAGGTGGCGGATCCGGAAGGCGAAGACTGTGATGCATAGTCCATGCAGGCCGGGTCTCCATATGGGGCACCACGCAGGTGGACGGCGTCCCGCCACACATCATACCCTGAGACAGCCCACTCGTGCAACTGGACCCACACATACACTCCTTGCCCTCTCTGGTGCGAGCTTGGGGCTGCCTGTGCAAGCGCTAGCCTCGCAGGTGAGCATGCATATTGGGGGAGCGAGGGGAGGACATGAGGGCTGGGGCGAAGATGACTGTATCACTGTCAGTTAGTACAAGGATGACCCAGATGTGGAAAGGAAGAGACGTGTCCCGTGTGTACTGCAACTAGTCGCCAATCCAACTACCCCCCATGTCCGGAATGTAAGCCCGCACCTAGGCCCGCCCATCCGCCACATCGAACATACCACCAGCACGACAACCTTCCCATTCGAAACACTGACTGGGGTGGCGACCAGTGTACAATCATGTGTAGCCTACCCACGCGTACATGTGGGCCCTCCATGATCCATGTCACCTGCGGCAAAGTCATGACATGCGCAATGAGGGAAGTGAGGAGAGCTGTCCGCCCCACGCGCAGAAGGTGCATCAGCTCCACAGACCCAGCAGCGAGTCCAGCAGGGGTCACATGTGCAGGGGCAGCTGTGCCTGGTGTGAAGGCACATGCATATAGACAGCACATCGACCAATGTGTAGTCTGCCCACATCTACAGTCCATCATCATGCGGACATAGGAATTGAACACAGGGCAACACATCTTAGTTGGTGCACCCACCGTGACCAACAATGCGCAATCATCGACGTACCCGCCCTGTGCATGGCCCCCACCCAACGGAGGCACATCCAGTGCCACCATCCCACACACACAAGCCTTCCACGGAACATGCTGTGTCCAATGGTCAGTACAGAGTCAGCGCCCATCTGGTGGATCCTGAACAGGAGACACATGCACACACATGCCAGCTCCCACTATGTACGTCTGCCACCTGGCACGTGCAATGTAACCTCTCACCTGTGACGTGTGACTGCAAGCACACAGCCGTCTTGGCATGGGGCTGTCAATGTGGACACCTGTCAATGTTTCGGGAGGTGTGATCCGTACAGTGCTGTACATAGGGTGCAGTGCTGACACCTACTACTGTCTCATATCCCCTCGTGCCACAGGTCCCACTTGTTTTGGCCGCTCAGCCTGTGCCCACATCGTCGTCGTCGTGTGCCATACTCATCCAGCCGCGAAAGCAGTTCCATGCTCAGCAGACATTCATGTTGCCGTGGCGTTGCCGCTTGACGGATATGCAGTCAGTCCCCATCAGCACGCCCCGCAAGTCATTGGGGCCTAGATCCCCATGTGCATGCACATGGCAGTGGTTTGTATCACTAGCCATTGCCATTGTTGGGAGACCTGTGTAAGTGTATTGTGGCCGTGCCGTCCCAGCTTGACAGCTGGGCTGTGGCTCATGTGCTTGCTCAGTCATGTCAGTGATGTGTATGCGAAATTGCTATGTGTCGTGTTGCATTGACATGTGTCCTCTGCCATTGTCCCTAGGCGGAGACCGAACATTGACCGCCCATACCAATTGCTGGCGGACATGGACGATACAGAGGGTTATTAGGAAGTTTCGGCTGGACAGGCCAACCCTGCATCGACTGTGTGCCATGTTAGAACCCCATCTCCGTCCCCGCAGGTGTATCCGACTGCTGTCACCCCCACGGCTAAGGTGATGGCCGCCATGCATTTCTTCGCCACTGGGTCATTCCAGCACACAGTGGGCATTGGAGGAGGGATGTCCCAGCCCATGTTCAGCAAGGTGCTGAGGGATGTACTGGCAGCCATGATGCTGTACCGGAACAGGTACATCCGCTTCCCCAGGGCTCGTGAATTGGCGGCAGTGAAGGGTGCATTCTATGCCCTTGGCAGAATCCCACACGTCGTTGGAGCCATTGACTGCACACATGTCGGCCTTGTTCCACCACAGGCCACTGAGCACCTGTACCGCAACAGGAAGCACACGCACTCCCTGAATGTGCAAGTGGTGTGCCTTGCGGACATGGTGATCACCCACGTGTGTGCAAAGTTCCCAGGCTCGGCCCATGACGCACACATAATGCGCAACAGCATCTTGCCACGACTGATGTCCAATATGCAACAGGATCGTGCCTGTATTGTCGGTGAGTATGTGGAGTGGTGTAGCGTGCTGGCTGTGCGATGCTGTCCCCTGTCCAGTTGGATTAGCAACGGTTCTCTGTGTCCCTCACACCCAGGTGACTCTGCGTACCCGAATGGGGCATGGCTGCTCAGTCCATTGAGGAATCCTCGCACCCCAGCAGACGATCGCTACAATGAGGCACATGGGAGGACCAGACGTGTGGTTGAGCGTACCTTTGGCCTCCTCAAGTCCAGGTTCAGGTGCCTGGACCGCACCGGGGGTGCGCTGGCGTACTCCCCACAGAAGGTGTGCCAGATAGTGGTGGCGTGCTGCATGCTGCACAATCTGGCCATTCGGAAGCAGATCCCCCTCATCGTGGATGACGGAGATCAACCAGGGCCCCAGCCCGCAGACCAGGACAGCTCGAGTGAGGAGGACAGCGGAGAGGAGGAAGCTGGTAATGTGCGGCAGCAGCTCATCGCCCGCTACTTCACTTGACGGTGAGTGTCCATGTACGACCGCTGATGTGGCTGTATCTGTGCAGGTGTGTGTGTGCTGTGTCAGGGTGGCCGTTTGTTCACTGCGTGCTGTGTGTCAACGCTCCATGGCCAGGGTAGTATGCCACTGTTGGTGGCTGTAGCATTGTGCCCTATTGCTCTGTGCGATGTGTGTACATTGCTTGTAGTTGTTGACATGTACTGTGTGATGGGTGTGTGACACACTCATTGAATGTGCTCCTGTTCTGTCTCCCACCCCTAGGTCCCTACAGGCCCTCCGGATTCAATTGCCATGCCACGCATCAGGTGCCTTTCCGCCCAAGGTGGCCGTTGTATTCCAGTACAAATAAAACACAGGGCACAAACAGCAGTTAGTGAAAAAGGTGCATTTATTACAAACTGTGACATGTGATTGTGTGTAAGATGATGACAAAAGTGGTGCGTGCAGTGACAATGAGCTGTCGGTCATGGCTGCGTGATGATCAGGGTGTACCCACTGGTTCTATGTCCATAGTCCAACACACACATGCCATCCAGATGGCTGTGTGGAGTGGGATCGTAGTCCAAGTCAATGCAGTGGCTGGTCAAGGAAGGCTGGCGGAAGGCTGGCTGGCTGCCTCACTTGCGACTGGAGCGTGCGAAGTCCTCCCGGGAGATCTGTTTCCTCTTCGGACGGCCCCTTCCACGTTTGCGAGGGGGTGCCTGCTTGCGACATGCTGGTGGTTGAGGTGTGATCACTGGCTGTGGACGCAGGGGAACTGGACACTGCTGCTCCACCCTGCGCCCCGGCAGGTGGTGGCGGAGGGGAGCTGCTGTCCCTGGCTGTGACCTCACCGCCACCACCAGCTGTCCCATGAGGTCCACGATTTGGCCCATATGGGCGTCCATGGACCTCAACACCCCCAGCACCTCACGCGTGTCTGAGGCAGACCGGACCCATTGTCCTTGGGCCTCTTCATAGGCCCCAAGGACTCCTGGCCATGTGAGGCAGGGCATGGCTCCCAGGGGAGGCTGGCGTTTCCCTGACCCTGCTCCTCCTACCAGTCCTGCTGCCACCGGCCTGCCCACTAGCCACATTGCTCACCACGGTCCTCGCTGTGGCTCCCAGGGTGGATCCAGTCGTCCGGGCCACCACCTGCGCTGGGGCTGGTGCCAGCGGAGACGTGGCGGTGGTGGCGGCGGTGGTGGTCGGTGCGGCGATGGTGGCGGTTGCGGCAGTGGTAGTGGCCACAATGACCGTGGCCGCAACGACAGTGGCAGCAGGGGGCTGTGAATGTTCAGCAGCCCTGGATGATGGGTTGGTGGGTAGGAGGGGTCCTGGGGAGCGGCTGGGCCCTGCCACACCAGATGGGCCTGCTTGGTTGTCCGTGTCCGAAGAGGAGGACAGATCCTCCAGATCCGTGTGTCCTCGTTGGGGGCTTGTAGGCTGGCTGTGCTGGCTGCTGGCTCCATCCCCAGCATCCAGCAGTTCGTCACCTGTGGAGAGAATGAGATTAGTTATTGTGTTGCACCTGGCGAAGTATGTATTTGTCGTCTGACATTGACAGTTCGTGCAATCTCGTACATGGGTTTCCCGGAGGCGTGTGTGTGGCTGTAGCATCTGTAGTTGTGTGTGCTTGGCAATGGGACTGTGTGCTGTGCACATGTGGCATGGGACGGATTGGCCATGCCGATGGGTGTGTTGCTGTGCCCCTACTTATTGTGACTCTGGTGTATGCGGGCTCCTGGCCCATCCTGGGTCTGGTTTGTACTTTGCTTTTGGGGTTCAAATGGAACGCTTAGGAACGCATATGGCAACATGGGGGCCATGCCCCAGATTCGCATTTGGGAGGGAATATGCTTTTGGGGTTCAAATGGAACGCTTAGGAACGCATATGGCAACATGGGGGCCATGCCCCAGATTCGCATTTGGGAGGGAATATGCTTTTGGGGTTCAAATGGAACGCTTAGGAACGCATATGGCAACATGGGGGCCATGCCCCAGATTCGCATTTGGGAGGGAATATGCTTTTGGGGTTCAAATGGAATGCTTAGGAACGCATATGGCAACATGGGGGCCATGCCCCAGATTCGCATTTGGGAGGGAATATGCTTTTGGGGTACATGCTGTGAGCCATGGGTGCCGAACGTGACATGTGTTGCGGCAGCATGACAGTGCATGGTTTGAGGTGTGTGCATGCTTGACATGGCCTGCATATTTGCTGTCTGTTGTGATTACTGGACATGGCATTGGACGCATCGTTATGAGTGAGTGATGGTTGTGTGCCAGCCACCGTATTGCAGTTGTCCCATCTCCTTGGTGTGCGTGCTGCCCTGTGCCATGTGCATCACTGCAGTGCTCGGGGGGTGTGGCCCATGTTGTGTGTTGTTGCTCACAGTGTGTCGTGCACTTCATTGACTTCTGGCACATGGTTGGTAATGGGCATGTATCTTAGCGTGACTGCTGTATGTGTGGCAGCTGTGCGGATGACATGCCTTTCATGAGACTGGGGCTGACGGATGGGATGGATGGTATGTTGTTTGTGCATGGTGTGTCTGTGTGTTTGATGGGTTCAGTGGTGTTCGTGTGCATTTATGTTGTTCCGCTCTGTTGCGTCTAGTGTTGTTTGTCTTACATAGGCGTAGTTGTGGGGTGTGTGGTTGACAGGCAGTTGGGGCTACATGGACAGGACTTCAATGGTGTTTCGGTTGTGTGTGATGAGTTGCACAGTGGCTGCCGTGTGGTACTATATTCAGTGTGGCTTGTGCATGCAGACGTGGCTCCTTGGGTGTTGCTATGTCTGTGATGGGTCATGTGGGGTGTGAGTCTGTTGTTCATGTCCGTGTGCACATTGTTCACTTGTTCGTGACGGTGGGCGGTGCTGCGTGTTCGTCTGCTACGTGACATGTCCCATGTGTTGGTCGTGTTACGGTCCTCATGCCTCCAGTAATCCGGCCCTGTCCAGTTTCCCACCTGCAAGTTGTTCGTGCGTGCACTGTACTGGATGCCACATGGCTCTAAGCGGGGGGTGCTCCATGTTGCAGGTCTGTGGGGGTGGGAGGGTGTTGTGGGTCGTGGGGGTGGCTGGATACCCACTGACGCCGATTGCTGTGGACCGTGATGTCTGCCTTTCGGCTGTCGTTGTGCACTGCGGTGGCTGACACGTGGGTGTGGGGTGTGGGGGATGCTCCTCCTTGCTGTGCTGTGGGACTGGGGCCTGGTGTGTGTTGTACTTGGGCTGTCCACCGTCCCACCCACTGCACTTTGTGTTCCTGCCACTTACCTGTTACTTGTCGGTTGGTGCAGCTGTGGCGGACACATGGGTGTGGTGGGTGCTCGTTGTGGCGCTTCTGGCATATTTGGGGACCTGTTGGTGGTTACGTGGCTGGCTTAGTGTACACATGTCCCCACGCATCTTGCAGTTGTTCGGTTTGGGCTGTGTGTGGTGGTGTCTGTTGCATGTGTGTGTGATGTGTTGTGTATTGTGTGCTGGACATGGGGGTGTTTGTCCCTGGGAGCTGTGGCATGGTGGTAGTGCATGTGAGTACATAGCGGTGTGCTGGTATACATTAGTTTGTACTTACCAGCCTCCACTCCCCTGCTAATCCGGCGAGGATCTCCGGATGTATTACGACTCGCACCTTCTCCTCCCACGCTTTGAAGGTCTTAAAGAGCGCGGGATTCCCTCCGCCAGTGACGGCAGCCAGCTCTCTGTTTTGCCCTCCTTCTTCTTGACCAGGCTCTTGACGTCATTCCAACGTTTGTTAATCTCGACTCTGTTCCTGGGCAGGGTCCCGACTGCATTGACCTGGTCTACGATCCGGTTCCACATTCTGTTTCTGGTGGCTAGTGGTGTGTGCTGGACCATGTTCCCATAGATTTGTGGGTACACCTTGATGATCTCGTCGACCATGACCGTCAGCTCCATGGGCGTGAACTTGGGCATCCTTTGTGGTGCCATGGTGTTTGTGGTGCTGGTGCGGTGTGTGTTGTGTAATGTGCAGGGGGTTTGTGGTGCCGGTGTTTGGTGGTGGTGGTGGTGGTGGTGGTGGTGGTGGTGTTTGGTGGTGGTGGTGGTGGTGGTGGTGGTTGTGATGTGTGCGTTTCTGTGGTGTGCTACTGTCCTTGCTGTGTCACTGTGTCCTCTCCTCTCCTCTCTGGTTTGCAATGTAGCAAGGGGTTGTGGTCTGTGGGAGTGCTGCTTTTGTACTCACCTATGTGGGTGTGTCCTCATGGTCTGTTGTTTTCAGGTGTGTTGTGTCTGGGGTTCTGGCCTTTGTATTTTTTGTTTGTCCGGGGGGTGTTTTCGGGATATGTACTGTGCTTGTGTATTTGTGCGTGCCTTGCTGTGTGTGGACTTGTTGGCCATGTTGTGTGCTATTGGTTTTGTGTGCGGATGGTTTCTGTGCAGGTACGTGGGCGCCATGGCTTCTGCCGTGTCGATTCTCATCGGCGTTGTTTGCGCTGGCGGGCGGTATATTTGTGGTTTTTCCACGCTCATGTCGGTGCGATCGTAATTTCACGTGCGGTGTGTCGGCCGTGAGGGCGGGCGGTTTTGTGTTGTCGTGCGTGTTTCCGTCCGTGGCGGGCGGTTTGTCTCCGACTCGGACGTTGGCGGGCGGTATTTTGTGTGCTTTTTCCGCCGATGGCGGTATTCGGTTTGTGTAATCGTAATGGCGTGGTCGGTGTTCAGGCGGTGTGTGCGGGCGGATTTTTGCCGCTTCCATGCCTGGCGGAATTATTTACGCCGGGTATCGTAATGTGCCCCTTTATTCTTAAATTGGCCCAAGTCTTCCTTCGCACCAGGAGCATTAGGTACATTTGCTAAAATCACTCCGAAAGGATTTGAGTCTGTAGGTAGGTGTAGAGTCATGGGCTATGGGTAGGGTTGCTGATTGCCCCTGGGCAAGTGCCACTTATCCCTCCTCTAGTCATCATATTAGACATGCTCACAGCAGCTCCAGGACCAGATTTAGACTTAGGGGCCGATTCTGATCTCGGCCGGTAGGGCACCGAATCGGATTCGGCTTTACCGGATCCGATTCGGAGGCCTAGTTCCCGACCGATTCGTAAGGGCGTCCGCACGAGCAAGTACGATGCGAGCGCACGCGAAATCGCCGACCGACTCGTTCCCGGGTCCGAACCGCTCCGACCGACTCATACGGACACGGCTCGCACTACGCAATGGAGACGTTACCCGACCGAGCCAGTACGATGCGCGCCTCGAACAGCCCGACCGACTCGTAGCATCCGGCTCAGAAGAGCTGTCGGAGCCGGACTTGGGGGTCCGTGTCGGACCCCCTGCACGCGTAGCCGCGCGAGTCGCACACAGGGGGACCCAAGGGTCCCCCTACACATGCATGTGCGGTGCGAGTCGCACCAATGCGTACCCACTGTAGGGGGCCCCCTGTTCGCGACGTGCCCATTCAGTCAATGGGAGCCCGTGTACGCGGTGTACGACCGGCTCCCATTGACTTCAATGTCCAGCAGCATGCAGCCGCATCGTACTCGCTCGGTCGGACTGCTGGAGTCCGGCTCGGTCGGAAAACTCACCGGATCCGGCTCGGTCGGAGAGTTTTCCGGCCCAGATCGGAATCGGCCCCTCAGTGTGTGGAGAAACCTCCACCTTAGGGTTCAGTACCGTTAATGATGTCAATGTCGAGGTTGTTATCAGTGGGCCAGCGGAACACACGTGGTGACCGGGGAACTGGGTTGGACCCTCTGGCACCAGCTTTGATGACGGCTGAGGCACAGTACTCGCTATGCCAGACTTCCTACGCACTGCGACACTCGCTATGGATTGATCGATTGGGCCCGGTGGTAAAGTAAGCATTGCTGCAGGATAACCTCGGAGAAGCGGAGCTAGGTTAATAATGTCCTCTTCTATTGCTGTTAAGCATTGAAGGAAAGGGTTCAATTTAGAATCCAGGGCTGCTATCATGGATACCTTGTAAGTGTACAACAATATTACCAAGTCTGACCTAGACAAAACTGTATGATCTGGGGGACTCAGATGCGGACCATTGCTCTTCCAACTCTCTGCATTACTCCCAGTCGGGGGACACTTCCTTTTGGCTCTTGCTCCCTTCCCCACTCCAGAGCCCACTACAGGGGTTACTGGCACTATCCGGGTATCCAGTATCTGCACGATGCCCTGATGAGAAGGAACAGGAGGAGATGGATGAACGTTCCGATCCTTGTTCTGATCAGTGGGCAAGGAATCAAAATCAGATACTTCTTCGGGTAGATCTGGGCATGAGGATAAAGGAACACTCTGAGGGCTGAGAGGTGAGTGAAATACAGGATATCGGGAGAGGCGACAAGTAGCCAACTCAATTTCCTTGCCCAGAACACCTACAGCTCTTTGAGAAAATCATCCATAGTAGACACAGTAATCTCAGGGACCTTTGAGGTAGGCCCGCTGTCCTACATTTCCCCATTAAAGTTCACCAAGGAGTCAGAGAATATGTCCTACGGAGCTATACACAAGCGGTGCTATAAATTGATAAATCACTAAAATAACAGTATCTCTGGGGTGAGCGAGATAGGCGAGGGCATCATTGGCAGAAAAACAGTGGCACAAAGACCACTACTAACGCAGCTCCTTGCAAACAGCAGAAAACAAGAAGCCTGTACCGTTCCAAATAAGTGTCCCAGAACTAAAGTAACAGTACACACAGGGAAACAAGGGCATAGGCTCTCCTACCTGAGATTGCACAAGAGTCCTGGTCCTGGTTTCTCCCAAAGCAGCTCCCCGATGAATCCAAGGGGCGCTCCCACTCCTACTCCAGGCTTAACCGGAGAAGAGAAAAAAAGACAAAGACAGAACGTGTCCAGCACGCCACACTGGGGGACTCAGAGACGCGGGCCCGCACTCGGGTAAGTCTCAGTCATCCTGAATCCTGAATCACTTATGCAGTAGCTATACAGATTGTATTACAAGTAAATTGAGATTATACGACTTTTGCTCTTGCTCGGTATTATTGGGACTATTGGATGACCAGTTTGACACACATAACCGCCACTTTATGTTGACAAGTTGTAACTTTATTGATATCACGAAGAAATTATAAATTGTTCCTATGTACTGATCCTATACACGCATTGCAGGTAGTGATTCATCTCTGTAGTTTTAGAGACGGCAACTACTCCACGTCGACAGTTGCAATTTTGCAGTTAATAGAAATGCCAATATTATGAATAATGTAACATTGTCCCTATATACTAAGTCTATTTATGCGTGTTTGGCAGAGGCCCTTCTCTGTAATCAGAGATGAACCTGTTTACGCAAAGTGGGTGGTATTTACAGGTGTCGCCTAGGGTACATATTTGATTCATCCCAGATACGTGTATATAACTTTCTTACCAGGTATAATTGAGCTTACATTTGAAACTTCATGGCCGTTCTGTATTGTTTATAGGAGGCACAAGCTAAACCTTACTCAAACAGATAACTCCTTGAAGATACTTCTGACAGTGAGACGTTCATCACAGTTATAATAGCAGCAACATGATGTATATGATAGAGATAAACTTTGTTAAGGTACGTGGTTTTCTTGATATATCATTTTGGATAAAATCCTCACACTGAACTACTTTCACTCAAGTGAAAATATAAAATGAGTTCTGCTTTCTGTTCTTTAAAACGTAGAATTTTGAGTTTACAGGTAACTTTTTGACTATGGGTGACTTTAAGTGCTTCGGAGCATGATCAAATTTTGGAACACTGCTTTGTGATAAGGGTTGCTTGCACACATGGCGATATTCATGATACAGTTCCCTAAATCTTGTGGTGATAGTGGCAGTTGTAGGATAGGAACATGGACTTGTTGTTTTATATACTGTGATTCATAAATTGTTCTGTCACTGATAATTTTTTCACTCTGCTTAAAAATGGTCTATTAAGTAAGCATTAATTCCAACCCTATATTCATGGGTAAATCTTCTATGATATACAATGTGGGGAGCACTAATTTCAGGTGTTTGTTTTTATATAAAGGCACTTGGGAAATGACTTTTTAGACAACAGTAATTTCGGGATGTAGCGTTAAGACTATTCTATGTTAATTTAATATTCCAGCCCTGAGGAAGTCTTAGGGTGATAAACCCAAAGACGAAACACGTGTTGGCTAGTGCAAGAGGTGCTAATCGACTAAAAAACAAGATTTGATGAATCTGAAGACTGCTGGAGTACTTTCTTTTGGACTATAAAATTGTGTGTGCTCGGAGTTCTTGTTTCAATTGAAAGCCATAAGCGCTTGAAACCTGTGGTTTAAATATCTGCAAATGTTTGCAGGGTCCAGCAAGCAAAGTTCTCCTGGTGCCTTCAGATTGATGTCTTCTATGTTTGAGCTTGCTCTTGCAGGAATTCAAGCAGGTAATCCCATGCATACTCAGCACAACTGAGTGTTAGAAACTAAGTAGGTGCTCCTAGGTTTCTCAACATGCATTTCGGCTCACCATGTCGTAAATACCAATATTTGTTGGTGTCACGTTAACATTCCATTAAGTTAATCAAGTTGTATTCCAGGTTTTCATCTTTTCCTTGAACTTTGTCAATGAATTCCCTTGCTGGGATATTTTGCAGATTCACTCCTGTCTTGAGAATGTGGTTTACTGCTCAAGATAGGCCTGACAAGTCATTTTCAAATAAAAGGTGAACTATATAGGGAATACACTGGCAAAATCTGCGATCTTCTGAGTATGGTATAGTTGATCAGTACACAGCTGCTGGTATCTGTACAGGCCGGTCATCATACGTACCACCCATTCCTGTGGGAAGAGATGCAGAAAACACTGAGCTTCTAATCCTTTCTCCCACATACACAAGGGAGCTCCTCTTGCTTCGTTAATTTAAGAGAGATCAATTGCATCACCAATAATCTCTTTAGAATACAGAGGGTGGATACTGTAGTGTTCATAAATTTCTTCTGATTGGGATTAGATCCACCTTTTCAACCTGACCTCTTTATGATGATGTGTCACCCTCCATATGTGTTATGTCTTGAAGAGCATCTACATTTTTATAATAAAAATTATTTTGTACCAGATACAATTTTGCTTTCCTTACTTTACTAACATTCACTAACTTCTATTTTGTTATTCTTGGTGGGGACACCATTCAATAGAATAATAAGGGCTTCTTCCAAATCTCTCTGTACCCCTACAGTTTCAATATTCTGCTTGAAATCTAATGGCAAGTACACAACTCTACCTATAGGACCTTTCTGGAGCTCATTTGGAGGTAACTTCCCTGTCTTGGGCTCCATACGAACTATAGCTTGGAATGGATGTATACCCTGTATTTGAATTGATTCATGAACATTTAAGACTTGTAGTTCTTGAGGGATTGGAACTAATTCTAACTTGTTGTGGACTGCTCTAGCTGGCATTTTACTGTTCTCCAACTTATTATGACAGTACTTACATAATTTGTCTTGTGGAACAATCAAAGCGATCCTCTATAAATAAAGAAGCTGCAAGTTCCCACCACCATGATCAAATACTTTATTTTCGATCACAGAGATCTTATAAAGTGCGAAGTGCTGTAAAAATAGTACAAGCAATGAAAGTAGAATACAAAATACAATATACAGCAATAGTTAAGGATATAAAAAATACAATATACAGCATTAGTTAAAAACAATACAGAATTAAAAGTCGATAAAAATAGCACCGGGTTTGACTTACAGAAATTTGGTAAACTATGTAATACATTTAGAACGTTTAATCCATAATGCATGCCAAAGTCTGGCCAAACCAAATACCACCACCCTACGTGTATCAGTGGCTAATATTCTCATAGCCTCTAGGTAATGCCCCGGTCCTACCAGTCTACATAATGGCACATTCCACTTAGCCCTCGGATTTTTGTAGTAAGGGCAAACAAATAGCAGGTGGACTATTGACTCTGGGCAGGCATTACATGCCGGACACTGGTAGGCTGCGGAGGCATTACTACACCACTTTTTAAAAAATAATTTAGTTGACAAAGTTTTAAAGCGGTATTGAATGAATAATTTCCGTGCCAGTGGTGGTACGATTTCATCAATGGTTTCTTCATAAAAGGGTACAAATTTAAATTTAGTAAAATCTTGAGTCAGAGTACCCACCCATTTGGCCGCCTCCTTCTCCATGATAACATCCCAGTATATCTTTTTGACCCTACATTTAGGACTAAGGCCAAGTTTTTCTGGGGTAGTTCAGTATTCCTCCATCCATAGACTCTTCAACAAATTCTTTGAGCAGCTAAACCATGAGATAGAATTAGCCTGGGCTCCCTTTAGGAGATCTATCATTTCTGCTCTATATGGTGTGAGCTCATTTACCGACCACAGACGGTGCCAAAACATTAGCTGCTTATAGCCCATCTTATTCCGTAACGTTTTTTGACCCAGGTCTAGGAACATAGGAACCAGGGGAGTGCTAATGGGAAGGTTTAGCATTGATCGAATTAACCTATTTTCTACCGAGATGAGGTAGTTTGTGTTTCCAATACCCCACAATTCGGCACCATAAAGGGTTCCCCCCAGTATTTTGGTATTATAGATCTCTAGGGCTTGAGCCACTTTCCTGGACGCTGTTTTTTTATGTATCTTACCTAGGTGTGCGGTTTGTTGGATTAGAGAAGCTTGGGCTTTTTCAATTTGTGGTGCCCAACTTAGGTTTGAGGTTAGGTGAATACCCAAGTAATCAAATGCAAAAACTTGCTCAAGGGGGCATTCTCATACATACATTTGCCTTTTGGAAGGCTTGGAGTTCCCCTTCGAGAAGATCATATATTTTGTTTCTGTCTCATTTAATGCCAGGCCATACTCCTTACAAAATTTGATAAAGTTATTCAGTAATTGTTGCAAACCAAGGGGGGATTTAGAAATTAGAAGGGTGGTGTCCGCGAAGAGTAGGGCTGGTACTCTTCACTCCCCCACCTTTGGGGCATCGCATCCATCCATGTCCAAATAACCAATCACATCATTAATAAAGAGAGAGAATAGCATGGGCGATAGAACGCATCCTTGCCTCACTCCACAATTGACAGGGAATTGCTCAGTGAGCTGGTTGTTATCCCCCCACCTAACTTGTGCAGTGTTTGAGGAGTGCAGCCGAATTAGAATTTCTAATAAATTGCATGGCAACCCCATTTTGGCCAACACTCTCCACAACTTTGTAAGCGGGACCAAATCAAATGCAGTACTTAGGTCCACAAAGGCTATCTACAATTTGCCACCTTTAATACTAACCTCCCTCCAATAGATACATAGGAAACAGAAAACCTGGTCCAGCGTGCTAAAATTCGCATGAAAGCCTGCTTGAAAATCACTCAAGATATGGTGCTCTGAGATCCAATCTTGAACTCATCGCAACACCTGCTTGCAGAAAATTTTCTGTAGTGAGTCGATTAGGCTTATAGGCCTATAATTGGCCGGGTTTGCTCTGTTACCCTCCTTAAAAATTGGGATAATCTCTGCTATATTCCATGACGGAGGAATGTCCATACCTGCTGTAATGGCATTTGCACTCATGTTGATATAGGGGACCCAGACAGTTAAATCTTGTTTATACAAATCGTTTGGAATACGATCAGGACCTGGGTCTCTGGCTGCAATACTAGAGCAAATTTCCACCCGGGTTTCTTCCATGGAGAACACCAGGGCCTCCGCAGCTTCATCCTGGTTTCCCCCCCTATCTCCTAGAGGTGCCTTCGACTCGCAGCCGCCTTGAGCATAAAGCCCCCGAAAGTGGGTCACTTTTTCCTCAGGCTGGACTGTAAACTCCAGTTTCTGTTCCCTACCGTTTAACCAATAGGCTGCTTGTTTCCAAAAGGATTTGGAATCCTTGGCCAGAGATGCCTTTTGGAGGGTGGACCAAAGAGAGTCTTCCCAACTCTTCCTAGCTAACTCTAAGGCTTTCATATAGTTTCGTCTGCATACCACTAGGTCTGAGTAGACATTGGATTTTGCTGCCCGTACAAGGTCATCCTTGGCTTTCCTGCATTCCTGATTGTACCATACTGCCTGGGTCTGCCTGTGTTCCTGTTTCTGCTCCCTACACGGTTTGGCGAATAAATCCCTAATTTTGTTAAACGTTATTTCATGGCTAATAGGCAGCTTCCTGATTAACCTTCTCTAGGATATTTGGACAGTTCTTCCACAGTCTGGCGTACTATGCATTTCACTGGTTCAAGGGCCTCGGGATGAGCCTCCACCCAGGTCCATCTGATAGACCTTATATTGTTCGTGATAGAGAGTACTCCCAGGTCCTTCTTACCCCATCTACCTATTTCAGTAGGGCTGCTACCCAGATTCATTAACAACAAGGTCAAGGCGTTATGGTCACTATCTAGACTATTGACCACTACCATGTCATGGACTAGGGGCCAAAGACTAAGTGCAACGAAACAATAATCAATCCTACTGGCATAGCCAGGTCTATTATAGGTTACCTCCCCTTTTAGGTCTGATTTTGTTCTCCCATTGGTGGCTCTCAAATCATGTTGTAACGAGACGGCCAGCACCTGGCTACCTCTCTTAGTCCACCTAACTGGGGGGAGGTCTAACTGAGGGACCTGCCAGACCTTGTCCCAATCCTCTGTCAGGTCTCTAGGAATCAAGGTTAGAGGTTCGAAAGTACAGTTTAGGTCCCCTGCTACCAGGGCTCTCATGCTATCAGCGGATTCGGATAGTACCTGATCTAAGATTCTAATAGTATTAGTATCTTCAGAGTCCCGATCAACTCTATTATAAACATTATAGATCCTAGTTTTTAAATCACCATGGGTGTTTCTCACCACACATCTCTGTTGTGTTCTTCAGTTTTCGAAGACACAATAACATAATGAGTTTGAGTTTTGTAGTGAGTGCGTCAACAACATATACAAGCACAGTCTGGTTTCTCTCAAAACACTGTTAAACTTTCTATTATCTTCTTGAAAAATAGCAACAGTAGTACCTGTGTCCTGTTCTGCTACGCCTGCAAATAGAAAGTCCTCATTCTCCCTACACTACTCAGGACCAAAGGAACGAGAATGAACATCATCACAAACTATTTGTACCTCTGCTACTGTACCGAATACAAAATGGTGGCACCACATTTTCTCCTCTATTCCTCTGAGAAAGATATGACCAAGGGACTGATTTAGAGTTTGGATGATGTGCTTGGCCCATCACAAACAGCCTCTTTACTCTTCTCCCGTGATGGAGGTCCATTCGACTGATTTAAGGAACGTTTATGGAGCATCAACGGACAAAAGTCCATCAAACATACGCCGACGTCATTGATTTTTCTTCCTCCTTCAGCAGAGTTATATTTCAAACATGACGGCCAAAGTAATTAAAGTCATAACTGCCCACTTTATTTAGAGTTGGCTTTTAATCAACGTAATCATGGAAATTAAAGCTTCACACCTGAGTTAAACATAACATGAGTGTTTGTAAAGCGCACGTTTACCCAGAAGGGTGTCTTGGAGTTGAATAACAGATGTTTATTGTTACCCAACTCAATGGTACTCAGTTTATTGACCTCAGAAGGATGAAAGGCTGAGTGAACTCGCCAAGATTTGAACCTGTGACATTAGGTCAAACACAGTGGACGCATCAGTCCACTAGCCATCAGACCCTAGTTGGCAGAAAAATATATAGATGGCTAAAGCCTGGCCCAAGCAACCACTAGAAAGACTTAAAAAACATGCTGCTGTTACTACAAGGCTTGAGTCCCTATCTCGCTCTGCTAGATCAAGACAAACACAATCCCAAACAGAATAGGAGGTAAGATATATTTGTTTTTTGTTTTATATGTACAATGTTTACTATCAATGTTAATAAATGCAACTTAAAAAACAAATGAAATGCAAGGTACCAACTCATCATGTCTGGCCACATGTTTCAGATTACATACACATATCAAATACTTACCTATGTTGTAATTGAAACCCACTCAATAAAATTTGTGAAATAACATTTTTAAAAAATGAATATGTTCTCAATTACATATTAACTTTAAAATTGAAGAATATTTTTTGCACTAAAACTTAAAATAAATATCACTTTACAGATAAATTATTTTTTGATCCCTTAAAGGTAGGACACACAGCAGATACCCTTAGTGTGTGACATTCCTTATTTATTTTTGTACTTCTAAGCTGGAAAATAGTAAAAGGCAAAATAATACAAAATAGAAAGGTTAATAACTAAAAAGTATATTCTTCTATTTCTTTAAATTATACTAGAAATTTAAAAATCCTTTAAGGGCAACTGTTCAGTTTCTTTTCATCAACTAATTTTAATCAAAAAGTGCCAAAAGCACAAAGTGCCAATTATAGTCTATGTAAGTACTAGACTGGAGCATAGGTGCCATGGAGTGATGGTCATAATAGTAAGGAGTTTCATAATACATGTGTATGAAACTTAATTTGCTATAGCATAGTTATGCTAAATGTCCGCAAAATGTATGCAATTATGCAAAATGCATTTCAAAATTAAAATATAATGTTATTTCAAATTGGTTTCCAGTCACTCAAAACAATGCAGCTCGCATTCTGAAATTGTAGTTTCGCATTCAAAAATGACCCAATTGGTTCGCTTGGGTAAAAAATCAACATGAAATATGTGTTGACCACCCATGTTAAAGGAACTGCCGCTTGCATTCAAAACATTTCTTCTTGCTCTCAAAATTACCTACACTGTACACCACACATTACAGTTTCACTCTGAGCAGGAGTTTCATTACGTGATGTGGTGTAATGACATAATCTCAATAATTTTGGATAAATGTAGATACAAAATATTATGAAAACTGCAGTAATTACGCCGGCTTAATTAACATTTCCTAGGCCTAGTTCATACTGGTAGAATATTTTACCTTGGTCGTTTTTATAGAGCTCAAAATCCTCCAGTGGGACAAGACTGAAAATATAGCTGAAAAAGTTGCATCGAAGTTGGATATCTTTTCAATGATTTACTACTGATGGTTCCAGAGATCTATGAAGTAAAATAATTCTTTAAGGGCCAGATGTACGACGATTGCATTTTGCGACTTGCAAATTTTGTCGCTTTGCAACTCGCAATTTGAAAGTCACAAAATGCAATGTACAACAGTGTCTCAGACACTGTTTGCGATTTCCAATGGGGTCGCAAATTGCATGCCTCATCAATATTCGTGAGGTAAGTGCAATTTGCGACCCCATTGGGAATGGCTAGCGCTCCCAGGGATGGTGGCTTGCTGGGGTCAGCAGACCACCATGTCTGGGACTGCTTTTTTTAAATGCAGCCCTTTTTCCTTAATGAAAATGGGATGCATTTAAAAAACAAAAATGAAACTTTTCAGTTTAATTTTTTAAGGGCAGGCAGTGGTCCCTGGGACCACTGCCTGCTCTTAAAAAATATTTACGCACACACTCACAAAGGGGAAGGGGTCCCCTGGGACCCCTTCCCATTTGCAAGTGGTTTACCACCTACTTGAAGTAGGTGCTAAACTGTGAGTGTTTTGCGACCGCAAATGCGTTCGCAAAACAACAGTACATGGCATGGTGACTCGCTATAGGAAAGGATGACCCTTCCTAATAGCGAGAGTCGTAAATGCTATTTTGCGAGTCAGTGAGTTTTTGGCGGTCACATACGGGCTGATCTCCCATTTGCGGGCGCAAAAAAGAGTTGTACATCTGGTCCTAAGTCTCAACTTTTAAGGCTTTTTTTGCAGCTCCTCTGTGGCACTTCTAAGGCTCCCAGGAACTCAGAGACAACACCTATGAGCCAGGACGTACTCCAGCAGAGATCAACAGAAAGGTCAAGTCGAGGTCGAGTTGGAACTGGCCAACTTCTCCTTTTAGAAAAAAGGATTTCTGCATATTTTGAAGCCTCTGTACCCACACAGGAGGCCATTCAACTGACCCTTGAAGTCTACTTCTTTGTCCTGGGTACAAGAGGAAGTAGGGTCCCTCTTTCAGGGCTATTCTCAGGTCACAGCAGGTCAAGTCGTATTCTGTTTACCTCAGGTCCAGAAAGTGTCCCGAAGGAGGTGTATTGTGGTGTCACATTTATGCCAGGCTCCCGCTACTGGGTGGGGGTGACCCATAACTCTTCCATAACCATTGAGGTGAAAGTTACCAGGGGCAACCTTGCCCTCTTGTTCAGTGGTTCCTGTTTGCTTAACAGCAAATAGTCCCAAAACATCATGTACCAGGGCAATGCCAAGATGGCCAAAGTGTTCAACGTCACTAAACTTGGGCTCTGAATGGTGGGAATGTGTAGAGGAGAGGACTATGGAAATCACCAGTGTCCACATGCAAATAACACAAAAATCCAGAACAAAGCAGGCCCTGTACCAACAGCAAACCAGGAGAAAGAAAGCTGGTAGAAAAAGCAGGATTCCTCTGAACTAGACCTGAGAAGCACAAAAATCTATTGGGATCCTGTTTGCTCCCTTTCAGGTGTGCCAAACTGTTCCATGTGGCTCGAATAGAACTGTCAGGCAGGATTTAACATTGTCAAGTAAGCAGATGAGTATTGAGTGCACCTACACAAAGTTCAAAGACAAATAATAATCTTGTACAATCAGGCAGAAGAGTTTTTGACAAACATAGCCTTTTTCCATGGTCTTTCTTTTATTCTCCTTAATTTTTCTCATGAATAACATCACGTTTTCTTATATAGTTTTGGTTATTAACATTCTTCATGAGATACATTCAAGCTGTGCAATGCAATTTTCTCTGTAGTGCATATTCTATGTAAGCTATACCTGCAGCAAGAGAGTATGTTAGGATTTGGTAGAATCACATTCGTCTTATTTTTAAGTGGACCACTTCTTTAGTGGTTCAAAATTCCTCAAAATCAGCCACCGTGTGTTTCACCCCCTATGTGGCTGTGAGGCCTGGGGCTTTTTTAAGGCTATAATGTTGAGGAGAGCAATTCTATAATGTGTCCACCCCTATGAGTGAAAAATGATTTCCTCCATGGGACACCCAATATGCATATTCCATTTAGTGAGCATATTGTGGGTGACAGTAAGATTTTAGCGCCAATGTGACGTCAATTTCTTTGCCCATCATGATGACCTTACATGCTGGGATTATAATGATTATAATATTAACAGTGGTTCAAGCACCAAATTACATCAAAAGAAACAACATTTGTTAGGAATACAGACGAGACCAATATTGGAACACAACCCAAACAACACAAATATCTGAGCATCCAATAGAAAGAATTTGAACGTTTTGAAAAAACATTCTAAATCAAGAACGTATCCTGTTATGGCCAAAATGAGGAGACTGTTTTTGGTAAAAATCCAGAATCCGGCCTTCAAAGTGATGGTCATTACACGGAAGGCAATCAAAGTGTATGCATGCTCGATATATCGGACAGTGCTAAAGAAAAATTCTTTTGAATTTCCTTTGGGCCTGTCTCTAAGGTTGCACTGGAGCCAATGTGGGGGCCTATATTTATCCGTATGGCTCCCCATTACATTTAAGGCCAGATTCTGGATTTTACATGCAAATTCTTTCTATTGGAGTCTCAGATATTTGTGTTGTTTTTCCTGATGATGACCATAACAAATTAGCCTGGTCAAAACACCGTCGACGCTTGTCTTTGGCATATATCGAAGAGGAAGCATTCATTGCCACTTTCAATCTTGTGATTTGTTGGACCATTTTCTATGTTAATTCACTTGCCTCTTCCATTGTTTTATTGTTTACACTGATAATTGTGTTTTTTGTAATATCCATTGTGTAACTGTATGAGCACCTTTTGTCCACTGTCTTATTGTCATTGTGTATCATTTTTTAGTAAAAGAAGTTTTTGTAATATATATTGTTTGATTGATTATGAGTACCTTTTCATAACCTTTTTTTGATTGTTTTATGACTTGTGTTTCATTCATATTGTTTCCAATATTGTTCTTGTCTGTATTCATAATGAATGTTGTTTCTTTTTATGTCATTTTGTGTTTGACTACTGTTATTATTATAATCTTTATTTGCCCCAGGTTTGGGTTCTAGGGCTGTGTATAATTTTTTAGTAAAAGAAGTTTTTGTAATATATATTGTTTGATTGATTATGAGTACCTTTTCATAACCTTTCTTTGATTGTTTTATGACTTGTGTTTCATTCATATTGTTTCCAATATTGTTCTTGTCTGTATTCATAATGAATGTTGTTTCTTTTTATGTAATTTTGTGTTTGAACCACTGTTATTATTATAATCTTTATTTGCCCTGGGTTTGGGTTATAGGGCTGCCCCTGTTTGATATAACCGGGATTATAATGATGACATCCTAACGTACACAAATTAACGATTAGAATTTGTCCACCCTCTTTTGTCAAGAACTGGCATGCACGTTTTCTTATTGTTGCTTTTCTGAATGATAGCTATTAGTTCAAATAGAAACACAAAGTTGTACAAATCAGAAAAAGTAAAAGTAAAAAGAAAAATACAAATGAAAATAAATTAAAATGAAAGTTGTACCCTGACAGTTTTTGGTGTGAAAGTTTGTGAGAGTTTGTGCAATTATTATTATAATGGTAATTTGTTTAGTTCATAAGAGCATATGATAAAATCCTCCAACTAGGCAAGATCTGAAGTTTAAAAGTAAAACAGTATTTCTCTCAATCATATTCACGTAAAACCAGTACAGGTTGACAAGTTATATGACCGCTGGGGTGTACGCTTTCGTCTTAGTTACTCAGTACTTTTACCATCTGTATGTAGACATGAAATATGAACAGACTAGTACAAATATTATTTTGACAATCTTATAGGGCTACACTCAAGCTGTTATAGTGATTTTGGAGAGATAATAGTACGGTGGTGTAGGAAAGTAGGATCTGCTTCTATGGTTACCCCCACTTTTTGCTTGATGCAATTAGGCCTGGGTGGTGAACTTCGCTCCGTTCGCGGAGTTTGTGGAGTTTTCTGCACTCCGCACTCCGCAGAGCTCGCGGAGTGCAGAAAACTCCGCTTCGCGATGTGCAGCAGAGTTTTTTCCCCGCTCGTGATCAGCGCGAGCTGCCGCTCGGGTAGAATTTCTACCCGAGCGGCAGGAATACCAGCACAAACTGCAGTTCGCACTGCACTCTGCCACTCGCGGAACTTCGCAGAGTTTTTTTGTAACTTCGCGGCGTTCCACGTAGCAAAACTCTGCGAACTACGCCCAGGCCTGGATGCAATGCTGTTTCTCACTAGTCTCACTGGGATCCTGCTAATCAGGACCCCAGTCTCTCTGCTTTCTCCCCTAAATTGTTATGTTAAGTACTTGGGTCCATCCCAGATTGGATACTGGGGTACCCTAATCAGTCCCTAGTATACGGTACTAAGGTACCCAGGACATAGGTACCCCAGGGGTCCCCCATAGGCTGAAGCATGTATTAAGCCACCTATGGGAGACCATTCAGACTATCACTACAGGCCTGCCATTGCAGGCTGTGTAAGCTGGTGCTAGCACCACTTACGAAAGATATAGGTTTATCTATATCAAGGGTCACTGCACTTAAAACCTATAAGTCATCCCTACAGCTGGCCTTTTCAATCCTTAAGGCAGGGTGCTTGGTTGTAAGTGTGAGGGTGCCCCTGCATGAGCAGGACACACCTACAACCTTCGGAGTCCATTCTCCCGGGTTGTAAGTGAGACAGCCATTTAACAAATAGAGGTGCACCGCGCCATTTCACGATGACCATCTCGAAACTGGCTGGAACGAACCCTGTCGTGTTTGTTATCAAACATGTTGGAATCATACTCCCACACCATAAACGGTGGGGGAAGTATGATTCCAAGCACTATAAAGGCCCTCCGTTAGGCCCTCAGTGCTCTCAGTACCAGACTTCTAGACCCGGACAGCACAACATGGCTGCTGCCGACCAGAGACATGATTCTGCCCTCCTGCTGCTGAGCTAAGCTTGAGCAGGTGAAGCAGAACAATAGGCATCCTGTCACAGGGAAGTGTGACCACCTCCCAGACATGGTTTAGTGTATTGGGGCAGAGTGGGAGCGCTTGCCAGCGCCACATAGCCTGTGTGCAGGGCACGTTTGGTGCCCTCCATGCATCGTCCAATTCAAACCAGTTCAGGGAGCTGTTGGTTTCCACTCTGGTGCAAAATTAGACAAAGGACAGGGGAGTATCCTCTCCCTTGTCCAGCCCCTCCTTAGGGAGGGACCCCTGAATCGTCCCAACCCTTTCCTTAGGGTATTTAAGGGCTTACCTGAGGGTGGGTCCCTAGATTTGTCATGGGACATGATACAATTCAGACACCACTACAACTTCAACCATCTGGGCACTCTGGACTTCGCTGGACTTCACTCTGGGCATCAAGGCTGCAACTGGGAAGACTCCTGCTGCTCCTGATCACTTCCCCCTGCTCGTCTGCTGCAACGTCCGTGCCTGTGCTCCATACAGGAACCCGTCCAAGGCTTGTGGGAATCCAAGACACCTGAAAGAATCTCCCTTGAAGTGGAGTCACTTCCCTGCATCTGCAGGCACCGCAACTAAGCTGACCGTCCTGCTGATCCTGGGCTCCCACAGACTCCAAAAGGCTCAGCAACAAAGGTGGTAGTTCTTCACATCCCTCGAGGCCTGCCCTGTCCTCTCACCAAGTTTGAGGCTAGTATCCCTCGTCGGAGCTGCAGGAACTGAACCCCTGTGCACTGTGTTGACTTGCAGTTGCAAAGGCTTGTTGGCTTCCTTTCACCAAGATCTTCCGGCTCCAAGTAGTCTCAACCTCAAGCATCTCCAGTGACCAAGATCGTTGTCCTCACCACATCACTTGCACCGTGGGCCTGCATCTCTGGTGAGCTGCTTGATGTCCTCTGTGACTCCAGTGCCTCTGGCCTGTGGGTCCCCTTGAGGGTCACCTTTGAATTCTTTTGTGCTTTTCTGATTGCTCAGGGCCTGCTCTGACTCCCCTGCTTGTGGTGAGTCTCCTGGACCTTGCTGGGCCTGACACTGCACCTTCTTCAACTTCCTCATTAGTTGCAGTTGCCAAGGCTTGTTGGTGCTCCCGCCAGACACCGACCCCTCAACTCTTGACATCCAACGTGGGGCAGCTTGTGTATAGCTCCTGCTCTTCCACAGCATTGCCTGGTCCACACAGCTGCAGTTTCAAGGTCACCGTCAGCCCTCCTGCAACACCCAATATCGGTGGGCATTCCTCTTCCGTGCCTCCTGGTCACTCGAGTGGCATAGACTCAGTCCCCTCTGCTTGCAGGTTCTTCACATCCTGAATCCACCTTTGGGTTCCATCGGACACTTCCACCTTCCCCAGCAGCGGCATCTTCCTGAAGTCCTCCATTGGGTTCGATGGCGGTTTCCGATGCCACTTCACACCTATGCCCCCGGCTTCCCTGGTGCAGGTAACCTGGTTCCTAAGGTATCCACGGGTGGGGTGACTCTCCAAATCCTTGTCTGCCACAGGGTTTCTTCAGGGTCCACTGGGAAGGGTCCTCTTTCTTTAAAATTGCAACCGCGACTTACACATTGATTTGTACGGAGAACGCGGTTGTGTTCCTATACTGCACACGACCTCCGTGGGGCCCCTAGATACTCACCTTGGGTGGTTCCTTGGGTCCCCGCACTTCTACGTCCTCTGAGTACTGTCTTTACTCAAGTTGTGGTTCGCATCCCACTATTTTAGTATATGGTTTGGTCTCCCCCTGGGGACCACTGTGTATTCTGTGCTACTTACCTGTTTCTATTTAAAAGTATTGTGTGCATTGTGTATATCTCCAGCTAGGAGATATCTGTATGTGTTAGTGAGTGTCTTATAATAAATACAAATTTTTAGAAATACACTGTGTGGTTCTATTTCACTTAATCGATACCTATAAGATTATGTTCTGGTGAAACAAGCTGCTTTACAGTCCTTGTGAACTAAGCCTGAAGGCTGCTCTCCACAGAGCTACCACTTAAAGAGCTTTCTAAGGTTGTCTAAGACCACTAAAATCACCATAAGGGTTGCCTGGATCAGTGCAAGGTGTCCACTTACATAAGTGTACATCATATACTGAGCCAGCCTCTCACAGATGGCTAATCTTAAAGGCGCATACCCATCACGGGTTGAATCGCCTGCGTCGTTCTGTTTCTCTGGTCCTGTGTTGTGTGGTGTCCTCGATCTGCACCATTGTTAAAGAGCACATGGGAGTACTTAGTCCCTCCTCTGTGTTTGCAATGTTAAAGCTGACTATGGATATTGTCAGCCGTCATATTAAGATGTTAGGGAAAGACTTTAAAAGATAATATTCATTCTTTCCCAGATCACTGCTGGGTTGATGAGGACAGGTAGACAGATGCTTAAGCAAATTAAACCCAAACCCATTTCCTGACTGGGTGTTGCCTACTTTATGAGGTACAGCAGTGAGGGTACTGATGGTAGATGTGGTGGTGGTGGACACATGAACAGATGGAACACCCTGGGTTGTTTTTCCCTCCCACCACCACCAATAGGGATTGGCCCGAGTCAGAAGCCTCAGAGTCTGGAGGTGTTGTGGCCTCCTAGCCAGCCCATTCGCCGCTCACTGCTGCTGGGTCATTCTGTAGCTCCATCCTTGAGCTCCCAGCAACTCTGTTTTTGCTCCATAGAAGCCTGGCCAATGTCTCTTTTGCTAGCTCCAGAAGAAGCTGAAAGCACACAAATGTACACATCACCCACTGAGTACCGAGGATAATGACAAAATGTGGACATATCAAAGAGATACAGTCCTAATTTTTAAAAACAAACATTCTATTTAAAAACCACACAAAGAAACATTATAAAATGGCTCAATATGAGTCGCGCACACTGCGACCCAAGATGGCCGCCTGACGACGGAGCTCCGCATCGCGCCGGACTTCGCGGTTCCCTTTCAAGCGGTTCCAGCGTCTTCCCTCTCAGCATGCTGACATATTCTTGAATCGGAATCTGTCCTCTTCAGGAAGATATTCTTTTCATCCCTCATACGCATGGAGAAATGGCAGATTCTACAGGTTCATTGAAAATTTTATTGTGTTCCTCTCCATGCTCCCACTCCTGTTCATGTTTAATTGATGTCCTGGTGTGGTGTGTTGCCCTTTGTTGGGTGTGCTGTTTCCGTTGTCCGTTGCCGCCTCTCATCTTTCCCTTTTGTTCTTCGTAAGGTATGTATTACAGTCGTCCTTTGACATGTACTGTCTCCTCTTATTCTTACTCTTTCTCCCTTTCCTCTCTTTCCTCTTCTCTGTATCTCTCCCCTCTCTTTTCTTGATTGTTTTGCATTCTTCTTATATGTTTTCTTTCTCATGCGACGGTCCTGACGGTCCTGACGAAAGCCCCTCTTACTTCTTTGTGCGGGCTGAAACATGTAGACCCAACACACAGTCAACTATAAGATAATTAACTCTTTCCTAGTTGCATCACTTATTTTAATGATATCCTGAGCCGCCATAAAATAAATATAAATGAGGCAAGGATTCTCAGAGATATTTTTAATTCACATCACACTTTTGCACTACACCAGCTCCGCTGTAATCAGGCGTCGTAGCACAACCAGGGGGCATTCGGCCACCTGGTTGGGACCCCAATGATGAAGCATGACACCAACCAGGTTGGTGTGTGAGGGGTCTTTTTACCAACCTAGTGGGTTCTAACACTGCCTCCCAGTGATGGTGCCTCACATAGACAGGGTTCGTCCATAGTTGTTTAAAACTTATTATACAGGGGATCTGGATGCACCCTCTTTCTCCCTTGCTCTCCCCTTGTTTTTGATATTATTCACAGCGCACAGCTGTGAGAGCCTTCTCATTTTTTAAACCCGCACGAAACTCGCTTTGTCACTATGGCTGAGAATCCTGGCCTAGGGTTCACTCTGGATGACGTCACCAATATACTGGAAAACCCTCCGGTATTGGCGGATTTCAACTTGGCATCTTCCATCGCCCAGACTGCAGATTGGGAAAGTCTCAATGAAAAGAAACGCAATCAGATTAGAACCATTCTTCATGGGGTAATCCTAACCGAATACTTACGGAACAACACAGCACCCAGAGGACTAATTGTCACCAATGCCCCACGTATTTTTCTAGAAGATCCAGTTTTTCGTAAAGATTGGGCCCAAATAGCATGGCGCTGTACACGCGACTGGATGATCCTTATAATCCAAACATCCAAACGCCTCTCAGACGCCTACATTATTGAGATACAAACAACAGAAACTCACTTCAAAGCCACACTCTCTTCCTACAAAAAACGGCTTGATGAAACCAATAAAGAAATCAACGAATACAAAGAGGGCCTCACTCAAAGCAAAATCAACAAATTCCAGAAGGATTTGAAAAGATTTTCCTATGCCAAAACTTACCCGTAGGCTGAAGCCGACTACCAACCACCCACAAGAGTGGATACGTCAGGCGCATCATCAGAAGATGACTCATCGGCAAGTAGCGGCTCCAGTGCAGGAAGTTATCGCAGAAAACAACAAGGAAGGGGTGGACAGATGAGTTGGCCACAACCGTGGACCCAAGGTCCACCTGGACCCACTTTTCATTACCCTCCCATGTATCCCCCAATGCACCCGCATTTCGGATACGGTTGGAACACATCCTTTGGACCACCTCCACCATATATGAACCCAAATCGACAACAACCTTTTTTAGGAAGAGGCCGACCTGGACGTGGAAGGAGACGCAGAGGGAACCAGGTACACTGGGAAGACGACCCACAACAAGGAGCACTGACAAGGAGCAAAACACGAGACCAACTACCAGGCCCGAGCACACGTTGAGCCTTATTACCAACCTCTCTACATATGCCCTAACATCAGCAGAAAAAGCAGTCCTAGAGAAAGGACTTGGCTATGCTCCAACAGCGAGACTCGATAAATTTCTACTACACTGCGAGTTAGCAGAGTTTTTCCGAAAACTGAAGCTAAAAGCTTTCTTTGAAAACTCTCCCTCCCAACAGAATCCAGAATCACAAGGGGATACTCCCTTCAGAGCTAAATCCACTTTCATACCACCACCAAGCACAGTACCTCCAGAAATACTCGTGTATGAACAAACAGTGTTCAAAGAGATTGAAGTATTGGAAGAACCCAACACTTTCCAGAATACGAGCCGACTCGAACGCCAGGCTCTTCAATCACTGAAAAACAACACCGAGATAATAATAAAACCAGCCGACAAAGGCGGGGGCACTGTTATACTCAACAAATCAGATTACCACAGTGAGTGCAACCGGTTACTCAATGACACTAAAAACTACGAACGATTGGCCAAGGATCCAAGTGAAGCCCTGAAAACACGCATTCACACCCTCGTAGAAGATGCAGAAGTGAGGAGCCTGATCACCAAAAATGAGGCCAAATTCCTGACTAACACGCCAGGCACTATACCTTATTTCTACATTGTCCCAAAAATCCATAAAAACAAAACACCACCGCCGGGACGCCCAATTGTTTCAGGGATCGGTTCATTATTAGAACCCTTGTCTCGCTATTGTGACTACTTCTTACAACCTCTGGTACAAGCTACCAGCACCTATTTGAAAGACACAAAAGATCTATTAAGCCTGATAACGGACATTTCATACGATCCCAACACTTCACTGCTAGTGTGCTTGGATGTGGAGAGCTTATACACCAGTCTCCCACAAGACGATACTCTCAGGGTACTAGCAAGCACCCTGCACAACTCGAATTGGCAATACAAAACCTCCAAATCCTTTGTTCTAGAATGTGCCACTCTAGCACTCAAAGAAAATTTCTTTGAATATGAAGGCAGAATTTACCTACAGAAGCACGGGACTTCCATGGGAAGCGTTTTCGCCCCTAGCGTGGCAGGCCTATATGTGTACGACTTCGAGTCCAAACACCTACTACACGACAATCAACCACGAGTTCCTCAAATCAAATTCTATAAGCGTTACATTGATGATATCTTTCTAATCTGGGAAGGAACAAGCGAATCCCTGCATACATTTTGTGACTGGCTCAACACATGCGACCCCAACCTTCGCTTCACTTACAAATCCCACAGACAACAGACCACATTTTTGGACTTAGACATTGAAGCAGCAGGGGGAGGTCTCAAGAGCAAAACACATTTTAAACCTACTGCTCGCAATTCTTTACTCCATTTCACCAGCTTCCATCCAAGACCACTTCGTGAAAATCTCCCTTACGGCCAATATCTTAGGCTACGCAGAAACTGTAGTGAAATCGAGGACTATAAGTCTCAAGCCATAGACCTGAGCAAAAACTGCAGCAACGTGGATATCCTAAAAGTATCACCAATAAAGCCAACAAGAGAGCCAGAAACCAAAACCGAGAAGCACTAATTGAAACCCAGACAAAAGACCCCACACCAGTGCCACTTACATGTGTGACAACTTACAATAGTGTGACCAATAAAGTCTCACAAATCATCCGGAAACACTGGAAAATCCTGAAGACAGGTAACCTTGAGTGGGCGCCACCACTCCTTTCCAACAAAAGAGCAAGAACAATCAAAGATGCCATAGTGTCTACTAGACCGACACAATCACAACGAGCAACTAATACAGTTCTCAATGCCTGGGGGCTCCCAAGCATCATGGGCCATTACCCATGTGGGAGTTGCAGTGCATGCCACATCACAGAGACTGTAAAAAACCTCACCCTGGAACCGGGAAATACATGGGAACTAAGAAAACACACTAACTGTAACACTGAACATGTCATTTACCGCATCGTCTGCCCTTGTAACCTCATGTACATCGGCATGACGAACCGCAAAATCAAAACCAGGATTTGCGAACATCGCAGCACCATACGGTGCAAGAAAAATACAACCAGAATGACTAATCACTTTCTAGAGGCAGGCCATACAACTAATGACATGCGTTGGGTAGTCATAGAAGCGCTGGACCCTAATCTACCCAACATCCAAAGCCGCCTACTTGAGAAAGAACAAAGATGGATATATCGCCTGTCCAGCCATATCATTGGCTTGAACGACAATATTCCCTGGAATAGCCTTAGAAGATCCTAGATGTAACGTCACCCACTTTTGATACAACACCTCGTTGATACAGTTATCATTACCTTGTAGAGAGATCTTAGATCCTCATTTCCCCTGGCACACCTACCCGATTAGAAACAGGACAGACCTGTAGAACCTCAGCCTTTCAACTATATCCCTGTATTCTCTGTCACCTTCCCCCCATACTGCTCGCACATTCCAACGAGCATCGTACCCTTACATGCCCTGAGTTTAGGGTCCTCCATTCTCTTTTAAGTACCTTAGAGTGCTCTACCCTTGCCACTCTGCTTCATTGTAGTGTCTTCACTTTAGCACTTTGCTCAGACATTTGTGCGCTCCCTGAGTAATATGTTGCTGACTGGGCATCTTCAGATACTTCTATAGCCTGAACGCACCCGCGATCAAGTGATCACTCTCCATATTACAGCTGTATTTCAGCCATGTCAGAGCCTCCATGCGAAAAAACGATCTCCTCCCATACTTCAGTTTCATTTCAGAATGCTCCACCATCGCTCCATCAGATAAGCAATGTTTATCATCACCTAGCTTCAGCGAGTTGCCACCGACTGCGCATGCGCAGCATCAGATACACTGAGAGCTAGTACGCACATGCAGAAAGAGTCACCATTCCAAAACCACGCATGCGCACACGCTTCAGCCATGCACAGCCCGACTCCAACATCCTCACTGGCACGTACTCCATGGCTCCAACTCCCTTATATACCGAGCCCTCACCGGCTCCCATTCTCATCCGGGATGCCGAGAGACCAGAATAGGTTGCCTGCAGGTTCGCTTCGATACCAAGTAAGGTTGCGTCAGAGGCCACACTCACATGCTCTCCGTGAGCATTGTCTTTTTTCCAACGTAGAGGTTTCTCTCAACTCAGAGGTTTCCTTTCCCTTTTCTTCTTCCCCCTCAAGATCCGTAGATAGGAGCAAACTCCTCCCGAGCCCCGATCAGCTAAACACTCTCAATCATAGTGTAAGCGTTGTTTTCTGTTATCTGTGTCCTTTTGTTGTATCTTGTTTTTAACCAATCAGCGCGCCTCGATCGACAGCACAATGCCGGCTTCTTTATGAGTGCGCTCACCTTTTCGAATCATTTGTTAACGTTGTGGCCTGGCCAGCACCTAGTCACGCAACAATTTGATATAACGCAGTGACCACGGCCCTATATTGCCACTAACTGCCGCACGGAAGCCTTAAAGCTTCATTCCAAAGCTATGTATGTGAAGCATGAGAGCTGCTGCACCAATGTTTGCATGCAGCACGTTCACCATACAGGCATGTCTTTCATTACAGCTACCATCACCAGGCAGGTCCTTTTGTAGGACCATAGCACCTAAGATTGCATTTTATGTTGCTTATGTGTCTGTCATAATCATGTATGCATGTATGTGTTTTTTATCCACAGGTTTTATACTATATACGTGTCCGTAAGTACGTTGACACACAGTCCACACACCTTAGCGCGTGTGTAGGTACTATTTTCTAAGCACTTTTTCACGTGGCAACCCTTCTTTTTTGCCACTCACGTTACTTGCACGGTCCTGACGAAAGCCCCTCTTACTTCTTTGTGCGGGCTGAAACATGTAGACCCAACACACAGTCAACTATAAGATAATTAACTCTTTCCTAGTTGCATCACTTATTTTAATGATATCCTGAGCCGCCATAAAATAAATATAAATGAGGCAAGGATTCTCAGAGATATTTTTAATTCACATCACACTTTTGCACTACACCAGCTCCGCTGTAATCAGGCGTCGTAGCACAACCAGGGGGCATTCGGCCACCTGGTTGGGACCCCAATGATGAAGCATGACACCAACCAGGTTGGTGTGTGAGGGGTCTTTTTACCAACCTAGTGGGTTCTAACACTGCCTCCCAGTGATGGTGCCTCACATAGACAGGGTTCGTCCATAGTTGTTTAAAACTTATTATACAGGGGATCCGGATGCACCCTCTTTCTCCCTTGCTCTCCCTTGTTTTTGATCTTTACAAGAGACCCATCTCACAGAGGCTGAGGCGTTAAAATTGAAAAAAGGCTGGGTGGGTTCAGTTTTATTCTCTCCTACTTCCAATAAAAAAATGGTGTTATAATGTTATGTCACAAGAAGTTGAATTGTAAAGTTATATCACAAGAAATTGATACAGAAGGAAGATGGTTGTTAGCTAAATTGTTAATTAATAACATTTCTTTGACTGTTTTCAATGTTTATGGCCCTACTAATCCTGATTGTTCCTTTTGGCCTCTGATTACACAGAAATGTGTTCAGTTTAGGGATGATCTCTTTATATTAGGAGGTGATTGCAATCAAGTTGTTGACCCCTTTCTTGACCGCCAATCTCAGGTACGCTTCACTCCTCACAAATCTCCTAAACATTTCCTCGACACTATCTCCCAAACACACCTCGTTGATTCTTGGAGACTTTCCCACCCTGATACTCTTGACTTTTCTTTTTTCTCTCCTCCTCACAACTCCCTCTCCCGTTTAGATTATATTTTTCTCTTTCAATCTTTATCTCAAAATTTGTTATCCTCTTCTATTGAACCTGTCGTCATCTCTGACCATGCCCCAATTGTAACTGACCTTGACTTGCTCCCTCCACATCCCAGGTCCTCCCGTTGGCGTTTTAATAATTCTCTTCTTCTTGACCCTTTTTTCTCTTCCTCTTTGAGCACTTTTGCTAATGAATATTTTGACCTAAACAGCGATCCTACTTCCTCCCCCCATATATTACGGGACTCCTTTAAAGCTACCGCAAGAGGTTTCATTATTGATTTTGTCTCAAAAAAGAAGAAACGCTTCCTTCAACAACATAAAGCTACCCTGGCACATATTAAGGCCTTAGAACACAAGTTCTATACTTCGTCGACGGACTCGGTCTTACCAGCTCTGTTACGTGCCAAATTAGCATTTAATAAAACTACGATGGACAATGAGTCTTCCATACTTCTCCGGAGTAGTGCTCGCTACTACGGAGGTCGAAATAAAGTAGGTAAACTTTTAGCGAACTACCTCAAAACCCGTAAAGACCGTACTTTGATTGATTCTATTTATTCTTCAGATGGCCCTCTCATTCACAAAGATCAGGACATTCTCAATTAATTTAAACTTTTTTACAAAGACCTTTACACCCCAGAATCTCCTCCTTCCAGCCCCCTTATCCAATCTTATCTTAATAAACTCCCAACCCCTTCTAATTCTCACCTTAATCTTTCTGATCTCGAAACAGACCTATCCCTTAATGAATTATCCACTGCTTTAAACACTTTAAAGAAAAGGAAAACTCCCGGCCCAGATGGTTTTTCAGTTGAATTTTATTTGCATTTTTCTAACTTATTACTCCCTAAACTCTTAAATCTTTTCCATTCATTTTTTCTCTCCGGTAAAACAGAGGGTACTTTTCAGGAAGCCACAATTTGCCTCATACATAAAGAAGGCCGAGATTCTATGTTTTGTAAAAACTACCACCCGATTTCCCTGGTCAATGTCGACTACAAGCTATTTGCCAAAACGCTTGCTTTACGTTTAGACCTCCTTATGCCTCATTTGGTTGGTAAGGAGCAGTGTGGCTTTGTCAAGGGTAGATTGACTTCAGATAATTCTAATCTCTTTCTTAACATTTTAAACGTAATCCCTTCCCTTTCCACATCCTTGGCGGCCATCTCTGTCGATGCTGAAAAAGCATTTGATTGAGTTGATTGGTCCTTTTTATTCGCATCTTTGAAGTGGCATGGTTTTGGTCCCAAATTGATCTCACTTATTTCTTTATTATACTCTGCCCCCAAAGCCTCGGTTCTAGTCAATGGCTGTGTCTCATCCTACTTTCCTCTTCAGCGCGGAGTCCGTCAAGGCTGCCCTCTTTCTCCTCTCCTCTTCATCTTAGCCCTTGAACCCTTCTTATCCTCAATCTGCAATAATGATTCTATATCTGGTTTTTCTTATGGTGACCAACACTTAAAACTCTCTGCTTATGCTGATGACATCCTACTTTTTATTTCTGCTCCCGAAATCTCTATTCCCCCTTTATTACATGAATTCACTTCCTTCTCCCTTGTATCTGGTTATAAAATCAATTCAGATAAAACAGAAATTCTCCCTCTCACTAAATTTTGTCTTCCCCATTCATTTTCTTCCACTGGTTTTGCCTGGAGTGCTTCTAAAATCAAATACTTAGGTATGTGGTTCTCCAACTCCATCGCCTCTTCCATTAAATTAAATATGACTGCGATCCTGTCTCGGATTGACAATTTACTTTCCTCCTGGAACCCTCTCTTCCTTTCGTGGTGGGGTCGATTAGATTCAATCAAGATGATGATTACCACTATTTTGATTTATGCTCTTTCCCTGCTTCCCGTCCATATTCCTGCTTGTTATTTTAAACGAATTGATTCTTGCCTCTCTAAATTTCTTTGGAAGAACAAAAAAGCTAGGATTTCTTTATCTTTTCTTCGTAAGACAAAATCCAATGGGGGTGTGAACTTCCCTGATTTTCGCCTATATCATAACTCATTCTGCCTTCGTCAGGCCTCGAAATGGCTCCTTTCTGAGCCTTCCCCTTCCACTCCCCTTTGGCTTTCCATTGAACGAGTCTTATTATTACCCTTCTCTTTAAAGGAAGTTCTAGCCTTTTCTGCCAAAACCCCTCATTCCTCTCTTCCCTTGTTTAAACACACGTGTTCCTTATTGAAACCTTTGACGCAACCAAAATCTATTTCTAGAGAATCCTTTTTAGATTCTCCAATTTGGCATAATTCCCTTATTACTATCAATAATAGAACAATCTTTTGGAAATCTTGGAGATTAAGGGGTATAGTTTGGGTTAAAAATCTTTTTGATGGCTTGTCTCCTTGTTCCTTTCCCCAATTTCAAACCTCATTTCATTGTCTCCGATCCTTCCTACAGAAATTCACTATTCTAATGGCGGTCATTCTTGATACTTACTACTCTCTTCCCTCTTCCCCTCTTCCCTCTGTTCAAAATTCCCTTCTCAAGATTCTTCTCTCTCTACCCAAAGCTTCTCTCATCTATAAATACTTCTCAGCTCCTAATCCAGAGCGCACTAAAACTAAATTGGAACTTTCATGGGAATCTGACCTGGGATGTGAATGGACCATCATCTTCTGGGACAAACTTTGGTCCCGTTCTCTCAAAATCTCTCGTTCTGCTTCTCTCACCCAATCTATGATTTTCCTCTACCATAGACTTTATCTTACCCCTAACTCTATAGCTAGATTTTCCCATTCTACTGATACCAACTGTTGGACCTGTGGCTCTTCTAATGCTGATCTTCTACACCTTCTCTTCCTTTGCCCTTCGGTTTCTAACTTTTGGGAGAAAATCTGGTCCTATATTTCTCGCCTGTTTAATATTTCCATTCCCTATTCCATTCCTCTTCTTTTCTCTGGGAGTCTGTCTGATTCCTTAGATCTTTCCTCCCACACCCATGGCCTCTTTGACCTTATGCTTGCCTTAGCTTTTCAACACATCACTCTCAACTGGAAAACGCTTACAAAACTTTCTATCCAACACTGGTGGAATAGTCTTTGCCATTTTCATCGACTTGATATTGATTTTGCCTTCTCCTGCAGGCCAATGGTTAATAGAGATCTCTTTTGGTTGCCTCTTACTACTTATTTAGACAAACTAGCATTAACAAATAACTCTCGTTTAAATTCTGAAAATTTTAAACCTCCTTGAGTGTTCATCTTCTCTGTTCCTTGCTTTTTACCTTTGTTGGCTTATTGTATTTATTAAATATTTTAGGATTATATTCACATTCCTTTGTAAATATGCATTATCGTATTCTATCAATTTATAAGAGTTTCCCCTTCCCTCCCCCTTTTCTCCCCTCCCTTCCCCCCTTCCTCCCCTTATTCCTTATAAAATTTAAACAGCTTTCTCTCTTGTTCCTGTACTAGCCATTTTTTTCGTTATGTTTCTATTTTAATATGCCTTACTCTGTATTGCTGGTCTTCTGCATCTCTTGTTCTTATTCAAATAAAGCTTTTAAACATAAATAAAATGGCTCAATATGATATTATAATACTGCTTGCTGATTCACAAATATCAAGGATATTCTGCTACTCTTATTATAAGTTTTTTTTAATGCTAATACACTTACATTATTATTGAGAAGATATCTGTCAATTTTTGACAGAGTAACCATGCAAAAACTGTATAAATCATACCCAAAGGATCAGATTTTTTTTCTAACCCTGCACACCTTTGCCCTGTTAACCTGGGGTAAACATGGCTATACTGCGTTATTCCTAATTGACATTTTTAACTTGCTGATAAGTTCCTAGTATATGGTTTTGAAAATGCACCCAGGGCCTGGAAGTTAAAAGTCACTTATGGACTGAAGCACCAATTGTGCCATTGTTAAAAACGTATTAAAATCTGCGTTGTTGTGGCCGACACCCTCCTCAAAGAACATTAAGGAATCTCGTCATGGTGAATCTGCAAAGTAATTAAATTATAGTGAGCTCAACCACTTGGTAGGTATGGCACTGAGCATACAGGCTTAACGTAAGACAATGTGTAAACGATTTATGCGGTACCAAAACAGTATTAAAGTCAAGACTAATCCATGAAATTCCAAAAACAATTCATAAAAATAGAGTATAGTTTAAATAAAACAAATTGAGCAAAACAGCAAAAATCAAACAAATAGATCTGGAGATATGATTTTCTAAATTTGATATAAGTACAGCTCCACAAAGTTCAAAGCGCCAATTAGGCAGAGACCTAGGCGCAATTTCAACTTGACTGTGATGGAGCTCTGATTAGGTATAGCAAGTAAATTAGTACCACTGAATCCTTGAACTTTTTGAGGTTTTGCAGAAAATGTTTCTAAGTCCAAATTCAGAAAGCGATTTTGTTGTTTATTTTTGAGCTACAAGGACCTGTGAGAGGGACAAATCTGTAAATCAATTTGATGCTGTGGATCTGCTAGTCTGATTTTTGTTGTGGCAGGGCACCCTACAGCTCTGGAGCTCTAGAGGATTTTTTACTACAGATTTTCCAAATCTCAACGCAGAAATGGACCTTGTTTTTTTTAAGAAAAATGCTGATATTTTTCAAAGTCCCTTTCTGTATTAGGGCTTAGAATTTTAAAAATATTTTTACTTCTAGACTTTCACAGGGACAAATCCACTTGGTATATCAAACCAGAGCCCCATTGCAGTCAGCCTCAAATCATGCGTAGGTCGAATCTACCACTTCCATAGACTACCAATTCACCCTATCTCCACTCTGGCACTCTTGTTCTTTCACTCAGCTCTTGTTCCCAATGGCAATCTATTAACACAACTTTCCAACATGATGTCCTTCACTACTAAGGGGTCGATTCCGATCTCGGCCGGTAGGGCACCTAACAGTATTCGTCCAGAAAAAATACAAGCCGCATGCGTGTTTCCCGACCGATTCGTATACTCGTCCGGACAAACAAGTACGATGCGTCTAACAACCCAGTTTCCGAGCGAGCCGTACTCACCCAATCCAGCTCCTGTTCCCCGCCCGAGCCGGATCCGTGAACGCCGAATCGAGCCCCACGGAAGCAAATACACAGCACCTTCCGGCCGGACTAGTACGATGCGCAATCCGTACGCGCCGAACCCGTCGCTACGTCCGGCACGTTTGAGCATCCGGGCGAGCCGTACATAAGCTCCGTTTCGAGCCACAAGACGATCCACGGCTACGAGACGAACAAGCCAGCGACGAGTACGAGTCGAAGACACGAGAAACCCGAACGAGACGATGCAAGCATGAATCCCATCGCGCAGGTCCTACCTATACTCTACATCTATTACCGGGACCGGCACGGACGCGTACGGCGCAGACGGTAAGTCAAACACCAACAATACAAACAAACTACACGTACACGAAATATGTCACACACACATAGGGATGCACAAATAACGTACACTAGCAACAGCAGAACCATAGGGGTGGGATGGCCAACACCAATGCCATACACACCCATAGGGGGATGGATGCCTACCACCAACACCACCCTACCACCACCCCTACTCATGGGTGCCTGGATGCCTGTCACTACTACCATCCCAACTCATGGGGGGATGGATGCCTACCACTACCAACATCACTACTCAGGGGGGCTGGATGCCTACCACTACCACCACCCCTACTCAGGGGGCCTGGATGCCTGTCACTACTACCATCCCCACTCATGGGGGTATGGATGCCTACCACTACCACCACCCCCACTCAGGGGGGCTAGATGCCTGCCACCACCACCACCCCTACTCAGGGGGCTGGATGCCTGTCACTACTACCATCACCACTCATGGGGGATGGATGCCTACCACTACCAGCACCACTACTCATGGGTGCCTGGATGCCTGTCACTACTAACATCCCCACTCATGGGGGATGGATGCCTACCACTACCACCACCACTACTCAGGGGGGGCTGGATGCCTACCACTACCAGCACCACTACTCATGGGTGCCTGGATGCCTGTCACTACTACCATCCCCACTCATGGGGGGATGGATGCCTACCACTACCAGCACCACTACTCATGGGTGCCTGGATGCCTGTCACTACTACCATCCCCACTCATGGGGGATGGATGCCTACCACTAACACCACCCCTACTCAGGGGGCTGGATGCCTGTCACTACTACCATCCCCACTCATGGGGGATGGATGCCTACCACTACCACCACCCCGCTCAGGGGGCTAGATGCCTGCCACCACCACCACCCCTACTCAGGGGGGGCTGGATGCCTGTCACTACTACCATCCCCACTCATGGGGGGATGGATGCCTACCACTACCACCACCACTACACAATTAGTGCCTGGATGCCTGTCACTACTACCATCCCCACTCATGGGGGGATGGATGCCTACCACTACCACCACCCCCACTCAGGGGGGGCTAGATGCCTGCCACCACCACCACCACTACTCATGGGGGCCTGGATGCCTGTCACTACTACCATCCCCACTCATGGGGGGATGGATGCCTACCACTAACACCACCCCTACTCATAGGACGGGTAATGCATGACACAACTAGCATACTCCCACATAAGGAATGACAGAAAATTACATCCCCCCAACACCATGACAAGTGTGTGTAGTCTGTGTCAAATGCCTACAACACTGAACTTGACATTGAACATACAATGTGACCCCGTAGCACATGTGTCACACATAAATGTGTGTGGCCTCCACAATGCAAGCAGACCATGGCCACTGTGGCAATGGGCTCGAACACCCCATCACCACAGTGACCAAAAGGTAAGTGTGCTATCCATAGCTGATGCACATTTTGAACAGTGTGGCAATGGGACCTAAAGCCCCATCACCACAGTGACCAAAAGGGAAGTGTGGTATCCATAGCTGATGCACATTTTGAACAGTGTGGCAATGTGGCCTAAAGCCCCATCACCACAGTGACCAAAAGGGAAGTGTGGTGTCCATAGCTGATGCACATTTTGAACAGTGTGGCAATGGGGCCTAAAGCCCCATCACCACAGTGACCAAAAGGGAAGTGTGGTGTCCATAGCTGATGCACATTTTGAACAGTGTGGCAATGGGGCCTAAAGCCCCATCACCACAGTGACCAAAAGGGAAGTGTGGTGTCCATAGCTGATGCACAATTTGAACAGTGTGGCAATGGGGCCTAACGCCCCATCACCACAGTGACGAAAAGGGAAGTGTAGTCATGGTAAAAGCTGCCAAAGCCAAACTGCATGGATGAATCCTGGTCATACAACAACAAACACATCAGTGGCATAGTAGTGCTTGTGTCCCATAGCAACATAGATTGGTCGAGGCAAACAGTTCAGTGTCACTCAAACATCGTTTTGGCCATGTGCATACAAACATCACCCATGGGGGCCCACATTGTCAACATTCACAAATAACACAATGACAGAAGTGACCATCATAATGCTGACCCACATATCTGCACCAATGGACACTCAAATGTAGATATCCTGTGGAGACTGTAGATGTCAGGTGAACAAATACCATACCATGGCATCAATGGGACATACAAACCATGATTATTGTGCTGACTGATGACCTAGGAGTCCCAGGGACAGCAGGGGAAAGCCACCAAACAACATACAGCCAATGGCACACTCAAGATATGCCAATGCAGTGGTGCAAAGGCACAAACACAAACAGGCAGACTCACAATGCATATCAAACACAACAGGTGATGGGGGGGTGTGCCAGTGTCCCCAGGCAACCACACAGGAGGCCTGAATTCCAACCACACAGATGTGTATACAGTGCCATACAAAAGTTACTCATGGATCGGATACCCCTATGTGGGCAATCAGGCATTGTTATATGAGAGGGAGCACAAATTACACATGTCACACAAGCTTGTAGGAACAGCAACTAACACAGCAAGAGACAGACCCACCACAGCACTACCCCCAGGGACCCCACATTGTGCTGACACTAGCCTGCATGATAATCCCACTGTGATGACAAAGGTAGATGTTGTTCACACTGTGAACCACAGCAATGTGTCCTGAGCAACAAACTACCATCACACCTACACACGCTCCAATCAATCAGCACGGCCTGCCAGCCAAGGCCAATATGGAGGTAGGGGTCTAGCCATGCAACAACTCACTTTTGCACACACTCAACACCACACACCCTGATCTCCACCAATGTGCAGCAGTGAAGCTCACATGGACTGGTAACATTGGACATGCACCCATGACAATACCAGGGGTGGTGGTGGGAACTAAGGTGCAGAAACCCATCACACATGGCCAGTCAACAAGACTCGTGAATGTCTGACACACAGCACAGTATGCCGTACATGGGCATGATGTGAAATCCACCACAATCAATGGGATCCTGGCCATAGTCACACACCAACGAAGAAGCCAAGGTGACACACGAAGAACACACGTACACAACTTCCAACATTGCAGCTCTGACCCTGAGGAGTGGCAGCAGTCACACACACAACGTGTCACAATCACTGAAAGCTAACACAAACTGAAAATCACATGACTTGTGTAAACAACAAGTGCCAAGGGAATCCTGAATGTGTCCCATCTGCGCTTGCCCACATCCCCAGCCCTGACAACAAAGACAACCTGGAATGACAACCTCATGAACATTAGTTTGCCATGCACCCACATCACGGAGAAACCAGGTCCAAGATGCTGGATGAACACAGAACAACTCAGCAAGCATCACAAACAGGAACATCCCTAGGGACACAGCCTGTGTAGGAAAAGGGAAGGGAACACGCACAGACATGCTTACACAACACACAACACAGGCCCACGCAATGTCACGGGATTACACACTGCCATGAGGGCACTCCACTCCTGTGGAAGGTCCGCTGTGCCAAACCTTGTCTGTGCACGACCCAAACATGTCAGCAGAACACTCCGTCAGTGAGTCAACAACCACAACACACAGAAGCCTCTGCTCACATCAGCCTGGGTACGGGAGTGTCACGTCAGTCATCTGCATACACACAAAACACGTGTCAAGCAAGTTGCACTGTATACACAGATGTGTCTTTCGACATTGATGTGCAAAACTGCATGTCCAGTGGAGCTGGGCACACAGTCAGGGAAATCGGAACATTGAACAGTGGTAAGCCCACCAGATGTGCATCAGTGTAAGACAAAGATGTTCATTTACAAATGCAAAATGTACATCCCTGTGTCAAATGCTGAACATTACACCATCAGACTGCAGCAAAGGATGCCATAGATCCAGACTACAACAGGACACATATCCCATGGACCACATGGAGTCCATCACAGCAACACTTCATTTTCCTGATATGAACACTATTACAACTGCAAATGCAGGATGCTACTCATCCACATCATGTACATCAAAAGAAAAGCCACAATTAAACAAAAAGAGGCTTTATTCAGCAAATGGCAAGGAAAACTCTGAAGTCCCAAAGAAACTAAGGCCAATGGCCAGTCCAAAATCACAGTCCCAACAGGGTGATAAGTGACAACTGGTCACCCATTGCTTGCCTGCACTTGTACGGACAGGGGACATCCCCCTTGGAGGGGCATACAAGGGGCAGGCCAGGCACCGCAGGGACAGGTTCAGGGGATGGCAGAAAGAGGCAGTGAAGGGGTGGTGGGTGCAGGAGTGTCACCGGCAACTGCATTGGAGGTGTCTGACTCAGGGGGGGCCGGCACCACTGTGGTACACAAGTCAGTTGGTGTGGGTGCTGCAACCACTGCAGTGGGCTGGTCTGATGTAGTGGACTGTGTCCCCACTGCAGTGCCCGAGTCAGACAGGGTGGTTGTGGACTCCACTGCAGTGCATGACTCCAAGGGAGTGGAAGGGGGGGCAGATGAGGTGGGCAGGACAGAGGGGGGACCCGGTCTCCACACCAGTGGCACTAACAGGCAGAGCGTCTGGGTTGGGGGTGGAAGAGCAAGTGGCAGGGGGAGGGCCTAAGCAGTCTGGGGATGCGGTATCGGTGTGTGGGGGAACCTGGGGCAGGGTGTGGCGGGGGAACCTGTGGAGTGGTGGCCTGGGGGATGGAGGAGAGAGACTGGGTGGTGGAGCTGCGTGGTGGTGGTGGTGGGGTCTTGCTCTTCCTGGTCCGGGGGACTTCCGAATGTGGTCCTGTGTCTGCCTGCGCCTGGGGGAGGGTGTCCGGGGGCGAGGGGCACTCCCCTCTGTGTGGGTGGACTTCCTCTTCCCCCGGTATGCTGGATCTGCAGGTTTGGAGGGGTAGAGGCCGAGGTCACACAGGAAGATCTGATGTGTAGGTGGGGTAGCAGGTGAGGCAAGGGAAGGGGTCTTGGAGGGAGAGGATTTGGAGGACTGCGGAGTGACTGTGGATGCCTGTGTGTGTGTCTGTTCCCCATCCCCTGCGTGTGTGGTATCAGTCCCCTGAGGATGCTTGTGTGCACGTCTTGCCTTTCTCTTGGGTGTGTCTGTGCTGCTCGTGTCTGTGTGCTTGGGTGATTGTGCAGGTGTGCATGTGCTTTGGACAGGTAGGGTGCCAGGAAGTGTGGATGGGGCAGAGGTGGGAGGGGTGAGGGACTGTTGGAGGAGGGACTCTGCTGCCGTCAGGGAGGAGTCCATGGACTTATTGCTCCTCTGTAGGGCAGACATACCCGTTGAGATGCCCTCCATGAACGACACCAGCTGTGTCAACAGAGTGGTGTGTGCATGGAGGACACTCAGCATTGCTGTCTGCCCTACATGGAGCTGTCGAAGGAGGTACACAGACTCCTCACTCAGGGCAGCAGGGGACACAGGGGCAGGGGGTGCGGTGCCTGGCACGAAGGAGACACGCTCCCGAGCACGGGAGCCTCCACGGACCTCAGGAATGGGAGCCAATGTGAGGGCGGTGGTGGTGGTGGCGGGGCCAGACAGACTAGCTGGCCTTTGGTGGCTGCTGAGACCCGCCTCCACAAGGGAGTCATCCTCCGAGCTGCTGTGGTCCTCAGCTGAGGTGGATGGTGCTGAGGACTCCTCGGTGTGGCTCCCTCGCCCTCCGTGCCACTGGGTCCCTCTAACCACTCGCTGGACGCTGACCCAGTCTGGCTCCGCTGCTCCTCCTGGTCCGTGGAGCTGTCCCCTCCTGTGGCCGTGGATGTATCTGCAAACAATTAGGGAAACAGACAAACATCAGTCACCTGCACTGACCGCACACACCACAGTAAGTACAGCACATCACAGAGCAAGCCCTGGCATCCTTAGTTGAACATTGCCTAAAGTCCTCACACAGATTCGGGAAGCCAATTGTCAGTCTGATGGTCAACCATGGGACTCACACCCCTCCTGCCCTTGCACCCATCTGTCTGGTGCCTGTCTGATGGTAAGACCCCAGTGTGGACACATGCACCACCTACACAGTTGTTGGACATTGCAGGGAACACGGTGAAGTATGTGAACATGCACACATCACATCTCTTGCCACTGAGTCAGTGCAGGTGTCCGGATAAAGGGATGTACAGAGTCTAAATAGAAATGCATGTGATGCATACCAGCACCAGACACCATGATGCACCCATGTCCGGATAGTCAATGCCACAATGGGGTGCATGTTGCACATGTCACTCCCCTGCAGGATCAGTCTCAGGAAGTTTAATGCCATGGCACAGGAATGCGTGCAAAGTCATACATTACTGTCTCCAGTCACATGGACATGGCAGCCAGCCAACAACAGTCTGCACTGTGTCACAATCCGAGGGCATGGGGAATGCAAGTTATGTGACTGACAAGTGCACATGTCCATCCCCCAAAAACCACATCATCTGTACTACTATTTGTCCACGTCATACCAACTGGACATATGGGGGACATGAAACACAACTCTCTGAACATGAGCACCTCACAGTGTGCTGTGAATGAAAAACAGCTGCCTGAAAGTCACAGTCGCAAACACCTGTGTGCACAGTCAAGTGGTCACAGAAGTATCATCTATCATGGTCACATCTCCGATGGCATGCTGAGCCCTAACCGATAAACATACCAGTAGTCCTGACAACGAAGACACAGCACAATGAGATAGAGGCAGACACCTGAGGGTACATTTCACTGATCACAACATGCCAGATGATACACGGGAGTGGGAGTACAGAGTGTATTGTATGCCCTGGAGTAGGCATGACTGTCCAGCTCCACCTGTAAGAGGGATGAGTCCTGGACAGTAGGCAGGTGGCTAAGCATGTGTGACACACTTGATACACATACTCCTGAGGCCCAAACATTGTTCCCACCAGCAGCATGGGTGTGTGCCAAATTCCACAGGGACATGTGGTGATTCAGATCAGCAAGTGGACCACATATCAAAGTTACACCCAGATTACATGTCAGAACTTAGGCATTGTGTAAGCAATTGACCCACCCATGAGTCGCACAACATAGTCATGGGAACAAATGCTGTCCCCCACCTTGAGCAAAGCTAAATGCAATGACACAGTCCCCAAATGACACAATTTCCTGACTATAAGGGCCACACATATGCGTATCAGAGGAGAAGTGGGCATGTCACAAATGAGGGACATGGGTCCTGGACCACATGACTGATGTACTGTGGAAGTTTAACCAGGCCAGAGGAGGGCACATAGCATGTCAGACAAAGTGCACCGTGCAGTCATGGACTCACCCCCTCCTTGCTGCTGTCTGCCCTTCAGCTGCCCATCCAGGTCAGGGAAGACCACCGCCAAGATCCAGAGCATGTGGGGGGTCAGGGTCCGGTGTCCGCCCCTCCTGCGAGGAGGCGACAGCTTCAGCTGGACCCTTGCGATCCTCCGGGTCCAGCCCCGAAGGTCCTGCCACCTCTTCTGGCAGTTGCGGATCCTGCGCCTGTAGACCCCCACGGATCTTACTTCCCGGGCGATGGTCAGCCAGATTTCCTGCTTCTGGTGGGCATCAACCTGTGAGGATGACAAAGTGAAAAGGCCATTACTACACATGCAACATATACGTGCATCACACAGTTGGATATACATGTCTCAATCACAGGGGCATATGATGTACACAGGCAGTGCAACAATGGCTATGAACAGTTTGCCAGCAGTCACTACATGGTATCATTGCATGGGAAGTAAACCTAGTTGGAATGCACTGTTACTGCACTGTACCAGTTCAGTGCATGTAACTACACACTTTGGGGTGTGACAACTACTCAGTGAGCATGCTAGCCAGTGGTGTGCACACTGTAAGTCCTGCTAGTCAGACAACATGCACAATTAGTAAGGCAGTGGACAGCACACTCACCTGCTCCCCTGGTTTCCCATACAGCTTGCTGTACTGTGGAAGGAGGCTGTCCAGCAGGGCCTGGTTCTCCTCAAGGCTGAAGGCTGGGGCTCTCTCCACAGTACGTGCCATTGCAGTAGCCAGAGGATGCAGAAACAGCAGCAGTGTTGGTGGCAGATGTCGTCCTGGAGCATGTAGTGCAGGCAAGTGAGCTCTCAGGGGAACAGCCAGCATTATATGTGTGCTGCAGAGGCAGATACTGTCCCATGTGTCCAAAGTGATAGGTCCAAGTCATTTGCATCTTTTGAATCTGACCAATCCATGGAATAGCAGCACTAATACACGCCCACAGCATCCTTCAAATCTTCAACTTCATGACACCCATGATTTTGCAACATTGTTGTGGCTGGCCAACTGAATTCACTGCATCAGACTCGTTGGAGCTTCGAAAACGCGTCCGTTGCCATGACAGGCCCCAGCCAATGCATGCACACCAATCGGTCCATTGCTGTACAACGCGTATTTCGGGATACAACGCGTACCCGCTCACAACACATGCAATGGGCCGGCCAGGCAGACCGATCGGTCCATTGCTGTACAACGTGTACCCGCTCACAACACATGCAATTGGCCGGCCGGGCACACCGATCGGTCCATTGCTGTACAACGGGTATTTCGGGATACAACGCGTACCCGCTCACAACACATGCAATGGGCCGGCCGGGCACACTGATCGGTCCATTGCTGTACAACGCGTATTTCGGGATACAACACATGCAATGGGCCGGCCGGGCACACCAATCGGTCCATTGCTGTACAACGCGTACCCGCTCACAACACATGCAATGGGCCGGCCGGGCACACCGATCGGTCCATTGCTGTACAACGCGTATTTCAGGATACAACGCGTACCCGCTCACAACACATGCAATGGGCCGGCCGGGCACACCGATCGGTCCATTGCTGTACAACACGTATTACGGGATACAACGCGTACCCGCTCACAACACATGCAATGGGCCGGCCGGGCAGACCGATCGGACCATTGCTGTACAACGCGTACCCGCTCACAACACATGCAATGGGCCGGCCGGGCACACCGATCGGTCCATTGCTGTACAACGCGTATTTCGGGATACAACGCGTACCCGCTCACAACACATGCAATGGGCCGACCGGGCACACCGATCGGTCCATTGCTGTACAACGCGTACCCGCTCACAACACATGCAATGGGCCGGCCCGGCACACCGATCGGTCCATTGCTGTACAACGCGTATTTCGGGATACAACACATGCAATGGGCCGGCCGGGCAGACCGATCGGTCCATTGCTGTACAATGCGTCCCTGTACAGGTCAGTCGCATATGTCACCATGCTTGTCACTGGTGAACGTATGCCAGCCACATATACCTGCCAGAGACCCAGGGGCACACCTACAACACCACACCCAGTCCACACTGTTTCCTAAGGCATGTAAGGCTGCATTTCCTTCTCTGTGTATGAGGGTTAACATGTGTTTTCTGTGGTGGCACTTGTGGGCAGCCACACCCAGGCTGTGCATGTGTTCATGGGGACAGGGTCCTTTGTGTGTTGTGCACATGACCACTGTGATGTGCAACAGTTCATTTTGGAGCATGTGGCATGGTTACTTTTCCAGGTTATCTATGTGTATGACATGTCACATACCCCCAGAGTCCCATGTGGGAAGGCATGTACGTCACAGGATGACCCATTGCCACAATAGTGATGTCCCTCCACAGTCTGTGTGCATGTTGTGTTTCCGATGTCTCTGATTCCATGTGCACGATGGGAGACAGTCTCCACATCAACGTTGTTTGTGCATGGACTTTGATGTTGTGCGTCACTGGTGTCCATGTCTGTCCTGCGGATGCGACAGGGACACTACCTGTGGGAGTCATGTTTCATTTTCTGACGTGTACATGATACGCCATGTCATGCCAGTGTCCATGTGGCAAGACAGGGTCACTGGGAATCTACCTGTCAATGAGCTGTGATGCCTGTGGCGCATCTGTCCAGACATGTCACTGTGGTGTGTGTGTGGAACGTGACAGCAGGAAATGGGTACTGTGACACAGCCTAATGGTTTCCCATAGCACAACCTGGTACCGGTTGTGCACACATGTTGTACTGAGAAGTTAGATGATGGCCATGTAGGTGGGAGTTATGTCCGACAGAACGGCACACACATCAAGTACTTGTGTCACGTAATGATGTTTCATGTGAAATTGTGTATGGTGAATGGCACATATGTGGGGTGACTGACAATCTTTTTTCCTTCAACCTATGCACTGCAGGGCTCCAGCTGTCCATAGACCATTCCCTGACCTGGCAATGATGGTGGAACGTGACAGCATCCGACGGTACCGCTTCACCAGGCAGCTGATTGGGGATTTGGCAGTGCGCTTGGCACCACATTTCCAACCTGGCCGGACGTACCCTACGGCGCTGACCCCCAAGGTGAAGGTAATGGCAGCCCTACACTTCTTTGCCACCGGTACCTTTCAACACACTGTTGCGACTGCCGGTGGGATGTCACAGACTATGTTCAGCCGTGTGCTACGCGATGTTTTGGAGGCAATGTTGAGATGCCTGAACCAGTACATCTATTTCCCTACATGTCAACAACTCACTGACGTCAAGAGTGACTTCTATGCCCTGGGGAGGATGCCACATGTCATTGGCTCCATTGATGGGACACATGTGGCTTTGAAACCACCACAGGCACATGAGCAGGCATACCGGAACCGTAAACATTACCATTCGATCAATGCTCTGGTGGTATGTTTAGCAGATATGATCATCACACATGTGTGTGCCCATTTCCCTGGTTCAGCACACGATGCCTACGTGATGAGGAGTAGTCGCATCCCGAGGATAATGGCACAGATGCAGAACCAGCGTGCCTGGCTTGTCGGTGTGTACTGACTTTGTACCATTGTGTGTGTTCTGATCTGTAGTATTCCACCCACTTTTCCAAATCAGCGAATGTGCACTTGTCTGTCCGTAGGTGACTCCGGATACCCCAACATGCCGTGGTTTCTGACACCCCTCAGGAACCCTGTGACACCAGCCCAGATGCGCACATGGTCGGACCAGGAGAGTGATAGAGCGGACCTTTGGTCTCCTGAAGAGCCGCTTCCGCTGCCTGGACAAGACAGGAGGGGCCCTCCCATATGCCCCAGCAAAGGTGTGCAAGATTGTCATCGTCTGCTGCATGCTACACAACCTGGCAGTGCGGAAGGAGTTGCCTCTCATCCTGGATGACGATGACCAACGTCCGCCACCTGTGGAGGATCCTGGCCTGGACCACGATGCCAGTGATGATGATGATGATGATGGTGATGTCCGCACACAGCTCATCACCAACTTCTTTAGCTGAATGTGAGTATCCAGGGAGATGTAATGTGAATGACGTGAGTTTGCATGATATGTGTGGGTGGTGCTCTGGTGCTGTTTGAGTGTGGCCATGTGCTACTTGACTGGATGCGTGCAGCAATGTGTCCTTCTAGGTAGTCTGAACTCCACAACAGTTCTGACATGCTAACTTGGTTTTGTGTAGTTGTCTTGTGACATGTATTGGGCATGAGTATTGCAGTACTGTCCTGTTCTACACTGATTTTAACTGTGTGTCATGTCTGTCCTTCACAGGGTGCTTACTTTGTACTTTGGTCAACTTGGATCCCCCGACACCATGATTCAGCTTTCAGGGTGGCAGCAGCAGTTTCCCTACAAGTGATGTGCCACACACCCCTGGACTTCATATCTTCTGCACTTGTTGACTGTGTGGCCACTGCCACGTGGGTAAACCTTGCATTTGTAGTGGAAACAACATGTTGCTAATGTGTAATAAACCTGTGCTTCACTTTGGGATGTGCGTTGTCTGTGGTCACACATCTGACTGACATTTGCTTACTGCACCTGTGGGCTAGTTGACACAGACTCTGAATAGGTGTGGTGTCTGTGCATTCCACTGTTTTTCCTGGCAACATCACTGTGGGCGATGAGTCCGATGGCCCTGGTGTCTGTGTTGTGTAGCCCTAGTGGTGTGTCTCCCTCATATGTGTCACGTCACCATGACTCACACAACGGTGTTGTACTTGCTGTAGCAGTTAGCATACACAGTGTAATTTGGCAGAACATCATCACCATAACAGTATCCACATTTGAATAACAATAGTGGCAAGTATGGTGTACTAGTGATTTTATTTACAGAAATGTGTGTGTGTATAGTGCACAGGATGGTGGGTGCTGTTCAGTGGGATTGTGATCCAAAGTTCCCAGATGAGTTGGAAGTCTTGGTAGCAGAAATGTCCTGAGTGAAGTCCACAGTCATATGATACATTAGTCCAACTTGTACTCCCCATGTCATGTGGGAAAGTACTGTTGCATTCGACAGGGTGAAACGTTTGCACACAAAGGATAATTTCCGGAACAGGTGTTGGCTTCCTGGGGGATGTACGTGGCCATCAACCTCTCAGTTTTCCTTCCTCGGACGACCCCTCTTCTTTGGGGGGGGGACCCTCACGTGCAGGCTGCTGCGGTGCAGGGGAGTTTCCGCCAGAGTCCTCCTCCCTCCCTGTGGCGGTGTCAGTTGTTGCAGCACCAGATGTTGTGGGCACACAGGGAGGTGTGGCCATGTTGGTGCTAATCTGGCGGAGGCATGTCAATATGTCCCTATGCACCGCTGTGAGTTCTTGCAATGTGTCCCACTTGGACTCCATGCGAGACATGTGTGTCTCCACACGGGACATGTGGGAGTCCAAGCGGGCATGATGGGCAGCCTGCTGCTGTTGTATGTCCTTGAGGATCCCCACTACCTGTCTGACCTCTCCGGTGCTATCCTGGTACGCATCAGCGATGCGTGCCAGTTGTGGGTCATCATGCAGTCCAGACCCCTCTGTAAGCAGCGACCTATGTCTACCACCCCTCCCACCACCCCTGGCGACACGTGCAGGACCTGCGGTGGCACGCACAGGTGACCCGAGGCCCACTTGGAGGTTGTTAGTGGTGTTGTCATCCGTTGCTCCACGGTGGGCCTGGGGCCCTGTGCTGTTGTCAGTGGTGGTCCTTGGTCTGTACGTGTTGGTGGGGTGGTCTGTATGTTGGCAGTTGTTGGAGGGGTGGGTGCAGGGGGTGCAGATGTTGGTCCAGCTGGTGCTGCATGATGACTCACACCGGAGGGGCCAGGTAGGTCTTCACCATCCGAGGAGGGCAGAGGCTGTTCCACACCAGTGAGTACTGTGTCCCCCGGAGCCTGGGATAGGGACTCCTCCTCGCCTGCTGCTGTGTCCCCATCATCGTCACCTGTATTTGGAAGAGACACACATTGTATGTAATGTTTCTACAGGCATCAATGGTTCACACACCTGACAGTTGTGACTGTACCTCTGGATGCGGGCATGTACATTGCATTGTCCTAAGTTGTCACAGTAAGAGGTTGATATTGGTGTAGCACATTGTCATGCATACCTGGGGCATTTCAATATGAATGTTGAGGTGTGTGCATGGCCAGCATTGGTTGTATTTGGTGGACGTCCGGCCATCCTTCTCCACCTGGCCCAGTTATCCCACCATGAAGCATGCCACCCTTGCAGTGGGTTCAGGTTGACTCTCAGGATGTCATTCAGTGGTGTTGTTCTGTTTGTTGGTGCACAGTTCCCAGCAGGGCCTTGTGCTCCCCACAGCAGTAGCCAGTGTCAGCCATCTTGTCAGTCCTTATCCACTCCCTGTGATGTGAGCATGGTTCAGAGTGGTGTTGATGGGCCAATTGTGAGGGTGAGCAGTATCTGTGACTACAACTCCCATCATGCTATTGGCTACACTGACTTCACCAGCATACACAGAATTCCTTCCTTTAAGTGACCTTCCCTGTGAGGTGGTGTTCTAGTGGTGGCAAAATATCAGGCAGTGTTTGTTGGTTATATTTGTGCCACTGCCTTGCTCTATTTGTTGTTAGGTTTGTACATGTCATGACACAGTTACATATCACTATGAGATGGCATGTATTGTGTTTATCTAACTGACATACACATTTTGGGATGATTATCTTTTGGTTATGTGGAGTTTGTGTTGAGGGTGTGTGTGAGGTGAGCTGCTTGTAACTATGGTCAGTGTTGTGAGTCCTCCTTCCCACCCAGCCAGATGTCCCACCATGCAACGTGCTTGCATTGCAGAGAGTGCAAGTTGGCGTTCAGGATGTCAGGCAGTGGTGTTGTGCTGTTTGTTGGTGCACAGTTCCCAGCAGGGCCTTGTGCTCCCCACAGCAGTAGCCAGTGTCAGCCATCTTGTCAGTCCTTATCCACTCCCTGTGATGTGAGCATGGTTCAGAGTGGTGTTGATGGGCCAATTGTGAGGGTGAGCAGTATCTGTGACTCCAACTCCCATCATGCTATTGCCTACACCCCCCTTCCCAGCATGCCCGTACTTCCTTCCTTTGGACTCTGCTTCCCTGTGGGGTAGTGTGCCTGTGCTGACAGGAAGGCTGATAGTGTTGTTCTTGCGTTTGTTTGGCTACAAGTCCCAGGTGTGTCCCTGTGCTTCACACAGCATTACCCAGGGTGGTGGTTCTTTGGGGGATCTTCATTTGGTATGTGAGGCATTGCATTCTCCCAGGTGGGTTATGTGGAGTTTGTGTTGAGGGGTGTGTGAGGTGAGCTGCTTGTAACTATGATCAGTGCTGTGAGTCCTCCTTCCCACCCAGCCAGATATCCCACCATGCAACGTGCTTGCATTGCAGAGAGTGCAAGTTGGCTTTCAGGATGTCAGGCAGTGGTGTTGTGCTGTTTGTTGGTGCACAGTTCCCAGCAGGGCCTTGTGCTCCCCACAGCAGTAGCCAGTGTCAGCCATCTTGTCAGTCCTTATCCACTCCCTGTGATGTGAGCATGGTTCAGAGTGGTGTTGATGGGCCAATTGTGAGGGTGAGCAGTATCTGTGACTCCAACTCCCATCATGCTATTGCCTACACCCCCCTTCCCAGCATGCCTGTACTTCCTTCCTTTGGACTCTGCTTCCCTGTGGGGTAGTGTGCCTGTGCTGACAGGAAGGCTGATAGTGTTGTTCTTGCGTTTGTTTGGCTACAAGTCCCAGGTGTGTCCCTGTGCTTCACACAGCATTACCCAGGGTGGTGGTTCTTTGTGGGATCTTCATTTGGTATGTGAGGCATTGCATTCTCCCAGGTGGGTTATGTGGAGTTTGTGTTGAGGGGGTGTGTGAGGTGAGCTGCTTGTAACTATGGTCAGTGCTGTGAGTCCTCCTTCCCACCCAGCCAGATATCCCACCATGCAACGTGCTTGCATTGCAGAGAGTGCAAGTTGGCTTTCAGGATGTCAGGCAGTGGTGTTGTGCTGTTTGTTGGTGCACAGTTCCCAGCAGGGCCTTGTGCTCCCCACAGCAGTAGCCAGTGTCAGCCATCTTGTCAGTCCTTATCCACTCTCTGTGATGTGAGCATGGTTCAGAGTGGTGTTGATGGGCCAATTGTGAGGGTGAGCAGTATCTGTGACTACAACTCCCATCATGCTATTGGCTACACTGACTTCACCAGCATACACAGAATTCCTTCCTTTAAGTGAGCTTCCCTGTGAGGTGGTGTTCTAGTGGTGGCAAAATATCAGGCAGTGTTTGTTGGTTATATTTGTGCCACTGCCTTGCTCTATTTGTTGTTAGGTTTGTACATGTCATGACACAGTTACATATCACTATGAGATGGCATTTATTGTGTTTATCTAACTGACATACACATTTTGGGATGATTATCTTTTGGTTGCTGTTGATTTGCTAGGGGTGGATGGTTTGACTGTCCCCTTGACAGTGATGTGTGTGTATTGTCACACAATATTGTGTATATTAGTTGTGTACTCACCAGGCTCTGGGATGTCTGTTAGTCCATATACGCTCACTGGTGGTAGGATGGCCCGCACCTTCTCCTCCCAGGGCCTGAGGTATACTGGTTTTGCAGGAGGGCCACTGCCGGTGTGCTGGCTCAGGGGGTAATCCTTCTTGAGTAGGTCTCTGACCCTCCTGCGCACATCATACCACCTGTTCTGGATGTCTTCCTTTGTGCGCAAACATGGTGATTGTGCGTTCACCCTGTCGACGATCCTCGCCCACAACTTGGTTTTCTGCAACATGGGGGTCTGTTGGACCAATGTGCCAAACAACTGTGGCTCTACCCTCAGGATCTCGTCTACCATGACTTCCAATTCACTATCTAGGAACTTTGGATTCTTCTTTAGGGGCATGGTGATGGGTGGTGGTGGTGGTGATTGATGTGTGTGTGTGTGCAAGTGAGGGTGTGTGTGTGTAGGTTTTGCTGTGTGTGTGAGGGTGCTATTTGTTGAGGTGCTAATGGTGTGTGGCTTTTGTGTTGGATGAGCTGTGTGTGTGTCTGTGTTTGCTGTGTGATGGTGTTCTGTGCTGGCAGGTCAGTGGAATTTTCAAAGGATCATGGTAGGGATTTGTGGGCTTTATGTAGGTGGAGTTGGGGGTGTGTCCTTGTTCCATTTTTTCCCCCCCCTGTATTTATTGGCTTTGTCATTGCTTGTTTGGCCCTTTTTTTTTGTATTTTTTCATTTGTGATTATTGTGCATGTAGGAGTCGTTATTCTGACCGAGTAGGACGTTGCAGTTGTCTTGTGCGCGCCTCTCCGAGTCGTTCCCGCTGTGTTTCAGCTCAGTTTCATATGCGGCGTACGCGTCAATCGCGGAGTATTGTGTTTGTTCGGCTGGGTTTTGTATGCGTGTCAGTCGTGCGGCTTGGGCTCCGTACGAATCGGTCTGAATTTGCACCCATTGCATCGTACTGCGTGGGTCGGAGTTCGCGGGTACGTTTCGTTCGGTTTATTTCCTGATGCGTGTCGGTCGGTTCGATTCGCGTGGTTTCCCGGCCGGATAGCTTGTTTTCGTCCTGGTCGGTCGTTCGCCTTGTGTTCCGTACGAGTCGGTCGTGATTCACATGCATTTCAATGTACTACCCGGGTCGGACGGCGCCGGTACGTGTCGGTCGGACTAAATTCCAGGACCGAGTCGGTCGGTATTTTTTCCGGCCCGAATCGTAATCGGCCCCTTAATATATAACTTAACTATTTAGGGGCTCATTATGACGTTGGTCAGAAAGACTCCGACCGACAGTCAGAAGCTTTCCGACGTTGTTCGAGCCCTTCCGACCGACTCAATCAGTATACAGTCCAACCGCCCGCCCGATTGCGATGTTCGCGGTCAGAAGGTAAACCGGCCAGCCATTTCGACTCGGTTCCAACTGGCTCTCTGAGTATTCCTGTCAGTCGGAACGCACCACACCCCCTTATGGACGGCATTTCCTCCGTAGAGATTACGATTTCGGATTCTGACATTCTTTCCATGCAGGCCTTTTCGACATGGAATGGCAGTCCGATAGGGACTTTGAGGGCCCCTGGCAGAGCCACCTTGCACCCCCGGTCTATGGTTGGTGGCCAAGGGGGTACCTAAGGTACCCCCTGTAAAACCCTGCACTGTGTGGCAGGTACCATTGGGTGCCTGCGACAGGGTGCAGGGTTTTACACACAACCCCATTTCCCCATAGGAGCTTGTGTTACGGGCAGTTTATGGCCGTACCACAAGCTCCCATAGAGAACAATTGGAATCTGACCGAACAGTGTTCGGTAGCATCGTAATCCGTTGGTCAGAACAACCAACCGCAAGTCGGTCTGTCCCGAGTACGAGACGGTGTCGGTCGGAGGCTTTCTGACCGACATCGTAATGAGCCCCTTTGTGTATAAAAGTGAATTGTTAATAGTGGTGGAGGGCAGTCCACCACAAGTAATGAAGTCACTAGACTTTTATGTGCAGTGAAGGTTTTCACTAATTTAAACATGACCTTAACCCCCAGTAGCTATAGCACAGAGCAGATAGGCTTAACTTAAAGAAAATGTAAAAAACATTTAAAAATAAGAAAAATGTTTAAAAAGTCGAAGACACAACACAGTTAAAACCCACTCCAATTTTTTAAAATAGTAAAAAATGCAATAAGTAAAATGACACCAGATTGATCAGAGTCCAGTGAGGGGAACCAGAGGTATTCATTTTTTAACAACAATTTAAGTGAAGATAGTGCCAAAAAGCCCAAGCAGCAATGGTAGTCTATGGAAGCTCTAATTCAGGCCTTAAGCTTGTGGCAAATTCCTTTCTATTTTAATTACATAAGTAGTGAAATAGTGCAAGATCACAGTAGTATTGATAGTACTGATAAAATTACTGCTGGTAGTACTACAACAATTATTGCCAATAATAGTGATAATCACAATAATAGCCATGCTATTAATAACAACAATAATGGTGGTAATGACAATAGTAATAGCAACTACAACAAACACAAACAGCTGCAATAATAATATTATTATTACTAATAGTAATATTAATAATATTAATAATAATAACAAAAACTTGTTCTGATAGGAGGCCCTCTCTATCTTTCCCAGAGATAAACTACCTGCTGAGGGAAAATAGCTCATCAAATATTTATTCCTGACAGAATTCATTAAAGAGAGTTCTTTTAAACCTTTAGAAACATACCCAACCCCTGGTAATGTTGAAATATATCTCTTCCTTTTTTGACATTGTTTATTTGCTGGTAGCATTACCACAATAAAGGAACCTCTTGTTGAGAGATTATTTTAATAGTTTTGGATCTCACAGTAGGGATTTCACAGTGTGAAACTGAATACGTCAAGCATCGTGTATAACTGAGCGTGATGTGACAGATTTTTAGATGAAAATGAGTCACACGTTGAGCTTTGCTTATAAAGTGTGTAGATGCATTTCCATGCTAGTGGAGAACAAGGTTTGCATGCTATGAGGGATTCAGGCTAGGATTACCATAGAGTGCAAAGAACACTTCACCGTGTGTGCCGACCCAATGAAAAGCGGATTGAAAAGCAAGACCACCGCGCTGTATCCATGCGCGTAGGTTTATTGAATCAGAGCGATTGTATGCAACCGCGGAGGTTTATTGAATCCGAGCAGTTGTCAAGGACACAGGGGCTAACTAAAGCACAGAAATGAGACCTTGCTGATGCTTTCATTTTAGATTGTGATGTACTGTGGGACACATTTTACACTTTTCATAAACAATATTGGCCACTTGTTGCGAAGAGAAGTTTGGCTGCATAAATAAGTTAGGGAAGAAAACAGATTTAAGGGTTCGCATCTTTACTTTACTAGTTGCTGTTCATTTTGTATTTGTAGTTGAATAATGTGGACAGGCTGCCTCCCCACGAATACAACACTCAGAATACAACTCTCACTGTCCACGAATACAACTTTCAGTGCTATTTCTGTTCAAATGAGGTCATGTTACAAGCACTGGCAAAGTTAAGAGTTTTCACAAGTTCTAAACAAAAACTGTCAAAGCCAATCTGCCTTGTAAATACAAATGCAAGCCAAACCCCATAGGATTGGTTGATATTGCATGCTCAGTGCCACTAATTTGATCTCTGCGCCTGACACACAAACACACACATACACACGCACACACACACACACACACACACACCATATAAAAAACCTCCCTGCTTAATTTGGCATTCACATGGCCTTGGAGTTTTGATAAGCTAAAATCTGCACTCTTCTGACGCAGGCTTTTGAACCATAGGCAATTAATATAGGATGTCTACTTAGTGTGTTGCAGGTTCTTACAGTCGCAGGTTAAACCATCATATGCTGCTACAGGAGTTCTCCCAAGTCCTTTCTGTAGCAGACTGCAGTACCTTAGACCAGTAGTACCCAAACTTTTGACTCCTGAGGACCCCTATTGAGTCACTACTGGAAGCCGAGGACCCCCAAGCAGTTTGTACGATTTAAATTTCAAACATTAAAACAGTAATTCGAAAAAATCACACACGTGTGCACACCAAACAGATACCCAAATTACTAAAGCTTTTAGTATTTTATATTGAAAAAATTTTCAAAATTGAAAATTTGTAATAGGAAGGTTGGTGCTGCATCTTGGCGACTAACTTTTCAATATTTGGCTTTATTTTAGAGTATGAGGCTTCTGCTCCTGACGGGGCCGGACTGGAACCCAAAGCAGCCCTGGCAAATGTTGTCAGGCCAGTCCCCGTACGGTGCACACCAAGTGCAGTGGATGAGCCTGGCCACTACAAAGCGGACTTTGGGGGGCTCTCCCACCAAGAAAATTTGGGGAAAAATGGTGCATTCTACAACACATTTGTAATTATATATTGAATTGTATTCGCTTTCAAAGCATAGTAAATGATGACCTTACTATGCACCAATACAACAATCTTTTCGGGCTCTTCCATGAATCCCTCCCTATCATCCTCCAACAGTGCCTCTCTTCTTCCCATAACACCTCTGTCACATGTATTTCATTTGTTTTATAGCATCTCTCATACTAGTGTAGGGTGTCAGAGCACTTTACATCACACACATACAGAAACAATGGGGAGATTTACAAAAAGTTGCGCAATGCTGCGCAGCCCCCGCGAGGCTGCGCTGCGTTGCGCGACAGGGAGGGAGCAGCGGAGCGCCATATTTCCAAAGCTATGGCTCTCTCCTCCCCTTTCTCTTGTGCTGGCGCTGATTTCAGTAGCCCCGCGCCATGCACACACCTTAGCGCTGTAGCACTAAGGTGTGTGCAGGAGTGTAGCATAGGTTTTGTACAGGAAGGGTACCCTTCCTGTACAAACTACTATGCTAGACACGAGGGAAAGCTTTTCCCACTTTATAGGCGTGCTGCACAGTGCAGCACGCATGCAAAGTCGGAAAAGGAAGGAGAAATGAAAGAATTTCTCCTTCCTTGTGCCTAGTTGAAAAGGGCGCAGTGTTCTCACGCTAAACCCAATCTACTGTTTTTAGTAAATTGGGTTTAGCATGAGAAACCTTTGGTGGTTGCATGGGAACAAGTTTAGTGCTGGAAAGTAAATTACCCAAAAAAGATTTTGCATCGTTTTGTGTCACTTTTGTGACGCAAACATGGCGCAAAAGCTTAGTAAATCTCCCCCAATGAATCATACGTGTGTAAATCAGTGTATAGAAAATGTTACATAGGGGAAGGGGACTTCAAGGTGTAGGATTCACATGTCATCCATACTGGTAAGCATTTTTTAAGAGTGCTTGATTTGGAGAAGCACAAAATCTGGTTTCAGAATGTAACACAGTGGTTAGCGTTGACTTTAGTTATAACAATTTAATTCTACCCAAACATTCCTTTTTGGCAGCATCAGGATAATGAAAGACTGGGAAAAAAAGATGGCATACTAACTTGTACCATGCAGTTTGCATGCAGCTCTTTGACGGCAGTTCATAGCTGACGGTGCTAGATTATGATTGTAACGTATGAACTGCACAGTAACAAAAGAATCTCTGTGACAAAAGCAGTAACCCAGCTATGCACATAAAATACTGTTTTATTAAAAATGCATGGTACACGTTCTTTGGAGCAGGCATATTAACCCTCTGCGCTACCTACCATCTCTCTCCAGCAGGTACATTAATCACTCGAGTTATCTTGACACTTTTATTGTTGTCGTAAAACTGCAGATTATACAAGGAACTTTGCATTGCTTCTAAGACAGCTGCCTGCGGACCCCCTGGGAATGTGTCAGGGACCCCTGGGGGTCCGCGGACCCCAGTTTGGGAACCACTGTTCTACAGGACGAAGCACTCCTACCCTACATAAACTATTAGTTGCCATACAAAAAGAACAAAGCTTCCAAGAACTAAGAATGCAACAATCTATCATACAATTAAAGCCAAAACTATCTAGACAAAGTGCTCAAATGTATCAGTATCTTCAACAACAAGTATGTATCAGTGTGGGGTTTTTAGTATTGACAGGAATAATGGCGCTCAAGCTAATTCGCGCTGAGTTTATGTTATACTAGGAGTGTGAACGGTGCAAACCAGGTCAGGGGCTATGCCCTAAAACCCCCGTGATGGTATGGATAGAAATCCACACAAATGAAGTAGGTACAGTCCCGGGCACACGTAACGAGGATATAATATCAGGAGAAATGTCTCATACTGCAGAAATGTAGAGGGTCTACACCAGAATGATAATCATAGGTGTTTAATATAGTAACAGAGCATAAGCAACCAGCCAAAACAAAAGCAACCAGCCGACACGTGTTTCGTCACAAAGGGTAGTAACCCGTGACTCTTCAGGGCTGGGGAAGATACAAAACATAAGATAAACTGACAAGAAAGCAAACAAAAGATGTATAGGTCGAAATTAAAAATCATAAATACAAGTGGAAACCTGGTTACATAACTTACACACAAAATGACAATGAAAGATCTTTGCACCAAGATCAAAAGGTCGAGCTGTGAATGTGTAGAGGAAGAAAAATAAATGGAATTGCAGACCAAGAGGCGAAATAATCAGAACATGGTAAATGAGAAGCGACACAAGCCAATGTGATAAAATTGAAAAGGCAGCCTCTAAAGATAACAATCACGCACTAAGCGTCAGTTTATCTTATGTTTTGTATCTTCCCCAGCCCTGAAGAGTCACGGGTTACTACCCTTTGTGACGAAACACGTGTCGGCTGGTTGCTTTTGTTTTGGCTGGTTGCTTATGCTCTGTTACTATATTAAACACCTATGATTATCATTCTGGTGTAGACCCTCTACATTTCTGCAGTATGAGACATTTCTCCTGATATTATATCCTCGTTACGTGTGCCCGGGACTGTACCATCTTCAACAACAAGTACAGCTATATCCTTCAACAAGAGGCCTAGAGTACTTAAATATGATAGCAAAAACTCTAGTCTAAAACATGAAACAATTTTAATTTACCAATCTCAAAAAACAATTATTGGAATAAAAACAGTGCATTCTTTTAAATCAACGAAATAATTATTTTGTCTAATATATATTATTATTTTATAACAACATATATAGAGACAAAATAATTAAACAACAAAACAACTAAACAACTACAGTATTTCAAATAACATAATTTCCCTCCCACAATAAAAAATGTTAAAAACACTTACCTTTTCCACTGCTGTAATACGAAAATCCACATCATCCAAAATAACCATGTAGTTCACAATCCATATTTTTTAAAAACAGATCCCAATAAAATGCAAAAATACAACTGTGTCAAAAAGTAGATCCTCCATGTAAAAATCGACAATCCAATAACCATAAAAAGCCCGAAAATTCGTCAAAAAGTTAAAAACGGCTCCATGAAACCCGAATAATAAAGGAAGTGTAAAATAAATATCAGTTGATATAACTAATACACACTTCCTTTAAAATAAAAAAACGCAATGCTCCGTTTTTCCAAAATGCTTCGTCGTAAAACCTAAAATAGAAAAACAAACATTCCCACCCACACAAATGTACAAATAATACACTTGAAAACACCACTACAAACATTATTAACACAATATTAACGTAAACTAAACATAAATAGAAAAATACTAACTAGGCCGCAAATACGAAACACAACGTTAATAATTAATACCTAACTAAGGGGCCCATTACGATGGCGGGCGGAAGCACAACCGCCGTGCTGGCGGATGCAAAAACCACCAGTTACCGCCGGCACGCAGCAGTCCACACGCCCGCCCAAATACGATGCGAAAAGTAGGCCAAACACCGCCGGCAAGCCAGCAACACCGTCCGCCAGCCAAGTGCGCCCGTACACGTAGCGGCGCAGCCCAACTGACACACACCGTCCGACGAAAACACGTCCCGCCTGGCGCATAAATTACGATGCCGCAAACAAACGGCTCCCACGGCCAAGAGATACCGTACGACAAACCGAAGCGGTAACACGGACGCCGAGCATGGACAACGAAGAAGCGGCTCCCCCGAGCATGAATCCAGCACTGCAGGCCCTCCCCATGCTCCTGCTGATGCACCACCAAGGACGCAACGTACCGCGGAGACGCAGGTAGGCACACACACAACAAGTGCACGCAAACAGCGCACACAGTGCAAGGGCGGAAAAAGCGGACAACCCCCACCAGCGCGTGTACACTACACATCCACCATTGCATCCACATATGACACACAGGCCAAATCGTAACATCGCGTAACACATGTGTACACACCACCTGGGACTAGGAACCAACGACCCCGTCACGGCCCCAAAGCGGCGATGACGCCGCCACACATGCGCACAACGCAGAGGCCAACCGCAGCGCCATGCATGCGTCGCACACAGACACAGGGACACAACCAAGCAGCACACACATCAGCCCCACCCCGAACGCACATGACACGTGACAGGCCTGCCACAGACATGTCCCCAACGCCCAATTCACGGACAACACCCAACGCCACACAACCGACGCACACATGTCAGTGAAGTCACGCAACAGCAGGACACACCCCAGTGTAACAAACATGGCGTAGCACACAGCGGCGGCAACACCAACTAGGAGAAGCAGGGCCCCTTCGGGAAGAGGAACGCCAGTACCACACTGAAACACCCATACCACCCTGCACATATGAACAAGACACATAAAACGGAACACCAAAGAGCCCGGGGACCGACAACAGGTGGCCCAAGAATAACATTCACACACAAGGCCCAACGCAGAGCGGAAAGGCAGCCTGCCGCCCACACAAGGGAGAGCAGACAGCACTGAATGACCTTCCATTCCAACTCCGAAACCACAGCCCTACGACAGAAGCCGGTGAATACAGCCATTGTCCAAGAATAGACCAACACAGGCATGCCGAGGAGACCGACCACAGGGCAGATAGCGCATATCACAGAAGCACACAACGGACGGGGAAGAAAGAAGAAAACACTCCCCCATGTCGGCCACATGCAAGTTAATTGGAAGGAGTCACACATCACTGACCTTGAACTGTCTGAGAAGCATGTGGGATGAGGGCCCGTGTCCTCCAAACAAGCCAACAGAACACAAGTCCTGTCTCCCTACGACTACACAGAGCTCACAGCAACCTCGGAGCGTGCACATTGCAGACTGCACACACATCCGGAGCACGCCACCACAACGCACCGCTGCGAAATGGCAACCGCAACACACCTACCCAACTACGCCGGACAGCTCAAGCTGTACAAAACCAACCTGTTACATATATTGGGATGCGATCTCCTGTCCCTGCTGAACGTAAGTTACCGACTGACTTACCGCATCACATTGTTCAGCTGCGTCATGCCCGTCTTCTACTGTCGGAGGTGTCCCTACCAGCATCCCGTGGAGATATGCCTCTCCAACCCGGCATGTCTAAAGGCGGACCTGCTACCACTACTCCTCCCTCTGGATGCACACGACAGGGCCTGCTCTGCCTATGGGGGCATGGCGTATGTGGCCAACATCGCACCCGCACTGAAATGGGACCACTGTGCCTCCACACGACGGATCATCGAGAACAGCTACATCGAATGTCACCCAGCATGCCCCATCATGGTCCTCCAAGGGACAACTTACGAACAACACCTTGACAGCCACCATCCGCTACATTGGCTGGCAAACATGTACACCACCAATGACATGGAAGCCCTGCTGGACGGCATCGCATACCTGACAACCTGTAAATTCGTCGGACCACAACGCAGGTTCCCCGATTGACCTATGATGTCCAACCCCGCACCCATGCTTAGCTTCCGCACGGACTGGCCAGTCACCACCACAACAGCCATACCAAACGACCGGCAACTGTAACCACACCATCAACGACATCGCCATGACATCGGATATGACCGGGACATGCACACTGTTCCCCATCACATCCAGGAACACCGCATGCATCGTGGGAGGCAGTGGCATGGGGTCTGTGTATCGCACCCACATGGACGGAACTGCACGAACAACCAGGACACGACATGGATCCAGCGCCCATGGACACACACACCGCTCAGTGGACATGAATAGGTCGCCTGGAGTCTGTGGGTGCTGCACCCCTCCCACCCCCGCCCCGGGAATCCCATACCAGGACCTTTGCATGGACGACAAGTGCATTCAACAACAACACGACCCCAGTGACTGTGACATGTCCAGTAACCACCACAGTGCAACAACAAGTGGCACGCCGCTGCATGCACGCAAGCACATGCCCTGATGTCATCACACATGCATGCGTGCATGAGGAACAACCGCAGCAAACCTGTCACATGGAACTGAGATGGACTGTGCCCATGATGCCAAGCGGTCTGGTAGGCTACATGTATACCGTCTGTGTCAAAGTCTGCAGCTCCGCAGCTATACGTAAATGTACATTAGCACAGCCTTGGCCAAGCAGATGTAACACTGAAGCCCACATCCCACATGCAACAGCCAATCGCATGTAACCCCACACCCTATCCCATTTGCAATCATGCTCAGTATATCCTCAACATGTATTCCGCTGCCAGTAGTGTCCACTATACTGCATCACAGAGGACAGAAGACTCAATATAATGTTTGAAACCAAAACTGTCTCCGCTGACTCATTTCACAAGTACGAATGAGAGAGGATGAGAGTATGTGAAGTACACGGCAGTCGTGACATGACCATGTAGTCCACTGCTATTGGATGTCAACGCAAATGAGTAGCACAACTGTGGAAGACACACATGTGTCGTGTGAAGTCGTATGGACGCAGTGCTCAGGTGGGTGGGTGTGACGGGTAGATGCGCACATGCCAAGTTGGAGCACGCCGTGTCGGGAGGGGTCATGAACAGTACACCACCGCTTCCCTGGGCATTGTGAGAGGACACCTGTCGGGGGAGTGAACACGTGTGTGCACAGCAGCCGGGCACACGTACAAAGCGGTACCAGGCGCACCTCAGCCCACCCTCTGTGGACAAGCTGGATCCTGTTGTGCGCCCGCCATGCCCCTTGACAAGGCACACACAGCCCCAGTCGACCAGGTGTAACCCCAACATAGTCAATCCGCACAGGCGATACAGGGCACGGGATGGCAGTGGAGCATGGTGTGTGAGAGGTCTCCTCGCGCTCCTCCTGGTCATATCACGCAGGCAATAGAACCTCAACGTCTAGCATGGCACAAGTCAAATGGAAGTGTAGGGGGACGCACCTCAGCACGAGCAGCACTGACGTCACGGGAGGTGGCTCGCACCATCCCATCCATTGCCCATTATACCAACCACGCCACATGCCATTGCGACTAAGTGCAAGCGCGTGCGCCACCACCCCCGAGCCCTCCCCAGAGAGGCCAAAGAGTGAATGTGTGGGCCATCAGTCACAGACGGACGCGGCCTGGCCGCAAGGGCAGCCACAGCCACTGGGTGTCGCAGGTGGCGGATCCGGAAGGCGAAGACTGTGATGCATAGTCCATGCAGGCCGGGTCTCCATTTGGGGCACCACGTAGGTGGACGGCGTCCCGCAACACATCATACCCTGAGACAGCCCACTCGTGCAACTGGACCCACACATACACTCCTTGCCCTCTCTGGTGCGAGCTTGGGGCTGCCTGTGCAAGCGCTAGCCTCGCAGGTGCACATGCATATTGGGGGAGCGAGGGGAGGACATGAGGGCCGGGGCGAAGATGACTGTATCACTGTCAGTGAGTACAAGGGATGACCCAGATGTGGAAAGGAAGAGACGTGTCCCGTGTGTACTGCAACTAGTCGCCAATCCAACTACCCCCCATGTCCGGAATGTAAGCCCGCACCTAGGCCCGCCCATCCGCCACATCGAACATACCATCAGCACGACAACCTTCCCATTCGAAACACTGACTGGGGGTGGCGACCAGTGAACAATCATGTGTAGCCTACCCACGCGTACATGTGGGCCCTCCATGATCCATGTCACCTGCGGCAAAGTCATGACATGCGCAATGAGGGAAGTGAGGAGAGCTGTCCGCCCCACGCACAGAAGGTGCATCAGCTCCACAGACCCAGCAGCGAGTCCAGCAGGGGTCACATGTGCAGGGGCAGCTGTGCCTGGTGTGAAGGCACATGCATATAGACAGCACATCGACCAATGTGTAGTCTGCCCACATCTACAGTCCATCATCATGCGGACATAGGAATTGAACACAGGGCAACACATCTTAGTGGGTGCACCCACCGTGACCAACAATGCGCAATCATCGACGTACCCGCCCTGTGCATGGCCCCCCACCCAATGGAGGCACATCAAGTGCCACCATCCCATACACACAAGCCTTCCACGGAACATGCTGTGTCCAATGGTCAGTACAGAGTCAGCGCCCATCTGGTGGATCCTGAACAGGAGACACATGCACACACATGCCAGCTCCCACTATGTACGTCTGCCACCTGGCACGTGCAATGTAACCTCTCACCTGTGACGTGTGACTGCAAGCACACAGCCGTCTTGGCATGGGGCTGTCAATGTGGACACCTGTCAATGTTTCGGGAGGTGTGATCCGTACAGTGCTGTACATAGGGTGCAGTGCTGACACCTACTACTGTCTCATATCCCCTCGTGCCACAGGTCCCACTTGTTTTGGCCGCTCAGCCTGTGCCCACATCGTCGTCGTCGTGTGCCATACTCATCCAGCCTCGGAAGCAGTTCCATGCTCAGCAGACATTCATGTTGCCGTGGCGTTGCCGCTTGACGAATATGCAGTCAGTCCCCATCAGCACGCCCCGCAAGTCATTGGGGCCTAGATCCCCATGTGCATGCACATGGCAGTGGTTTGTATCACTAGCCATTGCCATTGTTGGGAGACCTGTGTAAGTGTATTGTGGCCGTGCCGTCCCAGCTTGACAGCTGGGCTGTGGCTCATGTGCTTGCTCAGTCATGTCAGTGATGTGTATGCGAAATTGCTATGTGTTGTGTTGCTTTGACATGTGTCCACTGCCAATTTCCCTAGGCGGAGACCGAACATTGACCGCCCATACCAATTGCTGGCGGACATGGACGATACAGAGGTCATTAGGAAGTTTCGGCTGGACAGGCCAACCCTGCATCGACTGTGTGCCATGTTGGAACCCCATCTCCGTCCCCGCAGGGTGTATCCGACAGCTGTCACCCCCACGGCTAAGGTGATGGCCGCCATGCATTTCTTCGCCACTGGGTCATTCCAGCACACAGTGGGCAGTGGAGGAGGGATGTCCCAGCCCATGTTCAGCAAGGTGCTGAGGGATGTACTGGCAGCCATGATGCTGTACCGAAACAGGTACATCCGCTTCCCCAGGACTCGTGAATTGGCGGCAGTGAAGGGTGCATTCTATGCCCTTGGCAGAATCCCACACGTCGTTGGAGCCATTGACTGCACACATGTTGGCCTTGTTCCACCACAGGCCACTGAGCACCTGTACCGCAACAGGAAGCACACGCACTCCCTGAATGTGCAAGTGGTGTGCCTTGCGGACATGGTGATCACCCACGTGTGTGCAAAGTTCCCAGGCTCGGCCCATGACGCACACATAATGCGCAACAGCATCTTGCCACGACTGATGTCCAATCTGCAACAGGATCGTGGCTGTATTGTCGGTGAGTATGTGGAGTGGTGTAGCATGCTGGTTGTGCGATGCTGTCCCCTGTCCAGTTGGAATAGCAACGGTTCTCTGTGTCCCTCACACCCAGGTGACTCTGCGTACCCGAATGGGGCATGGCTGCTCAGTCCATTGAGGAATCCTCGCACCCCAGCAGACGATCGCTACAATGAGGCACATGGGAGGACCAGACGTGTGGTCGAGCGTACATTTGGCCTCCTCAAGTCCAGGTTCAGGTACCTGGACCGCACCGGGAGTGCGCTGGCGTACTCCCCACAGAAGGTGTGCCAGATAGTGGTGGCGTGCTGCATGCTGCACAATCTGGCCATTCGGAAGCAGATCCCCCTCATCGTGGATGACGGAGATCAACCAGGGCCCCAGCCCGCAGACCAGGACAGCTCGAGTGAGGAGGACAGCGGAGAGGAGGAAGCTGGTAATGTGCGGCAGCAGCTCATCGCCCACTACTTCACTTGACGGTGAGTGTCCATGTACGACGGCTGATGTGGCTGTATCTGTGCAGGTGTGTGTGTGCTGTGTCAGGGTGGCCGTTTGTTCACTGCGTGCTGTGTGTCAACGCTCCATGGCCAGGGTTGTATGCCACTGTTGGTGGCTGTGGCATTGTGCCCTATTGCTCTGTGCGATGTGTGTACATTGCTTGTAGTTGTTGACATGTACTGTGTGATGGGTGTGTGACACACTCATTGAATGTGCTCCTGTTCTGTCTCCCACCCCTAGGTCCCTACAGGCCCTCCGGTTCCATTGCCATGCCACGCATCAGGTGCCTTTCCGCCCAAGGTGGCCGTTGTATTCCGTACAAATAAAACACAGGGCACAAACAGCAGTTTGTGTAAGAGGTGCATTTATTTCAAACTGTGACATGTGATTGTGTGTAAGGTGATGACAAAAGTGGTGCGTGCAGTGACAATGAGCTGTCGGTCATGGCTGCGTGATGCTCAGGGTGTACCCACTGGTTCTATGTCCATAGTCCAACACACACATGCCATCCAGATGGCTGTGTGGAGTGGGATCGTAGTCCAAGTCAATGCAGTGGGTGGTCAAGGAAGGCTGGCTGGCTGCCTCACTTGCGTCTGGAGCGTGCGAAGTCCTCCCGGGAGATCTGTTTCCACTTCGGACGGCCCCTTCCACGTTTGCGAGGGGGTGCCTGCTTGCGACATGCTGGTGGTTGAGGTGTGCTCACTGGCTGTGGACGCAGGGGAACTGGACACTGCTGCTCGACCCTGCGCCCCGGCAGGTGGTGGCGGAGGGGAGCTGCTGTCCCTGGCTGTGACCTCACCGCCACCACCAGCTGGCCCATGAGGTCCACGAGTTGGCCCATACGGGCGTCCATGGACCTCAGCACCCCCAGCACCTCACGCGTGTCTGTAGCTGACCTGGCCCATTGTCCTTGGGCCTCTTCATAGGCCCCAAGGACTCTGGCCATTTGAGGCAGGGCATGGCTCCCAGGGGAGGCTGGCGTTTCCCTGACCCTGCTCCTCCTACCAGTCCTGCTGCCACCGGCCCTGCCCACTAGCCACATTGCTCACCACGGTCCTCGCTGTGGCTCCCAGGGTGGATCCAGTCGGCCGGGCCACCACCTGCGCTGGGGCTGGTGCCAGCGAAGACGTGGTGGTGGTGGCGGCGGTGGTGCTCGGTGCGGCGATGGTGGCGGTTGCGGCAGTGGTAGTGGCCGCAATGACCGTGGGTGTGGCCGCAATGACCGTGGGTGTGGCCGCAATGACAGTGGCAGCAGGGGGCTGGGAATGTTCAGCAGCCCTGGATGATGGGTTGGTGGGTAGGAGGGGTCCTGGGGAGCGGCTGGGCCCTGCCACACCAGATGGGCCTGCTTGGTGGTCCGTGTCCGAAGAGGTGGACAGATCCTCCACATCCGTGTGTCCTCGTTGGGGGCTTGTAGGCTGGCTGTGCTGGCTGCTGTCTCCATCCCCAGCATCCAGCAGTTCGTCACCTGTGGAGAGAATGAGATTTGTTATTGTGTTGCACCTGGCGAAGTATGTATTTGTCGTCTGACATTCACAGTTCGTGCAATCTCGTACATGGGTTTCCCGGAGGCGTGTGTGTGGCTGTACCATTTGTAGTTGTGTGTGCTTGGCAATGGGACTGTGTGCTGTGCACATGTGGCATGGGACGGATTGGCCATGCCGATGGGTGTGTTGCTGTGCCCCTACTTATTGTGACTCTGGTGTATGCGGGCTCCTGGCCCATCCTGGGTCTGGTTTGTACTTTGCTTTTGGGGTTCAAATGGGACGCTTAGGAACGCATATGGCAACATGGGGGCCATGCCCCAGATTCGCATTTGGGAGGGAATATGCTTTTGGGGTTCAAATGGAACGCTTAGGAACGCATATGGCAACATGGGGGCCATGCCCCAGGTTCGCATTTGGGAGGGAATATGCCTTTGGGGTTCAAATGGAACGCTTAGGAACGCATATGGCAACATGGGGGCCATGCCCCAGATTCGCATTTGGGAGGGAATATGCTTTTGGGGTTCAAATGGAACGCTTAGGAACGCATATGGCAACATGGGGGCCATGCCCCAGATTCGCATTTGGGAGGGAATATGCTTTTGGGGTACATGCTGTGAGCCATGGTTGCCGAACGTGACATGTGTTGTGGCAGCATGACAGTGCATGGTCTGAGGTGTGTGCATGCCTGACATGGCCTGCATATTTGCTGTCTGTTGTGATTACTGGACATGGCATTGGACGCATCGTTATGAGTGAGTGATGGTTGTGTGCCAGCCAACGTATTGCAGTTGTCCCATCTCCTTGGTGTGCGTGCTGCCCTGTGCCATGTGCATCACTGCAGTGCTCGTGGGGGGTGTGGCCCATGTTGTGTGTTGTTGCTCACAGTGTGTTGTGCGCTTCATTGACTTCTGGCACATGGTTGGTCATGGGCATGTATCTTAGCGTGACTGCTGTATGTGTGGCAGCTGTGCGGATGACATGCCTTTCATGAGACTGGGGCTGACGGATGGGATGGATGGTATGTTGTATGTGCATGGTGTGTCTGTGTGTTTGATGGGTTCAGTGGTGTTCGTGTGCATTTATGTTGTTCCGCTCTGTTGCGTCTAGAGTTGTTTGTCTTACATAGGCGTAGTTGTGGGGTGTGTGGTTGACAGGCAGTAGGGGCTACATGGACAGGACTTCAATGGTGTTTCGGTTGTGTGTGATGAGTTGCACAGTGGCTGCCGTGTGGTACTATATTCAGTGTGGCTTGTGCATGCAGACGTGGCTCCTTGGGTGTTGCTGTGTCTGTGATGGGTCATGTGAGGTGTGAGTCTGTGGTTCATGTCCGTGTGCACATTGTTCACTTGTTCGTGACGGTGGGCGGTGCTGCATGTTCGTCTGCTACGTGACATGTCCCATGTGTTGGTCGTGTTACGGTCCTCATGCCTCCAGTAATCCAGCCCTGTCCAGTTTCCCACCTGCAGGTTGTTCGTGCGTGCACTGTACTGGATGCCACATGGTTCTAAGCGGGGGTGCTCCATGTTGCAGGTCTGTGGGGGTGGGGGGGTGTTGTGGGTCGTGGTGGTGGCTGGACACCCACTGACACCGATTGCTGTGGACCGTGATGTCTACCTTTCGGCTGTCGTTGTGCACTGCGGTGGCTGACACGTGGCTGTGGGGTGTGGGGGATGCTCCTCCTTGCTGTGCTGTGGGACTAGGGGCCTGGTGTGTTTTGTACTTGGGCTGTCCACCCTCCCACCCACTGCACTTTGTGTTCCTGCCACTTACCTGTTACTTGTCGGTTAGTGCAGCTATGGCGGACACATGGGTGTGGTGGGTGCTCGTTGTGGCGCTTCTGGCATATTTGGGGACCTGTTGGTGGTTACGTGGCTGGCTGAGTGTACACATGTCCCCACGCATCTTACAGTTGTTCTGTTTGGGCTGTGTGTGGTGGTGTCTGTTGCATGTGTGTGATGTGTTGTGTATTGTGTGCTGGATATGGGGGTGTTTGTCCCTGGGAGCTGTGGCATGGTGGTAGTGCATGTGAGTACATAGCGGTGTGCTGGTATACATTAGTTTGTACTTACCAGCCTCCACTCCCCCTGCTAATCCGGCGAGGATCTCGGGATGTATGATGACTCACACCTTCTCCTCCCACGCTTTGAAGGTCTTGAAGAGCGCGGGATTCCCTCCGCCAGTGACGGCTGCCAGCTCTCTGTTCTTGGTCTCCTTCTTCTTGACCAGGCTCTTGACGTCATTCCACCGTTTGTTAATTTCTACTCTGTTCCTGGGCAGGGTCCCGACTGCATTGACCTGGTCTACGATCCGGTTCCACATTCTGTTTCTGGTGGCTAGTGGTGTGTGCTGGACCAGGTTCCCATAGATTTGTGGGTGCACCTTGATGATCTCGTCGACCATGACCGTCAGCTCAATGGGCGTGAACTTGGGCATTCTTTGTGGTGCCATGGTGTTTGTGGTGCTGGTGCGGTGTGTGTTGTGTAATGTGCAGGGGGTTTGTGGTGCCGGTGTTTGGTGGTGGTGGTGGTGGTGGTTGTGATGTGTGCGTTTCTGTGGTGTGCTGCTGTCCTTGCTGTGTCACTGTGTCCTCTCCTCTCCTCTCTAGTTTGCAATGTTGCAAGGGGTTGTGGTCTGTGGGAGTGCTGCTTTTGTACTTACCTATGTGGGTGTGTCCTCATGGTCTGTTGTTTTCAGGTGTGTTGTGTCTGGGGTTCTGGCCTTTGTAGTTTTTGTTTGTCCAGGGGGTGTTTTCGGGATGTGTACTGTGCTTGTGTATTTGTGCGTGCCTTGCTGTGTGGACTTGTTGGCCATGTTGTGTGCGATTGTTTTTGTCAGCGGATGGTTTCTGTGCAGGGACGTGGGCGCCATGGCTTCTGCCGTGTCGATTCTCATCGGAGTTGTTTGCGCAGGCGGGCGGTGTATTTGTAGTTTTCCCGCGCTCATGGCGGTGCGATCGTAATCTCACGTGCGGTGTGTCGGCCGTGAGGGCGGGCGGTTTTGTGTTGTCGTGCGTGTTTCCGTCCGTGGCGGGCGGTTTGACTCCGACTCGGACGATGGCGGGCGGTATCTTGTGTGGTTTTTCCGCCGATGGCGGTTTTCGGTTTGTGTAATCGTAATGGCGTGGTCGGTGTTCAGACGGTGTGTGCGGGCGGATTTTTGCCGCTTCCATGCCTGGCGGATTCTTTTACGCCGGGTATCGTAATGGGCCCCTAAACAACTAAAAACACTATAACTTCTAAAACATAACTCCACGCACCCTAATCACAACACTACTACCTTCAAAACACACTTAAAATAGTTTAATATAAAAGAAAATTACTCTTACCTTCTCAAACGCGAAGCAGCTCCCAACCGCGAGCTTCTTTCTTCCCAAATGACCCAAAACAACAACGAGCGGTTACAAAATCAAAGGCCCAAATAAAGATGTCAACTATAAAAATGTTAAATAAATGACTAAACAATTTATTTAATATTAAATAATGATTTAAAAATTACTGTTGCATTCTAATAAAATAATTAAAAATATACCTTATATTTTAAAATATATTATGTGTATTTTATCTATTGTAAAATTATAACAATAAATATTATGCCATAATAATATTTAATATTATAATTATAAAAATGTATATATGTTAAACAACAATTACTAAAACATTGTATTAATATCCTTTATTGTTTAAAAAAATATGTAAAATGTTAATAAAATAAAAAACTGTTCTAATGTGTAATAATTATTAATATTAATATTTTAATATTAATATTAATAATAAAAATATATTTAGTTTATATAATAAAATTAAACTATGTTATTGTTTTGTGAACTTTATTGTAAAATATTTACAGTATATTATGTGAATAAATACCAAATTTTGTAACAGTTGTAACAATATTAAAATTGAGAAACAATATGTTTTTTTTAATTTTTAAAAACATTTTTTCCTCATTTGCCTCAGACCACAGTTGACAAAACAGTAGGACATCTATTACCGTTACTCAGCTGTAAGGAGACGTAAGCATCAAGATGGAACCGTGGGACAGCACACGCCTACCGGTAAAGACTCTCCCACATATTGTCACTGATCCCGTTTATTAATTGGGATTGATCTCGCTCTCTTCTGATATCCCATGACCCGAGACTGTTTTTGTTGGCCAGCTAGGATATTAGGACTTCGGAGGGGGCCCAACACAGTCAAAGAGCATCCAGGAGGCTTAATCATAGGAACCAGGTAATTGTTATTGGAACAATCAGTGCGACTGGGTCCACTTCACCAGACAATCCCATACTACTCTTTTCTTGCTACTCTGCAATCTGGTCAAATCCATCCGTGAGATTTTATATAAGGAGGACAGCCATTCTGCGTGTGTAGGCGGTATAACCTCTACCCATTTCTTACAGATTTCTCTCCTGGCTAGCAGTATTGCGTAAAAAAGGAACCCCCTGGCAGGCCCTGTTACTGCCCCAACTATACCAAAAATAACCAAAGGGAGAGAGATGTTAACAGGAAGCTCCAGAATGTCCGATATAGTTCCACCAATTTTCTCCCAATATTCAATTATCATGGGACAGTCTTTAAACATATGGACATCTGAAGCATCCACCAAACCACACTTCTTACAGTTAACCGGGGGACCCTTTTCTATTTTAGAAAGTCGTGCTGGGGATAAGTAGGCCCTATGGATGGTAAAATAGTGATTCCTTCTTAGCCAGGCCGGTTTTACCGTGGCATATAAGGTATTGAAGGAAATTTGCCATAACTCTTCCAGTTGATCATTTGGTTTGAGAGTTCCCCATTGTTCATCAGCGAGTTTGAAAGCTCCATCAATGGCTTCTTCTATGGCCCAATAAATAAAGGAGACCTCCTTCCTCCCCATTGGCTTGGTTACTAATTGCTCCTCCAAGATGTTCCCCAGACCAATAGGTTTTTTGAGATTCTGGAACCAACTCTGAAGTTGCAGGTATTTGAATCTATAAAATCGTTCGTCCTCTGTCAACACAACAAATATATAACCCAATAGGTTCAATAGGGTGACCCAATTTTTGGTCACCCTGGATATTGAAGCGCTGTACACCAATATTCCCCAGGATGACACTATTAAAGTTGTAGCTGAATTGTTGGACAGAGTGGATCTTCATGGTGGCAGCATGGAATTCATTATTAAATGTATTAGTTTGGTCTTGAAAAACAATTTATTTGAGGATCACCTTTTTCAACAAGTGAAGGGCACCAGCATGGGAGCCACATGTGCTCCCAGTCTGGCCTGTCTGTATGTTGGTGAATTTGAGGTTAAGCATGTTTTTAATGAGGCGGCACCATTCTTTGAGAACATATGTGAGTGGTGCCGTTTCATTGACGATATAATTTTCATCTGGGAAGGGAACCAAGAAGATCTCGAGGACTTTATTCTGTGGCTCAACTTGGGTGATCCAAATTTGAAATTCACAGCCCAGTACAGCCAGGAGAAGGTTAACTTTTTAGACATTTGTATCAAAGAGGTTGAAGGAGTTTTGGAAGTAGAATTGTATACAAAACCGACCGATAAAAACACACTCCTCCATTATGGGAGTTTCCACCCTAAAGCACAAAGGGATAATATCCCCTTTGGGCAATTTCTTCGATTGCGTCGAAATTGTTCAACTATGAATGATTTTAACTTGCATACCGAGACCCTTAAGGTGAAACTGATCGAACGTGGATACCCTAAAAAATTGATTAAACAATCCTTCAAGCGAGCTAAATATTATGATCGGGAGTACATGTTGAACCAGAATAAAAGGAGTGATAATAACGAAAGGCAAGATCAAATTGTGTTTGTTAGTCAATTTTCTAACAAATGCAATCAGATTAAAAATGTTATCAACAAAAATTGGAAAATTTTAAATGATGGACAAGATATTAAATTACGGAAACCACTGTTTGCATATAGGAAAAACAGGAATATTAAAAATTCTTTAGTACAGACGTACAGAGATCCCAATGTGCAGAGACAAACGACTATAAGAGGTACTCCAGCTATCGGTAACCATAAATGTGGCACATGCTCCATTTGTGAGTGTTGTATAGTTGCGAAGAATTTACAATTTAATGGGATGGACATTGTGAGTAAAGAACTTAACAATTGTCGTAGCAAAAATTTGATTTATCTCTTGATCTGCCCCTGCGGATTGGGGTATGTAGGTGAGACGGGTCGTGAACTCAGAGTTAGACTCCTTGAGCATAAATCTGCCCTACGGACGAATAAGGTAAATGCACCACTCACAGAACATTACAATAAACTTAGTCATAAATTTAGTGAGTTTAAATGGTTTATTTTAGAACGGATTAGTGGTAACAAGAGAGGGGTGACCTAGACAAAAACGGAAACTCAGAGAACAATGGTTTATTTGCAAATTAAATACAGTACAAAAAGGATTGAATACCAAAGAAGACTGGATGTCTATCATAAGTTAATTTTTAATCATTAAGAGTTTTTCTGAATGTATCACTCAGTTTTAAATTATTGGGCGATTGTTTTACATTTAGGAGTCATTGAGGAAACTGGTAGAATATTTGGATTAAGTTAGAGAGAGATAGGACGTTCCAAGATGGCCGTGTTATTTTCTGTACAAGAAACTCTGAGGCACGCTTGCCTCATCACGTGACACGCAATTTTTTCACGTGCTTGCCACGTCACGTGAGATGTGACCCTGTTATGTGCCCATTTTCAGACTGGGCAGTGAAGTGCAGAAGCCTATCGGGGTTAAGTGGGTGTGATCATTTTGGGCGATGAGATTGAGATAGGACGCTTTAATATGGCCGCACAAACATTTTCTCTATAATACCTCTTTAGGTGCAGTTGCCGCAATCACGTGACACGCAAATTTATCATTCTTTTTCGAGCTGTGTGATATAGTACCCTTTTATGTGCCCATTTTTTCATGTGGAATAGTGATGTTTATAAGTCTATTGGGGCATAACGGGTGTGAGTATGCTGGTCACTTGAGAGAGTTAGAACATTCAAAGATGGCCGCGCAATTTTAGGTATATATATAATAAAATAATTCTAGGCTCGTTTGCCATATCACGTGACACGCGATTGTATCATGTGCTTGTCGCGTCACGTGATACGTGACCCTTTGACGTGCCCACTTGGATGTCGGGTAGCAGAGTTTAAAAGACGACCGGGTAATAGTGGATGTGATTATCCCGGTCGAACAGCAGGAGAGTGAGGTTCCGATACGCTGCACAATCCAGGTGTTGGAAGGTAAGGTAGTAGGATCAATGGAGGACTTGTAGTGGGGGGTGTATCGACTAGGAGGCGGCGGTTTATTAAATACATGATTTGGTCAAAGACGCCGATTACGCTTGGAATTGCTGTAGACGCTATTTTAAATCGAAGATTTCAGCGTTACTATTGATCTCGGTACCTCTCTCCCGGGCTATGTTGTAGACAATACACATAAATAGGTGTATAATGAGTAGTTGTTTTTAAATATAGTAAGGGCGGTAGAGAGAATGAGGTGTCATTTAGTGATTGAGGAGAGTGTATACTAAGGATACCTCTCCTTGTAGAGTGAAGTAATGAATATACAATTTGAATAATTATTTATAAAGACAAGAATGGTTGAATTTGGGTTTATCTTGTATATCTTTCTTTATATTCAGCTTGGAATTACACAAGGTATAACCTGTGTAGGGACAGAGAAATTTGGTCTTTATCCTATCCAGAATCAACTTGGGACGCCATTTTTCGGAAATTAGTATACTGAGGAGTATTGAGGATACTCCATCTACGTCCTGAATATAGTTTAATGTAAGGTGAGAAGTCTGGTTTACAATGACCACTATGTGTGGAATAAACAGAGGGACCTTGGGGGCGAGTTTGACCCATGGAACCTGTTGCTTACATTATATTTTCTTTTTACTATTTCAGTAGAAAGTGGAGAATCCGGTGATTTATATAAGGACTCCCTTTGAAATATTTGAAGATGTTAGTGTGGATGTATACACCATAGGATAACCGAATAGGTAGGTTGTTTGTTTGGAGGATCTGAAACATAGAATTTAAGAATGAGGATAACACCTGTTGAAGTTTGGATGGTATGAAAATGATAGGGTGGGTTTGTCCAATGGTAAACGTTGCACTAATGAAATGTAAATTACAAAATAGACATAAAAAATGTAAAACATTTTCTCTTTTTAATGTTGTTCTTATTAAAATGACGTGCATAATAATTTGTTAAATATCTAGTGGATTGTATAGATTTATTCTGTGGTGGTTTTTTATGTGCAGGTATATTAATGCTCTGTTGTATTGTATATTCTTTTTAACTAGGAGAGAGACTTCTAATTATTGTCTTGAAAAAGATGGTTTTATAAATTTTATCCATCGAAACGCGTCGACGCCCTAAGATCCATGCAACCCGTGTAATCCGGTGGTCTGCTGATTTTTGATGATTCACGTATAAACAGCGACCCCTGATAGCAATAATATATTAAAAATAACGGGTGTGGAATTTAAATGACAAATTTGAATGTCTTTTAGTTTTATCTGTCTTCTCTTATGCTGCTATTTTTTCTCTATTGCTGCTATTTTTTGATTATTGTTTTTGATGAATTGTTGTACTGATTATGGTTTTAATATGTGATGTTTTTAGTAAAAAATGATGATTTTTTAATAACACATTCCTTCCCCTTTTTTATATACAATTAAAAGACAACATTCTTCTGTGCACATATGTATTAATAAATTGAATTTTTATAATTGTTTTTATGATTGATGTGATTTTATTGGTGGGTATTTGCTATTGGACAAAATAATACACCCAGAGTAATTGAGTGTGATATCTCACCTTTATGTGAGATTGGATGGTGTTTTTAATGTGTATTTGGGTTATATATATTGGTTGTGTTGACAGAGGACGAACGATTTTATAGTTTTGGAGAACCCCAGTCCTTTGGTTGCGAAGGGTCCCTCTCTTTGTTTTATATAGGTATTTGAATCTAGACATACCTCCCTCTAGTCTGTCATGGAGTGATGACCAGGATTTTAGGGCGCCATCAGAAGCCAAATCCCTCCACTCTTTCAATCCCGCTGTCCTAAGTGGTGTTGCTAGTTTGTCTTTTAAACAATCAGGAGCTCCTGGGGAATCCCACAGGGGGCCATGCTTGAAAAGTAGTTTAGGCCAGTACATTGTTTAATCCTAGCCCACATACGAGCCATCCCCTGTAAAACCTTCAGTCTGATCTTTTTAAAGAACTTCTGGTCCCCATATTTAAACAAAAATCCCTCCTGGGGAGGTTTCCTCCTTTTAACATGGCAGAAAACATGGCCCCCATCCCTATTTGATCTGGAGTCTTTAGCAACATTCTTGAATGTGATAACTGGAATGCCCAAGCATAATATTGCAGGTCTGGTAGTGTTAAACCCCCTTCTCCCTCCTGCGCCTGAGCTTCTTCCAAGCTATCCTCGTGCCCCTATAGGCCCAAACAAATGAGTTAATTGCCTGTTGGAGTTTATCGATCTCCCGCTTATCAAAATGTAAAGGTATGGTGTCAAAAAGAAATGTAATTTTTGGGAGTATGGCCATTTTGATCAAATTAATCCTGCCCAAGATGGTCAATGGGAGATGAGCCCAAGATTTCATGAGCCTCTGGCATTCTTTGGAAACATTAGCCAAATTGGTCCCTGAGATCTTATCAACATTTTGAACAATCCTGACCCCCAAGAATCTTATTTCGTGCTTAGCTTGGTACTGACAATCAGGCAGGTTCCACGCCATGATCTCTGTCTTTCCAGCATTGACCTCATAACCAAAAACCCGTCCGAAGTCTCGTGCCAACTTAATTACCAGGGAAAAAGATGTCTCCAGATCAGAGGAGAAGATCAAAACATCATCAGCATAGAGTGCCACCTTCCTCTCCCATTCCCCAAACCTAAAAGGCAAGATACCTGGCTCATCCCTCAAACGCTGAGCGAATGGTTCAATATAAAGATCAAAGAGGAGCGGGGAGAGGGGGCAGCCCTGTCTTGTTGCTCTGGTAATTTTAAATGAGTCAGTCAATCTACCATTGACTAGAAGCCTAGCCGAGGGATCCTGATAGATGAGTTGGATGACACAACAAAATTTATCCCCAAAGCCAAACCTATCCATTACTGCCGAAAGATATGCCCAGTTGACCATGTCGAATGCTTTAGTAGCGTCGAGTGTCATTGCGGCCAGAGGTAACGAGAGAGTTGAGGCCAGGTCAATAGCGCCAATAAATTCATAAGTGAGATCAGATAAATTCCTGCCCCTCACAAAACCCTTCTGATCAGTATGGAGTAGTCCCCCAGCCACTGACCCCAACCTGTTAGCTAATATGCTTGTAAAGACTTTACAGTCTATATTTAAAAGCGAAATGGGTCTATAAGACCCACATTCTGCTGGATTTTTCCCCGATTTCAGGATCAGTGAAATGGTGGCTTCCCCCCATGAAACGGGAAGCTTAGCGCCTTCAGCTAAGATTTTATTAAAGAGTGCAGTCATGGTCGGGATCACTGCCTCTCCTAAAGATCTATAAAATTCGGATGGCAGCCCATCCAGTCCTGAGAAACAATATGTTGTACCTATTAAAAAATATGTACCAATTTACAAAATGTTATTTAAAAAAATTGAAAAGCATCATGCTATATTTGTAAAATATATACAATTGTAAAATATAATTTTGTTCATTATAAAATTTTTGTTACAACAATTTACTTGTTAAAATATACATACTAATAAAAAAGAATTCTCTGTAATAAATACACTATCCTACAAATACTTATATTTTGTGATTATTTTTCTACTGTTCAATACAAAATACCATTTTGAATGAACCTATCACTTCTATGTTTTATATAATAAAATTGGTGAAATAAAAAAATCTCTATTTTTTAACTACCTTTTCATTGCTATCACTTCTAATGTACATAAAAACTGTTTTTCTTACAATTAATTTATTTAAAGTATATAATTTTAATAAAATAAAATATATATAAAAATATATTCTTGTTCAACATATAACTAAATATGTTTTAAATATGTTTACCTTAAATAATATCATTACACTATATTTAAAAAATACTCACCTAAATTATACTTACAACTCAACTCAACATAAACACCCAATACTATTTTTTATTTAATTAACCTTTTTTACTACTCAAAGTACACTCTGTATTTAATTATAATAGACCCTGGACACTGACCCTAATTAATTTACTATTCCAACTCCAGTCTAAAATTAATTGGGGTAGATGCTGGACACTGACCCTAATTTAATTTACTATTCCCATTCCATTCTATATTTGATTGGGGTAGGTGCTGGACACTGACCCTAATTAATTTACTATTCCAACTCCAGTCTAAATTTAATTGGGTTAGGTGCTGGACACTGACTTTAATTAATTTACTAATCCCACTCCAATCTATATTTAATTGAGGTAGGTGCTAGACACTGACCCTAATTAATTTACTATTCCCACTCCAATCTATATTTAACTGGGGTAGGTGCTGGACACTGACCCTAATTAATTTACTATTCCCTCTCCAGTCTAAAATTAATTGGGGTAGGTGCTGGACACTGACTTTAATTAATTTACTATTCCAACTCCAGTCTATATTTAATTGGGGTAGGTGCTGGACACTGACCCTAATTAATTTACTATTCCAACTCCAGTCTAAATTTATTTGGGGTAGGTGCTGGACACTGACCCTAATTAATTTACTATTCCCACTCCAGTCTATATTTAATTGGGGTAGGTGCTGGACACTGACCCTAATTAATTTACTATTCCCATTCCAGTCTGTATTTAATTGGAGTAAATGCTGGACACTGAGCCTAATTAATTTACTATTCCAAATCCAATCTAAATTTAATTGAGATAGGTGCTGGACACTGACTTTAATTAACTTACTAATCCCACTCCAATATATATTTAATTGGAGTAGGTGCTGGACACTGACCCTAATTAATTTACTATTCCCACTCCAATCTATATTTAATTGGGGTAGGTGCTGTACACTAACCCTAATTAATTTTCTATTCCCACTCCAGTCTAAAATTAATTGGGGAAGGTGCTGGACACTGATTTTAAATAATTTACTATTCCAACTCCAGTCTATATTTAATTGGGATAGGTGCTGGACACTGACGCTAATCAATTTACTATTCCAACTCCAGTCTAAATTTATTTGGGGTAAGTGCTGGACACTGACCCTAATTAATTTACTATCCCCACTCCAGTCTATATTTAATTGGGGTAGATGCTGGACACTGACCCTAATTAATTTACTATTCCAACTCCAATCTAAATTTAGGGTCCGATTCCGATTTCGGCCGGAAGGGCACCGAACGATGGTCGGAGCCCTTCCGACCGAATCGGAACGTGCCGCTCGGATTCCTTTCTGACCGAGCCATTCCGATGGGCTCGGTCGGAAAAGAATCCGACTCGGATTTCCGGATGGCTCACGACGTGTTCGGAGAGCCCGTCAGCCATCCGGAAATCCTCTGTACTCCCCGGCTGCCTCTTTGCGACCGAGGGAGTACGATGGCAGTTTTCACTGCCTTTTCATGCCGGTCTTTCCGGCACGAAAAGGCAGTCGGTCACTGTCTTTGGGGGCCCCCAGTGGGACCCCCATGGGTGCAAGGTCGCCGAATGGCGGCCTGGAGGCACCTATGGTGCCCCTCTGTTGAACCCTGCACCCGGTGGCAGGCACCTTGGGGTGACGGCCACAGGGTGCAGGGTTGAACTGCACCCCTGCTTTCTCCAATGCCAGCATGCATTCCGTCCGGAATGTATGCTCCCATTGTGGGAGATACGAGTGCGACCGAACAGGGTTCGGTGGCATCGTACTGCCTGGGCCGTAACCGACGACAGCAGGTCGGTCGGTTACGGCTCCGGACCGATGTCGGACGGACCTGAGTCCGTCCGACAACGGAATCGGCCCCTTAATTGGGGTAGGTGCTAGACACTGACTTTAATTAACTTACTAATACCACTCCAATATATATTTAATTGTGGTAGATGCTGGACACTGACCCAAATTAATTTACTATTCCCACTAGAATCTATATTTAATTGGGGTAGGTGCTGGACACTGACCCTAATTAATTTACTATTCCCACTCCAGTTTAAAATTAATTGGGGTAGGTGCTGGACACTGACTTTAATTAATTTACTATTCCAACTCCAGTCTAAAATTAATTGGGGTAGGTGCTGGACACTGACTTTAATTAATTTACTATTCCAACTCAGTCTAAATTTATTTGGGGTAGGTGCTGGACACTGACCCTAATTAATTTACTATTCCCACTCCAGTCTATATTTAATTCGGGTAGGTGCTGGACACTGACCCTAATTAATTTACTATTCCCATTCCAGTCTATATTTAATTGGGGTAAATGCTGGACACTGAGCCTAATTAATTTAATATTCCAACTCCAATCTAAATTTAATTGGGGTAGGTGCTGGACACTGACCCTAATAAATTTACTATTCCCACTCCAACCTATATTTAATTGAAGTAGGTGCTGGACACTGCCCCTAATTAATTTACTATTCCAACTTCCATCTAAATTTAATTGGTGGAGGTGCTGGACACTGACCCTAATTAATTTACTATTCCAACTCCAATCTAAAATTAATTGGGGTAGGTGCTGGACACTGACTTTAATTAACTTACTAGTCCCACTCCAATCTATATTTAATGGTGGTAGGTGCTGGACACTGACCCTAATTAATTTACTATTCCCACTCCAATCTATATTTAATTGGGGTAGGTGCTGGACACTGACCCTAATTAATTTACTATTCCCACTCCAATCTATATTTAATTGGGGTAGGTGCTGGACACTGACCCTAATTAATTTACTATTCCAACTCCAGTCTAAAATTAATTAGGGTAGGTGCTGGACAGCGACCCTAATTAATTTATTATTCCAACTCCAGTCTAAAATTAATTGGGGTAGGTGCTGGACACTGACTTTAATTAACTTACTAGTCCCACTCGAATCTATATTTAATTGGGGTAGGTGCTGGACACTTACCCTAATTAATTTACTATTCCCACTCCAATCTATATTTAATTGGGGTAGGTGCTGGACACTGAGCCTAATTAATTTACTATTCCAACTCCAGTCTAAAATTAATTGGGGTAGGTGCTGGACAGTGACCCTAATTAATTTACTATTCCAACTCCAGTCTAAAATTAATTGAGGTAGGTGCTGGACAGTGACCCTAATTAATTTACTATTCCAACTCCACTCTAAAATTAATTGGGGTAGGTGCTGGACACTTACTTTAATTAACTTACTATTCCCACTCCAATCTATATTTAATTGAGATAGGTGCTGGAAACTAATCTACATTAAGTTAATTTTCTCACTATAATAACTATTAAATTAACAAATTATATACCAGTACATAATTTTATTAATATTTTCTTTTTCTTTATAACATATTTCCTAAGACTTCCTATAAAAATAAATTTTTAAAAATATATTTACACTTCACTAAATTTAATAAAATAGAAATATATTTATAATACAAATTACATTAATTTTTTTAATATTTTAAACATTTATAGATATTTTTCAAAATGTAACAACCTTATCTCCTATAAACACTACATTATATTTATTAATGTTACTTAAAATTAGATTTAAATATAAAAATAAAACATTGTTTCTTATACAATTTATACAAATTAAATTAATATTTGTACTAAAAACACCTCACCCTTATAATCAAAAATTCAACATCCAAATCATAAAATCTTTTTTTTTATTAAAAATTAATTTAATAATTTATATTTATAATTTTAAAATTGTTCCCAATTTTTTTTATTTTAAAACAATCCCAACCATATCCCCTATAAACTCAACATCCCACTACAAATTTTTAATTCAAATTTCCTTTTTTTAAATAAAATTTTTTATATTAATTTTTAAATTATCCAAATATTTTTGTGAATATTTTGAAAGAAATACCCACATTTTCCCCATATAAACACAACATACCAATCCTAAAAGTTAACTTTAAAATGAGAAATTTAAAATATATTCATAGATAAAATTAAACAATTATACAAATTAATTTAGTATTTTTAAAAGACACCCCACCCTTGTCCCCTATTAACACAACATCACACTCCTAAAATTGTAAATGAAATTCGAAATTCAAATTAAATTTTGATTTTTATTTTTTTAGAATTTAACGAAATTATGTTAATATTTTTAAAAACACTCCCCACCCTTATCCCCAATAAACACAACATCCCACTCCTAAATGTTATAGTGAAATTCGAAATTAAAATTTTAAAATTAAAAAAAAATGTATTTAAAGAAATTATATTAATATTTTTTAAAACACTCCCCACCCTTATCCCCTATAAACCCAACTTCCGCTCCTAAAATTTAATTTAAAATTCCAAATAAAAATAAATAAATTCATACTTAAAATATAAACATTTTGAAAACTAAAATTAACTTTTTTAAAACACTCCCCACCCTTATCCCCTATAACCCAACATCCCGCTCCTAAAACAATATAAAAATAAAACATTATTAGACACATTTTAAACACAATTTAATACTTAACATTCACCATAAAATATTTTAAAAAACATACAAAAACGATATTTTCACGTCGATATTTGTGCTTTCGATATTACTTACATCGATATTTACCTACACACCTCAAATCGATATTTTTTACATCGATAATCAGAACATCCATATTTAACACTGTCGATATTATCAACTCGATATTTCTGTATGTCGAAATAAAAAACTCAATATTTTGTCTGTGCACCGCCTTGCAGGGACCTTGCGTGCATTTTGCCAGCCAACACCAATGGATATTCAGGATGACTCATAAAAACTTATGGATGTAAACCTGGAGCCAGAGAAAAGGCCTATACCTTCACCCAATATGAGGTCAAGTTGCATTATAATTCTCGCTGTACCTTCCTGCACATAAACTATCCATGGACTTGTTTTTTATGCTAAATGTGTGCATCAGAATGCAGGATACATAGAAAGGGAAAGCCCAAGGTGAATCCTACAAATTCCTCCTTGTGATGCCTCTTCTAGGGATGTGTAACTCTTTTTCATCTGCACCAGATTTATCTGAGACTGATAACTTGGCTCAGTGTCAAACTCCATGGGTGTTGCATGTGAACAACCACTGCCAGGCACATGCAACACTCCCTTGATGCAGAGTATAATAATGCAGTGCTTTAGGCTGCTGTGCCTTACTCAACATTTATTACGGCACGCCAAGGCATGCATGGTGGCTTTGCAGTGTACCATCAGCATGAGTGAGCTTCCTGCGCACCACAACTGAGAAAAAAGTGACTCTCCTGTGGGGTAGGACCCTTGTATATGAGCCCCCTATTGTCAACCACTCCAGAACACTCATAGCTATATTTCACTCTATTTCCTGTCATGTTGCATCACTGTTGTGGCCCATCCAGGACACAAAATTACAGTAGTGAATTTAAAGCCAGGCAAGAGCCTACCTATCTGCACTACCTTGTGTGGGCAAGAAAAGAAGGTAATGCAAGTCAGTGGCTTGTGCTGCATTGCATAACATTTCATACTGGAAGCCATTCCGGGAGGGAACATGGCCATTCCCATGCATCCCCCCATGGATTGCATGCATTCCCAGATTTCCCCAGGTTTGTTGCCCACAGATATGGGTGGTTCCAACACCTATCACTGAGCATGGCGTAACGATGAGAGAAATATGTTTGAGACCTTATCATTTCCTCAAGCTATGTGTGCTGCATATATAGGTTGATATGAGTCTGTTTTTTGGAACCAGTGAGTCAATTCGCTATACGAGTATTATTAGTTAACTTTGTTAACAGAATCGATGACTTGTAAATATTCAATTCCCAATTTGCAAGTATTTTACCACAGTCCCTGTGTACATAAGCAAATCTGAACCTCACTAATAGGGATCTCTTCTATTAATTATAGGTGCAATAATTGTCCTGATGAGACTCTCTGAGTTTTACCTTTAGAGTCATAATGTCGACATACCATCTTTGGGTGTTTCTGATTGTATATCGTGAAGATCATGACCTTACAATAGAAATAGTCTGGCCCAAGGAGTACAGATTGCTTAGATTCAAAGGGCATCTCTTATTAACATTAGACAAAAGGGGTCCCTTTTCAAGTAGAGCTGGTTCTTCCCGTAGAAGGATTCAAGAAGGAAATAATAAAAAGTCATACAGCATGTAGACAGAAATCTGGCAAGATTGGGTTACTAGTGATACAAGTGACACAAACCACGTTACCCAACTGACAAAACAGAAAAATGCAGATTCATGGTAGTCACAGAAGATTAGAGGGTCCTTAACAAAGAATTGAAGGAGAATATTTTCACTGAGCTGCGATCAGCGTCTACCTTTGTAGTGTGAGGGATGTTCAAAGCTCTTTCTTCACAGTTCTTTTTCATTATATCCTCAATTTCACAATCCATACACCGCCAGAATATTAATGAGAAAGGGATCAAATTGCACCTCCTTCCGAAAAGTACTGAATGCTCGGATGAAGGTCTTCATAAGTCAGCAGACCTCCAAACCTGGATTTGCAGAGTACCTGCATTGTAACTGTTGTCCCTTAAGAGTACAGGGGTCACATTACCAAAAACAGTGGCTCATTGTGAATGTGATCTTGAGCAGAGGGTTTGCAGTTGCCCATGGGCCTCTGTCTGCTCCTTGCATTATCAAGAATCCATGAGAAGAAGGTAAACTGCTAAAATTTGACATTTGACTCTTTTGCAATGGTTGACACCTGCACTCTGCAGGTACTGCCCGTTCCATGCTTTTCAACCGCAAAGAGTTGCATACTGAGGGGCCGATTCCGATTCGGGCCGGAAAACGTACTGACCGACTCGGTACGGGAATAAAGTCCGACCGACACGTACCTGCGCAGCCCGACCTGGGTAGTACGATGAAATGCATGTGAATCACGACCGACTCGTATGGAACACAAGCCGAACGACCAAACCGGACGGAAACAAGCTATCCGGCCGGGAAACCACGCGAATCGAACCGACCGACACGCACCAGGAATGAACCCGAACGAAACGTACCCGCGAACTCCGACCCGCGCAGTACGATGCAATGCGTGGAAAACCAGACCGAGTCGCACGGAGACCAAGCCGCACGACCGACACGCATACAAAACCCAGCCGAAACAACCCAATACACCACGACCGACGCGTACGTCGCACAATAAACCTAGCAGAAACACAGCGTGAACGACTCGGAGAAGCTGGCACGAGACAACTGCAGCGTCCTACTCGGTCAGAAGAACGTCTCCTACATGCACAAAAAATACAAAGGGAAAAATACAAAAAAAGGGCCAAACAAGCAATTACAAAGTCAATAAATACAAGGGGAAAAAAACAGGGAACAAGGACACACCCCCAACTCCACCTATATAAAGGCCACAAATCCCTACCATGATCCTTTGCAAATTCAACTGACCTGCCAGCACAGAACACCAACACACAGCAACCACAGACACACCCACAGCTCATCCATCACACAAGCCACACACCATCAGCACCTCAACAAATAGCACCCTCACATACACCCAGCAAAACCTACACACACACACCCTCACTTGCACACACACACACATCAATCACCACCACCACCCATCACCATGCCCCCAAAGAAGAATCATAAGTTCCTAGACAGTGAATTGGAAGTCCTGGTAGATGAGATCCTCAGGGTAGAGCCACACTTGTTTGGTACATTGGTCCAACAGACCCCCATGTCGCAGAAAACCAAGATGTGGGAGAGGATCGTCGACAGGGTCAACGCACAATCACCATGTTTGCGCACAAAGGAAGACATCCAGAACAGGTGGTATGACGTGCGCAGGAGGGTCAGGGACCTACTAAAGAAGGATTACATCGTGAGTCAGCGCACCGGCAGTGGCCCTCCTGCCAAACCACTATACCTCAGGCCCTGGGAGGAGAAGGTGCGGGCCATCCTACCACCAGTGAGCGTATATGGACTAACAAACATCCCAGAGCCTGGTGAGTACACAACTAATATACCCAATATTGTGTGGCAATACACACACATCACTGTCAAGGGGATAGTCAAACCATGCACCCTTAGCAAATCCACAGCAACCAAAAGATAATCATACCAAGATGACTATGTTAGTCAGAGAAACACAATACCTGCCATCTCATAGTGATATGTAACAGTGTCATGACAGGTACAAACCTAACAATAAATAGAGCAAGCCAGTGGCACAAATATAACAAACTACCAGTCACATATGTTGCCACCACCAGAACACCACCTCACAGGGAAGCTCACTGAAAGGAAGGAATTCTGGGTATGCTGGTGAAGTCAGTGTAGGCAATAGCATGATGGGAGTTGTAGTCACAGATAATGGTCAGCCTCACAATTGGCCCATCAATACCACTCTCAACCATGCACACATCACAGGGAGTTGAAAAGGACTGACAAGATGGCTGACACTGGGTACTGCTGTGGGGAGCACAAGGCCCTGCTGGGAACTGGGCACCAACAAACAACAGGAACACACTGTCAGCCATCTTGCCATTGCTGTCACACTCACACACAGTGAAGTCCACCCAAAAGGAAGGAAGTATGGGCATGCTGGGAAGGGGGTGTAGGCAATAGCATGATGGGAGTTGTAGTCACAGATATTGGTCACCCTCACAATTGGCCCATCAACACCACTCTGAACCATGCTCACATCACAGGGAGTGGAAAACAACTGACAAGATGGCGGACACTGGGGACTGCTGTGGGGAGCACAAGGCCCTGCTGGGAACTGTGCACCAACCAACAGCAGGACACCACTGACTGACATCCTGAAAGCCAAATTGCACTCCCTGCAATGGAAGCACGTTCCATGGTGGGATATCTGGCTGGGTGGGAAGGAGGACTGACAGCTCTGACCATAGTTACAAGCAGCTTTTCCCACACACCCCCTTAACACAAACTCCACACAACTCACCTGGGAGAATGCAATGCTTCACACTTTAAGTTAATATCCCACAAAGAACCACCACACTGGGTTATGCTGTGTGAAGCACAGGGACACTTTTGGGACTTGTAGTCAAACAAACGCCAGGACAACACCGTCAGCCATCCTGGCAGCACAGGCACACTACCCCACAGGGAAGCAGAGTCAAAAGGAAGGAAGTATGGGCATGCTGGGAAGGGGTTGTAGGCAATAGCATGATGGGAGTGGTAGTCACAGCTCAACATCCCCCACCCACATGGCCCAGCAAGCTAGCACTGAAGCATGCACACCTCACAGGGAGTGAAAAGCCACTTCAAAGATGTCTGACACTGGCCTCAGCTGTGGGGAGCCCAAGGCCATGCTGGGAATTATGCACCAACAAACAACAGGACCACACTGTCAGCCATCTTGCCATTGCTGTCACACTCACACACAGTGAAGTCCACTCAAAAGGAAGGAAGTATGGGCATGCTGGGAAGGGGGGTGTAGGCAATAGCATGATGGAGTTGTAGTCACAGACATTGGTCACCCTCACAATTGGCCCATCAACACCACTATGAACCATGCTCACATCACAGGGAGTGGAAAACAACTGACAAGATGGCTGAAACTGGGTACTGCTGTAGGGAGCACAAGGCCCTGCTGGGAACTGTGCACCAACAAACAACAGGACCACACTGTCAGCCATCTTGCCATTGCTGTCACACTCACACACACCAAAGTCCACTCAAAAGGAAGGAAGTATGGGCATGCTGGGAAGGGGGTCGTAGACAATAGCATGATGGGAGTGGTAGTCACAACTCAACATCCCCCACCCACATGGCCCGGCAAGCTAGCACTGAAGCATGCACACCTCACAGGGAGTGAAAAGCCACTTCAAACATGTCTGACACTGGCCTCAGCTGTGGGGAGCCCAAGGCCATGCTGGGAACTGTGCACCAACAAACAACAGGACCACACTGTCAGCCATCTTGCCATTGCTGTCACACTCACACACAGTGAAGTCCACTCAAAAGGAAGGAAGTATGGGCATGCTGGGAAGGGGGTGTAGGCAATAGCATGATGGGAGTTGTAGTCACAAACATTGGTCACCCTCACAATTGGCCCATCAACACCACTCTGAACCATGCTCACATCACAGGGAGTGGAAAACAACTGACAAGATGGCTGACAATGGTGCTCTGTTGTGGGGAGTACCAGGCCCTGCTGGGACCTGGGCACCAACCAACAGCAGGACACCACTGACTGACATTGTGAAAGCCAAATTGCACTCCCTGCAATTGAAGCACGTTCCATGGTGGGATATCTGGCTGGGTGGGAAGGAGGACTGACAGCTCTGACCATAGTTACAAGCAGCTCTTCCCACACACCCCCTTCACACAAACTCCACACAACTCACCTGGGAGAATGCAATGCCTCACACTTCAATTAAATATCCCACAAAGAACCACCACACTGGGTTATGCTGTGTGAAGCACAGGGACACACATGGGACTTGTAGCCAAACAAACGCCAGGACAACACTGTCAGCCATCCTGGCAGCACAGGCAGACTACCCCACAGGGAAGCAGAGTCAAAAGGAAGGAAGTATGGGCATGCTGGGAAGGGGGGTGTAGGCAATAGCCAGGTAGGTCGCTCCCCCACCACACAGCTCCGCCTGTGCTGTCTGCCCGCTGCTCCTGTAGGTAAGATCGCCCTCCGCTTGTGGCCCCGGTGCCAGTTTTGTCTGCTTGTCTCCCCTTTTCCTTTCTGTGCCCCTCGCTGCCCCACTGTTGTTGTGCCCGTGATTTGCCTGCTCTCCCCCGTTTTTCCTTTCTGTGCCCCTCGCTGCCCCACTGTTGTTGTGCCCGTGATTTGCCTGCTCTCCCCCCGTTTTTCCTTTCTGTGCCCCTCGCTGCCCCACTGTTGTTGTGCCCGTGATTTGCCTGCTCTCCCCCGTTTTTCCTTTCTGTGCCCCTCGCTGCCCCACTGTTGTTGTGCCCGTGATTTGCCTGCTCTCCCCCGTTTTTCCTTTCTGTGCCCCTCGCTGCCCCACTGTTGTTGTGCCCGTGATTTGCCTGCTCTCCCCCGCTTTTCCTTTCTGTGCCCCTCGCTGCCCCACTGTTGTTGTGCCCGTGATTTGCCTGCTCTCCCCCGTTTTTCCTTTCTGTGCCCCTCGCTGCCCCACTGTTGTTGTGCCCGTGATTTGCCTGCTCTCCCCCGTTTTTCCTTTCTGTGCCCCTCGCTGCCCCACTGTTGTTGTGCCCGTGATTTGCCTGCTCTCCCCCGTTTTTCCTTTCTGTGCCCCTCGCTGCCCCACTGTTGTTGTGCCCGTGATTTGCCTGCTCTCCCCCGTTTTTCCTTTCTGTGCCCCTCGCTGCCCCACTGTTGTTGTGCCCGTGATTTGCCTGCTCTCCCCCGTTTTCCTTTCTGTGCCCCTCGCTGCCCCACTGTTGTTGTGCCCGTGATTTGCCTGCTCTCCCCCGTTTTTCCTTTCTGTGCCCCTCGCTGCCCCACTGTTGTTGTGCCCGTGATTTGCCTGCTCTCCCCCGTTTTTCCTTTCTGTGCCCCTCGCTGCCCCACTGTTGTTGTGCCCGTGATTTGCCTGCTCTCCCCCGTTTTTCCTTCTGTGCCCCTCGCTGCCCCACTGTTGTTGTGCCCGTGATTTGCCTGCTCTCCCCCCGTTTTCCTTCTGTGCCCCTCGCTGCCTATCGCCATTCCCGCCGCTGCGTCCCTGCGGCCCCGCCCCCCTGACTGCCCATTCGCTGCCCCTGCCTCCCGCCTCCCAGCTGCTCCTCCCTCCCACCTCCCCATAAATGGCGGCCGCTGCACGGTGAGGAGAGCGACCCTTGACCTTGCCAGGTAGGTCGCTCCCCCACCACACAGCTCCGCCTGTGCTGTCTGCCCGCTGCTCCTGTAGGTAAGATCGCCCTCCGCTTGTGGCCCCGGTGCCAGTTTTGTCTGCTTGTCTCCCCTTTTCCTTTCTGTGCCCCTCGCTGCCCCACTGTTGTTGTGCCCGTGATTTGCCTGCTCTCCCCCCGTTTTTCCTTTCTGTGCCCCTCGCTGCCCCACTGTTGTTGTGCCCGTGATTTGCCTGCTCTCCCCCGTTTTTCCTTTCTGTGCCCCTCGCTGCCCCACTGTTGTTGTGCCCGTGATTTGCCTGCTCTCCCCCGTTTTTCCTTTCTGTGCCCCTCGCTGCCCCACTGTTGTTGTGCCCGTGATTTGCCTGCTCTCCCCCGTTTTTCCTTTCTGTGCCCCTCGCTGCCCCACTGTTGTTGTGCCCGTGATTTGCCTGCTCTCCCCCGTTTTCCTTTCTGTGCCCCTCGCTGCCCCACTGTTGTTGTGCCCGTGATTTGCCTGCTCTCCCCCGTTTTTCCTTTCTGTGCCCCTCGCTGCCCCACTGTTGTTGTGCCCGTGATTTGCCTGCTCTCCCCCGTTTTTCCTTTCTGTGCCCCTCGCTGCCCCACTGTTGTTGTGCCCGTGATTTGCCTGCTCTCCCCCCGTTTTTCCTTTCTGTGCCCCTCGCTGCCCCACTGTTGTTGTGCCCGTGATTTGCCTGCTCTCCCCCCGTTTTTCCTTTCTGTGCCCCTCGCTGCCCCACTGTTGTTGTGCCCGTGATTTGCCTGCTCTCCCCCTCGTTTTTCCTTTCTGTGCCCCTCGCTGCCCCACTGTTGTTGTGCCCGTGATTTGCCTGCTCTCCCCCGTTTTTCCTTTCTGTGCCCCTCGCTGCCCCACTGTTGTTGTGCCCGTGATTTGCCTGCTCTCCCCCGTTTTTCCTTCTGTGCCCCTCGCTGCCCCACTGTTGTTGTGCCCGTGATTTGCCTGCTCTCCCCCGTTTTTCCTTCTGTGCCCCTCGCTGCCTATTGCCATTCCCGCCGCTGCGCTCCTGCGGCCCCGCCCCCTGACTGCCCATTCGCTGCCCCTGCCTCCCGCCTCCCAGCTGCTCCTCCCTCCCACCTCCCCATAAATGGCGGCCGCTGCACGCGCCGCGCAGCGGACGTGCGCAGCGGGCGCGCCGCTGGCGCGCCGAAGGCGCGCCAAGGCAAGCCCGTCTGCGCCCGTCCGCGACTGGACCGCGCCCAGCGCCAGAACCCCTGGAACCCACCAACGCAACACTACTCGACGGACCTACGACGCCGCCACACTCACCGCACTCAATGCCGGCCGGAACCCTGCCTGCTACCGAGCCTCACCGAGACGCACCCACGGACCCTTCACCTGCCAAACCTGCCGATTCACCTGCCCCCTGACGTGCACCACCTCCGCCAAGTCGAGCAACAGCAGCAACCACCTGAAATGCATCCTGCTGAACACCCGCTCCGTCCACAGGCACGCCGTGGAACTCTGGGACCTGCTCGACGCAACAGCACCGGACATCGCCTTCCTCACCGAAACCTGGATGAACGCCTCCTCAGCGCCTGACATCGCCATAGCCATCCCGGATGGATACAAGATCACCCGGAAGGACCGCGTCAACCAGACGGGAGGAGGCATCGCCATCGTACACAAGAACACCATCCGCATCTCGACTAACTCCGACGAGACCTTCACCGCCGCCGAACACCTACACTTCCAGATACACACGGACCCCAAGACCACCCTCCGAGGCACCCTCATCTACAGACCCCCGGGACCACGCACACTATTCAGCGAAGACATCGCAGACTTCATCAGCCCGCACGCCATGCCCTCCGCCGACTACATCCTCCTAGGGGACCTCAACTTCCACCTGGAGAACAACAACGACAGAAACACCACCGCCCTGCTGGACAACCTCGCCAACCTCGGGCTCAAGCAACTGGTGAACACGCCCACCCACTACGCCGGCCACACGCTTGACCCCGTCTTCTCGTCCAGCAAGCACATCTCCTTCAGCCACGCCACCGGACTCCACTGGACCGACCACAGCTGCGTCCACTTCAGCTTCAGAAAGACTGCGACCCACCACCACCCGCAACAGGCTCCCCGCCGGAGCTGGAGCAAGATCACCGCCGAGCAGCTCACCGCCTCCCTCAGCCAGAACACACCCACCGACACAACGGACCCAAACGAAGCAGCCAGCAACCTCGCCAAGTGGCTGACCGCCTGCGCCGACGACCTCGCACCACTAAAAACCCTCCCAGCAGACCCGGAAGCAAGAAAACCCCTTGGTTCACCAACGAACTCAAGGAATCCAAGAAGAACTGCCGCACTCTCGAGAAAACCTGGCGACTCGACCAGACCACAGACAACAGGACCGCCCTCAAGCACGCCACCCGCAAACACCACCAGCTGATCCGTGCCACCAAGAAGTCGGCACTCAAAGAACGACTGGACAACAACGCCCATGACAGCAAGGAACTTTTCAGCATCGTCAAAGAGTTCTCCAACCCCAGCGCCGGAAACAACGACATCACCCCCTCGCAAGACCTCTGCAACTCACTCTCCGCGTTCTTCCACCGCAAGATCACCGACATACACAACAGCTTCGACGCACAAACAACGCACCCTACCGCCGAACCAATGCCCGCCACCACCACCCTCTGCAACTGGACCCCGATCAACACCGAAGACACCACCCGCACGATGAACTCCATCCACTCCGGATCACCAACCGACCCCTGCCCACACCACGTCTTCAACAAAGCCGACGCCACCATCGCACCCCATCTCCGGGACATCATCAACTCCTCCTTCCACACCGCCACCTTCCCGGAGAGCTGGAAGCACGCCGAGCTTACCGCCCTCCTGAAGAAACCAACGGCGGACCCCACCGACCTCAAGAACTACCGCCCCATCTCGCTCCTTCCGTTTCCGGCCAAAGTCATCGAGAAGACCGTCAACAGACAGCTTGCCGCCTTCCTCGAGACGAATGGATCCCTCGACCCCTCGCAGTCCGGGTTTCGGGCCAACCACAGCACCGAGACCGCCCTTATCGCAGCCACCGACGACATCAGAACCCTAACCGACAACGGGGAAACAGCTGCCCTCATCCTCCTGGACCTCTCCGCGGCGTTCGACACCGTCTGCCACCGCACCCTAGTGAAGCGCCTCAGCAACATCGGAATCCGAGAGAAAGCACTGGAATGGATCATCTCGTTCCTCGCCGGAAGAACCCAGAGAGTCCGCCTCTCCCCGTTCAGATCCGAAGCCACCGAAGTCATCTGCGGCGTTCCACAAGGATCCTCACTCAGCCCGACCCTCTTCAACGTCTACATGAGCCCCCTCGCAGCCATCGCACGCCGACACAACCTCAACATCATCTCCTACGCCGACGACACCCAGCTGATCCTCTCCCTCACCAACGACCCCACCACCGCCAGAGCCAACCTGCACGACGGGATGAGAGACGTCGCCGACTGGATGAGGAACAGCCGCCTTAAACTGAACTCAGACAAGACGGAAGTCCTCATCCTGGGCTCATCACCCTCTGCCTGGGACGACTCCTGGTGGCCCCCGGCCCTGGGCACCGCACCCAAGCCAACGGACCACGCACGCAACCTGGGCTTCATCCTGGACTCCTCCCTGTCGATGACCAGACAAGTCAACGCCGTCTCATCTTCATGCTTCAACACCCTGCGCATGCTCCGCAAGATCTTCAGATGGATCCCCACTGAAACCAGGAAGACCGTCACCCAGGCACTCGTCACCAGCCGACTGGACTATGGGAACACCCTCTACGCCGGAACCACAGCCAAACTTCAAAAGAGACTCCAGCGCATCCAGAACGCCTCCGCACGACTCATCCTGGACATCCCCCGACACAGCCACATCACCGTACACCTGAAAGACCTGCACTGGCTCCCCGTCAGCAAGAGAATCACGTTCAGACTCCTCACCCACGCACACAAGGCCCTCCATGACCTGGGCCCAAAGTACCTCAACGACCGCATGTCCTTCTACACGCCCACACGCCAGCTACGATCAACCAGCCACGCCCTCGCCACCGTACCACGCATCCGCAGAACCACCGCCGGAGGAAGATCCTTCTCCTACCTGGCGGCCAAGACCTGGAACTCCCTCCCCACTCACCTTCGGCGAACCCAGGACCATCTCGCCTTCAGGAAGCAGCTCAAGACCTGGCTGTTCGAGCAGTAACTTACCCCCTCCCCCAGCGCCTTGAGACCCTCCCGGGTGAGTAGCGCGCTCTATAAATGCCGTGATTGATTGATTGATTGATTGATTGATGGGAGTTGTAGTCACAGATATTGCTCACCCTCACAATTGGCCCATC